>CM038675.1:631028043-632242543 GCA_021605145.1 Aegilops bicornis | reverse complement strand
TCTGCTCCTCGTTGGGTTCGACACTCTTACTTATAAAAAGGACTACGATAGATCCCCTACACTTGTGGGTCATCAAGACTCTTTTCTGGCGTCGTTGTCGGGGAGTGAAGCGCCTTTGGTAAGGAAAAATTTATATAGTGTGCTGAAATTTACTGTCAATTGTTACTATGGAACATAATCCATTGAGGGTCTTGTTTGGGGTATCTTCACCCCGACCAGTAGAGCAAAGAGTTGCTCCTCAACCTACTTAACCCACTGAAAATGTTTACTTTTAAATTCCTTTGGGTATGATAGAGAAATTGCTAGTTAATCCGTTTACAGGCGATGGAACATTACATCCTGATTTGCACCTAATCTATGTGGATGAAGTTTGTGGATTATTTAAGCTTGCAGGTATGCCCGAGGATGTTATCAAGAAGAAGATCTTCCCTTTATCTTTGAAGGGAAAGGCATTAACATGGTTTAGGCTATGTGATGATATGGGATCATGGAACTACAACTGATTGAAATTGGAATTTCATCAGAAGTTTTATCCTATGCATCTTGTTCATCATGATCGCAATTATATATATAATTTTTGGCCTCGTGAAGGAGAAAGCATCGCTCAAGCTTGGGGGAGGCTTAATTCAATGTTATATTCATGCCCCAATCATGAGCTCTCAAGATAAATTATTATTCTAAAATTTTATGCTCGGCTTTCTCTCAATAATCGCTCCATGCTCGATACTTCTTGTACTGATTCTTTTATGATGAAGACTATTGAATTCAAATGGGATTTATTGGAAAGAATTAAATGCAACTATGAAGATTGGGATCTCAACGAAGGTAAGGAGTCAGGTATAACACCTAAGTTTGATTGAGTTAAATCTTTTATGGACACCGATGTTTTCCGTGAATTTAGCACTAAATATGGCCTTGACTTTGAGATAGTAGCTTCTTTCTGTGAATCCTTTGCTACTCATGTTGATCTCCCTAGGGAGAAGTGGTTTAAAATAATCCTCCCATTGAAGTAAAAGTAGTTGCACCTATTAAAGTTGAAGAAAAGACTATCACTTATAATGTTGATCCTATTGTTCCCTCTTGCTTATATTAAGAAACCACCTTACCCTGTTAGAATAAAGGATCAGACTAAAGCTTCAACTATGGTTCGTAAGAGTAATACTAGAACACCTACACCCCCTGAGCAAATTAAAGTTGGACCTAGTATTGCTATGGTTAAAGATCTCTTGGCTGATAATATTGATGGGCATGTTATTTACTTCTGTGATGAAGCTGCTAGAATTGCTAGACCTGATACTAAAAATAAACATAGACCCGTTGTAGGCATGCCTGTTATTTCTGTTAAAATAGGAGATCATTGCTATCATGGCTTATGTGATATGGGTGCTAGTGCAAGTGCAATACCTCATTCCTTATACAAAGAAATTATGCATGATATTGCAACTGCTGAGATAGAAGAAACTGATGTTACAATTAAGCTTGCCAATACAGACACTATTTCACCAGTTGGGATTGTTAGAGACGTTGAAGTCTTGTGTGGGAAAGTTAAATATCGTGCTGATTTTCTTGTTCTTGGTTCTCCACAAGATAACTTTCGTCCCATTATATTTGGTAGACCCTTCTTGAATACTGTTAATGCTAGGATAGACTACAAAAGGATGTTGTTACTATTGGTTTGGGGGATATGTCTCATGAGTTTAATTTTGCTAAATTTCATAGACAACCCCATGATAAAGAATTTCCTAGTAAAGATGAAATTATTGGTCTTGCTTCTATTGCCGTGCCTCCTAATGATCCTTTACAACAATATTTGCTCGACCATGAAAATGATATGTTTATGAATGAACGAAGGGAAATAGATGAAGTATTCTTTAAACAGGGACCTATTTTGAAACACAACTTGCGTGTTGAAATCCTAGGGGACCCTCTCCACCCAAGGGTGATCCCGTGTTTGAGCTTAAACCATTACCTGATACTCTTAAATATGCTTATCTTGATGAGAAAAAGATATATCATGTTATTATTAGTGCTAACTTTCAGAGCATGAAGAAAAGAAATTATTGAAAAAGCTGAAGAAGCACCGTGCTGCTATTGGATATACACTTGATGATCTTAAGGGCATTAGTCCCACTCTATGCCAGCACAAAATAAAATTGGAGAAAGATGCTAAACCGGTCGATGATCACCAACGACGGTTAAATCCCAAGATGAAAGAAGTGGTAAGAAAAAAAATACTAAAGCTTCTGGAGGCAGGTATAATTTATCCCGTTCTTTGTCGATTGGGTAAGTCCATCCATTGTGTCCCCAAGAAGGGAGGTATTACTGTTGTTCCTAATGATAAAGATGAATTGATCCCATAAAGAATTATTACAGGTTATAGAATGGTAATTGATTTCCGCAAATTAAATAAAGCTACTAAAAAGGATCATTACCTTTTACCTTTTATTGATCAAATGCTAGAAAGATTATCCAAACATACACATTTTTGCTTTCTAGATGGTTATTCTGGTTTCTCTCAAATACATGTGTCAAAAGAGGATCAAGAAAAGACCACTTTTACTTGCCCTTTCGGTGCCTTTGCTTATAGATGTATGCCTTTTGGTTTATGCAATGCACCTGCTACCTTTCAAAGATGTATGACTGCTATATTCTCTGACTTTTGTGAAAAGATTGTTGAGGTTTTCATGGATGATTTCTCCGTTTATGGAACTTCTTTTGATGATTGCTTAAGCAACCTTGACCAAGTTTTGCAGAGATGTGAAGAAACTAATCTTGTCTTGAATTGGGAGAAGTGCCACTTTATGGTTAATGAAGGTATTGTCTTGGGGCATAAAATTTCTGAAAGAGGTATTGAAGTTGATAAAGCTAAAGTTGATGCTATTGAAAAGATGCCGTGTCCTAAGGACATTAAAGGTATTAGAAGTTTCCTTGGTCATTCCGGTTTTTATAGGAGGTTCATTAAGGACTTCTCTAAATTTCTAGGACTCTGACTAATCTCTTACAAAAAGATGTTCCTTTTCTCTTTGATGATGATTGTGTAGAAGCATTTGAAATACTTAAGAAAGCCTTGATTTCTGCACCTATTGTTCAGCCACCTGATTGGAATTTACCCTTTGAAATTATGTGTGATGCTAGTGATTATGCTGTAGGTTCTGTTCTAGGACAAAGAGTTGATAAGAAATTAAATGTTATTCAATATGTCAGTAAAACTCTAGACAGTGCCCAGAGAAATTATGCTACCACTGAAAAAGAATTTTTAGCAGTTGTATTTGCTTGTGATAAGTTCCGACCTTATATTGTTGATTCTAAAGTAACTGTTCACACTGATCATGCTGCTATTAAATATCATATGGAAAAGAAAGATGCTAAACCTAGACTTATTAGATGGGTTCTCTTACTAGAAGAATTTGATTTGCATATTATTGATAGAAGGGGAGCTGAGAATCCCGTTGCAGATAACTTGTCCAGGTTAGAGAATGTTCTTGATGACCCACTACCTATTGATGATAGCTTTCCTGATGAACAATTAGCTGTCATAAATGCTTCTCGTACTGCTCCATGGTATGCTGATTATGCTAATTACATTGTTGCTAAATTTATACCACCTAGTTTCACATACCAACAAAACAAAAAGGTTTTCTATGATTTAAGATATTACTTCTGGGATGACCCACACCTTTATAAGGAAGGAGTAGATGGTGTCATTAGACATTGTGTACCTGAGCATGAACAGGAACAAATCCTATGCAAGTGTCACTCCAAAGCTTATGTAGGACACCATGCTGGAGATAGCACTACAAAAAAATACACTTCCGTGATGATACGTGTTTGTCACAGTAGGTTGCGTTTTTTGTCATGCATGTACATCCATGACGATTTTATGAAAGAATCAAGATAGTCATACTGTCTTTGTCGTAGAAGTGTTCCATGACATTACCAAAATTATCATCACGGAAGTGTCCACTTCCATGACGATAAATCGCGCGTCACAGAAGTGCTTTCGTCAAGGGTGACTGACACGTGGCATCCACCGTAACGGAACGCCATTAAGCTATCGGGTCCGGTTTTGGATCCGATAACCCGTTAACAGCCCCGACCAATGGGGATTTTCCACGTGTAAAATCATCATTAGCTGGAGGAGACACGTGTCAGCTCCAAGTTGGCACAGGTGTCACTCATCCAATGGGCGAGACGCGCCTATGATATGTTGACACGTGGACCGGCCCATCAAGTTTAAATGGGCCGACCCAACTAAAGGCCACAAGATTTTGTGGACCATAATGGGCCGGCCCAGCTAAAGGACCACGAGATTTTGCGGACCATAATGGGCTGGCCCAGCTAAAGGCCCACAAGATTTTGCGGGCCATAATGGGCCGGCCAGTAAAGGCCCACAAGATTTTGTGTGCCATAATGGTTCGGCCTGTAAAGGCCCACAAGATTCTTATGGATCATAATGGGCCAGCCCAAATTAAAGGCCCACGAGATTTTGCCGACATTAATGGGCGGGCCTAGCTGTAGGCCCACAAGATTTTGAGGACCCTAGTAGGCCGGCCCATTAACTAGCTGTCATGTTTTGGGCCAAATGCCAGCCCATATTTGATCCGGTCCATTAATGGCCTGCCACGTTCCGGGCCTAATAATGGCCCATATGAGATCCGGCCCGTTAAAAGCCTACCACGTTCTGGGCCAAATTACGGCCCAGATCAGGTCCGACCCTTTAAGAGGCTTTGGGCTAAATTATGGCCCATATCAGATTCGGCCCATTAACTGGACGCTATGCTTTTGGGCCCACTTGCTAAAGGCCCATTTAGTAATTCGGCCTGATATTAGTTTCGGCCTGTTAAGGGCCCGTTTAACATTTCGGCCCTATATTAATTTCGGCATGTTAAAAGCTCGTCGTATAGTTGGGCCTAACTACGGCCCGGTTTGCATCCGGCCTGCTCGCAGCCGATATCTCTGATTGTGACAAACAAGGACCGAGACAATTTTGGCCCGTTAAAAGCCCGTGGTTTGATTCACACAATCATGGGTCGGGGTCTATTTCGGGCTGCTGCCGGCCCGTGAGCTGTTCAACACGTTTCAGGCCCAACCTACTTCTCAGCCTCCTAAAAGCCCATTGAGTTTTCTTGCAAAAAGAGGGCTGGGGGTTACTCGGCCTATTAAAGGCCCGAATCTACTAGTGGGCTAGTTTACTTTTGGCCTTTTAACGGACCAAGATGACGGGGCCCATGATGCGGATCATACATCGTGATTGCATGACGGCCAGATTATGTACCGTAATTTTATGGTTTGGCCGGTATACTGCGAAGACAGGATATATATACAGTAAAATAACTGCATCATCGTGAATAAGAAAAAACCTAGACTATACAATAAAGAAATTACAACATATTACATCCACTGAGCATCAAAGTTCGCCACTATGATAATAAAGAACAAGCAGACGGCAGATTACATACACTGGGCATCAAAGATCGCCACCAGTGCAAATAAACACGCCGACAAAATAATATCAAAACCGACAACACTTCAATAGAGTTCAAGAAAGGTTAGCCCTGCTGGGGAGCTGCAGCGCAAGTAGCTGAGCAAGCTGATGAGATTGCGCTTGTTCAACACTTACATCTTCCTCGCTCTGAAAGATAAACAAGCAGACAGATGATAGGTTTTGCACATAAAAGTATCAGTGCTGACAATTCATCACATTTCTTACTGACGAACAAAAGTGACACAGTTTAAAATTGCATTAACACAATATGGTATTGTTCAGGTCAAGACATGGCAGGAAATGACATTGGGAAGGAGTTGGCAGCTTCACGACACCACTGGATTACATATCAAGAACTCATAAGTATCAATGGTTAGTGTGTTGTCAATTTATCCAATTTCAGATTGGCAAATAAAGAGACGGTTTAGAAAATAGTAGAATGACATGACATTGTTCATAGTTAAGACATTGCAGAATATGACATTGTGCTGTAGTGGGTAGGTTCACCACACCACTGGATTACAGATGAAGAACAGAAGCATACATGCACTGCAAAAGAAGATCACTTGCTCTGTATAGTTTAATTTACATGGTATGAAGAAGGAACTTGGTTGTACAACTAAAAACTTAAATTGAGAAGGACAATCTTTTGTTTATGAACTACATAATAAACTTTAAACATGCAATTTGATGCAAACACCAAAAATAAACAGTTGTTGCAGTCATGCCTAACCAAATATACACAACAAAGTTTGAAGGCTTGAGAAGGAAAAACTTACATTATTGGTGAAGATGGGCTCTATAAAGCCCTTGTCCATGCTGATGGGGGGGGGGGGGGGAATTCAAGAAGTTTACCACAGAATCTTCTTCATAAGCATTGCCTTTATTCTACATTTTGTTAAGAGTAAATATAGATGTGATAATATACGAAAAATGGAGAATATTTAAGATAAGATGAAGAGTGATGCTACATAACCAAGTAGCTATAAATATAAGTGCAGCGATACAGGCAAAAGGTACAGCCAAGAGCAATGCATAGCTAAACTTCTTCAGTACCAACCTTATGCTAAGAGTAAATATAGATCTGATGTGTAGAAAATGGAGGGCAAAGGAAAATAAGCTGCAGAGTGATGGTACATGAACAACTACCTGTCAATATAAGTACACTAATAAAGGACATCATGTACTTACAAGAAAAATACAGAGCTAAAAAAATTCATTGGCATTGGATATATTCTACACTAATGTAACCATTCATACTGATCAGATAATTTGGAGCGAACAATTGATAAGCAAGCTATCATGCATACTGCTGTCACATAATGAACCGGTATGTATGCAAGTACGTTGATACAGACAACAGGTACTAACAAGAGCAAAGCAGCGGGCAGCATATTTGCAATATCCTGTCGTTCTTTTCAAACCGAATTCTTCTTCGAGCAGATTTCCCGCAAAAAGATCCGTAAGGCACATGCGGAAAAGTAGAAGTTCAAATTGTCATGTGATTTCATAGATGTTACCTCATCACGGGAACGAGACCAAAGTGCATAGCAAGGTTTTTCCATTCAATGTCTTCTAAATTTAGCATAGGAGACTTCACCGGAAATTCGTTTATGGACTTGCCATCAAAGTGTGGTTTCCTCAGGTAACACCGATACTGCTGCAATGCTTCCTTGAAAAGCACAAGCAAGCTTTGCTCATCATGACTATCCAGATTGACCCTCGCCTAATTACAACAATGTAATGTAAATCATTGATGTGTTCAATCAGCAGAAAATAGGAAAATAATAACCATGAATAATAGCACTTACACGTAAGTTGGACAGGAAGATGTGAAAATGGTGTTTGTCTTCACTATAATCTTCCCATGATGGGAATATATGCACGTAGTCCCTAACAACATTGAAAGCATTGTCTTTTAAACTGGGAATAAATGGAATGGGGTTCCAATCTGCAGGAATTGGCCGTCTCTGGAGTTGGGATAGGTGTTCGGCCGGTGGACTTGTTGTACTTTTTGCTGGAGTGGGATTTTTTACGTAGTGCTGGTGCTATGGCAAATGAAATTGGTATACCTTTTCTTTGGAGTGCAGGTCCCTGTGTGGTGGGGCTAGTGGTGTGGCCAAGTGAAGTATGGGTACAGTCTGTTGGAGTCGGTCCTATGTTTTGTGTCACTAGTTGTACAGCCAATATAAGTGGGTGTCTTTGTCGATTTCTCGGCACCACCATGTTTTTCAAGGACTTTGCTGGTGCTCCTTCAGGTTCGGCAATCACCCTCTTCCTTTTTGATGTCTGGTGCACAAGAACAACATTTGAGTGGAAAAACATGGTATGATGACAGATGGAATATGTATTGATAATCGATGGGCATGGCATCTCGACATGTATGATGAGTAAACTAAGCAGATGGTGGTGCAACAAAGTAGAAGAAATGCAAGACAACATATGCAAGATACGTGCAATCAATAAAACCTTGCCAAATTAGAACATGCACCTTGATGGGTGAACAGGACAGGCCATCTGCCTTTGACTCCTCGAGGTTAGAATAGTCATTAGGATCATATTCTGAACAAGAGTCAACAGGTGGGGAGCGTATGAGTTTCATTACATCTAGAATGGCACTCAATGTTTAGCTTCAAGAGTGGACTACTGCTAGTGCGACACAAAGCAGCTACACAGATCATAGTGTAGATATAACGGGGAAAACCGTAAGCATCAGAGTAAAATCAGCAAAGTGGAACTTGCTGGAATATATGTGCTAGTACTGCCGGTACGGCTAGAAAGGCTTTGATACCGATTCTCTTCAATGAAGGTGCGGTCTTTATTAATATCAGTGTAACTCTCAAAGGCGACACAACTCCCCGCATTTCCTTGCTATTCTTATAGGATTCAAGTGGGCAGGTCACTACAAATCATATTCCTATGTTTACAAAATCTTACGAATCAAAGAGGCTCAAAGTGTCCATCACAACCGACCATATAGACCTCCACACTGCAAATGTCCCTGCTCATCTTCAGTACAAGGAACATACTGTACTACTATCATACTCCCTTTGTTCCAAAATATAAGTCTTGGTAGAGATTTCCACTATGGATCACATACAGATGTAACCAGATACATTTTAGAGTGTAGATTCACTCATTTTGCTCCATATGTAGTCCATGGTGGAATCTATACAAAGACTTGTATTTAGGAACGAAGAGAGTACATATTAAAGAAGAACGGAAGAGGAACATGGTAAAGAAGAGCAAGCAGATTTTGGATAATAAAATGTTGGTTGCACAGTGCCCACACATGATGAACCAGAGCGCATTAAGAATGCAACTCCTAGCTGTCTCTCGACCATTTCAGGCGGTTGGATGAAGATTCTACGTCTCCTAACCCTTCTTATTCCTCGTCTCTGATTCTTCCCATACAGAACACCGCACGGGCCGCCGGCCCGACCACCGGCCCCCACCGCCCGTGTTCCTCCGCCACCCCACCCCCACCCACGCCCCCACCCCCACCCGCGTCGAGTTTTCTTTGTTTGGCGAGGCCCCACAACCACCCGAGCCCCTTCGTCAAGACCGCGAACTCCGGCGAGCTCTGAAAATCGATCGACCCAATTTTGAAATTTAGTCTCATGATTTAACTAGTGTGGAATATAAAAGGGGAAAACCATAAGCATTGGGAGTATGGCGTTGAGCGTGCCATGGCGGATCTGAAGGTGCAAACCGGACAAAGGCAACTTCGCAACCAAGACAAGAAATCAGAGTAAAGCAGTGGCGATCTATTTTCTTGCTGCGATAAATAAGTTGAGCAGATACGAAAGAGTACCGCCTCCGGTGCGGCGCCGTGTATGCATCTGCTGAGAATTTGATGGTGCTGCGGTAGCGATGGCTGTCGGTGGCATGGAAGCAGATCTAGGAGGGTAGACGGTGGCGGCGGGGCGCGGTGGACGAGACGGTCGTAGGAGCGGCGCCTGCAAGGTGGACGACGGTGGGGATGAAGCAAGAGGACGGGATGCAAGGATCCCAGTCCGAAGCCGTGGATGAGAGAGGTCGATCTCTTGTAATGGACGGCGGCGTCGGGGTATCAGCTCCGGCATGGTGGAGGAGGACAGCGGTGGATGGGGTGGCGGACAGCGGCGGACGGAGGACGCTGGGGTGGAGAGGGTGTTTTGGCGCCCACAGAGTACGAATGGGGAAAAGGGAGGTAGAGAGGAAGGGGGGAACCATGTATTCAGGGCGCACTTGTCTCAAATGCAAGGAAATTTACAAACTTAGCCCCCGTTTCAAATTTCCTACATCACATCAATATTAGTCAGTTGGGGATAGGACGGTAATCTCGCATACACCGAATATTTGTCGACGAGAGTTTGTTTTTGGCGCCCACCGTGTATGAATATGAATCTGGGAGGGAGTCGATTTCGGCCGAGGACACACTGTGTTTTGGCACCCACCGTGTATGAATCCGGGTGAGAGGCGGTTACGTCATGTTTGGGTGAAATTACAAACCTACCCCTATCGAAACCTATAGAAATCCAGCAGATAGGCTTTGTATGGCAGGGATAGGCAGTAGTAATTTCCATCTCGCAGATTTTGGTTTCAAGTGATTCTGCATGACTTTCCCCACTTCGTTCAAATTTTGCAGAGTACACGTTTACCGTGCCAACTCAATTCGAATCCCGTTTGTATTCTATTTTTTTCGGGCGGGATCCATATTCAATTGGAATTAAATTCTATATACATCATTTTTATATATATACTTACAAAAGCACAACAAAGAATTCTGTTGCTTTATATGTATAATATGATTTACAAATACAATGATCTCAAAATCTTAAGGTTGAATTCAAAAAATTTAACCAAATTATGTTCTACTAAAATGTATGGATCAGTAATATCTGCATATTAAATAACATAGATGTGCGTGAATTCATAAGAGTATGCATGTTTGATAGATCAATTTTGGTTCGAGTATTGATTACATGTATCATCATCTCGAATTCAAATATTTGAATCCCTTTTATGTTCACTCCTTTCACGCCCATCTTTCTCGCATGCATGCTCCTTCATGTAGCTATCACTCTCTTTTCTCCAGCTCACCCGCACGCTCACTTCATGTTTCTCCTATCCTCACAAACATGGTCTCTCGACGTCTCCCTTGAGAAGTGTCACACTATCCCTATCATTATACATTACACGGTTTTCATTATCTCTCACGTCTCTACTGTTCTCTGGTATCACTCGGTACCTAAGCTTTCTTTTTCACCACCACACACACAGTCTCCACTCGTCTTTCACTTTGTCTTTCTCTCTATGGGATTCTCTCACACACCCTATATGTCTCTAGATATGACCCATACCACTAAAATTACTCTTTCTCTCTCTCTCTCTCTCTCTCTCTCTCTCTCTCCTGTAGACACAACATTTGTTGCGGTCTCCTTTCCGTCTCCATCCCAGACTGACATTATTCGTTTGTTTACCAATCAGACAACCCCCCCCTCTCGCATACGCACACACACACACAACTCCTGCTTCCACTCCCCTTTCCGACCACCGCTCTCACACACACACACACAACACTCTCACTTTCTCTCCTGACTCGTATTTCTCTCACAAACATTTATCGACTAGCCTCTAGATAGGTTTATACACCCGCACACTCGTGCTTCCACTCCCCTTCCCGACTACCGTCTCTCTCTCACACACACAAAACTCTCGCTTTCGCACCCCGACTCGTATTTCTCTCACAAACATTTATAGACTAGCCTCTAGATAGGTTTATACACCCGCACACTCGTGCTTCCACTATCGCATACATGTCTCTCTCCCGCTCCTTGTATGTAGCGACCGGACCTCAGATGGTCAAGTCTCTGTGCTTCTGTGTCATCCCTGGATCGGTAATGCTGACACACACAGTACTCGAAGGATTTATAATAGAGTAGCAATCACACACTTATTACATCGAATGTCTCAAAAGAGAACTTAATACAATAATATGGCTGAAGGCCATCTAATGCGATAACAACGGAAGGCTTGGAAGATAAAGTGAGTCCATCAACTCCAACGGCATAACTGAGCTGCACGGCAACGACCTACAATCCTTACTCCTCGTCTGAAAAGTCTGCAACATAATACGTTGCAGCCCGAGAACGGGTCAGCACATGGAATATGCTGGCAATGTAACACATAGAGTAATGAAAGAATAGGCTATACTACATGCATATATGGCTGGTGGAAAGCTCTATGGTTACAGCTTTTGCGAAAAGCCAATTTTTCCCTACATCAAAGGAATACATTTAATTTAACTATCATGGTGGTTGAAACATCATTGAGAAGGTGTAACCCCAACTCAATGATCCCAATTAAAGTGATTAACAACCCAAAGCAAAATTAGTTAAGAGTGATGAGATACATGTGAATACTCAAGTACTAGATACTCGTAATTGTCCATAACCGGGACACGGCTAACCATGATTAGTTTGTACACTCTCTGCAGAGGTTTGCGCACTTTTCCCCACAAGACTCGATCGCCTCCGTCGGTTTCTCGTGACCGCATGGTGTTTGAGAGACGGATGACCGAGACACAGTCTTCCGAAACATTAACTCTCTACTCCGGATAGATCATACCAAACCTATAAAACCCACTACCTGCTGACCTACCTCTTGAGAGCTTCACGTAACTTACTCAACTATGCTAGAGCCCATAATAGCTTGTGGCTGCACACGGAAGTTTCTAGCATGAATAATCTCAGTGCCCTTTGAGCCTGGTGGCGGTCCATAGGAAGATCACACGGGTACCCGGGTTTTCCAAAAAAACAGACAACACTGGGTTCCCCAGGTGCCTCAATCCACCCAGATGTGTATTTAAGTTGCCACCTTAAAGTAAACCATTAATTAACAATCTCACATCTGTCGTGAATATCTCTCAAACCACGTCTACGAGCATAGCATGGCAATATAAGCATAACGTAGAAATAACTCCCAAGGGTTTGATAGTAACAGGGCAATAGGTTCCTACCTCATCATCTACTTCCCAACCCACAATTTAATGACATCCTAACATGCAATGTTTGAGGGTTGAGCTAATTCATAAAAACTGGGTATGAAAAGATATGATTAAGTGTTCTTGCCTTGCTGACGATCCTTGAATCCTAGAGACTCGTAGTAACACGCTTCGCACTCCGGGAATTCTATCGCAAGCAAATGATACATACATAAGTAAACAAGCAAAGATGCACAAAAGAAACTTCAACTGAAGAGGTTGACCGGAGAGTTCAACTTAAGAACTCCGGTTTGCAAAAAGAATCAAACCAAACGGAACAACGAAACTCAAACGGTGAGAAAAACAAGGTCCGCTTAAAAATCTGAACTAGGGTCAAATTTTACAGAGATAAAAACTGGTTTAAGTTGATTATTTGGAAAGAGGGTTTCGAGATGAATCTCCAGGCGCTTGAATCACCTGATTCCGATAAACGAGCGAAAAGATAAACAGGTTTGAAAATTGGATCGTAAATCGCGATCGTAATAACCGCGGAATAAATCCAATAAAAGAAAAGCGATGAATCGCTAAACGAGCGAACGTTCGTTAACAGAACCTAAATAGTGAACGGCGTTCGTTAGAACGAACGGATGAACGGACGTCGCTAAATAAATAAACCGACGAAATAAACCGATCTATATAAAAACGATCTAGGGTTTTATAAAAACCGAAGGTTTTTCTAAAAAATAAAATAAACCGGCGGCGGGTCGGGTACCTCCCGTGGCGCGTCTGGGCGGGCGGCTCGGCGGGCTCCGGGTGGGGCGGGAGGCGGGCGGGCGGCGGCGTGGGCGACGGCGGCGCGGGAGGCGGCGACGGCGACCAAGGCGGCGGCGGCGGATCGGGCTCCGGTGGCTCGGCTTAAGACTCCGTGGCGGTGGCGGCTTAGGTGGTGGCGGGCGGTGGTGTGGCAGTGGGCGGCGGCATATATAGGTGGGCGGGCGGGCGGCTTGGGAAGGCGCCGGGGTGGAGTCCGCTCGGACTCGCCCTCGGCGTCCGTGCAGAGATGGCGGCAAGACGGGAGGCGGCGGCGAAGGGTTGGGCTCGCCTGGGCCTTCGCCCAGTCGGGCGTGAGTCCATTTTTTAAACATTCCACGAAAGAAAAATTCCTAGAAAAATAAATAAAAATCTAAAAATTCCAAAACAAGTTTTCTCCGTCTAAATAAAATATTTAGAACTAGATGAACTTTTCTTGGCCCCTAAAATGCAACTTTTTAAAGCGTGCAAATTTTTCTAGGGTAAATAAAATTCCAAATAAAATCAAATAAAATCCCAAAATGATTTTAACATTTTTCCTCTGTTATTTCAATTATTTTGGAGAAGTCATATTATCTCCCCTCATTTATTTATTTAAATTGAAATAATTTTTCCGAAGAGAAAATTAATTAAAATCCAATATCCTCGTCTTTCATTATTTGATAAAATTCAAATATGAAAATTGAAAAATCCCCAACTCTCTTCGAGGGTCCTTGAGTTGCTTAGGATTTTCGAGGATGGTAAACGAGAATGCAAATAAAATATGATATGCAAGAATGACCTATGTATAACATGCCAAATTGAAAATTTGGGATGTTACAAACCTACCCCCCTTAAGATGAATCTCGCCCTCGAGATTCGGGTTGGCTAGAAAATAGATGCGGATGGTACTTGCGAATATCCTCTTCTCGCCCTGTGGCTTCTTCCTCGGTGTGGTGGCTCCAATCGAACTTTGCAAAACTTGATCACCTTGTCATGAGTGACTCGGCTATCGAAATCCAAAATCTTTCTTGGCTTCTCCTCATAAGTCAAATTATTATCCAATTGTATCGCCTCCAGGGGCACTGTATCCTTTAGCGGTATGTCGGCCATCTCAGCGTGGCACTTCTTCAGTTGTGATATGTGAAACACGTCATGCACTCCTGACAGTCCTTTAGGTAACTCCAGCTTGTAGGAAACTTCTCCCATCTGTTCCAAAATACGGTACGGTCCTACAAATCTTGGGGCTAACTTTCCCTTTACTCCAAAACGTTTCACTCCCCTCAGGGGTGATACTCGCAGATATACTCTGTCTCCAATTTCATATGTTACTTCCTTGCGTTTAGAATCTGCGTAACTCTTCCGCTCTAGATCGAGCAATCTTTAGTCTGCTCTCGATCGCTTTAACCTTCTCCTCGAGTCTTTGATCAAATCTGGTCCAAACAACTGACGGTCTCCAACCTCATCCCACATCAAAGGTGTTACGCATCTGCGTCCATACAGAGCTTGAGCGGTGCCATCTTCAAACCGGCTCGGTAGCTGTTGTTGTATGAGAATTCTGCGTCTGACAAATTGTCATCCCAACTAGATCCATAATCTAAGCGCATGTGCTCTTAACATGTCCTCCAAAATCTGATTGACTCTCTCTGCATCCGTCCGTCTGCGGGTGGAACGCGATCAACTCCAATCTGGTACCCAAAGTCCGTGTAGCTGATGCCAAAACTTTGAAGTAAACTGCGTTCCTCTATCTGATACGATACTCCTCGGAACTCCATGCAAACATACGATCCTGGTCATATATATCTTGGCCAACTTGGCACTTGTATAAGTTGTTTTCACTGGGATGAAATGAGCTACTTTGGTCAACCGATCCACTACTACCCATATTGCATCATATCCTGCTTTGGTTCTAGGTAATCCGGTGATAAAATCCATGCCAAGTTTGTCCCACTTCCATTCGGGTATTGGCATAGGCTGCAATGATCCTGCTGGATTTTGATGCTCTGCCTTCACTCTCGACATACATCGCATAACGGCTACATACTCGGCAATATCCTTCTTCATACCAGTCCACGTAAGCGTTCCTTCAAATCCAAGTACATCTTGGTGTTTCCGGGGTGAATCGAGTATGGTGAGTCATGGGCCTCTTGAAGTATTAACTTCCTGATCTCCAAATTGTTGGGCACATAAATCCGATCCTCAAACCACAAGGTATCGTGCTCATCCTCGCGAAAACCTTTGGCTTTTCCTTTGCCCATCTTTTCCTTTATCTCAGCAATCTCTTTATCCTCCTTTTGAGCGTCTCGAATCTTGTCTAACAAGGTCGACTGAACCTCCATTGTTGCAAGAAAACCTCTTGGAACAATCTCCAAATTGAAGTTCCATAACATCCTCTGCTAACTCCTTTGGCAATCCTCTACCTTCAAGGATATTGGCATAACTCTTCTGACTCAAAGCGTCTGCTACGACGTTGGATTTTCCTGGATGATAGTGTACCTTCATGTCGTAATCTTTTATAAGTTCCAGCCATCTCCTCTGTCTGAGGTTTAACTCCTTCTGTGTGAAAATGTACTTTAAACTCTTATGATCCGTGTACACATCACAACGGTTTCCCATGAGATAATGTCTTCAGGTCTTCAACGCATGTACTACAACTGCTAACTCCAAATCATGTGTGGCATAGTTCAACTCATGAGTCTTCAGTTGTCGTGAGGCATACGAAACAACTTTTCCTTCCTGCATAAGAACACATCCAATTCCCAAGCGAGAGGCATCACAATACACTTGAAACTCCTTATGTGTATCTCGCAATGTCAAGACTGGGCTGTAGTCAACCGCTTTCTTCAACTCTTGGAAACTTGTCTCACAATCCTCTGTCCATTTGAACTTGGTATCCTTCTTTAGCAATTATGTCATTGGCTTAGTAATCTTGGAAAATTTCTCAATGAATCTCCGATAATATCCTGCCAGTCCAAGGACACTGCGAATCTCGCCGACTGAAGTGGGTGCCAACCATTCAAAGGATCGATCGAATTTTATCGATCTACCGCTATACCTTCTCCGATATAACATGCCCAAGAAATCCAACTTCCTTTAACCAAAACTCGCACTTGCTGAATTTGGCGTATAACCGGTGTTCCTCGAGTTTCTCAAGAACCAAACGTAGGTGTTCGCATGCTCCTCTTCGCTCCTCGAGTAAACCATAATATCATCGATAAACACCACAACAAACTTGTCCAAATATTCCATGAACACTTTGTTCATCATACTCATGAAATAGGCGAGGCGTTAGTCGGTCAAACGACATGACCGTATACTCGTATAATCCATATCGTGTGGTGAATGTTGTCTTTGGTATATCCTTCTCTCGGATCTTCAATCGATGGTATCCTCGATCGTAGATCAATCTTAGAAAACACCTTAGCTCCTTGCAACCGATCAAACAGATCATTAATCATCGGTAAGGGATACTTGTTCTTTATCGTTACTTCATTCAGAGCTCGGTAATCAACAACCATCCTTAGGGATTTATCCTTCTTCTCCACCAAAAGTACTGGGGCTCCCCAAGGTGATGAACTTCTACGTATGTAACCTTTCTCCAATAGCTCCTTGATCTGCTTCTTAATTTCCTCCAGATCATTTGCGGGCATCCGATAGGGTCTCTTTGAGATTGGCCCCATGCGGTATTAGTTCTATCGTAAACTTCGATGTCTCGATCCGGTGGCATGCCCGGTAACTCTTCCGGAAAAAAATCTGGATAATCCTTCACTACAGGTACTTCTTCTTGTACAACTCCGTGAGGGTATTCACTTGACTCCTCCTAGGCACATGCCTAGATACATACTTAATCCTTTTTCCCTCTGGGGTGGTAAGATAAATTGACTTGCTAACACAGTCGATACTTCCTCCAAACTTCGACATCCAATCCATACCTAATATCACATCCAATCCTTGCGACTCCAAGATAATTAGGTCAGACGGAAAAACATGCATGCCAAGATTAGGGGTATCTGGGTGCACCATCTGCTAGCCATATGCTCTACTCCAGGCGAGCTTACTAAAAGAGGGGTTCTAAGGGTCTGGGTTGGTAACTTAAACTTATCCACAAATCCCCTTGATATATATGAATGCGATGCACCAGTATCGAAAAGAATAATAGCGGTAAATGACTGAACCAAAAACTTACCTATTACCGCATCCGGCTGCTCTTCAACTTCCTCCACGTTAAGGTGGTTCACTTGTCCTTTGTTGAATGGATTGGGCTTCTTCCCAGCGCTCCCATTTCCGTTTCCATTCTTTCCTTCAGGGCAGTCGTTGGCATAGTGCCCTGTCTTCCTGCACTTAAAGCAAATAACTTGGCTCAGGTCTCTCTTAGCGGGTGTAGCTGGGTTAGAACGATTCTGATTATTGTTGGCTGCATTTCCATTCCCATTCTTCGCACCATTATCGCTTCCTCCTCCAAAGATGGTTATGTCCTCCATGGTTATGAACTAGTCCTCCCGAGTTCGGGGTTAGGCGAGGTTTCTGGTGAGCTCCTGAGTTATACTTCCCTTGTCCACACTTCCTCTTACGACTCTCAATTTGTTGCTGCTTTCCTTCAATCATTAGGGCCTTATCTACCAACTCCTGGTAGTTGATGAAAGTTGCCACCATCAGCTGCATACTCATCTCATCATTTAGTCCTTCCATAAACTTCTCTTGCTTTATGCATCCGTGGCCACATCATCGTGGGCATAGCGTGATAACTTGCTAAACTCATCCACGTCATCGGGCCACAAGACGGTTCCCTGGCGTAAGTTGCGGAACTCACGCTTCTTTATCTGCATGGCTCCAGTTGAAACATGGGCCGTATGCGAAAAGCTTGTTGAACCGGGTCCCAAGTGACATTAGCTATAGGAAAAGTAGCCGTGTAATTCTCCCACCATGCGGCTGCTCGTCCATCCAATTGATGTGCGGCAAAGTGCACTCTTTCAGCATCCGTGCATCCTGCGGTGGTTAACTCCCTTCCAATATGGCGTAACCAGTCATCTGCAACTATTGGCTCGGTGCTCTTTGGAAAACACCGCGGTTGTAACCTCGTAAAACGGGCTAAATTGTCCACCGGTGGCGGGTTGTTGTTGTTGTTGTTGGCATTGCCTGGTTACGAACTAGCAATTGCATCAAGGCATTCTCGCTGTTGGATCAACTGAGTGAGCTCCGGTGGAAAGCAAAACCGGGTCACGCCCCTGAGGCATCCGAGGGTTTAGAGGGGAGAGATTAGAAATAGAAAGAGGTCTAGTGAGAAAACACTACCCATATGCACATGAGGCAAAACACACATTCATTCAATCAAGCAAGCAAGGGCATACAAAACGGTCTAGGACTATCGCATAAGTGCTCACTACTACTAGTTACATCGGGAAAAATACTACTAATATTTGGTGGTCATCTAGAAATTTTGATCGGTGGAAGACTCCATGATGTCTGCTCCAGCTTCGTCTTCATAGTCATCATCACTCGGATCTGAGTCGGTGTCGTCGATGATGATGTAGTTGTCCGGACAAGCGGGGTCTTCTTCCTCTTCTTGCTCCTCTTCCTTGGGTGCTGGTCCTCCCATGAAAACTCCAATCTTCTTGACTAGGTCGTCGTTCTTCTCCAGTAGTATCTTGATTTCTTCCTCATATCCATCGCGTGTAGACTTGAGTTCTTCCTCCAATTCGATGATCTTAGTTTTCCCCTTCTTCAAATCCAGCATGTCTGCGCACATCTGGTTCTCATGACGTCGAATATGCTGGTTTAGCTCCTGGATGGAAGCTGCAATGGATCTATCCTTCTTGGTGCTAATTACTTCCCATTGCTCGTCTCGGCGCCCACCTATTTGGTATATGGTGTCTTTAAGCTCCTTGTTGTAGATTTCTCCGATGCGTCCCATGGTAATGTGAGCTGCCATACTCTTTCCCAAACTCCATGTTGGTGCGTTGAAAACACATACTATGGGCTCCGTGCTTGGCGCAAACGTCCTTCCGGAACTAGAGCTTGAATCTTCCAAAGCATTCTTCTTCTCCGGAAAGGTGGCGTTATACGTCCGGTGAAGCTTGGTATTCCAATATTCAGGTACCTAGTGACTTCCTTCAAGTGGCGTCCGAAGGTGTGTCTTCATCCGGTTGGGCAAACTTGTACTTCATCTCCGTCATCCTAAAGAGTGGAAAATTGGAGAGGGGTCAGAAATGAGTAGAGAGGAGTGACCTATGGTTTTATCTTAGTGGTCGTGTCCTACACTCAGCGTGTGCTCTGATACCATCTTGTAGTGACCCGACCTCAGATGGTCAAGTCTCTGTGCTTCCGTGTCATCCCTGGATCGGTAATGCTGACACACACAGTACTCGAAGGATTTATAACAGAGTAGCAATCACACACTTATTACATCGAATGTCTCAAAAGAGAACTTAATACAATAATATGGTGAAGGCCATCTAATGCGATAACAATGGAAGGCTTGGAAGATAAAGTGAGTCCATCAACTCCAACGGCATAAGCGAAATGCACGACAACGACCTACAATCCTTACTCCTCGTCTGAAAAGTCTGCAACATAATACGTTGCAGCCCGAGAACGGGTCGAGACATGGAATATGCGGCAATGTAACACATAGAGTAATGAAAGAATAGGCTATACTACATGCATATATGGCTGGTGGAAAGCTCTATGGTTACAGCTTTTGAAAAGCCAATTTTTCCCTACATCAAAGGAATACATTTAATTTAACTATCATGGTGGTTGAAACATCATTGAGAAGGTGTAACCCCAACTCAATGATCCCAATTAAAGTGATTAACAACCCAGCAAAATTAGTTAAGAGTGATGAGATACATGTGAATACTCAAGTACTAGATACTCGAAATTGTCCATAACCGGGGACACGGCTAACCATGATTAGTTTGTACACTCTGCAGAGGTTTATGACTTTTCCCCACAAGACTCGATCGCCTCCGTCGGTTTCTCGCCACCGCATGGTGTTTGAGAGACGGATGACCGAGACACAGTCTTCCGAAACATTAACTCTCTACTCCTGGATAGATCATACCAAACCTATAAAACCCACTACCACCGACCTACCTCTTCGAGAGCTTCACGTAACTTACTCAACTATGCTAGAGCCCATAATAGCTTGTGTCTGCATTACGGAAGTTTCTAGCATGAATAATCTCAGTTCCCTTTGAGCCTGGGTGGCGGTCCATAGGAAGATCACACGGTACCCCCGGGACTTCCAAAAAAAACAGAAAACACTGGGTTCCCCATGTGCCTCAATCCACCCAGATGTGTATTTAAGTTGCCACCTTAAAGTAAACCATTAATTAACAACCTCACATCTGTCGTGAATATCTCTCAAACCCAAACCACGTCTACGAGCATAGCATGGCAATATAAGCATAACGTAGAAGTAACTCCCAAAGGTTTGATAGTAACAGGGCAATAGGTTCCTACCTCATCATCTACTTCCCAACCCACAATTTAATGACATCCTAATCATGCAATGTTTGAGGGTTGAGCTAATTCATAAAAACTGGGTATGAAAAGATATGATTAAGTGTTCTTGCCTTGCTGACGATCCGTGAATCCTAGAGACTCGTAGTAACACGCTTCGCACTCCGGGAATTCTATCGCAAGCAAACGATACATACATAAGTAAACAAGCAAAGATGCACAAAAGAAACTTCAACTGAAGAGGTTGACCGGAGAGTTCAACTTAAGAACTCTGGTTTGCAAAAAGAATCAAACCAAACGGAACAACGAAACTCAAACGGTGAGAAAAACAAGGTCCGCTTAAAAATCTGAACTAGGGTCAAATTTTAAAGAGATAAAAACTGGTTTAAGTTGATTATTCGGAAAGAGGGTTTCGAGATGAAACTCCAGGCGCTTGAATCACCTGATTCCGATAAACGAGCGAAAAGATAAACAGGTTTGAAAATTGGATCAAATCACGATCGTAATAACCGCGGAATAAATCCAATAAAAGAAAAGCGACGAACTGCTAAACGAACGAACGTTCGTTAACAGAACCTAAATAGTGAAAGCGTTCGCTAGAACGAACGGATGAACGGACGTTCGCTAAATAAATAAACCGATGAAATAAACCGATCTATATAAAAAAACGATCTAGGGTTTTATAAAAAAACCGAAGGGTTTTTCTAAAAAAATAAAATAAACCGGCGGCGGGTTTGCACTCCGGGCGAGGCGCGTCTGGGCGGGCGTTCATGGCTCCGGGTGGGGCGGAGGGCGGGCGGGCGGCTCAAGCGTGGGCGACGGCGACGACGCTGGAGGCGCGGCGACGACTAAGGCGGCGGGCGGCGGATCGGGCTCGGGTGGCTTTTGCCCGTGGCGGCGGCGGCTTGGGTGGGTGGCGGTGGTGTGGCAGCCCGGCATATATAGGTGGGCGGGCGGGCGGCTTGGGAAGGCGCCTGGGTGGAGTCCGCTCGGACTC
Source organism: Aegilops bicornis (assembly GCA_021605145.1). NCBI lineage: Eukaryota > Viridiplantae > Streptophyta > Magnoliopsida > Poales > Poaceae > Aegilops > Aegilops bicornis. The sequence continues at coordinate 632,220,841 of CM038675.1, read as the reverse complement.
GCCCTCGGCGTCCAGAGAGACGGCCAGCTGAGCCGGGCTGTTTTACTGGCCTTCGGCCTAGTCAAGGGTCCATTTTTTTTTAAAACATTCCGCCGAAAGAAAAATTCCTAGAAAAATAAATAAAAATCTAAAAATTGCAAAACAAGTTTTCTCCGTCTAAATAAAATATTTAGAACTAGATGAACTTTTCTTAGCCCCTAAAATGCAACTTTTTAAAGCGTGCAAATTTTTCTAGGGCAAATAAAATTCCAAATAAAATCAAATAAAATCCCAAAATGATTTTAACATTTTTCCTCCGTTATTTCAATTATTTTGGAGAAGTCATATTATCTCCCTCATTTATTTATTTAAATTGAAATAATTTTTCGAGAGAAAATTAATTAAAATCCAATATCCTCGCCTTTCATTATTTGATAAAATTTAAATATGAAAATTGAAAAATCCCCAACTCTCTCCGAGGGTCCTTGAGTTGCTTAGGATTTTCGAGGATGGTAAACGAGAATGCAAATAAAATATGATATGCAAGAATGACCTATGTATAACATGCCAAATTGAAAATTTGGGATGTTACATTGTATCTATGTAGATTATTCTTCCCTTCTTGACACATGCCCTCTCGATCGTGCACACACACACTATCGCCTCATTTTAAGCTGATACCTATCGCACACACACTCCTTGTGTCTTTGTCACACATGCACTCCGTTCTCCTCCACTCTCCCTCTCTCTCACACACACATGGGATTTTTGCAACAACTAGCAAGATGCCCATGCGTTGCGCGGAACATCAAGATGCATTTGTATGAGTAGTTTATCTTGTGGGGGAAAAGTATGAACGAGGGAAGGCCTTATTTGCAAATGTGGAGAGGGGTGTGGGTATCTTTTTGCAAAATTGCCATAGTTTCCTTCCTATCCGTCAGATATAGATCGGACGGCCTATATTGCAGGATGGCAGGCACACAATCATCACCGACAATGCTTTTTCTAATAGTAGGGATAAAAAACAGAGTTGGTGATGATGGTGGGCCTGCCATCCTGCAATTTAGGTCGCCTGATTTATATCTGACGGATAGGAAGGAAAATATGGCAATTTACCCGCACTCCTCGCCACATTTGCAGATAAGGCCTTCCCTTGTTCATCCTTTTCTCCCACAAGATATTGATGTTCCGTGCAACGCATGGGCATCTTGCTAGTAAGAGTAGAAATTAGACATATACCACTTCTTGAATCTTGAAACCAACAATATTCCTCCCTTATCTCATCAAAACCGCCAAAGGAATATATTTTGAGTGAAACATAACATATTTTTAGTGATATATGTATTTCAAAACTAGACTTTTTTTCTATCAAATCGGTGAATATGTATTAGTCTACTTTGATCGTGTGGCAACGCATTGGCACATTGCTAGTAGTTATTATAATTTTTTGGACACCAGACAAACGGTGGAGTACATATACGAAGAGAAGAGGCGCATGCACGCAGTCGGCCTCTCGCTATCTCGCACACATGAGTGTTACATAAAGGCGACATTAACAAATAAACCCTAAAACCCTAGGTGCACGATTGCTGCATTCATGGTACCGCAGTGCGTGGTGGAACACCTTGTAGGAATAGTCAGCTCGCATGATAATTTGATCCGTAGGAGTTGATGGTCGGGACCACAGGTGAACAACTTGGAGGCGGTGGCTCGCCAGTTGCCACAGATTGAGTAGCCATGTTTAAAATATCATTTTTAGCGGGGTTAAGAGTTCCGATTTTCAATGGCGCGTTATAAGTATTAAGTAGTTTTTAGAACGATTGGTATGGAGCGAAAATGGAATTCATAATACTACGTACCTCCTTGGCGTATGGTTGTATGGGTTTATGTTGCGAGATGTTGAACCTGGTAGTTCTGGGGCAAATACTATGGTTTAGATTTAGATTCTGGTTTTCAGTAAAGAAAATTGGAAGGGGAAACCCTTCTTTGATTAAAAAAAACTACTACCTCCATTCTGGTTTAGTAGTCCCCATCGTATTTTGGGTCAAAGTTTGTCCATGAATTTTACTTGTAAAATGTGAATGGAAAAAGAGATTTTGTTATACCCAAACAAAAAAGGACTGGAGGGAGTGATTGCTCGGCTACACGCCGACCTCTCATAGCGCAGACATTGAACCGGCACGCCGGCCAAGAGGGCCCCACTCGCTGCAGGCCCGGCTGAGCACGCCTCCTCGCTGCGTGCAACCAGATTAAAACTGCCCCGCCTGCCTTCATTGAATCTGTGCGTGTGTCGGCAACACGTCCTTCCGCGAGCCGGCAGGCATTTTAGAACACAAAAAATGACTAAAATATAATTAATTTGCGCATGGTGTTGACTTGTTGTGCTCGCACTGGTAGCAGGAACTAGTAGAGGTTTTTCTTAATTTATAACTCTCCTCACATTTTTTTGGCTTTGAAGTGATTCATGGTTGTGGACATTATGTATGAATGTGCAGATATCTGTGAACATGAGTTTGATGTGGAAGTTGAACTTGGAATGTCGGGCTTGCGCGTGAACTATACCATGTCCAATGCTTCGTCCGTTATTGTATGGAAAGTACTTGTTGTTATTACATGACCCGAACAAAAATATTTTGTGCCACATCAGTAGATGCACGGACATCACAACAGGCATGTTGACTGGATAAACATTTGAACCTAGCTATTCTGAAGGAAATATTGTATTGACAACAGTTTTAGATAGCAGGAGACGCCTAGCCTTCTCTGCCTCTGCTAGCTTATTTCTGGCTTCTTCCATCTCTTCTTTGGCTTGGGTGAAGAGAGCATCTGATTGCGTTTTTCGCTTCTTCAGGAACTCAGCTACATTCTCAAGGGATACTGCACACTTTCTTCCAGCCTTTACTAGAGACATGAGGACACGAACAACTGACGACTCCACCTGGCTTGTGTGTAATCCAGCATCATCTGGAATTTGCACCTTGTGTCTAATCCAGCATCATCTGGGAATTTGCACCTTGTGTCTAATCCAGCATCATTAGGGAACTGGCACCTTGTGTGTAATCCAGCCTCATTTTGGAAACATGATCTCGAGGTTGACCATACTTCCCTCCTCGCAGGAACTGCATGCTAACATGAAGTTACTTCTTTTTTAGATCAATACTCAGAGCAACCCAGATCCATTTAGTAGAAGCCAGATAAACAGAACTCGGAGAAGTGAATTCAAAAGGGAAAAATATATAAAAATAGACTACAAGGTGAGAACACCCACTTCATACATCAAGCTAAAAATGAAAGCATTAGGACAATTAAGACTCTTCTTACTACACATCGAAGAACACCAGGCTTAAGACAAACATAAACTACAACATATACACATCGAAGAACACGAGGCTAAATGAAAGTAATTGAAAGGGTGTTACTTACCAAAGCTCCTTTTACAGGTTCGGTGCAACTCCTCTTTAACTTGCCACGCTCCTTGAAGATGTCCCCTATATCCCGTGTTTGGTCTTCATTGCTACTCTGCATGTTCGCACTCGTGGTTTAAAATCTCAACATGACAAGAAAAATATACTACTAGTAATACTCGCGCATCTTGTGGGCAACATTAAAGCACTCGTCTGCCATCTTAGAGCATGTCCAACAGAATCGCAACGCGCGGCGCTTTAAAAATGCGTTTACAGTGCTGAGATCAAGAAGTAGAGAGACGAGAGAGAGTAGAGGATAGTTCTCAGCATTGATAGATAAAAAACTAGATAATTCAACTACTCCTCGTCGTCCGACTCCTCCTCGGTGATGTCCTCCTCCGACATCTGACTGTAGGCGTGAAGATACCGATCGCCGCCGATTCCTGTATGACGCTGCTCCTAGCCTCATGTTGAATTGAGCGTCCGCTTTTCGCCTACGCTTGTCCTCGCGATAGGCGGCTCTCTCCGCCCTCCTCTTATCCCTCTCCGCCCTCCTTTGTGCGTAGAACTCGTGCTCGTTGATGATGTCCTGCGGGAAGTGTTGGCACCATAGCACCATGGTTTCCTCGTCATCTCGGTGATGCCGAGACGGTGCTCCCGCCTCCGGTTGTCGCGACGATCCTCGTCGGTGCCAAGCCGCGGCAGAGACGTGAGCTCCTGCGCCCGCTCCCACGTCGGCACGTTGGGGAAGTTCAATGTTCTATGAGGCCACCGGAGGCACCATGCCGCCGCGTCGTACGCGCGGGCGGCCTCGTTGGCGGTGTCGAAATTGCCGAGGCCGAGGCGCATCCCGTGGAACCGGATTTCGGCGGAGAAGCCGCTGGAGGGGCGCGCGGACACCGCGGTATCCCCAAGTTTCCCCGTGGCGCGGCGACATGGTGGCGCGACGGCAGCGAGGTGAGAAAGAGCGGGGAGAGAGCGGTGGTGAGGCACAGAGCGGGGAGGGCGTTGGATTTTATAAAGCGCGCCGGATGCCGCGCGCCAAAACTAGCGCACGCCCGACCGCTTTTTCCCGCGCGCGCGCGATCTTTTCTCGACGTCTCTGCTATCTCTACTCTCTTCTCTATTGTTATATTTATTTTATATTTAATATTTATACTTCTCTACTGTCTACTTTTTTCTCTATACTTTTTTTCTTATAAAAAAACAGAGTTGGTGATGATGGTGTGCCTGCCATCCTGCAATATAGGTCGTCTGATTTATATCTGACAGATAGGAAGGAAACAATGGGAATTTTGCAAAAAGATACCCATTCCCCTCTCCAGAGTTGCAAATAAGGCCTTCCCTCGTTCATCCTTTTCTCCCACAAGATAAACTACTCATACAAATGCATCTTGATGCGTGCAACACATGGGCATCTTGCTAGTTCTAAAAAAATTTCCATCATTTGCCACACTATTGGTTGCAGATGAAAAACCTACCCAAGCACAACACGATACAGGAGCGACGCACAATTACAAGCTGATATTCTGTTGGATAATGGAGGCTATAACAGATTACTTTTACGGGAACAATAGCACCCAGGAAATTTGAAGGGTAGGTATGAACAAAATTGGAACTGCACATGTACTGCTAAGTGATTCAATACACACATTACCAATCGAGGAGGAGAACGATGGTCGCGGCGGCCTCTGTGAGTCATGGTCGGCAACGGGAGCCAGTTCATTGTCCACGATGGTGGTGCTTCTGCGCTTGGCATCGGCTTCCAGGAAGCAGATCCGAGACCGTGGAAGACGATGCCGGGGAAGAGGCTCCATGTACGACGACGACGGTGGACCGGCTCTAGTGCGGCGTACGAGGTCGTCGATGAGGCAGATGCGCTACGGTGGACGAGTGCACCGATGTAAAGGGGAGGAGCACGAAGGCTTCGGTGCCATGGAGAAGTCTATTTTGCGGTGGGGATAGAAAATGGGGAGTATTCAGGTGTACTACTCTGGGTGCCGGAGTGGGGTTGGCTGGGTAGGGTGAACGTGAAGTTACGAAAACAGCCCCCTACCAAGCGTCATCCGTAGGCCTGTTCCGAAGGCTATGATGGTAACTTCCCATCGCCAGATTGTGGTCGCGGAGATTTTCCGCCGACCTCAAAATTTTCGACACTCGAACTCCCGTGTGGCGTGTTGAGTGATTTGGCTAAGCAACTAGAGAGTAGTACTAGTAAACTCTGCATATTAGGCTTGACCGAAGTCAAACTTCCTAAAGTTTGACCAAGTTTATAAAAAAATATAAACAATTACCGTAACAAATATGTATGATGTGAAAGTACATTCAATAATGAATCTAATGGTATTTATTTGTTATTGTATATGTTAATATTTTTTGTTATAAGCTTTCTGAGAGTTTACAAAACTTGACTTTGACCAATGCTAATACACGGACTTAAATAAAAATGGAGGGAGTACACATTTGTTTTATTAGTTTGTAGTGAACTAATCATTTGTTGAAATTGTGAAATAAATATATTAGGCTATTGACTTCGAATGTAATGGTCTATACAATTCAATAGTTAAAATCATTGTCGAATCCCAAGATGTATACAAGGTCTATAGTACTTCACAACATGCTCAAACTCACATAATCCCAGTCAAATGAGAATATAAATGCATTTCATAGTTATTACTTTGTAGGATGCAACAAACCAACCATAACTCTACATCGGCCATTATAGAAGCAACATTTTGAACATATCCCAATGAGTGAATGAAACGTGTAGAGAGAGCTTGCGAAGATGGAGCAGATAGGGCGGGAAAGATTGTATGTATGTGGAAAATAGAGTAGGAAACAAACCTAACGAGACAGAGAGAGAGATAGAGAGAGAAAGAGAGAGGAAGAAGTTAGGTCTATGAGAAAGATGGAGACATGTAATATACGTGCGATGCGTGTGCATCCTGATTCTGTATACGTGGAAGGAGAAGAGACAACATGTTTGATGAGAGAGCTGGAAAAACATGGAAAAGCGGGGAAGGATCTCTTGGGTTGAGGGATTGATAATTTTGTGCGGGGTAGAGAGGGATTGGTAATTTTGTGCGAGAGAGAGAGGGTGTGGGGAGGAGTCAGTCAGCCGTTGTCACATCATCCTGCTTCCAAATGGCCCCGCATTCTCTAGCACGGTGTGGTCGCCGTCTTCAATCTCCTCGATGCCCTCTTTGAAGATTGAGGTGTTGTGCATGTTGGGGTGCAAAGAAGCACAAGCGAGAGCGGTTGCAGTATAACCTTGGATGGGGATGAATTGTGTGCTCGGGGGAGGGTGTGTGTGTGTTGTGATGTGTGTGTCTGTGTGTGTGTGTGTCAGATATTGAGAGAAAACAAACCTAAGGAGAGAAATGGGTATTCACGAAGAGATTGTGCGGGCCTTGAGGTGGGCAGGGGCCGGGTGAGGGTGTCAAAGTGTGCGCGTTGATGCATGTGTTACATGCGATCGTGCGAGGGACGGACGAATCGAGAGAGATGGTTGTTGTGTTACGGATGCTCCTATCCTCTCTCTCTCTCTCTCACACACACACACACACAAGTAAACTAGAAGACCGTTCTCTCATGTATACACAACGTATCTGCATCTGTCTATGTCTCACTCATGCATGATCAATTGCACATTCACACCTCTCTAGTTCTGTATCACACGCACATCGTCTCCACATTTCCCTTCCGCCACAACACACATATGGACACATACACACATTCTCTCTCAGTCACACACACAAAATCAGTATTAAAAAAACTAGGGCGCACCTAAAACGTCCAAATCCAAATAAACACGAACCGGAGCTAAATTCAAATATATGGAAATATTGCAGCGTCAAGAACTTTTCCAGGAAAAAAAGTTGAATAATATTCGGGGATTGTTTTCACACACACAGAAAAAGGTTCGGTGGATGTCCTGTGAGCGCGACAGGGTGACGCACAGTTCGATCGACCGCGCGGCCGCGGTTCATGTGCTTGCAGAGGATTCCGTATCGTGGCTGTGGTACTAATTAAAAGCGCTGCCTAAGTCTAATGTTTACGTGTACTAGTATGGTTTTTTTTTCAGTTTGACCAACCTTATATAAAACTAAAGTAAGCTCCCATACGCGCACTCATCAATATGCCACCGACGCCGTTGCACCTACCGGCGCCCGCCTGCTCCGGCCAACAATTTCTCGCCCATCATCGCCGTGTCGCCGCAATCCCTGTGCCATGAAACCGAAGGCTCGCCCGCTCACGTCGTCTGCAGTCCCTCCTCGCGATGCCGCCGTGCTGCCAAGCACGCGAGCAGCTGGTGGAGCCGCGTCTATGCACGCAGCGTACAAAGAGGAGGACGAGCGCGTGCTCCAGCACGCCGGCGAGGAGGAACTAGCATGTCATTGTCGTCTCCGCCCGCGCGGAGGAGGCGCGCATGGTGGCTGTCACGGCGGAAGCCGGTCGCGCGCGCGTCGAGCCTGCAAACCGGGTGCGGACGCGGAATCTACCTTCGAGACCTTGAATGCCACGTGGATCCTGCAATCTGAAGGAGCAATTTGGGTCAGTCGACTCTTGTGAGCCGTTTGATGCAACATGGATGGCTAGAAGGGCTTCTTCCACCTCTTCTGCCGTCTTCTTCCTTCGCTCCGTCGAACTTCTTTCACAAATCGACTGACCCAAATTATACTACTAGTACGAACGTATTAAGTACAGTAGGAACATGAAGATACGAGCAGTAGTACCAACTGCAAGAAGAACAGTAGTAACACATAGTACTAATACTACTGTGCGTACTAAAGAGTTCAAATAATGAGAAAGAACATAAACATAGTTCTGCTAGGGCCTCAGCACAGCACACCCTTGAAAATAAACTAAGCAACTAGTCCGCTTGACATTGCAGTAGAACCAGCATGAGCGAAGGCACTGCCACCTACTCGGAGTCCGAGTCCACGTCCTCGACTTTGTCCTCGTCCCTCTTCCTCTTCCTCTTCGCTGACGCTTCTTTGCTTGAACCAAACACTGGGCTCTGCTTCTTCATCCAACCCTTGTAGATATTTAAACAAAGGTAGGCATCCATTGCTGCGTACAAGATGTGATCTTCATCTAATGTCTTCGACTCCCATGCATGATGAAACTCGTGATAAGGTTTCTTCAGTTTAGCGTACGAAGGATCAATCATGGCTGCTGCCAGGGTCAGCATTGAAAGTTGAGAGGAGGACACCAGGCTTGCCTTCTGGAGATCGAAGGGCTGGCCTACAAGGAGACCTATCCGACGCAGGACATCCCTGTCGTTCCTAAAGTCTACAGTAACGAATTTCACTCTTTTGTCCTTGAGAAAGTTCTTAAAATCCTGGCACTCAACGTCGGCATGGCATATTTGGTAGACCAAGAAAACGTTATGTACGCAAACCTGGATCACGGCGGGCTTCTTCCTCTCTGCCTCCTTTAGAATCTTCTCTCTTTCCAGGACTGTGGTGTACTCAACATCTAGCCCAAATGACCCACTCATCCGTTGAACTGTTGAACATGCGTAGGAAGTGAGCAAGCCATGCTCTCACCGTCATGATCCACGTGTGTAGATGACGATGAACTCATCACCGTGAAGGCTCTAACTCGGTACTCAGCGGTGACCATGGAGATTTGGGAGGCCATGGATTTTGGAGGAGGGTTAGGAGAAGTTGAACTGTTGTACCCCGCAAAAAAACTGGGAGCGAACTAATGTGAAAGGACGGGACGACTGGGAGTGAACTGTTGTAAGGTAGAAGACGGGGACGAGTAGGGCGTGCGAATGGCATGGGGTTGCTGGCTTGCTCGGTGGATAAACGGCTGCAAGCCCCCAAAGATTTCTCGAGAACTATGCGGGACACACTAGATGTCATGTCTACTAGACCCATATCGTAGGCCTGACGGTATAGCTTCTGCCTGTTCACACGCCATGCAGGCGCGTGGATGTATCTTCACTTGATTTCGTCAATAGTCGCGCCTCCCACGACCTTCGCCTCCCTCGCGCGGTCACGCCCTTTGAGACTTCAACCGGCTATAAACGAGCAATTTTTTTGCCTACTCCGCATGCATGATACTCCCTCTGGTCCTTTTTACTCCCGTCAACCGTTTGCAAAGTGTTTGACCAAATTTATACTAAAAATATCAATATCTACAATACTGATTTTAATGAGTATAAGAACTACATTTTATAATGAGTGTAAAAATATTGATTCGACATTGTGAATGTTGATACATTTTTCTATAAGTTTGGTCAAAGTAGAGGTACATTGACTTCAGACAAAACTTAAACGCACAATGCAGACTAGTTCCTCCGTCCAGGTGTGTGCCATGTCCTATCTTCTCATCACAACAAGGTTAGCTATTAGAGTACTACTACCTACCATGTAGTTTAAAGGGCTCGATTCAAAAATTTCCCCTACTCTTAGCAAGATAGTAGAGGCGGTGGAATAGTTTTTGAAGTCTGCAAAAGTACTCAAATAATGTTGTCTTTCTTCACAAAAAAATGTGTTTACCAATGCATGCATGAACACTAGTTACTCTAACCCCCCTCTCTTCTTTAATTCTTTGCCACATCAGCATGTTTGTTATTCCCGTGTGCATGATACAAGCTAAGATACCACCATTATGGCCAGCCTTAATCATCGCATGCAATAATTTAGTGCACCTTGAAATATGAACATGTGTGGGCGTGTATGTTTTAATGACTTGAGACTATACCTAGCCCAAGATGCATGATGACTTATTATGCACCGTTCCCCATACCTGCAGGAAGCCCATTCGTCTCTAAATCTTTTCCTCTCCATGTGTGGAAACAATATGCCTGCCAGACTCTCCTTCTCCCTCCGTCGGTCCCACCACTCCACCCCGTGTGGAACAAATCTGCATGCATGACTCTCCTCCCTCCACGCTCATCCAATCCGTTGTGACCAGCAATATTTCCACCCCTTCCCTCCCCTGTAATTTACTCCAACAAATATGCCCATGTAGTTGTTACGTTAATCACGCAACATATCTTTCGGGACGCTGCTTCAGTTACTTAACTGCAGGTGCATTGGGTCACTGACATATGGGCCCAACAAGGGTCTGGCCCACATGTCAGTGACGCAACTGGACCTGCAGTTAAGCCGCTTCAGCTCAGTCCATATCTTACGTAGGTGTGCCATTGCTCGCTATAAATACTGCGCCTCCCACAGCATTCGGAAGAACGCTCACATTCATCGCTATCTCCTCCCCCTCCCTCTCACGTCGACCACCATGGCATCACCCCTCCCAAGCCCTAAGCGCCCCTCGCTGCACCGCCCGGACGGTCACGCTTCACCGTTCCGTTCCTCGCCGCCACTAGTCGAGGAGGATGCGTCGGCGTTCCACTGCTCGCCGCGACGCGTCGAGATGGACGCGTCAGCATTCCCAATCTTGCCAGCACGCGCGTCGGAGGACGCGTCGGCTCCCCGCTACGAGGAGAACGTCGCGCCGCCCGCAGAGCCCCCCAGCCTTGAGGAGCTTTGGAAAGAAATGGATGTCGCCATGTTGGAGGCTTTGCCGCCGGCAGAGCACGCCAAAATAGAGGCGGAGAAGAAGGCCGAGGAAGAGAAGCGCGTCGCAGGGCAAGCGCCCTGGCAGGTCTATGTCGCGTCCAAGAGAGTCAGGCAATTGGCTCTTTGGCAGAAGGCTCGTGCAAGGGCCATGAGGGTAACGGAGGACGCCTGTGCCAAAGCCCTGAGTGCAGTCGGGCCCAAGCGCCTCATCTACGCTTGGCGGTACGTGGGCCGGGGGCATGCTTCCAGCAAGGAGGTGTACCTGCTGGCGCCGGATCACCACACCACTGAGATCACGCTCGCCCGCCGGCAAGCTGCCAATCAGCACCTCGCGAGTTGCGAGGCTGAGGAAGAGGCGTTGTGTTGGCGCGCTGGGAAACGGCCGCGCACCAGGGCACTCGTGGCGCGCCGCAAGCACTCCTGCGAGTGCTGTGGCTTTTAGTAGGGAGTATAATTTAGTTTCGTAAGGTGATCTCATTAGTTTTGGGACGCAAATGGTAAATCCCGAACGTTCGGGAATTATTAGCGTCCTTAATTAAGTACGTAAGAGGGAAAGTTTGGAAACCTTGTGTATCCGTACGCATTTTGTAAGTAGGTGCATACAGCACAAACTTTAGTACTATATACTATCGTACTACACGTCTCTCTCTATATATGCTTGCAGACTGTGCTACTCCCTCCATCCAGGTGAATAAGTCATCTTTGGTTGTGCACCGTGACCAAGTAGGAGGGTAGACTTATACACCTAGACGGAGGGAGTACTACTATTATTTATGTACAGGCAAATGCACGTTTTAACATTACAATGCGGTTTTTGTAAAAGTAGAAAAACGCCACTAGTCAAGCTTGTGAAACGATTCAATGCAAAACAAATGCAAAAATGCTCGTTTGATTGTTTACTTTTAGCTTCCTTCCTGTGGTTATTTCTCTGTCGTACTTTGTACGGAGTATCTCACTAGTTGGAAAGGCATGCAAATTCCCAAACCGCTTCCTACACCCTGTATGGAATTTTTTGCCTAACAAGTTGTGCCGTAAAATTGGAATTCCAACTTGAGTACTAGTACTACTAGTAGGAGTACCAGGGGCTAGTTCGTTTAGGCTTCTAGATTAGTAGTAATCCCTTTACTACTAGCTCCGTCCTGGTTTATTGGTCCCCATTGTAATCTGTGCCAAATTTTGGTCATAAATTTAACTAATGAAATGTTTGTGATATCACATGCACTAACATTTTATCAGTTAAATCTTTTGTCAAAATTTACCACAAATTACAATGGTGACGAATAAACCAGGACGAAGGTACTCCCTCCAATTTTGTATACAAGGCCACTATAAAAAAACACATTTTGCATCCATACAAGGCCACCAATAGTAATCGAGACAAATATTAATGATGTTTCCTCGTACTAGTAACCCATGGCTTAATTACTAGCATGCATGTAGTGGATGATAATGACAAACTCATCTACTCCCTCTCTCATGGCCACTCAATTTCTTTTAATGTGCATGCACCCTATGAATTAACCCGGTAAACGAGAAAATAAATTGACTTGTAAAGCACACATTGATTTTTATCTTGGTACCTGTAATTTGAGTTTGTGGCCTTGTATATAAAAATGAAGGGAGTACTAGTAGTTTAGAAGCCCAAATAAATGAGTGAGGAGCCTTAATGTTACTCTCCACTATGCCTAGTCTTATGGGAAAAGCTGGGGAAGAGACAGCTTATTTTTTAAGCCGCCAAAAGAACTGGCCCTAGGAGTAGTAGCTAGGGATACTAGGAGTAGTAGCTAGGGATACTAGGAGTAGTAGCTAGGGATCGAGTGTGCGAGATGAACCGGAGAAAGTAAATGCAAAGAGATGAAATGCAAAAAAGACGAAGGGATGTGATGGTTGCTTGTCCGTTTACTTTACCATGCCACTTATTATTGGCAGTGGTTGGGTTTTGTGATATGACGGCTTTACTACCGCCCTCTACACTTGTACTACATCGGTCATGGTTTGTTAGTCCCCCATTGAATTTGACTGAAGATTTAACTCACAAAATGTTAGTGCATGTCAACAAAAACTATATCGTTGGATTCGTATTTGAACATAGTTTTGAATGATATAATTTTAGGTGACATGCATCAACATTTATCATACTATATATATTGTTAGTTCAATTTTTGGTCGTACTAATCTATAGTAGTAAGGTGCCCGTGCGTATGCTGCAATCAAGAGTGAAATGCATTGATCGGGGAGTTGTTTATTTTGACAAAGGATGTGGGGGTCATCTCATGTGTAACGGGTATCGATAGGTTTCTTCGGATATTATTTCGTCTCTAGAGCTCACAAACATCCGGGTGAAATAGATAAAAAGGTATCTTTTGCAAACAAAAGCGTTCAACTATTCAACCTGCATCCAAAACTTGTGAAGAAATAACACTTATTGTGCTTTGCAAAAAATGATCTTTACGAATTAGTTTTTGAGTATCGATTGTTATACATGTTGGCTACAGATGACATGGCACTTTCTAATAGTGAACAGTTGGCTATACTATTAAGTATTAACCATGCCCTTATACACCTAGATGGAGGGATTAAATCAGGATGACTTGGAAGGGGGCAGAGGAGACGTAAGAAATGGTTCATCGTAAGTCTTTCACCAGTACTGTAGTAAAAATTCATACATGGAAGATTCTAGACTAAACCATAAATGGATACACTTCTATATTCATGCGCGATACTCCAATAGAGCAAGATCATGCATGGAAGTCTCCACATGCTTAGACAGCGGATTTCATTGAGCGAAGACTAATGATCAACGTTTAACTTGGTAATGCATACGTCCAGGTGAATCTCCTTGGAGTCCTCGTGCACCGTGGTGCGAGGTAAATCATACCATGCGTCTTCCATGTCCACATCGGCGGGAAGGTCCCAGCTCTGCACAGTCCTAGTCAGCATGATGGAGCCGGTGTCGCCACCCACTTACCTCTGAGGGGTAGTAACAGTGAGCACGCACCCGTACATCGGCCTCATGTCAGTGTCAGCATCAGCGGCGTCGCCCCTGACACACACTACAGAGATGGGGCGGCGGCCTGCACGTGCCTCGTCGGTGCCCACGATCAAGAGGAAGATGCTGCCATCCTCCTTTGGGACTAGCAGGCGGCGGTGATCCTCCAGCGACTCCGGCATGGTGAACGGGTAGCACGTCTCGTACTTTATGTTCTCCGCCAAGGGCCAGTAGTGACCACTGCACGCATCCGTGAGGTGATGCACAATGTCCGTCGGTGAGCCCCAAAACGGCACCGGGCACTCATAGCAGTAGACGAAGGGCTCCTTGGAGGCATCGACCAGGCCGTCCATGAAACGGGAGTGGTTGTAGGGGACGTTGCGCCAGTTGAATATATGAGCAAGTTACTACGAGATTTAATCCGAATAAGCACAAAATAAATCATGACAGCTATAACAGAGATTAAACTAATCATGTGGACTAGCATAGTAGATGAACATATATAATCTGGTAGGATACATAGTAGAAACATGAATTCTACCATGATTTCAAACAGGAAGGACAGAAACACATACGGTGCAAAGGGAGCAGCACCGTTGGCTTTAAGAATTAGTTTTTGAGTATCGATTGTTATACATGTTGGCTACAGATGACATGGCACTTTCTTGTAGTCAACCGTTGGCTATACTATTAAGTATTAACCATGCCCTTATACACCTAGACAGAGGGATTAAATCAGGATGACTTGGAAGGGGCAGAGGAGATGTAAGAAATGGTTCATAGTAAGTCTTTCACCAGTACTGTAGTAAAAGTTCATACATGGAAGATTCTAGACTAAACCATAAACGGATACACTTTTATTCATGCGCGATACTCCAATAGAGCAAGATCATGCATGGAAGTCTCCACATGCTTAAATAGAGGATTACATTGAGCGAAGCCTAATGATCAACATTTAACTTGATAATGCGTATGTCCAGGTGAACCTCCTTGGAGTCCCAGTGCACCGCGTTGGCGCGTAAAGAAGACCATGGGTTTTCCAAGTCCACATCGGCGGGAAAGTCCCAGCTCCACAGAGTCCAAGTCCGTTCGATGTAGCCGGTGTCGCCTCCCACGTGACCTGGAGGGGTAGTAACACTGAGCATGCACCCGTACATCGGCCTCGTGTCAGTGTCAGCGTCAGCGGCGTCACCCCTGACGCACACTACAGAGATGGGGCGGCGGCCTGCGCGGGCCTCCCCGGTGCCCACGATCAAGAGGAAGACGCTGCCGTCCTCCTCCGAGACTACAAGGCGGTGGTGATCCTCCAGCGACTCCGACATGGTGAACGGGTAGCACGTCTCATACTTGTTGTTCTCCGCCAAGGGCCAGTAGTGACCGCTGCACGCATCCGTGAGGTGATGCACCATGTCCGTCGTCGAGCCCCAAAACGACATCGAGCACTCATAGAAGTAGACGAAGGGCTCTTTGGAGGCATCGACCAGGCCGTCCATGAAACGGGAGTGGCTGTAGGGGATGTTGCGCCAGTTGAATATATGAGCAAGTTACTACGAGATTTAATCCGAATAAGCACAAAATAAACCATGACGGCTATAACAGAGATGAAACTAATCATGTGGACTAGCATAGTAGTAGGATACAGAGTAGAAACAGGAATTCTACCACGATTTCGAACAGGAAGGACAGAAACACATACGGTGCAACGGGAGCAGCACCATTGGCGTTGAGGTTGTCGGCCATGTCGTTGAGGAAGAGGTTGTCGAGGTCGGGGAAGAAGTCGTCGTCGGTAAAGTCGTGGCTCCCAGAGTTGCGAGAGTGCACTCCCCAAATTTCAACAGCGCCCGCCGAATGGAGCGCAGGAGGGAGTGGCTGTAGGGGACGTTGCGGCCACCAAATGGAGCGCAAGAGTAGCACACGAAGCAGTAGATGGTGTCCTTACTAGTACTACTCCCTAGTCTCTATCTATCTACTCTTATAGAAAACCGAGTTTCTACTCTTATAGAAAACCGAGTTGGTGATGATGGTGTGCCTGCCATCTTGTAATATAGACCGTCTGATCTATATCTGACGGATAGAAAGCCAACTATGACAATTTTACAAAAGATAGCTGCACCTCTCTCCACATTTAAGATAAGGACTTGCCTCGTTCATCCTTATCTCCCACAACCTCGTGCTCCTCCCTAAGTCTCTATCTCTACTCTTATCTCTATCTCTACTACTCTTCTTTGTTTTTTATAACAAATCGAATAATCTTCTTGCGCCGTCCATTGCTGCCCGGCTGAACACGCCTCCTCGCCTCCATAATTATCAACTGAGTCTTTTATAGGAGTAAGAGTAGAGAAAAAACCGATTTGGTGATGATGGTGTGCCGGCAATGCACGGGCATCTTGCTATTTCTTTTGCATATAATTCCAAACACCACGTAGACACGGTCTTTGAGCATGGTTCGTAGTCGTTCCACGCTCGGGCATTGAAGTTTGTAACTATTTTAGATTAGAATATACTACTCCTCCGGTGCTAATAGTAGAGCAGAGTCCTACTCTAGTACTCTACTCAAGCAAGTTAGGGCATATAGTAGGTACTGTAGGGATTACCAGTACTGTGATCACTCAAGCAAGCTGTCTGGCATCGATATGACCCTACGCTGCTGGTATGTGTCTCGTAAGTCAAGCGGCGTGCTGTAGTCATCATCACTTGTCCACTTCCCCGCAAAGACATATTCGCTTCTCCATCTTTGTCCGCACATAATCTCGTCCAATCTTCCATCCCCGCTAAGGCGCCTCCCCCATCGTCCGAAACCCAAGCACTAACAATGGTAGAACCAAGTAGCGTTCGCCGAAAGAGTGGATGGAATTCGCTCCCCACAGAGGTAATCAAGCTCATTGTCTCGCGTGTGGACAATCTCAGTACCATGCCGCTCGTCGCGTGCTCGTCGGGGCTGTATTGTTTACTCAAAGCCCTCAGGCCGGAGCTTTTTAAGCTAGCTCCTTGCTTGCTGATGCCGCCTAATCTTCAGAAACGGCGTGTCACGCAGCATGATGATCGTAGGGTGGCGAGCATCAACCCCCTTGACTGCTATCCGATCCCCATCACCCTCAACTACATTAACGGTATGTACTGGGTCGGCATGAACACGTCTTGGATGGTGCTCGTCAACGGTCGCGACAGCTGGATGCTCGTGGAGGTCTACACCTGGCGATTGATCCCCCTTCCTTCGATTAACACTGCACTGCTTTGGCACCGTAGCCCAGAATACTCGGAATCTTACAGTAGCCAACATGATACCAAGTTTGATTTGCTCAAGGTTGTAATCTGCCAAGTGCCCACAAGATCTGTGAATTATAAAGACTTCAGGCTAATTGCGTTCTTCAACTGCGGTCTCGCCCATCTGACAGGTCACTGAGGTAAGTGGATAAATATGCACGTCCATCGTAGGATCATACATCCTCCATGGTTCTCTGATGCCATTGAACACAAGGGCTTCATTTACGCTTTCGACTCCTTCTATGGTTGGACGTATTGCTGGCCTACTCCAGTCATCGCTACAATCGGCTGTTACAAAGATATGTTACTTTCCTATGATATCATGATGGCTTGCTTATATTATCACAACATTTACTGAAAAATATTCATGCTCATAACATGCTGTTCTTAAGATTGACTACATCAAGAGCCCTTTTTTATTTGACTCCAACTTGATATGACGTTGTAGGCCGCCTGGTGTCCCTACACTTCCTAATCCCAGAACCTTTCAAAGAAAAGCGGCATGGCAGTTGCAGGTGGTTCCTGGCTCGATCAGACAACGGCGAATGATTGATGATCGTTTGCACGTACCGGACGTGTTGTTTCGCGGAATACAATCACAGATCCTTTGCAAGGTCTTTGAGAAGGATCCCAGCTTCTCCGGGCCTTCGTGAATTTTTGACCGAGGCTGGTAAGTAGCCCTGGTACATGCTCTCTGTTTGTCGGACTGAATTATCCGCTTAACCGTGAGATAACCGACGGCAAGGATCATGATGGCAACGCAGTTCCGTTCTCGTGCAAAACTGTGTGTACACAGCATCATGCGTCTCTCGCATGCACCATACCCTGATATGTGCCGCCACGCTCTACAGCCCAAAGTAGGAGAGAGGGTCGCAAGTATCGATTTCGACCCGCTGGCCGGAGTTTCCCCGTCGAGCACCCATCCTGGTTCAAGCCGTCGCCCAATCTCCACAGCTTAATAAATAGTAACATCTAACCGAGCCGCTTAGTTAGATGCGTACACTTGGTGTAGTAGGATCTTTGTTTAGTTTGATGCATACACTTGTTCTTTTTTGGTAGCCCTTTTGTAATAATGGCTGATGTTTGGTTTGGAAGAGAGAACTACGTCTTCACT
Source organism: Aegilops bicornis (assembly GCA_021605145.1). NCBI lineage: Eukaryota > Viridiplantae > Streptophyta > Magnoliopsida > Poales > Poaceae > Aegilops > Aegilops bicornis. Next base: position 632,202,556 of record CM038675.1, on the reverse strand, counting down.
CTTCTGGCCTGCTTATCGCTTCATTGCACCCCAGCCCTGGTTGTTGTTCTTTGCTGTTTTCAATGTACAATCAGCAGTATATTTCGTCTGTTGGTTGAATAAATGTGTTGTTAGAACGAAAAACACAATGTTTTGGAAGTCGTTGCACGGTTCGATCCTTAGTGCCCCGTACCGTACATAACGCATACTATTTTTTGTAAGGAACACATTTTCCACTTGTTGATAATATGCAGCCCACTGATGAAGGCCCAATAGAGGAGCCCATAATTAACTGGAAGGGAGGCTCTCACATGAATCCGCCTGTACATGCTCATGGTCCCCTAAACATAAATAAGTAAATAAATAAATAAAGCTAAATGCTCATGCACCAGTTCTTTAAATTCATGATTTAACAGGAGGATATTATTTCCTATGATAGTGTCGTTACATTCAGTCGATATTATTCTTAGGCAAAGATAGCGACCAGTCTTCTTTCTCCCGGCATTTTCTTCCTGCAACCAGCGGACCCATACAAATCGTAGTCAACGTCGTAAATAGTTCCGGTCCATTTTTATTTTTCAATAAGAATGTCCAACCTAGCCCAGCACATTGGCGACAGCACTTTATCCTCCGCCTTGGTGCGCTCGCCGCGGCGCCGCCGTCTGGCCCTGTCAACATAGTTTTTTTCGGAACGGTCCCTGTCAATATAGTGAATCGGGAGAGAACTGTAGTTGTGAGTATGAAAATACGGACCCACCAGGTCAACTCCCGAACACAAGCAAGCGCCTCTTTTACTACTCAGATGCACCCCTCGTTTTTTACTCTAATCCACCCTGCTGATATCCGGGACCCACATCATTTTTAACGTATAGTCAATTAATGACAGAATTGCACAACTTTTTTTTGAGTAGTAATTCGGAGGAGCGGGCTATAAACTGGGTTGTGCGGTCTGTGTGGCCCGTCTAACAACATGACCAGCCCAGCAGGTTTTTCTTTGGGAAAATAGGTAGCCCAGTATTTCTTTATGAAGAATACCCAAGCTAGGCCTATTTGTTTTCTTCGACTTACTGGGCTGCAAATCTTTCAAGACGAGGAGGGATGCATTCCGGCCTGGCCAAAGAGTATGGTCAATATCTGTTAAAAGTAATATCAAAGGGGTTGAAATTCCAAAAAAATTATAGCAAATGGGATATTAGTTTCTTTTTTTGTTTTTGTTCTTCACTAATATTTTATAGTATTTCATTGGATTTAACATGACATAGTACTAATTTATTTTTAAATTTGTTTTAGTATGGCTACTAATTTTTGGATTAAGAATATTTTGTTCCCCAGCCAAAATTGCGGATTTTCAAAATTTCGCACATATTTAGTTAATTTTTTAACCCTGGTACTGACCAGAAAATGGGCAGCAATTCTAAAGATGGAAAACGGGCTGTAATAATTTCCATATGAATTAGAAAATGAGTAAAATTATAAAAATAATAGCAAATGGGTTGTACACGCCACAGATTTCGAGGCTGACTTGTTTACGCAAGGCTTTGTCAGTCAACACACGATTCTAGCAAAGCGATCGCTGTGCATGTCCATCCAACGCCGACGTGCTTCTTCAATCTCGATCTTCCTGCTCCGGCCGCCTAAACTAGCGCCCGGCGACTGCCTGCTCCCTCCTCTTGTGGCTCATTGTGATGCCGCTGCAGCTTCCCGACCCACTCTACTCCCTCCGATGGCCTGGGCGCACGCAATCAACCGCCTCCTTATTACGCAAAAAAATGATTCCTCCCATCGACATCCGGCGCACGCACGGTTGGGAGGCTGACACAGGCCTACTAAGTTGACGCCAGACGCAGGCTTGTCAACTTAGTCAACAAACGATTGTAGCAGCAGAATCGCCGGATTTGAATCGAACGGTCCTGCCGCTTCTTCAATCTTGCTCTTCTTGCACCAGCCGCCCAAACTAAGCGCCGCGAGACCGCCGCTTCCTCGCCTCCAGTACAACAGGTTGCCATTGAGGCCTCACCGCCCCCTACTACTCCCACCGCTAGTCAGGCCATGCGGCAATGGCAGCCTCACACCGCAGCCAAACCAGTGAACCCTCGTACTCCTCTCCGCGTGGGCATCCACTGCCGCATCTTCCCCGGCTCCGCGTCGTCCCCTTCCTAGGCCTCGCCGTCGTCCACCGCCCTGGTGCTCTCGGCGCGGCGTGGTCAACGTGGTCATGGAACGACTTCCATCGGACGTGGACTGTACGTGGAGAGGCTGACAGCTGGATCCACGGCCGCACACAAGGATATGCCTCCTTATTACGCGCAAAATAAAGATTCCTCCAGCTGACATCTGGGACCCACCGGAAGGGCCTCTGTATTTCACGAAAAAAACATTCCCCGGCCGATGTGTCGGACCCACCAGCTATATCTTTGCACGCAAGGAAGTGTCTCCTTATTATGCACAAAAAAATGAATACCCCCCTGCTAGCTGGGACCCACCATAGTGGGTGGCTGACTTGTGGGCCTACTAAGTTGACAGGGACGGAGGGCTTTGTCAACTTAGTCAATACTCTAGTGACCGTATGATGTCCATCCAACGGCCATAGTGCTTCTTCAACCTCTGGTCTTCTTGCTCCAGCCGCCCAAAGTAGCGCCGGTCGTGTCACCGCTTCCTGCCTCCCGTGGTCGGCTGTGCTGTCGCGGAGGCCTCACAGCCCCCATACTACTCCCACCGCTGGCCAGGCCATCCCTCTACTCACCCACACCCCCTGTTATTCTGCGGCGATGGCAGCCTCACACCGCAGCCAAACCAGTGAACCCTCGTACTCCTCTCCGTGTGGGCATCCACTGTCGTGTCTTCCCCAGCTCCGCGTCGTCCCCTTCCTAGGCCTCGCCGTCATCCACCGCCGTGGTGCTCTCGGTGCGGCGTGGTCAACGTGGTCAAGGAACGACTTCCATCGGACGTGGACTGTACGTGGAGAGGCTGACAGGTGGGTCCACGGCCGCAGCAAGGAAGTGCCTCCTTATTACGCGGAAAATAATGATACCTCCTCCTGACAGCAGGGACCCAGCGGACAGGCCACTGTATTTCACGAAAAAAACGTTTCCCCCTGACTGCTGGGACCCACCAGCTACATCTTCGCATGCAAGGAAGTGCGTCCGGGCAAAAAAACGATTCGCCCCCCTGACTGCTGGGACCCACCAGCTACATCTTCGCACGCAAGGAAGTGCCTGACAGTCGGGACCCACCTGGTCGAAGCGTACGTAGCGTTGTCATTCTGGTCGTGAATGTGTACGTACATATTGGTGGATGTAGAGGCGCGCACGTGTCGTAGTAGAGGCGCGCACATAGCATGTACTGCGACGTCTGGTGACGATGTGCAAAGAAAATCTGACCACGCGTCGTGTACATACTGGCGGGGTCTCGAACGCCTACTCGAGCATACGTACGGCCAAGGCTCGTGTACATGGCTGGGTCGGAACAGAGAAACAACGTCGTCGTCGTGTTCGTGGGGAGCCAACCGGCTGGGTCGGAACGGAATGCGTCGTCATGTTCATCGGGAGGGCTTGGACGGAACAGGCGATGGAAATGAGGCCTGGCGTATCGCAGAACGGAGGAAACGACCTTGTGTTTGACCGGCCACGTTCGAAACGAGATCATGTTCACCGGGAGGGGTCTGGCGTACCGCAAAACGGAGGAAACGGACTTGTGTTGGACCTCCTATGGTCGAAACAGGGTCTTGTTGATCGGGAGGGGTGTGGCGTACCACAAAATGGACGAAACGGACTTGTGTTGGAGCGCTATGGTCGAAACGGGGGTCCTGTTCATTGGGAGGGTTGTGGCGTACCGTAAAACGGGACTCCACAAGATACTGTTCATCTCCACCGTCGACCTCCTCCAGCCTCCACGAGCTACTGTTCATCCACCATCGACCTCCTCCAGCCTCCACCGCGATCGCTCATCCACGGGCTCCTGCTCATCCAGCCTCCATCGCGCTACTCCACCGCTCTTGTTCAACCACCCCTCTCCACGGGCTCCTATTCAACCACCCCTCCACGGGCTCTGTTCACCCACCCTCCACCGCTTCATCGCTCATTCAGCCCTCCACCGGGTCATCCTGTTCATCCAGCCCTCCACGGGGTCCTGTTCATCCAGCCCCAACCGGTTCGATCCATCGGGGTCCTGTTCATCCAGAGGCAACGCCACGGGGTCCTGTTCATCCACCCCCACCGCTCACTATTCATCCAAACCCCCCGCAACACTCACTGTTCATCCAAACCCCCCTGCAACGCTCATTGTTCATCCAGAGGCAGCAGCATCGATCGGCTTCAGTTAGCAGCAGTAGCAAAGGAATCGCTCGATCGCTCGAGTTCGATAACGCGTAACTGCGGTCTGTCGCCAGTTCATTTAGGCGACGCCTCGCTCGGGTTCAGTTAGAGCCCAACGCCACGCACACACGCGCACACGTGTACGAGAGAAAGGCGCATAGCTCGGCCCTCGACCACCCACCGTAACCTGGAACTCCCCGAAATTTTCCTCGCCCTTGCTTCTACCACGGTTTTTCCCGTCATGGACGGCCCAAAGAATGTCATGCAGCTGCGTCTCCAGCCCGCCCAGGACGAAAACCCCATTTTCTGTCATGATTTTTTGTCATAGAAGTAGGAGCCCACCACATCTATCATGATACCGGGTTTTGTCACAATTATCGTCATAGAAGTGTCATAAGTATGACAGGAAAAAAATTCGTTCGGCCCAAAATGTCATGGATGTGTCTTTTTTTTGTAGTGTAGAACTGCGCATAAGGTATTGCAATCCGGTTTTTATTGGCCTACTCTCTTCAAAGATGCCCGTAAGTTTGTCTTGTCTTGTGATGAACGTCAAAGAATTGGTAATATTAGTAGACGTCAAGAAATGCCTATGAATTATTCACTTGTTATTGAACCATTTGATGTTTGGGGCTTTGACTATATGTGACCGTTTCCTTCCTCTAATGGGTATACACATATTTTAGTTGTTGTTGATTACGTTACTAAGTGGGTAAAAGCTATTCCAACTAGTAGTGCTGATCATAACACCTCTATTAAGATGCTTAAGGAAGTTATTTTTCCGAGGTTTGGAGTCCCTAGATATTTAATCTCGTTGCTATTCAACTCTCGTTTAAGATTTTTTGCAGGAAAACTTCTCTCTAAATGGGAAGGCCCTTACGTTATCAAGGAGGTCTGTCGTTTCGGTGCCATAAAAATCAACAACTTCGAGGGCACAAATCCAAAGGTGGTGAACGGTCAAAGAATCAAACATTATATCTCAGGTAACCCATAAATGTTGAAACCAATGTTATTGAAACTGTAACCCCGGAGGAATATATAAGGGACACTTTCCAGAATGTTTCAGACTCCGAAAAGGAATAGGTGTGTGGTACGGTAAGTAAACCGACTCCAAAACAGTTCTAATGGCAATTTTTCTCCGTTGTGGAATATTTAAGAAAATAGGAAAATAAGTAGTCCGAAAGGGACACGAGGCACCCACGAGGGTGGAGGGCACGCCCTACCCCCCTAGGCGTGCCCCCTGCCTCGTGGGCACCTCGTGTGCCCTCTGGACTCCGTTTTCTTGCACGATACTTCTTTTGGTCGGTAAAAATTCATTTATATGATCTCCCGAAGGTTTTGACCACCGTACCACGCAAATATCCTCTGTTTTTGTTTCGAGCTGTTTCTGTAGCAGGTTTGGAGCAAGATGCATCTCAGGATTCCGACGGAGAGAGCTATGTCTCACATCTCGTTGCTGACCCAAGGACCTATGGGGATCTATCTCCTTGTGGTCGAACTACGGATGATGAGGAGGATGCTCATTTGATGAGGAGGATGCTCATTTGATGAGGAGGATGCTCATTTGATGAGGATCAATGATTCAAGTTCGGAGGAGGAGGATGTCCCTCTACCTCAACCAGGGGATATGCACATGAAGTTCAAGAAGTCTGGTCTTCCTAAGAGGGCTAAACTGTCTAACAACCGATCTATTCCTTCTCATTTTTAGTAGAAAAGCAAAGGAGATTTATGTGACAAGATCTTGAAGCTGGAATCGGAGGTCGATGATTTAAAGGAGGAAATTGCTCTTCTGAAATACAATATGAAAAAGCTGAAGGCACAATTATCTTCATCATCACCATCCTCTTCACCTTCGAAGAAGGAGACATAATCACATGGGTATGGGCACTCCCCTTGGCAACTGCCAAGATAGGGGGAGGTGCCCTGGTATTGTATCACCATCACACTCTTATCTTTACCATTTTTCTTAGTCTGATCCTTTTGGTAATATCTTGATTTAGTAAAGCTTTAGTATGATCTAGTTTTGAGTTTTGCTTTATGATCCTTCTATGTAATCAAGTCCGTGAGCTATATATAATAAATATTAGTTTTGAGTCAAGGGCTTGATTATCTTACTATGATCATGAGGGAATAAAAGGAAAATAAATAATAAAAAGAAATAAAGAGATCATATTGATCTTATGGAGAGTAATGACTTCACATATAAAGAGTATGATGAATAAAAGTTTTTGAGAGTTGACAAATATAGTTTTGGTCATCGTTGCAATTAACAGGAAGTAATAAAGAAAGAGAGGTTTTCACATATAAATATACTATCTCAGACATCTTTTATGATTATGAGCACTCATTAAAATATGACATGCTAATGGGTTGATGTTGGACAAGGAAGACAACGTAATGGGTTATGTTTTCTTATATCCGAAATAAAGTATATTGTCATGGATCATCCAACATGTTGACCTTGCCTTTCCCCTCATGCTAGCCAAATTCTTTGCACCAAGTAGATATACTACTTGTGCTTCCAAATATCCTTAAACCCGGTTTTGCCATGAGAGTCCACCATACCTATCTATGGATTGAGTAAGATCCTTCAAGTAAGTTGTCATTGATGCATGCAATAAAAACTGTTCTATAAATATGTATGATTTATTGATGTGGAGAAAATAAGCTTTATACGATCTTGTGGTGTGGAAGCAATAAAAGCGGCGGACTACATAATAAAGATCCATATCACAAGTGGCAATATAAAGTGACGTTCTTTTGCATTAAGATTTCGTGCATCCAACCATACAAGCACATGACAACCTCTGCTTCCCTCTACGAAGGGCCTTTCTTCTACTTTTTTCTTATACCTTATACAAGAGTCATGGTGATCTTCACCTTTTCCTTTTTACATTTTATCCTTTGGCAAGCACATTGTGTTGGAAAGATCCTGATATATATATACAATTGGATGTAAGTTATCACGAACTATTACCGTTGACATTACCCTTGAGGTAAAAGGTTGGGAGGCAACACTATAAGCCCCTATCTTTCTCTGTGTCCGATTAAAACTCCATACCCGTAAGTATTGCGTGAGTGTTAGAAATTGTGAAAGACTGAATGATAGTTGAGTATGTGGACTTGCTGAAAAGCTCTTATATTGACTCTTTCTGATGTTATGATAAATTGCAATTGCTTCAATGACCGAGATGATAGTTTTTTAGTTCTCAATAAAGTTTCTGATTCATACTTGACATTGTGAATAGATTATTACTTGAGCATAAGAAATCATATGACAATATTTATATATGTTACTGTTATAAGAATGATCATGATGCCCTCATGTACGTATTTTATTTTATTGACACCTCTATCTCTAAACATGTGGACATATTTTTCGTTATCGGCTTCCACTTGAGGACAAGCGAGGTCTAAGGTTGGGGGAGTTGATACGTCCATTTTGCATCATGCTTTTATATTGTTATTTGTTGCATTATGGGCTATTATTACACGTTATGTCACAATACTTATGCCTATTCTCTCTTATTTTACAAGGTTTACATGAAGAGGGAGAATGCCCGGGGCTGGAATTCTGAGCTAGAAAAGGAGCAAATATTAGAGACCTATTCTGCACAACTCCAAAAGCCCTGAAACTTCACGGAGGCATGTTTTGGAATTATAAAAAAATATTGGCGAAAGAATCAACTAGAGGGGGCCCACACCATGGCCACGAGGGTGGGGGGCGCGCGCCCTGCCTTGTGGGCCCCCTGGCAGGCCACCGGTGCCCATCTTCTGCTATATGAAGTCTTTCGCCCTGGAAAAAAATGGGAAACAAGCTTTCGGGACGAAACACCGCCGCCACGAGGCGGAACCTTGGTGGAACCAATCTAGGGATCTGGCAGAGCTGTTCTGCCGGGGAAACATCCCTCCGGGAGGGGGAAATCATCACCATCGTCATCACCATCGATCCTCTCATCGGGAGGGGGTCAATATCCATCAACATCTTCACCAGCACCATCTCATCTAAAACCCTAGTTCATCTCTTGTATCCAATCTTTGTCCCAAAACCTCAGATTGGTACCTGTGGGTTGCTAGTAGTGTTGATTACTCCTTGTAGTTGATGCTAGTTGGTTTATTTGGTGGAAGATCATATGTTCAGATCCTTCATGCATATTAATACCCCTCTGATTATGAACATGAATATGATTTGTGAGTAGTTACGTTTGTTCCTGAGGACATGGGAGAAGTCTTGCTATAAGTAGTCATGTGAATTTGGTATTCGTTCGATATTTTGATGAGATGTATGTTGTCTCTCCTCTAGTGGTGTTATGTGAACGTCAACTACATGACACTTCACCATTGTTTGGGCCTAGAGGAAGGCATTGGGAAGTAATAAGTAGATGATGGGTTGCTAGAGTGATGTAAGCTTAAACCCTAGTTTATGTTACTTTGTAAGGGGCTAATTTGGATCCATATGTTTCATGCTATGGTTAGGTTTACCTTAATACTTCTTTTGTAGTTGCGGATGCTTGCAATAGGGGTTAATCATAAGTGGGATGCTTGTCCAAGGAAGGGCAGTACCCAAGCACCGGTCCACCCACATATCAAATTATCAAAGTAACGAACGTGAATCATATGAGCTTGATGAAAACTAGCTTGACGATAATTCCCATGTGTCCTCGGGAGCGTTTTCCTTTATATAAGATTTTGTTCAGGCTTTTCCTTTGCTACAAAAAGGATTGGGCCATCTTGCTACACCTTATTTACTTTCATTACTTGTTACCCGTTACAAATTACGTTATCACAAAACTATCTATTACCGATAATTTCAGTGCTTGCAGAGAATACCTTACTGAAAACTGCTTGTCATTTCCTTCTGCTCCTTGTTGGGTTCGACACTCTTACTTATCAAAAGGACTCCGATAGATCCCCTACACTTGTGGGTCATCATTGGGTGGGCGAGTGGCGGGGCAAGGGGCGGCGGCGGGTGGTGGGGGCGGCGGCGGGTGGCGGTGGTCGTCGGGGAGGAGAGGACAGAAACCCAGATAGAGAGAGAGAGGGGCGGGGTGGGGCTCGGCCATTAGTTAGGTCAATTATTTTCCGTCCGCCCTCCTTTGTCGTCTGCTAGAAGACGGCAAAGAGGGGGCCATTAGGTTTTTTCTAAGCAGCTAGTTAGTGGGGCCCACCTCTCTCTTTGTCGTCCGCCTGCTGACGGCAAAGATTCTTTGCCACCCGCTAGCAGACGGCAAAGAATTGGCTGATGGCAAAGACCTTCTTTGCCATCAGCCAGTTCTTTGCCGTCCGTTTTCTGTAAGCGGGCGGCAAAGACCTTCTTTGCCGTCAGCCAGCAAACGGCAAATAAGCTAATTCCAGTAGTGAAACATCAGGGGGAGCCACGAAACCACTTTTCCACCGCCACAACCTTCTGTACCCGTGAGACCCCATCTTGGGGCCTTTTCCGGCGATCTGCCGGAGGGAGATTCGATCACAGAGGGCTTCTACATCAACACCATTGCATCTCCGATGAAGTGTGAGTTGTACCACAAACCTTCGGGTCCATAGTTATTAGCTAGATGGCTTCTTCTCTCTCTTTGATTCTCAATACAAAGTTCTCCTCGATGTTCTTGGAGATCTATTCAATGTAATACTCTGCGGTGTGTTTGCCGAGATCCGATGAATTGTGGATTATGAACAGTTTATCTATGAATATTATTTGGTTCTTCTCTGAATACTTATATGCATGATTTGATATCTTTGCAAGTCTCTTCGAATTATCAGTTTAGTTTGGCCTACTAGATTGATCTTTCTTGTAATGGGAGAAGTTCTTAGCTTTGGGTTCAATCTTGCGGTGTCCTTTCCCAGTGACAGTAGGGGCAGCAAGGCACGTATTGTATTGTTGCCATCGAGGATAAAAGATGAGGTTTATATCAAATTGCTTGAGTTTATTACTCTACATCATGCCATCTTGCTTAATGTGTTACTCCATTCTTATGAACTTAATACTCTAGATACATGCTGGATAGCGGTTGATGTGTGGAGTAATAGTAGTAGATGCAGAATCATTTTCGTCTACTTGACACAGACGTGGTGCCTATATTCATGATCATTGCCTTAGATATTTTCATAACTATGCGCTTTTCTATCAATTGCTCGGCACTAATTTGTTCACCCATCGTAATAATTCCTATCTTGAGAGAAGACTCGAGTGAAACCTATGGCCCCCGGGTCTATTTTACATCATATTAGTTTCCCGTCAACTTGCCAATTTCTGTCGCCATTACTTTATTTTGCAATCTTTACTTTCCAATCTATACAACAAAAATACCAAAAAAATTTACTTTACTATCTCTATTAGATCTCACTTTTTTGAGTGACCGTGAAGGGATTGACAACCCCTTTATCGTGTTGATTGCAAGGTTCTAGATTGTTTGTGCAGGTACTAGGTGACTTGAGCGTTGTCTCCTACTGGATTGATACCTTGGTTCCCAAAACTGAGGGAAATACTTACGCTACTTTGCTGCATCACCCTTTCCTCTTCAAGGGAAAACCAACGCATGCTCAAGAGGTAGCAAGAAGGATTTTTGGCGCTGTTGCCGGGGAGATCTACGCCAAGTCAAGACATACCAAGTACCCATCATAAACTCTTCTCCCTCGCATTACATTATTTGCCATTCGCCTCTCATTTTCCTCTCCGCTACTTCTAAAACGATTTTTCGAAAACCTTTGCCTTTTCTTTGCTCCTCTTCCGTTCGCCTCTTTTAGCTTGCTTCTTGTGTTCTTGGGTGTTAGTGTGCCTGTTTGCTTTCATGGATCTGCCAAAAAGCATTGATCCTCACCTTAGAAGGTTGGAAGAAATTGAAAACAACGTTAGAAGCTTTATGTCTTTGCAATTTGAGCATAATAATTTCTTCAAAAATGAGCTTACAGAACAAAAAAGTTTTATGGAGTACATGAATAAAGAGCTCGATGATATGTCTAAGGAATTTTATGGTTTGAAATCTCAGTTTGCTCATCTTGAAATTTTAGTAGGCTAAATTTCGGATAAGCAAGCCACCTTAGTTAATAAGATGGCCGCTAAACCGGAAGATCTAGATGATAATAATGATGAAGATCTAAAAGTGATTGATGTGACTCGTGTTAAATCTTTGTTTTCCAATATGAATCTTGATAAAGATGGGATTGGAGATGAGTCAACTTTAGTTCAAAAACGTCCCAATGATTCAGAGTTTTTAGATCTTGATGCAAAAATTAATAAAAGTGGGATTGAAGAGGTCAAAACTTTACATAGCAATGAACCCACTATTTTGGATTTCAAGGAATTTAATTATGATAATTGCTCTTTGATAGATTGTATTTCCTTGTTGCAATCCGTGTTAGATTCTCCTCATGCTTATAATCAAAATAAAGCTTTTACTAAACATATCGTTGATGCTTTAATGCAATCCTATGAAGAAAAGCTTGAACTAGAAGTTTCTATACCTAGAAAACTTTATGATGAGTGGGAACCTACTATTAAAATTAAAATTAAATATTGTGAATGCTATGCTTTGTGTGATTTGGGTTCTAGTGTTTCCACGATTCCAAAATCCTTGTGTGATGTGCTAGGTTTCTGTGAATTTGATGATTGTTCTTTAAATTTTCATCTTGCGGATTCACCCATTAAGAAACCTATGGGAAGGATTAATGATGTTCTTATTGTTGCAAATAGGAATTATGTGCCCGTAGATTTCATTGTTCTTGATTGCAATCCTACATGTCCTATTATTCTTGGTAGACCTTTCCTTAGAACGATTGGTGCAATTATTGACACGAAAGAAGGAAATATTAGATTCAAATTTCCGTTAAGCAAAGGCATGGAACACTTTCCTAGGAAGAAAATTAAATTGCCTTATGAATCTATTATGAGATCCACTTATGGATTGCATACCAAAGATGACAATACCTAGATCAATTCTTGTTTTTATGCCTAGCTAGGGGCGTTAAACAATAGCGCTTGTTGGGAGGTAACCCAATTTTATTTTTGTTCTTTGCTTTTTGATCCTGTTTGGTAATAATTCATCTAGCCTATGGTTAGATGTGTTTTTATGTTTTAATTAGTGTTTGTGCCAAGTAGAACCTTTGGGAAGACTTGCGTGAAGTCTTTGCGATCTTGCTGTAAAAAACAGAAACTTTTGCGGTCACGAGATTAGCTGTCATTTTTACTGGAGAGTGATTTTAGGTTGATTCTTTTTTCATATGATTAATAGACAAATTCCTCACGTCCACAAATTTATTTCAAATTTTTTGTAGTTACAGAAGTATTCGAATGATACAGATTTCTACAGACTGTTCTGTTTTTGGCAGATTCTGTTTTTCGTGTGTTGTTTGCTTATTTTGATGAATCTATGAGTAGTATCGGGGGGTATGAACCATAGAGAAGTTGGAATATAGTAGTTTTAGCACCAATATAAATAAATAATGAGTTCATTACAGTACCTTAAAGTGGTGGTTTATTTTCTTATACTAACGGAGCTCATGAGATTTTCTGTTGAAGTTTTGTGGTGTGAAGTTTTCAAGTTTTTGGGTAAAGATTTGATGGATTTTGGAATAAGGAGTGGCAAGAGCCTAAGCTTGAGGATGCCCAACGCACCCCAAGGTAAAATTCAAGTACAACCAAAAGCAAGCTTGGGGATGCCCGGAAGGCATCCCCTCTTTCGTCTTCGTCTATCGATAACTTTGCTTGAGGCTATATTTTTATTCACCACAGGATATGTGTTTTGCTTGGAGCGTCTTGTATGATTTGTGTATTTGCTTTTTAGTTTACCACAATAATCCTTGATGTACACACCTTTTGGGAGAGACACGCATGAATCGGAATTTATTAGAATACTCTATGTGCTTCACTTATATCTTTTGAGCTAGATAATTTTGCTCTAGTGCTTCACTTATATCTTTTTAGAGCACGGTGGTGGTTTTATTTTATAGAAATTATTGATCTCTCGTGCTTCACTTATATTATTTTGAGAGTCTTATAGAACATCATGGTAATTGGCTTTGGCTATAAAACTAGTCCTAATATGATGGGCATCGAAGATGGGTATAATAAAAACTTTCATATAAAGTGCGTTGAATACTATGAGAAGTTTGATGCGTGATGATTGTTTTGAGATATGAGTATGGTGATATTAGAGTCATGCTAGTAGAGTAGTTGTGAATTTGAGAGATACTTGTGTTAAAGTTTGTGATTCTCGTAGCATGCACGTATGGTGAACCGTTATGTGATGAAGTTGGAGCATGATTTATTTATTTATTGTCTTCCTTATGAGTGGCGGTCGGGGACAAGCGATGGTCTTTTCCTACCAATCTATCCCCCTAGGAGCATGCGCGTAGTACTTTGTTTTGATAACTAACAGATTTTTGCAATAAGTATGTGAGTCCTTTATGACAAATGTTGAGTCCATGGATTATACGCACTCTCACCCTTCCACCGTTGCTAGCCTCTCTAGTACCGCGCTACTTTTGCCGGTACCATACACCCACCATATACCTTCCTCAAAACATCCACCATACCTACCTATTATGGCATTTCCATAGCCATTCCGAGATATATTGCCATGCAACTTTCCACCGTTCCGTTTATTATGACACGCTCCATCATTGTCATATTACTTTGCATGAACATGTAGTTGACATCGTATTGTGGCAAAGGCACCATACATAATTTTTTCGTACAAGTCACTCTTGATTCATTGCACATCCCGGTACACCGCCGGAGGCACTCATATAGAGTCATATTTTGTTCTAAGTATCGAGTTGTAATTCTTGAGTTGTAAGTAAATAAAAGTGTGATGATCTTGATTATTAAAGCATTGTACCAAGTGAGGAAAGAATGATGGAGACTATGATTCCCCCACAAGTCGGGATGAGACTCCAGACGAAAAAGAAAAGAAAAAAAGAGGCCATAAAAAAGAGAAAAGGCCCAAATAAAAAATGAGAGAAAAAGAGAGAAGGGACAATGCTACTATCCTTTTACCACACTTGTGCTTCAAAGTAGCACCATGATCTTCATGATAGAGAGTCTCCTATGATATCACTTTCATATACTAGTGAGAATTTTTCATTATAGAACTTGGCTTGTATATTCCAATGATGGGCTTCCTCAAATTGCCCTAGGTCTTCGTGAGAAAACGAGTTGGATACACACCCACTTAGTTTCTTTTGTTGAGCTTTCATACACTTATAGCTCTAGTGCATCCGTTGCATGGCAATCCCTACTCACTCACATTGATATCTATTGATGGGCATCTCCATAGCCCGTTGATACGCCTAGTTGATGTGAGACTATCTTCTCCTTTTTGTCTTCTCCACAACCACCATATTCTATTCCACCTATAGTGCTATGTCCATGGCTCACGCTCATGTATTGCCTGAAGATTGAAAAAGTTTAAGAACATCAAAAGTATGAAACAATTGCTTGGCTTGTCATCGGGGTTGTGCATGATTTAAATATTTTGTGTGATGAAGATAGAGCATAGCCAGACTATATGATTTTGTAGGGATAGCTTTCTTTGGCCATGTTATTTTGAGAAGACATGATTGCTTTGTTAGTATGCTTGAAGTATTATTATTTTTATGTCAATATTAAACTTTTGTCTTGAATCTTTCGGATCTGAACATTCATGCCACAATAAATAAAATTACATTGATAATTATGTTAGGTAGCATTCCACATCAAAAATTCTGTTTTTATCATTTACCTACTCGAGGATAAGCAGGAATTAAGCTTGGGGATGCTTGCTACGTCTCCAACGTATCTATAATTTTTGATTGTTCCATGCTATTATATTATATGTTTTGGATGTTTAATGGGCTTTAATATGCTCTTTTATATTATTTTTGGGACTAACCTATTAACCGGATGCCCAAAGTGCCGCTTACATTTTTTGCCTATTTTAGAGTTTTGCGTAAAAGGAATACCAAACGGAGTCCAAACGGAATGAAACCTTCGCGATGATCTTTCTTGGACCGAAAGCAAACCAGAAGACTTGGAGTTGAAGTCAGAAACGCCACAAGGCGTCCACGAGGCAGGAGGGTGCACCCAGGGGGGTAGGCGCGCCCCCCACCCTCGTGGGCCCCTCGTAGCTCCACTGACGTACTTCTTTCGCCTATATATACTCTTATACCCTAGGAACATCAAGGGGAGCCACGAAACCAGTTTTCCATCGCCGCAACCTTCAGTACCCATGAGATCCCATCTTGGGGCCTTTTCCGGCGATCTGCCGGAGGGAGATTCGATCACGGAGGGCTTCTACATCAACACCATTGCCTCTCCAATGAAGCGTGTGTAGTTTACCACAGACCTTCGGGTCCATAGTTATTAGCTAGATGACTTATTCTCTCTCTTTGATTCTCAATACAAAGTTCTCCTCGATGTTCTTGGAGATCTATTCGATGTAATATTCTATTGCGGTGTGTTTGCCGAGATCTGATGAATTGTGGATTTATGAACAAGTTTATCTATGAATATTATTTGGTTCTTCTCTGAATTCTTATATGCATGATGTGATATCTTTGCAAGTCTCTTCGAATTATCGGTTTAGTTTGGCCTACTAGATTGATCTTTCTTGCAATGGGAGAAGTGCTTAGCTTTGGGTTCAATCTTATGTGTCCTTTCCCAAAGTGATGAGGGGCAGCAAGGCACGTATTGTATTGTTGCCATCGAGGATAAAAGATGAGGTTTATATCAAATTGCTTGAGTTTATTACTCTACATCATGCCATCTTGCTTAATGTGTTACTCCATTCTTACGAACTTAATACTCTAGATGCATGCTGGATAGCGGTTGATGTGTGGAGTAATAGTAGTAGATGCAGAATCATTTTGGTCTACTTGACACGGACGTGGTGCCTATATTCATGATCATTGCCTTAGATATCTTCATAACTATGCGCTTTTCTATCAATTGCTCAGCAGTAATTCGTTCACCCATCGTAATAATTCCTATCTTGAGAGAAGACTCTAGTGAAACCTATGGCCACCGGGTCTATTTTACATCATATTAGTTTCCCCTCAACTTGCCAATTTCTGTCGCCATTACTTTATTTTGCAATCTT
Organism: Aegilops bicornis; assembly: GCA_021605145.1. Taxonomy (NCBI): domain Eukaryota; kingdom Viridiplantae; phylum Streptophyta; class Magnoliopsida; order Poales; family Poaceae; genus Aegilops; species Aegilops bicornis. The sequence continues at coordinate 632,186,193 of CM038675.1, read as the reverse complement.
TACTTTCCAATCTATACAACAAAAATACCAAAAAAAATTACTTTACTATCTCTATTAGATCTCACTTTTGCGAGTGACCGTGAAGGGATTGACAACCCCTTTACCGTGTTGGTTGCAAGGTTCTTGATTGTTTGTGCAGGTACTAGGTGACTTGAGCGTTATCTCCTACTGGATTGATACCTTGGTTCCCAAAACTTAGGGAAATACTTACGCTACTTTGCTGCATCACCCTTTCCTCTTCAAGGGAAAACCAACACATGCTCAAGAGGTAGAACAAGCATCTTTTAAATTTTCTCCTCCCCTTTGTTTAAAGTTGAGAACCTTGTTCTCGGGAGTGCATGAAATAGAGGAGGAACTATCCATAATGGCAAAAGTGGCAAGCAAGATTGCACACAAAACAGATCTGGCAAGAAAACGGCGAACGAAAAAGAGGGTGAATAAAACGGCAAATTTTTGTGAAGTGGTGGAGAGGAAAATGAGAGGCAAATGGAATATAATGTACATTGCGAGGAGATGAGATTTGTGATTAGGGACCTGGTAGATCTTAATGATGTTTCCACGGCAACGGCGCCAGAAATTCCTTTTGATTGCGGCTTGAAGCTACGTCGGTATTTCCCCAAAGAGGAAGGGATGATGCAGCACAGCAGCGGTAGGTATTTCCCTTGGTGATGAAACCAAGGTTATCGAACCAGTATAAGCAACACAACGTAAACAGCACCTGCACACAAATAACAACCACTCGCAACCCGACGTGTTAAAGGGCTTGTCAATCCCTTTCGGGTAATGGCGCCAGAAATTGGCACGTGGACGGGAGAAAGTTGTAATAGATTGATAGATCGAACGCCAAGTAAAATAAATAAGAATAAAACTCAGCAAGGTATTTTTGTATTTTTGGTTTAATAGATCTAAAAATAAAAGGAAAGGAAAAGTAGATCGCAAAGGAAAATATATGGGAAAGAGACCCGGGGGCCGTAGGTTTCACTAGTGGCTTCTCTCGAGAAAAATAGCAAACGGTGGGTAAACAATTACTATTGGGCAATTGATAGAACTTCAAATAATCATGACGATATCCATGCAATGATCATTATATAGGCATCACGTCCAAGATTAGTAGACCGACTCACCTCGCATCTACTACTATTACTCCACACATCGACCGCTATCCAGCATGCATCTAGTGTATTAAGTTCATGGGGAAACGGAGTAATGTAATAGGAATGATGACATGATGTAGACAAGATCTATCTATGTAGAGATAGACCTCATCGATTTATCCTTAGTAGCAACGATACATACGTGTCGGTTCCCCTTCTGTCACTGGGATCAAGCATCGTAAGATCAAACTGACTACAAAGCACCTCTTCCCATTGCAAGATAAATAGATCAAGTTGGCCAAACAAACCCCAAATATCAGAGAAGAAATAAGAGGCTATAAGAAATCATGCATATAAGAGATCAAAGAAACTCAAATAACTTTCATGGATATAAAAAGATAGATCTGATCATAAACTCAAAGTTCATCCAATCCGAACAAACACACCGCAAAAAGAGTTACATCATATGGATCTCCGAGAGACCATTGTATTGAGAATCCAGAGAGAGCAATCCATCTAGCTACTAACTATGGACCTGAAGGTCTACAAAAAACTACTCGCGCATCATCGAAGAGGCACCAATGGAAGTGGTGAACCCCTCCGTGATGGTGTCTAGATTGGATCAGGTGGTTCTAGACTCTACGTCGGATGGAATTGATTTTCGTCGACTCCCCTAGGGTTTATGGAATATGGAATATTAGGGTATTTATAGAGCAAAGAGGTGGTCCGTGGGGCACCCGAGGTGGGCACAACCCACCAGGGCGCGCCTGGGCCTCCTGGCGCGCCCTGATGGGTTGTGCTCCCCTCAGAGCACCCCCCCCCCCAGGTGCTGCGTTGGCCCATTGGGTGTCTTCTGGTCCATAAAAAATATCCATAAAGTTTCATTGCATTTGGACTCCGTTTGGTATTGATTTCCTGCGATGTAAAAAACATGCAGAAAACAGCAACTCGCACTTGGCACTATGTCAATAGTTTAGTACAAAAAATGATATAAAATGATTATTAAACATCCAAGATTGATAATATAACAACATGGAACAATAAAAAATTATAGATACGTTGGAGACGTATCAGCATCCCCAAGCTTAACTCCTGCTCGTCCTCAAGTAGGTAAGTGATAAAAACGGAATTTTTGATGTGGAATGCTGCCTAACATGTCATATCATATTCTTTTCTTTATAGCATGGAAATTTGGACTTTTTATGTGATTCAAAACAATAGTCTAGTTTTGACATGATAACTTAAATACTCAAGCATAACAACAAGCAACCATGTCTTTCAAAATATCAACGCTAAAATAAGTTATCCCTAGCCCATCATGCTCAATCATTGATCCATTCATGAAACACACTCGCATATTAGCTGCACCCAATGCTCAAGTACGATCAGAGTGCCTCCTAGTTGGTGCTTTTATAAGAGAAGATGGAGACTCAAATTCAAAATAAAAATTGCATAAAGTAAAAGAAAGGCCCTTCGCAGAGGGAAGTAGGGATTTGTAGAGGTGCGAGAGCTCAAAGCGAAAAACTTAGAGATAAAACATTTTGGGAGGTGCGTCCTTCCACCAACGAAAACGACTTAGAGTTCCCAACACTTTCCATGCTAGATATATCATAGGCGGTTCCCAAACAGAAAATAAAGTTTATTCCTTTTTCCACCATACTTTCACTTTCCATGGCTAGCCGTATCCACAGTTGCCTTCCATACCAACACTTTCCAAGGAATTTATTATTTGACAACATATAGTAAATTCAGTTTTCATTTCGGGACTGGGCATCCCTAATACCTTTGCCTTACTCTCGTGCAATGACAAGTGAATAAACACTCATCGTGAGAATAACACATCTAGCATGGAAAATATTAGCCACCCCTCACCGCTCCACGAGTAGTATGAACACACAAAAGAGAATTTTATTTTGAAAATTAGAGATGGCACACTACTGGAATCAGGATCTTTGTCGTTAGCCTGTTCTTTGCCGTCCGCTAGCTGGCGGCAAAGAAGGTCTTTGCCATATGCATACAGAAGGCTGGCGACAAAGAACAAGCGCACGACAAAGATCGTGTTTGCCGTCAGCAATCTCTTTGTCGTCAGCTAGCAGACGGCATAAAAGCTTTGTCGTCTGCTAGTGGACGGCAAAGAGGGAGGTTGTCCCACTGGCTGTCAACCCCTAACGGGGCCCCTCTTTGTCGTCTGCTAGTGGGCAGCAAAGAGCTTGCGGACGGCAAAGCTTGAAAATTGACTTAACGGTCGCGCCCCGCCATTGCCCGATGTCGCCGCCCCATTGCCGCCCCCTTCCCGCCCTGTGGCCGCCCCCTCCCAACCTCCCCACCCCCTCCCGAGCCTCCCCACCGCCGCCTCCCCACCGCAGCCGTGGGTCGACCCTCCCCCCCTGAAGAGCGCCGCACGTCACCGCCCCCTCCCTCGCCTCGTCGCCACCCCCTCCACGACCCGTTGCCGCCCCCCACGGTGAGCCCCTGCCCCTGTTTTCTTTTCTGTTTTTTCTGCTTTTATTTTCTGTTTAGTTTAGGTTATTTAGGTTAAGTTTTTCAGTTTAGTTAGTTTAGGTTTAATTAGTTTAGGTTATTTAGTTTAGGTTTAGGTTTTTTAGTTTAGGTTTAGGTTATTTAGTTTAGGTTTAGGTTTAGGTTTTTTAGTTTAGGTTTAGGTTTTTTAGTTTATGTTTAGGTTTAATTATATTAGATTAGTGTTAGATTTAAGTTAAATAGTCATAATTAAAGGAAGTGAAAAAAAGATGAAAAAATAAGAATAAAAGTAGAATAAGTTGAAAGGGGGAAGAAGAAGAAGAAGAAGAAGAAGAAGAAGAAGAAGAAGAAGAAGAAGAAGAAGAAGAAGAAGAAGAAGAAGAAGAAGAAGAAGAAGAAGAAGAAGAAGAAGAAGAAGAAGAAGAAGAAGAAGAAGAAGAAGAAGAAGAAGAAGAAGAAGAAGAAGAAGAAGAAGAAGAAGAAGAAGAAGAAGAAGAAGAAGAAGAAGAAGAAGAAGAAGAAGAAGAAGAAGAAGAAGAAGAAGAAGAAGAAGAAGAAGAAGAAGAAGAAGAAGAAGAAGAAGAAGAAGAAGAAGAAGAAGAAGAAGAAGAAGAAGAAGAAGAAGAAGAAGAAGAAGAAGAAGAAGAAGAAGAAGAAGAAGAAGAAGAAGAAGAAGAAGAAGAAGAAGAAGAAGAAGAAGAAGAAGAAGAAGAAGAAGAAGAAGAAGAAGAAGAAGAAGAAGAAGAAGAAGAAGAAGAAGAAGAAGAAGAAGAAGAAGAAGAAGAAGAAGAAGAAGAAGAAGAAGAAGAAGAAGAAGAAGAAGAAGAAGAAGAAGAAGAAGAAGAAGAAGAAGAAGAAGAAGAAGAAGAAGAAGAAGAAGAAGAAGAAGAAGAAGAAGAAGAAGAAGAAGAAGAAGAAGAAGAAGAAGAAGAAGAAGAAGAAGAAGAAGAAGAAGAAGAAGAAGAAGAAGAAGAAGAAGAAGAAGAAGAAGAAGAAGAAGAAGAAGAAGAAGAAGAAGAAGAAGAAGAAGAAGAAGAAGAAGAAGAAGAAGAAGAAGAAGAAGAAGAAGAAGAAGAAGAAGAAGAAGAAGAAGAAGAAGAAGAAGAAGAAGAAGAAGAAGAAGAAGAAGAAGAAGAAGAAGAAGAAGAAGAAGAAGAAAGATGAAAATAAAAGAGGAAAGTAAAAGAAGGAAGAAGAAAAATAAGAAGAAGAAGAGTAGGAGGAGGAGTTCTGTTTTTTCTATTTTCTTTTAGATAATAGATATATTAGATATATAGTTAGCTAGATTATATTATATTAGCTCCAAAATGATCTATACTTAACTAAATTAGCTCTAATATGCTTAGTTACCTAAGTTAGCTAAATAAAGACCTATACTTAGCTTACTTATGTAAAAAATGGCATAATATGCTTAGTTAACTAAAAATGACATAATTAGTTAAGTTAGCTCCAAAATGACCCATTTTACCTAGGTTTGCTCCAATATGATCCATTTTACCTAGGTCAGCTCCAAAATGAGCAAGTTTACCTAGGTTAGCTCCAATATGATCCATTTACCTACGTTAGCTCCAATATGATCCATTTTAGCTAGGTTAGCTCCAAAATGATCCATTCTACCTAAGTTACCTAAAAATGGCATAATTACTTATGTTAGCACAAAAATGACCTATACTTACCTTAATTTCCTCCAAATTGACATAATAAGCTTAGTTAGCTAAAAATGTCATAATTACCTATGTAAGCTCTAAAATGACAGAAATAAGGAATGAGAAGAAGAAAAACAAGGAAGAGGAGAAAAAGAAATAATAGAAGAAGAAAGAGAAGAAAAAGAAAGAATAAAAGAAGAAGAATGAGAAGGAAAAGGGTAAAAACCTTCTTCTTCTTCTAGTCTTGTTGGGGATATGACTATCAGATATGACCCGCCCAGGAGGGGCCGGGTCATCTTTATGGTGGTTCATCTAAATGAAGCCCAAGAGTATATTAAAGATGGCGGTCCATAGACAGGCTTGTTAAAAGGCCAAACCCGAAGGCGGCTTAAGGCCCATAAGTGTAAACTTCCATGTATGCGTAGACTTGTAATGTATGGCATGTAAGATAAGTCACCAAGCCGGACACATTGTATGAGCCGGCCGGGACTCTGTAGGCCGCAGGGCGTCAACCCGTGTATATAAGGGGACGACCTGGCAGCGGCTTAGGGGAAGAGACAACAAATCGAGAGCCAGGCAAAGTGTGTTTGCTCCCTGGTCATCGAAACCCTAGCAATACAACCTCAAACTGGATTAGGCCTTTACCTTCACCGCAAGGGGCCGAACAAGTATAAACTCCTCGTGTCCTTTGTCCTGTTTAACCCCTTTAAGCTAACCTCGTCATAATGGCACCACAACTAAGTCCTTCAATGAGGACATCTGCCGTGACACTTCCACGACAGTTGGCGCCCACTGTGGGGCTGGCGCACGGTGGTTTTGAGTTCTTGAAGCGGACCTTCAAAGGGATCAAGGGATACGCTGTGGGCCGGATGACCAAGAGTCGTCGCGGCAAGCTCTACATCAACAACGCAGGCTGGGGTCCCGAGGCCGGCTCTATTTAGTATGGGTACCGGGTCACCTTCATGGTCATAACCCAGCCGTAACGATGCCAATGCACAGGATTTGGTGGACCAGGGGCAGATCACGTCGGGAGGCCGAGCTAGCGGCTCAACTGGCGGCTCATCAGCACGTGCCGGTTTATCCGACGGCTTCAGTTGAGGCGGGTGTAACTTCTAGAGCTTTCGGAGTGCCGTGTCTAACGGCGGCTCTACAGAACAAGCGCTTGCCCAAGGATTTCAAAGGCCCTTGTAAGGTGCCTAATTACACAGCGGATCAGCCCCCTGAGGCCTGGGTTGAGAGTTATGAGATGGCTATGGAGATGCTGGATGTTAGTGAGGCTGCGTATGCCAAGTACTTCACCATGATGCTGGAGGGGACGGCTCGTACCTGGTTGAAGGGGTTGCCGGCTAATTCCATCAGGTCATGGGCGGAGCTGAAGGCACGGTTCATCCAGAATTTCAAAGATACATGCAAGCAGCCCATGTCAATTGTGGATTTGGTTTCTTGTGTTCAAGCAGAGGGCGAGTCAACAACCAGCTGGGTACGCCGGGTCTCGACTATCATACATTCTTCATATAACATAAACGTTAGTTCAGCAATTTTGATGTTGGAGAAAAATTGTCGTTTTACTCCACTCAAGCAGAAGCTTGCACGGCTCAAGCATCATTGCGACGACATGGATACTCTAATGGTGGCTCTTGTTAAGTATGCCGACTCTGATGGTACCAAGGACCCCAACTCTGAGGATGAAAGATCGGGAAAGGGAAAGAAGAGTAGCGGCATGAAAGGACAGCGGTACAACCCTACCAATCGGGGTGGTAACGGTAAGCGCAAGCCTGATGATTTTGTGGCTAACACCGGTGCACGCAATTATAACCAGCGTCGTAAGGGACCGTCGGCTCAAAGGACAGGATTTGACCTTGATGCAATGTTAAGTCAGCCGTGTCCAAAACACGGAACGGATCAAAAGCCGGCTACTCATTCGTGGAAAGATTGCAGCATAATGAGAAACTTTAGGGAGTCCATCCAGTGCCATCATGGCCTGAATGGCGGTTCAGGGTCCGGTTCTCATGGTCCAAGTCACGGGGGTGGCGATTCAAGTTCCAGGTTTCAAGGTCACGGTAACCAAGGAGGTTACAATCAGCAGAGTAATCTGGGGAATCCACAACAACAACAGTCTGGTTATCAGAGTAATCCGAGGCAATTGAATAGTGGGCGGTACCATGTTTTCACCATCAGTTTGTGTAAGCGGGATCAAAAGCTTCACAAGAAAGTTGTAAACACTGTTGAGCCGGTGGTGCCACGTTATCTACGGTGGTCAGAGTAGCCTATTGTATGGAGTCGTGAGGATCATCCACCCCGGGTTGATAATCCGGGTCACCTGGCTCTGGTAGTGGTGCCTCAGGTTGGGGGCTATAAATTTACCAAGGTACTCATGGATGGAGGTAGCAACATTAACATACTTTATTATGAGACCTTCCGTCGCATGGGACTGACTGACAAAAATCTTAAGCCGTCAAACACTGTTTTCCATGGCGTGGTGCCGGGTAAGTCAGCCTACCTAGTGGGTAAGATATCTTTGGAAGTTGCCTTTGGAGATGAGGATGACTCCAGGTCTGAGACTTTGACTTTCGAGGTGTTCAAGATCAAGAGCCCTTATCATGCTCTGTTTGGGCGGCCGGCTTATTCTAAGTTCATGGCGAGGCCTTGTTATGTTTATTTGCAGCTTAAGATGTCGGGTTACAAGGGCACCATCACAGAGCATGGGAGTCGGAAGGTGGCCCTGGAGTGTGAAGAAGGTGATGCGGCTTATGCTGAATCGATTTGTGCAACGGAGGAGCTGAAATTTTACAAGGATAATGTTGACCCGGCAGACATGACGTCCTTGAAAAAGCCAACCACGGAGCATGATCCTTCATTAAAGTTTAAGTCGGCATATGATACTAAATTGGTTGACTTCGTCCTTGGCGACTCATCTAAACAGTTCAGCATCAGTGCTAATCTGGATCCGAAATAGGAAAGCGTGCTCATCGAGTTCATCCGTGAGAAGCGGGACATCTTTGCATGGAAGCCTTCAGACATGTCGGGTGTACCGAGGGAACTCGCTGAGCACACTCTTAATATTGATCTGAAGTTTAAGCCGGTCAAGCAATTTCTTCGTCGATTTAACGAGGAGAGGCGGAAGGCCATTGGTGAGGAGGTGGTCCGGCTCTTAGCGGTCGGGTTTATCGTTGAAGTTTTCCATCCTGAGTGGTTGGCTAACCCGGTGTTGGTGCTTAAGAAGAACGGTACTTGGCGGATGTGTGTGGATTACACAGATTTAAACAAGCCTTGTCCGGCTGATCCATTTGCTATCCCTCTATTGATCAAATCATTGATGCTACGGCGGGTTGTGAGTGTTTGAGTTTTTTAGATGCTTATTCTGGTTATCATCAGATCAAAATGGCTATTAAGGACCAGGAGAAAACAGCTTTCATTACTCCGCTTGGAGCCTTCTGTTATGTATCTATGCCTTTTGGGCTCAAGAGTGCCCGGGCGACTTATCAGCGGTGTGTGCAGAATTGCCTTCACAATCAGATCGGGCGTAATGTTCAAGCTTATGTAGATGACATTGTGGTGAAATCCAGGAAGAAGGAGACCCTGATTGATGATTTTAAGGAGACGTTTGATAATCTCCGGGTCTACAAGATGATGCTTAACCCGGCCAAGTGTGTCTTTGGTGTACCAGCAGGCAAACTCTTGGGATTTCTGGTTTCTAACAGAGGCATTGAAGCTAACCCGGAGAAAATCAAAGCCATTACTTCATTGGCTAAACCGGCGTGTGTCAATGATGTTCAGCGTCTGGCAGGTCGTATTGCAGCTCTAAGCCGGTTCATAAGCCGGTTGGGTGAGAAGGCTATTCCTCTTTATCAGATGATGAAGAAGACAGATTATTTTGTTTGGAGTGACGCTGCTAATCAAGCATTTGAGGATCTGAAGAAACAGTTGGCTGAGCCGCCCGTGCTTGTTGCCCCTATTGATAAGGAGCCTCTGTTGTTATATGTGGCTACTAATAGCCGGACCGTCAATGTAGCTATTGTGGTGGAAAGGAAATAGGCAGGCAAGGAATACACGGTTCAACGGCTGGTTTACTACATCAGTGAGGTGCTTATTGAGTCCAAACAGAGGTACCCGCATTGGCAGAAACTTGTGTATGGGGTTTTCATGGCAAGCCGGAAGCTCAAGCAATATTTTCAGGGTCACCCTATTACCGTGGTTAGCTCTGCACCCTTAGGAGACATCATCCAGAACAGAGAAGCCACAGGCCGGGTCGCTAAATGGGCCATTGAGCTTGGACCTCATGGTTTAAAATATGTGCCTCGTACGGCCATCAAGTTCCAAGCACTTGTGGATTTCATCAATGATTGGACAGAGTTGCAGGCACCTGAGGAAAAGCCAGATAACACATATTGGACTATTCACTTTGATGGATCCAGGCAATTGGAGGGCTAGGGGGCTGGAGTTGTCTTGACTTCCCCCCAAGGTGATAAATTTTCTTATGTTCTCCGACTAATGTTTCCTTGTACTAACAATGCAGCTGAGTATGAGGCCTTGCTCCATGGTCTTCGGATGGCTAAAGAGATGAATTTAAGCCGGGTGAGGTGTTTTGGCGATTCAGATCTGGTAGCCCAACAGGTCTCTGGCACCAGGGATTCTAAGGATCCACTCATGGCGGCTTATCATCGAGAGGTTGATGCTATTGCGGGTCATTTCAAGGGTTACCAAGTTGAGCATATTGATAGTAGGAAGAACAAGGCGGCTGATACTTTAAGTCGGCTAGGATCTCAGCGTAAGCCAGTGCCACCTAACACGTTCCTGGATATTTTGCTTAACCCTTCTGTCAAATCGCCTATAGAAGAAGATCTTGCTGTCCCTGACCCGAAAGCACAATTGGTGGCAGCTCTTCATGCTATTCCTGATTGGATAGTTCCTTATTTGGCTTACATGACCCGGGGTGAGTTGCCAGAGGGTGAGGTCTTGGCCAGACAGATAACCCGACGGTCTAAGTCAATGACAATTGTCAATGGGGAGTTGCACCATTGCAGTGTCACGGGGGTGTTTCAGCATTGCGTCTCTCCTGAAGAAGGCCGTGAGATTCTACGGGAGATTCACGAAGGATATTGTGGTCATCATGCCGGCTCTAAATCTCTTGTAGCCAAGTCTTTCTGTCATGGGTGAGGGAGTCCTGGACTAGGGGGTGTCCGGGTAGCCAAACTATCATCACGGCCGGACTCCAAGACTATGAAGATACAAGATTGAAGACTTTGTCCCGTGTCCGGATGGGACTTTCCTTGGCGTGGAAGGCAAGCTTGGCGATACCGATATGTAGATCTCCTACCATTGTAACCGACTCTGTAACCCTAACCTATCCGGTGTCTATATAAACCGGAGGGTTTTAGTCCGTGGGGACGAACAACAATCATACTATAGGCTAGCTTCTAGGGTTTAGCCTCCTTGATCTCGTGGTAGATCTACTCTTGTACTACCCATATCATCAATATTAATCAAGCAGGAGTAGGGTATTACCTCCATCGAGAGGGCCCGAACCTGGGTAAAAACATCGTGTCCCTTGTCTCCTGTTACCATCCGCCTAGACGCCTTGATTCGGGACCCCTACCCGAGATCCGCCGGTTTTGACACCGACATTGGTGCTTTCATTGAGAGTTCCTCTGTCGTCACCGATAGGCCCGATGGCTCCTTCGATCATCAACAACGACGCGGTCTAGGGTGAGACTTTTCTCCCTGGACAGATCTTCGTATTCGGCGGCTTTGCACTGCGGGCCAATTCGCTTGGCCATCTGGAGCACATCGAAAGCTACGCCCCTGGCCATCAGGTCAGATTTGGAAGTTTGAACTATACGGCCGATATCAGCGGAGACTTGATCTTCGACGGATTCGAGCCGCAGCCAAGCGTGCCGCACTGTCTCGATGGGCATGATCTAGCTCTGCAGTTAACGAGGCCACAGGCCGCACCAAAGATCCGCTCCGACCCTTAATCCGGAGCCGGATTCCCCAATTGAGGACGAGTGGTTGGACATCGCCTCGGGGGCTACGATCTCTACGGCGATTGAGTCGTACTCCATCCCTGTCCTTTGCTAAGACCTCGACTCCAGGGTGCCGGACTCCTCTCTGGACTCCAAACCCTCCGCGCCCCTGCCAATCGAATCCGATTGGGCGCCGGTCATGGAGTTCACTGTCGCGGACATCTTTCAGCACTCGCCCTTTGGTGACATCCTGAATTCAGTAAACTCTCTCTCTTTATCCGGAGAGCCCTGGCCGGACTACGGACAGGAAGTTGGGATACGGACGACGAAGAAATTCAACGCCCACCCACCACCCACTTTATAGCCACTGTCGATGATCTAACCGACATGCTCGACTTCGACTCCGAAGACATCGACGGTATGGACGACGATGCCGGAGACGACCAAGACCCAGCACCTATAGGGAACTGGAAGGCCACCTCGTCATATGACATATACATGGTGGACATCCCAAAAGATGGGAACGGCGATGGAACAACGGAGGATGACCCCTCCAAGAAGCAACCGAAGCGCCGACGTCAGCGGCGCCGCTCTAAATCCCGCCACAATAAAAACGGTGATTCCGGCACGGGAGATAATAACACCCCGGACAGTGCCGAAGACAAACCCCTCCAGCAGGACTCGGCACAGGAGGAGGGAGAAGCAAGTCCGCACGATAGTGCGGCAGAAAGGGAGGTCGAGGACGATAATTATGCGCCTCCCTCCGAAGATGAGGCAAGCCTCGACGACGACGAATTTGTCGTGCCTGAGGATCCCGCCAAACAGGAGCGTTTCAAACGCATACTCATAGCCACGGCAAGCAGCCTCGAGAAAAAGTAGCAACAGCTTAGAGCTGACCAAGACCTGCTAGCTGACAGATGGACTGAAGTCGTTGCAGCCGAAGAGTATGAACTCGAACGCCACTCCAAAAGCTACCCCAAACGCAGGCCGTTGCCTCGATCAGAGGAGGAAGCACCCAAGTCACCAGCGCACGACATGGCAGACCGGCCACCCCGTGGCCACGACAGAGAAGCCTCTCAGCCCTCCGCTCAAGCCACACCCCGACGACGCTCAAAAAGTACCAAGGCACGGGAAACGCAGCGCGGACTTGCGAGATATATTGGAGGATAAGGCAAAACATACAAGATCGATCTACGGATCGCGTGGGCGTAACGACGGGATGATTACCGTCGCGCGGATAGAGCAAACCCGGCGGGCGAACACGATGAGACAAAGCTCATATGAGCTACGTCGTGATATAGCCCAATACTGAGGCGCCGACACCCACTATGCTTCACGGATGAAGTAATGGATCATCAAATCCGAGGGCTTCAAACCCGTAAACATCGAATCATACGATGGTACCACAGATCCTGCGGTCTGGATCGAGGACTATCTCCTCCATATCCACATGGCCCACGGTGATGATCTACATGCCATCTAATACCTCCCACTCAAGCTTAAAGGACCAGCTCGGCATTGGCTCAACAGCTTGCCAGCAGAATCAATTGGTTGTTGGGAGGACCTGGAAGCCGCATTCCTTGATAACTTCCAGGGCACATATGTGCGACCGCCAGACGCCGATGACCTTAGCCACATAATTCAGCAGCCAGAAGAATCGGCCAGACAATTCTGGACACGGTTCCTAACAAAGAAAAATCAAATCATTGACTGTCCGGATGCAGAGGCCCTTGCAACCTTCAAACATAACATCCGCGACGAGTGGCTTGTTTGGCACCTAGGACAGGAAAAGCCAAAATCCATGGCAGCCCTCACAACACTCATGACCCGCTTTTGTGCGGGAGAGGACAGCTGGCTAGCTCGAAGCAACAACTTGGCCAAACACCCTGATAGTTCGGATACCAAGGACAGCAATGGCGTGTCGGCGTCTCAACAAGAACAAGCGCCGCATTAACGGTGATAACGCTGAAGATACGGCCGTCAATGCCGGATTCGTAGGCTCTAAACCCGTCGGCGTAAGAAGCCATTCAAAAGAAATACCCGGGGCCCGTCCAACTTGGACCGAATACTCGATCGCTTGTGCGGATACATGGCACCCCGAAAAACTAGCCAATCACACCAACAGGGATTGTTGGGTGTTCAAGCAAGCGAGCAAGTTAAGTGTCGAACTCAATGACAAGGGGCTGCATAGCGATGACGAGGAAGAGCCCCGGCCACGAACAATAGAGGATGTAAGGGTTTTCCCACACAAGTGCGAGATGGTGAACATGATATACACGACCCATATACCCAAAAAGGGAGCGGAAGCGTGCACTAAGGGACGTATATGCGATGGAGCGATCGCCCGAAGTTCAACCCATGGTCTTCCGCCCGATCACCTTCGATCAAAGGGACCACCCCACCGAGATCCGTCACGGCGGTTTCGCCGCATTGGTTCTTGACCCAATTATTGACGGATTTCACCTCACCGTAGTCCCGATGGACGGCGGTAGCAACTGAACCTGCTTTATCGTGATACAAAGGCGCAAAATCGGCATAGACCCCTCAAGAATTAAACCTACAAAGACGACCTTTAAAGGCGTCATACCGAGTGTAGAGGCCAATTGTACGGGCTCAGTTACACTCGAAGTGGTCTTGGGATCCTGGATAACTTCCGAAGCGAAGAGTTAATCTTCGACATCGCCCGTTCATAGCGGCTATCATGCACTGCTCGGACGAACCGCATTTGCAAAGTTCAATGCGGTGCCACACTACGCATACCTCAAGCTCAAGATGCCAGGTCCTCGAGGAGTAATCACGGTCAATGGAAACACCGAACGCTCTCTCCGAACGGAGGAGCACACGGCGGCCCTCGCGGCGGAGGCGCAAAGCAGCCTCTCACAGCAATTCTCGAGTCCGCCATTAAGCCGTCCGGACAACCGCTGCCGCCCGAGTAACCCACAACAAGACCACCGGCACGATTCAAGCATCGTAGTAATCCGGCCCCAACCCCAGCCCTCGCGAAATTGCGAAGCCAGTACTACGCGTACATAACTACGCTCTGGAGATACCATGGGCATAAAGGGAGGGGCACGATCACGGCACGCCCGGAATGCGGCTCAACCGCACCAGGGGCTCCAGATTGTGTCATTCTTTTTCTTTTTTTCCTTTTTCTTCCTTTTTCTTACTTTCAGGACTCCGTTTTCCAGCAGTCATGTCCGGCACTAGAATCGCTGAACTCACAATGCAACAGCCAGGGAAGCAGAAAGCCACGTCAAGTGTTCAGGTGGTCTCTATTACGAGCATTATACCTGTTTTACATACCATCCCGCAGCTTACCCCTGGAGGACATGTTAGATAGTCCCATCCCTTGCTTATCGCACTATTTGTATCGCTCGCTTTCATTGCGGTACCTTTTGATATAAACAATACATAGCTTTTGCCTATTATTGCACTCTTTTCTTTATCTATATATATGTTCATTTCATGACATTACGCACCGCACACTTTGGTACGGCCAATACACCAGGGGCTTAAGTACCCCAAAATTATGGTGTGATAAGTCTGAACACTTTCACAAGTGCAGCACCCCGAACTTATAGCATTATATGAATCGGCTCCGAATCATGTCTTAGGTCAATAGTTGGGTTTGCCCGGCTCCCGTGTTTTGGTACCTTACGTTCCGTTATATCAGCTAAGGTAGCACTGGGAGAACCACTGCGATTGTGCCCCAGTTGAGCTGGGTCGAGCACCTCAGTGGAGAAAGCTAAAACTGACCGTCATGATAGGGCGAGAGCTGGTCGTTGTTCGAGAGGTTTTTTCTGGTCCCTAAAGACTTATGCCGCTTAGAGCGAGAAACCGGAATTGTCCGGCTAAGGCGTGGATAGCACCCCGAACTCGGTCTTCCGAATACTAGGGGCTTCGCCGAAATTTAAAATTATAGAATTCTATGGCTAAGTGAGAGTGTTCAAGCATCATAAGTCCGGTTGCCTTGTTTGTTGCGTTGAGCGCCTCCCTAGATGGACCCAAGAATGGGAACAAGAGTGCTCAAGTTTATCCCGAACACCCCAGCACTCGTGGCATGGGGACTGAAGCTAACGACTTGCCATCTCTCAAATTTGATAAACGGCCGCATGTAAGGTAATATTTTAAATTAACAAAGCGTTGCTTAGCGATATGAACAAGTTTTCAGCGTCTGAGGATAACAAATGCGAGTCTATTCAAAAATTACATCTTTGGAGCACTCATCCGCTATTCAAGGCACCCTTCAGGAGGCCCTCATAGTACATTTCGGGCGTGATGCTCCTTGCCCTTCGGTGGCCCGTCTGTCACAAGCTTCTCCGCATCCAGCTTGCCCCAGTGCACTTTAGCACGGGCAAGGGCCCGACGGACACCTTCAATGCAGACGGAGCACTTGATGACTTCAATCCTGGGACAGGCGTCCACCAGCCGCCGCACTAGCCCAAAGTAGCTCCTAGGCATGGCTTCTAATGGCCACAGCCAAACTATGAGGCCCTTCATGGCCTGTTCGGCGACCTTGTGGAGCTCGACCAGCTGCTTCACCGGTCGCTTAGGGGCACTGGATGTCCGCCTCGATACCGAGACCGTAACACCTTTTCCGTCGAGCTCCCTCCTTGCTTGCACGGTAGAATCACGGCAGCATCGGACACCTCTGAGGGAAAATCTGCGAACGCTCCTGGAGAGCTCCGAATCCGGGTAAGTAATAAGTAATTCACTTTCACATGCTTGCTCTGCATAAAGAATGCCTTACCCGCCGCGATCTTCTTTATTGCCTCAGTCTCCTGGAGGGCTTTTTGGGCCTCGGCCTTAGCAGCTTTGGCACTCTCAAGAGCCGAAGCAAGCTCGGACTCTCGGGTCTTGAGTCACGCTCCAAACTCTCGTGTTTTTCCACGAGAGCACAGAGCTCTTGCCGCACCTCCGCCATTTCGCCTCCCCTTCTCTCGCTCGGTGCGTTCCATGCCGCTTTGTTTTCAGCCACGGACACCGCCTCCTTGGTCGCCACCTCATTCGTGGCCCTACGGTACCCATGTTATTCCTGTTATTTTTTGCAACTGAAACCTTTCTATAAGGTATTTCTTTCATAAAGTATTACTTACCTTCCTTGTCCTCGAGCTGCTTCTTGGCAAGGCCGAGCTTGTTCTCGGACCGCTCGAGGCTTTGCTTCAATGCATCGCCCTCCATGCGGTCTGGCAGTCGGCCAGCGTAGCCTGCATTCCCATATTGACATACTTATGTTAGACTCCTGCGTATATCTTTTAGATCCTTAGTCCGGCTTTTCTTTCCGAACACCGAACTAAGCATCGAGAACTACCGTCTATGCGGTAATATTTTTACATATTCTAAACTTACCTCAAAGCCTGTTAGAAGGCTGGTGCTTCGTCACCCCGCTCTTGGCGGATCGAATGTCCGGATCCCCGCACTCATAACAAAGACGGGTGCTCCTCCTTGATGGAAGCGCTGTTAAGCGCCTCCAAGAGCTATCCGGTGCCTCCGGTTGGACGGAGGACACCGGCGTCTTACCCTTCTTGCGAAGGGACCGCTTGCCGGACTCCGGAACCGCTGAAGGTTTCGGCATGGAGTCCGGACGAGGGTCGGGCTTAGAGCCCCTGGGGGTCTCGCCCCCCATGCGCCTGGAGTCCGGGAGGTTGCCTTGCGGCCCCTCCTGCGCCACCTCCTCTTGACCAAGCCCCCCTTGGGGCCCCACCGAGGCGTCATCCGCAGCATGAGGTGAGGAGGCAGCTGGAAGTGAAGTACTCTCCATTTTCGACGAACTCAGGGACCCGCTCGACGAAGCGGCGAACTCGCCCTTGGGCGGGCTGCATGATTGTTCGGCATTAGAGAACACTGTGCAATGATAAAAAAATCCATGGGTATCCGGACACTTACAATCTCGCCAGGGGCTTGGCCCTTGTTGGCCAATCCTCCTCGTCATTGTCGATGTTGGTGGAGTAGTCCGTAGGAAGGGTTCTTCCCTTCTTGGACCCTCCGGCCTCCCCAGTTGGGGCGGCCTTCCTTTTCCTCTCCTCCCCCGCTGGGGGAGAGGCTTCTTTTTCTTCCTCCTCGTCCTCAGGAGAAGATTCTGCTTCAGAATCGACAACACCGGCGTCGGGAGCTCCTTGAGTTCCGTTGCCTCCTTCTTGGCCTTCTTCTCCGGCACCACATGAGGTAGCGGAGCCAGCCCCTGGCTAATCGGGCGTCCGGCTGGTCTTCCGCAAAGGAGCGGACAGTTAACCTGTCCCATCGTCTTCACCAGTCTGTTAAAAGGTTAGGGAGTTTTAGATCCCACATAGAGTCAAACTATGAAAAAAGAGTCCCATAAAGGGTAAAATAACTCACCTCGCTGGCTTGACGCTGCGAGCTGAATCCGCGATCTTCGGTAGTGGATGCGGGAGCCTCGGCGCCCTTGAACAGCGCCTTCCAGGCATCTTCGTACGTAGTGTCAAAGAGCCTTGTCAGAGTGGGGTGCTGTTCCGGATCGAACTCCCACAATTTAAAGGCCCGTTGTTGGCATGGGAGAATCCGGCGGATGAGCATCACCTGGATAACGTTGACAAGCCTGAGATTCTTGTCCACTAGGTTTCGGACGCATGTTTGGAGTCCGGATAGCTCGCCCGAATTCCCCCACATCAGGCCCGTCTCTTTCCATGATGAGAGCCGTGTGGGGAAGCCAGATCTGAATTCGGGGCCGCCACCCATTTGGGGTCGCGTGGCTCGGTGATGTAGAACCACCCCGATTGCCACCCCTTTATTGTCTCCACAAAGGAGCCCTCGATCCATAGGACTTTGGCCATCTTTCCAACCATGGCGCCTCCGCACTCCGCTTGACGGCCGCCCACTACCTTCGGCCTGACATTGAAGATCTTGACCATAAGCGAGTGGGGCTGGATCTGAGAAGGAAGGTTTCCTACGCTGACGATGAACGCCGAGATGTTGAGGATAAAATTTGGGGCCAGGTCGTGGAAGTCCGTGCCGTAGTAGAACATGAGCCCCGGACAAATGGGTGAAGTGGAAAACCTAGTCCGCGGAGGAAGTGGGGGTGAAACACCACCCTCTCATGGGGCCTGGGGGTTGGAATGAGCTACCCCGCATCAGGCAGCCTATGCGTGATGTCGCCAGACAAATATCCGGCCTCCCGCGATCTTGTGATGTGCCCCTCCGTGACGGAGGAGGCCATCCACCTGCCTCCCGCTCCTGACATGGTTGGAGAAGGTTGAGGTGGGATGTGCGGACTTGGGCGCTGGAGCTCGAAAGTCTTGTGAAATGGATGAGCAAAGGAGGAAGAAGGCGTGGGTGAAAAGGTGGATCCTTATCCCCTTATATGGACGGACGGTTATGCGTCCCCACCAGCCCGGGTAAAACTCGCTTATCTCCCAAGCGCCGTAATCAATGGCGCGGATGGGTTACCCACGTCCGTATTGATGAGAATCCCGGAATAAGGGGCACGATCTATGCTTTGATAAGACGTGCCAAGGAAACCGCCTCGCTAAACGCGCTAAGGTGGAACGGTAAAAAACGATTCATATAAAGGCCTGGCCGTGGTGTGATGTCACGCCGCGGAGTACGTCAGCAGATCTGTGCAAAAATTATTCTCTATACGGTGGTATGTGGAACTTGTTTTGCAGAGCCAGACACTATCCTGGTGTTCAAAACCTTCTATGAAGTATTCGGATGAGGAACCCGCCTTGCAATGCCGAAGACAATATGCGCGCCGGACTAAATGCGTCATTGAAGCCCGGTTCGAGGGCTACCGAGGGAGTCTGGACTAGGGGTGTCCGGATAGCGAACTATCATCACAAACCGGACTCCAAGACTATGAAGATACAAGATTGAAGACTTCGGCCCCGTGTCCGGATGGGACTTTCCTTGGCGTGGAAGGCAGGCTTGGAGATACGGATATGTAGATCTCCTACCATTGTAACCGACTGTGTAACCCTAACCTATCCGATGTCTATATAAAGCTGGAGGGTTTTAGTCCAGAGGACGAACAACAATCATACCATAGGCTAGCTTCTAGGGTTTAGCCTCCTTGATCTCGTGGTACATCTACTCTTGTACTACCCATATCATCAATATTAATCAAGCGGAGTAGGGTATTACCTCCATCGAGAGGGCCCGAACCTGGGTAAAAACATCGTGTCCCTTGTCTCCTGTTACCATCCGCCTAGACGCACAGTTCGGGACCCCCTACCCGAGATCCGCCGGTTTTGACACCGACAATGGGTTTTATTGGTTGACACCTCATGCTGATGCTGAGGATTTGGTAAGCAGATGTGATGGCTGTCAGAAATTTTCACGACGAGCTCATGTGCCGGCTCAAGAATTGAGGATGATTCCAATTACTTGGCCGTTTGCAACTTGGGGGCTTGATATGGTTGGGCCTTTTAAGAGGTCCAAGGATAAGAAGACCCACCTCTTGGTGGCAGTTGATAAGTTTACTAAGTGGGTTGAAGCTGAGCCGGTTAGTAAGTGTGATGCAGCAACGGTGGTTCAATTCATGAAGAAGGTGATCTTCCGTTTTGGCTTTCCACACAGCATTATAACAGATAATGGCACCAATCTCTCTAAAGGTGCTATGAAAGAATTTTGTCAACGGCAGCATATCCGGCTTGACGTTTCCTCTGTGGCTCACCCTCAATCCAATGGTCAAGCAGAACAAGCAAATCAAGAGATTCTGCGAGGTATCAAGCCCCGGCTTATGGTTCCTTTGCAAAGAATGCTGGGTTGCTGGGTAGAGGAGTTACACTCGGTGTTGTGGAGCATCAATACAACCCCGAACAGATCAACAGGTTACACACCTTTCTTCATGGTTTATGGAGCAGAGGCGGTTCTCCCTAGTGACATCCGTCACGATTCACCCTGGGTGGCGGCTTACGTTGAAGCTGTCAATGAAAAGGCCCGTCAAGATGCGCTTCACCTGTTAGATGAGGAGCGTGACCTCGCGGCGGCTCACTCGGTGATTTATCAGCAAGATCTACGTCGTTATCACAGCCACCGGGTCAAAACCAGAACCTTTCAAGAAGGCGACTTAGGCCTCCGGCTCATCCAGGATCAAACAGATATGCATAAGCTCTCGCCGCCCTGGGAAGGACCTTTTGTGGTTAGCAAGAATCTGCATAACGGGTCATATTATCTTATCGATGTTCGAGAACATAAGGATTCACGTAAGTCAGAGGAGGAGACCCATCGGCCGTGGAATATTGCTCATTTTTGGCCCTATTATACTTGAGCCACCGACTCTCATGATGTACATAGCTACTTGATGTATATATTATAAGCAGTGTAATAAAGCCGGCATCCCTGACAATTCAGGGCCTCTGCCATTTCACTTCCTTGAAGCTAAGTCTTTATAATCATATTCGTTTAAAGAGGCTCGACGCCTAAAGCTTCAGGGACCAAAGAGAGTTGGATGTGCATCATGGCTCAAACATAGGTCCCTGACGAGTACGATTTGTAAGTGTGTCACTTGGGGGCTTCCTGTTCAAACATAGGTGTATTCGACCAAAGAGAACATAGCGTTACTACCATCTTGACCAAGTTCTGTCCAAACATAGGCATATTCGACCAAAGAGGACACAACCTTTCTGGGTCATCCTACCAGCAGCTACCGCTTCAACTCCATCGGGTAATCCCGATTGACCCGTCGAACTCTTAACAATCAATCTTTACGGCGTATTCGACCAAGATCTGAGCTTGTTAAGGTTCAAAAGGCGGCTTGTCGTGTGAGAGCACGGTTTACAGATAGTCGGGATAGATCCAGGCTTCATAAGCCACCTTCCTTGAAACTTGGATAAATCGGCCCGTGATGTATGTTGTTACTCTGACCCCGTGTAGTCCTGATAAGTCTTTGAGCAAGACCAGACTTTATCTAAGGGTTCAAATGTCGATTGGGTACTGTGAGTCAGGCTCACGGAACGCACAAACAATCTAGTGGCTCAGGCTAGTTTCATCGGAGAAGACACTTTGGCTTGGCAGCCTACAAAAGCCTCAAATTTCTTTTGATTTCTCATTTTCTGATATCTTCTTTGACTTCTGGTTTTTTACAAGTCGGGCCAGCTGCCCTACTTATGGCTCATATTTGAAGCATCTCTTGGGTCTCTATAACCCGCCGGGATGGCAGACTCTAAGTCGCCAGAGTATCATACTCTTACGTTTACAGTTACAGCTCTGACGCTTTTAACTGTACGAGGCTGATAAGCCGACAATTTAAGCATATATTACAGGTATGATGTTTTATTTCACAGTTGTCAGACTGGCTCTGGTTATGGACTGTTCGTCCCCAGCAGCTTCAATTGGGTATCATGACCCGCCCGATTGTAAGCCGCCAGGGTGCTTGTACTTTCTTTGTGTGCAGGATAATAATCATTCAGATCTGCATAAATCAAAGGCTATCATACCCATAATGGTTTTTTAAACCGGCGGATCAGCAATCTTGCACAAAAGCAGAAATGTGCACGATGGTACAGCAGATTCAAGTTTTTGCTACCCTATTACATGGCTCTAGGAAGCCGAATGAGATCAAGTGTTTTTCAAAGATCAATTATATAAGCCACCCGGCGGCTCAATCTTCTTGGCCTTGCTGGTTGGAGGCCTCCGATTCATCCCTTTCCGGTTCTTTGTCCTCTTCCGCCGTCTGATAATCTTGTGATGACCAATCGATGCCAGATAAAGCTTGAAATTCAGCCTCGTCATCTATAAGATCACATGGCTCCACTTCAGGGGCAAAAGTGTGCTTACGGATTGGTGGGATTTAGTCCATCACTCTATACGCTGGGGTTAGCATTTTTTTGATTCTGCTTATTGTAAGCCAGATGGTACTTTGAAAGGTCTGAATCATTGGCAATCGTATTCGCCATTGGACGTATTTCTTTGACACAAGCAGAGAAGTCCTTCTGATCAAATGGCGTGCCATCCTCTTTCAAGCTTGGGTAACCAGTGGCTACCTCAGATGGGTCAAGCTCTGGCACCCATGCTTTGGCTCGGCTTAAAGCCGTTACAGCGCCGGCTCTTGCAGACGACCGTTTCATCTCATCAAATCTTGTAGGCAGGACAGACAGTTTCTTCAACACATCTATCAACATATTAGGCGCTTGATTTGTTGGAGAGATTGCGGCCAGCGCACGTTGAGCTCCAGTGTACAGCTGCTCGACAAGTGTATAAACAGCTTTGAGCTTCACAAGCATGTCTTGATTATGGTTGCTGCTCCTGGGACCTGGATATATTACAAAATGGTTAATGGCGGGTTATGTTATCACAACAAGGATTCACTTTTTATGACTAGCAAGGCGACTCACCAAAGATAGCAGAAACCATCTGAGATACACGGTGTTTTAAGCCGGTGAGCTCAGTGGTCACCTCTTTGAAGAGTTGCCTCTGGTTTCTCCGCCCGCTGTGTTAAAGTAGTCTTATCTTCAGCCCAAGTCTTTTTCTCCACCTCAAAACTGGTCTTCAGCTTTTCCGACTCAGCCACGCTAAACTGGAACTTTGACTCAGCTTTCCGAGTCTCCGTTTCCTGAGTCGCCAGCTGATACGTCTCCGTCGTATCTATAATTTTTGATTGTTCCATGCCAATATTATTCACTTCCATATACTTTTTGGCAACTTTTTATATTATTTTTGGGACTAACATATTGGTCCAGTGCCCAGTGCCAGTTCCTGTCTGTTGCATGTTTTTTGTTTCGCAGAATATCCATATCAAACAGAGTCCAAACGGGATAAAAACGGATGGAGCTTATTTTTGGAAAATATGGAAAATTCCAGAAGAAAAATCCACGCGAGACGGTTTCCGAGGTGGTCACGAGGTAGGGGGCGCGCCCTACCCCCCAGGCGCGCCCCTGACCCTCGCGAGCCCACCGTAAGGCGGTTGATGCTCTTCTTTTGCCGCAAGAAAGCTAATATTTGGAAAAAAAATCACGGCGAAGGTTTGAGGCCAATCGGAGTTACGGATCTCCATATATACGTGAAACGGTGAAAGCAGCCGAGCAGGCAGCGAAACAGAGAGATAGATCCAATCTCGGGAGGGGTTTCGCCCCTCACGCCATGGGAGCCAAGGAACAGGAGGAAAACCCTTCTCCCATCTAGGGAGAAGGTCAAGGAAGAAGAAGAAGGAGGGGGGCTCTCTCCCCCTCGCTTCCGGTGGCGCCGGAACACCGCCGGGGGCCATCATCATCACCGCGATCTTCACCAACACCGTCGTCATCATCACCAACATCTCCATCACCTTCCCCCTTCTATATTCAGTGGTCCACTCTCCCGCAACCCGCTGTACCCTCTACTTGAACATGGTGCTTTATGCTTCATATTATTTTCCGATGATGTGTTGCCATCCTATGATGTCTGAGTAGATTTTCATTGTCCTATTGGTGATTGATGAATTGCTATGATTGGTTTGAATTGCATGTTTTATTATTGGTGCTGTCCTATTGTGCCCTCCGTGTCGGCATAGCGTGAGGGATTCAGCTGTAGGGTTTGCAATATGTTTATGATTTGCTTATGGTGGGTGGCGTGGTGTGAAGCCTGAGACCGAGTAAGTAGGTTGTTTGCGTATGGGATAAAGGGGACTTGATGCTTTAATGCTATGGCTAGGTTTTACCTTAATGAATCTTTAGTAGTTGCGGATGCTTGCTAGAGTTCCAATCATAAGTGCATATGATCCAAGTAGAGAAAGTATGTTAGCTTATGCCTCTCCCTCGAATAGAATTGCAATAGTGATTACCGGTCTAGTAACATAGTCAGTCGCCTAGGGACAATTCCACAACTCCTACCACCACTTTTCCACACTTGCCATATTAACTTTAGTTGTGTTTTTATCTTAGCAGCCCCTAGTTTATGTTTACGCTCTCTTTACTTTCTTGCAAGCCTATCCAAAAACACCTACAAAGTACTTCTAGTTTCATACTTATTCTAGGTAAAGCAAACGTCAAGCGTGCGTAGAGGTGTATCGGTGGTCGCTAGAACTTTAGGGAATATTTGTTCTACCTTTAGCTCCTCATTGGGTTCGACACTCTTACTTATCGAAAACTGTTGCGATCCCCTATACTTGTGGGTTATGAAGACCTTTTTTTAAAGCGCCGTTCTGTCGGGAGTCATAGCGTGGGGTGAATACTCTCATGTGTGCTTGTTTGCTTTATCACTAGGTAATTTTTATTTGCTGTTCTTAGTTGTTCTCTATCTTTAGTTATGGATATGGAATGCAAAATACCAAAAATATTAGCTGTACTTGCTACTCATGTAGATGGGGTAACTCCTAAAACCCCTGATTCTCATTATGCGAAAGATATTATGTACTACTTTGATAATCCTGAGAAAGCCCCATTCAACTTTATAATGGGAGACGCGTTGGATCAACGTGAATACTTTAGGGATTATCGCACGACACAAAAAGGGAAACTATTATGGGATCAATTTATTATGTTGCGTTGGTATGCCTGGAATCTATGCTTGAGATATGATATTACTTGTTGCTCTAGGATGGAGGCTCCACACCTCCCCTTCTCATGCAAATTTAACGATAATGAAACCTTATCTTCCTATGCTAATGGTATATATGATTATTATGATGTGGAACAAATAGAAGAATTTGTTGCTTTTAAGGTTGCCTATGATATTGAAGCTTTGTTTGAAAAGTATGAATCTTTTGATGATGATGGTTATAGGCCGGAAAATCTTGCTATACTTGGATATTGCTATGAAAATTATGAATACAATTACTATATTAATGCTTTTATGAAGAAAGTCAACGATGTCTAAGAAGAGACTAATATTTTGCAGGAAGCTATGGAAGAAGAAATTGATGAAACTGTGAGCTCATTAGATGAAAAAGATGATGAGGAGAGCGAAGAACAAAAGGAGGAAGAGCGGATTAGCTACCCGTGCCCACCTTCTAATGAGAGTAACCCTCCAACTCATACATTATTTAATTCCCCTTCGTGCTTACCGAAGGGTGATTGCTATGATGATTGCTATGATCCCTTGAATTTGTTTGAAATATCCCTTTTTGATGACGCTTGCTATGCTTGTGGCCAAGATGCCAATATGAATTATGCTTATGGAGATGAACTTGCTATAGTTCCTTATGTTAAACATGAAATTGTTGCTATTGCACCCACGCATGATAGTCCTATTATCTTTTTGAATTCTCCCTACTACACTTTATCGGAGAAGTTTGTGCTTATTAAGGATTATATTGACGGGTTGCCTTTTACCTTTGCACATGATGATTTTGATAGATATAATATGCATGTGCTTTCTGCTCCTACTTGCAATTATTATGAGAGAGGAACTTTGTCTCCACCTCTCTATGTTTCCCATACTATGAAATTGCAAGAAACTGCTTATACTATGTGTTGGCCTTTACTATGTGTGCATGAATTGTTCTCTTATGACATGCCGATGCATAGGAAGAGAGTTAGGCTTCGTTGTTTCTTGATATATGTTACTTTGTGCTCACTACTAAATTACAAATCATTGTTAATTAAAATTGGCTTTGATATACCTTGGGATCCGGGTGGATTCATTACTTGAGCACTATATGCCTAGCTTAATGGCTTTAAAGAAAGCGCTGCTAGGGAGACAACCCGGAAGTTTTAGAGAGTCATTTATTTATGTTGAGTGCTTTCATATAGTTTAAAACAACAAAAATAAAGAGGGGAATCCAAAACTTTTTCTAAAAGAAAGTGAAAGTGAGAAAGACGATCATTGTTGAAGTGGGAGCTAGCCTTGAACTTTGTTCATGCTCACGGAAACTTTGTGAACCTTGATTACAGAAAATTTTCAAAAAAGTAATTATCCCTTGTACAATTCCATTGTATTATAAAAATAATGTGCCAAGGTTTGCCTTTAGGATGTTTACAATGCTTGTTGGTTTGTGCGGTGCAGGACAGAAACTTTGGCTGTAGTGCACGATTTTTAATTTTTTACTCGAAAGTCAAATGATTCTGATTCTTTTTGCACTATCTTTATGTACAACTTGTTTATTTTTACTAATTTTTGTAGAAGTTTTCAAGTATCAGAAGTATGGTGAATGTTCAGATTTATAAAGACTGTTCTGCTTTTGACAGATTCTATTTTTGATGCATAGTTTGCTTGTCTTGATAAATCTATCAATTTATATCAGTGGATTAAGCCATGGAAAAGCTATATTACAGTAGACACAATGCAAAAACAAAATATGAATTGGTTTGCAACAGTACTTCGAGTGGTTATTTGCTTTATTATACTAACGGATCTTACCGAGTTTTCTGTTGAAGTTTTGTGTGGATGTAGTTTCTAATCGAGGATGTTTCGATGTGAGAAGAAGGAAGAGAGGCAAGAGCTCAAGCTTGGGGATGCCCGAGGCACCCCAAGTAAATATTCAAGGAGACTCAAGCGTCTAAGCTTGGGGGTGCTGGGGAGGCATCCCCTCTTTCTTCAACAAGTATCGGTATGTTTTCAGATTCGTTTGCTCATGCATTATGTGCAAGTCTTGGGCGTCTTTTGCAATTAGGTTTTTATTTTTCTTTTATGCACCATGCTGGTATGAGATAGTCCTTGGTTGATTTATAGAATGCTCTTTGCACTTCACTTATATCTTTTGAGTATGGCTTTATAGAATGCTTCATGTGCTTCACTTATATCATTTGAAGTTTGGAGTGCCTGTTTCTCTTTACATAGACAACCGCCATTTATAGAATGCTATTTTGCTTCACTTATATTTGTTAGAGCTTGGGCATATCTTTTGTAGAAAGAATTAAACTCTCTTGCTTCACTTATATCTATTTAGAGAGATGACAGGAACTGGTCATTCACATGGTTAGTCATAAAATCCTACATAAACTTGTAGATCGCTGAATATGATATGTTTGATTCCTTGCAATAGTTTTGCGATATAAAGATGGTGATATTAGAGCCGTGCTAGTTGAGTAATTGTGAAATTGAGAAATACTTGTGTTGAGGTTTGCAAGTCCCGTAGCATGCACGTATGGTGAACCGTTATGTAACAAAGTCGGAGCATAAGGTGTTTATTGATTGCCTTCCTTATGAGTGGCGGTCGGGGACGAGCGATGGTCTTTTCCTACCAATCTAT
Source organism: Aegilops bicornis (assembly GCA_021605145.1). Lineage (NCBI taxonomy): Eukaryota > Viridiplantae > Streptophyta > Magnoliopsida > Poales > Poaceae > Aegilops > Aegilops bicornis. Next base: position 632,158,949 of record CM038675.1, on the reverse strand, counting down.
CCCCCTAGGAGCATGCGCGTAGTACTTTGTTTCAATGACTAAAAGATTTTTGCAATAAGTATGTGAGTTCTTTATGACTAATGTTGAGTCCATGGATTATACGCACTCTCACCCTTCCATCATTGCTAGCCTCTTCGATACCGTGCATTGCCCTTTCTCACCTCGAGAGTTAGTGCAAACTTCTCCGGTGCATCCAAACCCCTTGATATGATACGCTCTGTCACACATAAGCCTCATTATATCTTCCTCAAAACAGCCACCATACCTACCTATTATGGCATTTCCATAGCCATTCCGAGATATATTGCCATGCAACTTTCACCATCATCATCATATTCATGACTTGAGCATTCATTGTCATATTGCTTTGCATGATCATAAGATAGCTAGCGTGATGTTTTCATGGCTTGCCCGTTTTTTGATGTCATTGCTACGCTAGATCATTGCACATCCCGGTACGCCGCCGGAGGCATTCATATAGAGTTATATCTTTGTTCTAGTATCAATTTGTAATATCGAGTTGTAAGTAAATAAAAGTGTGATGATCATCATTATTAGAGCATTGCCCCATCCAAAAAAAAGAGAGGCCAAAGAAGCCTAAATAAAAAAATGGGGCCAAAGAAGCCCGCAAAAAAATTAAATAAAAAAGAGGCAATGTTACTATCCTTTTACCACACTTGTGCTTCAAAGTAGCACCATGTTCTTCATATAGATTGTCTCCTATGTTGTCACTTTCATATACTAGTGGGAGTTTTCATTATAGAACTTGGCTTGTTTTCCAACGATGGGCTTCCTCAAATGCCCTAGGTCTTCATGAGCAAGCAAGTTGGATGCACACCCACTTAGTTTCAGTTTGAGCTTTCATATACTTATAGCTCTTAGTGCATCCGTTGCATGGCAATCCCTACTCCTTGCATTGACATCAATTCATGGGCATCTCCATAGCCCGTTGATTAGCCGCGTCGATGTGAGACTTTCTCCTTTTTTGTCTTCTCCACATAACCTCCATCATCATATTATATTCCACCTATAGTGCTATGTCCATGGCTCACACTCATGTATTGCGTGAAAGTTGAAAAGGTTTGAGAACGTCAAAAGTATGAAACAATTGCTTGGCTTGTCATCGGGGTTGTGCATGATGTGAATATTTTGTGTGGTGAAGATGGAGCATAGCCAGACTATACGATTTTGTAGGGATGAGCTTTCTTTGGCTATGTTATTTCAATAAGACATAATTGCTTGGTTGGTATGCTTGAAGTATTATTGTTTTTATGTCAAATGATAGACTATTGTTTTGAATCACTCGTGTCCTAATATTCATGCCATGATTAGACATATGATCAAGATTATGCTAGGTAGCATTCCACATTAAAAATTATTCTTTTTTATCATTTACCTACTCGAGGACGAGCAGGAATTAAGCTTGGGGATGCTGATACATCTCCGTCGTATCTATATTTTTTGATTGTTCCATGCCAATATTATTCACTTTCATATACTTTTTGGCAACTTTTAATATTATTTTTGGGACTAACATATTGATCTAGTGCCCAGTGCCAGTTCCTGTCTGTTGCATGTTTTTTGTTTCGCAGAATATCCGTATCAAACAGAGTCCAAGCGGGATTAAAACGAACGGAGCTTATTTTTGGGAAATATGGAAAATTCCAGAAGAAAAATCCACGCGAGACGGTGTCCGAGTTGGTCACGAGGTAGGGGGCGCGCCCTACCCCCCCAGGCGCGCCCCTGACCTTCGTGAGCCCACCGTAAGGCGGTTGATGCTCTTCTTTTGCCGCAAGAAAGCTAATATTTGGAAAAAAAGTCACGGCGAAGGTTTCAGGCCAATCGGAGTTACGGATCTCCATATATACGCGAAACGGTGAAAGCGAGCGAGCAGAATGCGTAAAGCAGAGATAGATCCAATCTCGGAGGGCTCTCGCCCTCCCACGCCATGGGAGCCAAGGAACAGGAGAAACCCTTCTCCCATCTAGGGAGAAGGTCAAGGAAGAAGAAGAAGGAGGGGCTCTCTCCCCTCACTTACTGATGGCGCCGGAGCGCCGGGGCCATCATCATCACCGCGATCTTCACCAACACCGCCGTCATCTTCACCAACATATCCATCACCTTCCCCCTTCTATATTCAGCGGTCCACTCTCCCGCAACTCGTTGTACCCTCTACTTGAACATGGTGCTTTATGCTTCATATTATTTTCCGATGATGTGTTGCCATCCTATGATGTCTGAGTAGATTTTCATTGTCCTATCGGTGATTGATGAATTGCTATGATTGGTTTGAATTGCATGTTTTATTATTGGTGTTGTCCTATTGTGCCCTCCGTGCCGCGCAAGCGTGAGGGCTTCCCGCTGTAGGGTTTGCAATATGTTTATGATTTGCTTATGGTGGGTGGCGTGAGTGACAGAAGCACAGACCCGAGTAAGTAGGTTGTTTGCGTATGGGATAAAGGGGACTTGATGATTTAATGCTATGGCTGGGTTTTACCTTAATGAATCTTTAGTAGTTGCAGATGCTTGCTAGAGTTCCAATCATAAGTGCATATGATACAAGTAGAGAAAATATGTTAGCTTATGCCTCTCCCTCGAATAGAATTGCAATAGTGATTACCGGTCTAGTAACATAATCAGTTGCCTAGGGACAATTCCAAAACTCCTACCACCACTTTTCCACACTCGCCATATTTACTTTAGTTGTGTTTTTATCTTAGCAGCCCCTAGTTTATGTTTACGCTCTCTTTACTTTCTTGCAAGCCTATCCAAAAACACCTACAAAGTACTTCTAGTTTCATACTTGTTCTAGGTAAAGAAAAAGTCAAGCGTGCGTAGACTTGTATCGGTGGTCGATAGAACTTTAGGGAATATTTGTTCTACCTTTAGCTCCTCGTTGGGTTCGACACTCTTACTTATCAAAAACTGTTGCGACCCCCTATACTTGTGGGTTATCACCAGCCGGGTCTTTTCGTCATATAATTGAGACTCCAGTTCAGCAGTAGCAGCCTGTATGAAGTACAGAGTTATCAACACATATCAGGGTTACAAAAATATAAGTCCCAAGTCTTTTGCAAGCAACAACACTTGGCACTCGGGGGCTAATGTCTGTCAAAGAAATTTTTCAAGGAAACGGCTCTTATGAATAAAGTCCCAAGCACTTTGCAAGCAAGACTACTTGGCACTTGGGGGCTAATGCATGTTGCTTGTATCTTATTAATGATGAGCCGGATGTGCTGTAAACAATCCCAGCCGACTCATGGGGGCTAGGCAGTTAAAGTCTCCTTTCGTACACAATGGCAAATAGGACCGGCTCATTCATGCTGATTAAACCGACCCTTGGGGACTAGAATGCAAAGCTAAACTGCTTCAACATTCGGTTCAAATTTAAACTGTACTTGGAGGGATTCTATGACAGAAACTTATGGATTTTTCTAAGTCTACAGCATATTCAATCTTATCATAACCAAGAGACTTGAAATTTGGCAGGAGGTACATAACTTATTTAGAAGCCGGAAGTCATACCTCATATTTCTGGTGCATCTGTTTCACCATATCAATCTCAAGGTCGCGACTGGAATGAACTTGGTTAAGATAACCAGAGAATACTTCATTGACGGTCAGTTGAGAGTAATCAGCAACGTCAAATTTCATTTTTCGCCTCTCAATGAATTCGTCTTTAGCGGAGTGCTTGGCCAAGACGGTTGGACGTCCCGGTTCTCCGAAGCTGGTGCCAGTAATCATAAAATCTTCACCATGTTCTTCTGGCGGCTTAAGTGGATTGGATGACTCAGTGAGTATAGGATTGGCATACGTATGATCATGGGAGAGGTCAGGAATCTCAGGCGGAGTATTAGTGGTAGGTTCTTCCGCTGTTTGTCGGTGACTTCGAGACAGGACTATCTCTGCTCGGCTTAGCGACAGTGCCTCAGTTGGCTTGGTCACCTTTGCCTTCTTGTTAGGCTTTGCTTGGACACTGCACGGGTTATGACAAGTCAGTATAAATATAAGAGTATAAAGAGTTAAAGAGTAAAATTAATTGTCATTACCTAGGGGCAGTTTTAAAAGCCGGCAGCTCGGTTTGCGATGAGTCGCCAGAGGAAGAATGGGCAAGTTCCTGGTCAATGGTCATCAACAGACTTAAGTGATAGACAAATAAGACCCGCTAGCGGGCTAAAGGAGTAAGTTAAAAAGAACCATGTTTCGCCGTTTTCGAGGAGCGGGAGTGTTTGGTAAGCCGGACGATAGCTCTTCACTGCCGCTTGTCTGGGTCTGACATCGATTCTCATGTTGTTATTGCTTCAAAATAAAGTGAGGATCTAAATAAGCCAAGGGGTGTGAACACCTTACTTTCCGGGTTACTTGTCGAAGTTTCTATCTTGGCAAAGGTTCTGAGCCAGAGGAAATAATAGTTACCTCTTCTTCAACAGCTTGGCTGGCTCCCATGTTAGCCTGATATTAGTCAGTGTCAATAAGATGATTTAAAAATGAGCCAAGGGAGTCAAGGGCTACCACCGACTCAGAGGTGTCATCCAGATTAAGCAGTTCAGAGGCGCTTGGTTTCTTCTTTCTCTTCCTGGTTTTCTTGACGGCTTTCTTGGTGGCTTTCTTGGCAGCCCTGGCCTTCTTAACGGCTTCATGATCATACTTCGTTTTCCAAAAGTCAGACTTAGCCTGCAAAAGTCATTAAAGGTTGAGTTAATAAGGTATTTGAATGATGAGGTAAAGGTTAGTAAGTTCGGAAAATCACATCTAGTGGCGGGTTAAGCTTGCAGAAAGGGGCCAGACCCACTTTAACGTAGTGTTCCGGATCTTCATTTAGAAGGGAATTAACCATTTCATGAATGGCTTCGTCGGTAAATGGTGTGGAACTATGGCGCAGTGGATCTTTTACACCACCAGTGTAAGTGCACATTAAGCCGGTACAGCGACTCAAGGGTATAATCCGCCAAGAAACCCAAAGACTGACCAAATCAATACCGGTTAAACCATTTCCTAGCAGGTGGCCTTCACCTTTGCAATGGTAGGAGCATTTTTTGTCCGTTCGGCAATGTAAGTTTCTCAGAAGATTGTGCTTGGTCCAGGCGCCGCACGGTAACCCGACAGCGGATTCTCTTGAACCGGAGAGGTATCTTTGCAATAAAACCACGTCTGGTTCCAATCCTTGGGGTGACTCGGCAGACATGCATAAGGGAAGATGGCATCTCTTCTACGTTGAATCGAGATTCCACCAAGTTCCAAGCTGGGGCCGTTTGTGAATTCAATTTGGCGGTTCAAGTAAAAATATTCCCTGAAGAGGTCGATGCTGGGCTCCTCTTGAAGGTATACTTCGTAGAAAACTTGGAAGTTACAGATATTTGACACGGAGTTGGGTCCGATGTCTTGAGGATGGAGTTTGAAGAAATGTAGATAATCTCGGAAAAACTTAGAGCCGGGTGGTGAGAAACGATGATTCATGTGATCAGTGAAAACAATGGTTTCGCCATCCTTTGGTTGAGGTCTCTCTTCACCCGGGTCAGGAGCACAGTAATGCATCACACTCTTTGCGGGCAAATACCCGACTTTGACAAAATCCTTAAATGTACCCTCGGTGACGATGGAAGGGACCCAATTGCACGTATAGACTATTTTTGGCGGCATGGTGAAGAGAGAAAGCCTAACAGAAAGGAAAAAATTTCCGGTTCAAGTCAGTTGGTGAAAGCACAAGTTAAATAGTTACAGTATATGTTTAGCATGGTGGATTAAGGGAGGACTAATGATATATGAGTGATTATAAGCCGGTGAGGTAAGCCGCCATGACCAACATGGATAGTCAAGATCTAACAGGAGCGAGTTATATTAAGTATTGGGAAAAACAGGTTTCACAAGTTGAAGCTATAAAGTTGGATCTGCAGCTGTTCAGAAAAATGAAATAAATTCTAAGTTGAAAGCAGCGGTGGCCGAAAAAGGGGGAACGTCTAGATGAGATCTATTTACAATGGGGATATATTCTGATGTCAAAGAACAAGTATTAAAACTGCTACCGCGTAAGATTTATGTGGTTTTCGGATCTAAGCCATGAATCTAAGCAAGAAGAAAGAAGGGCGGCGACGAACACCGATGAACACTGAAACCCTAATGACAGATCTATTGCGAGGAAAGGGAAGTCTTACTGATGCTGATGAGACAGCGGAGAGGCGCCGCGGTGTTCTGGTTTGTTCAGGATGAAGCAGCAGCCGGAGTCGAGGTTGGAGATGAAGGTTGACGGCGGCGGAGCTTGGGCGCACTGGAGCGTCGCGAGGAGGAAGAAGAAGGCTAGAAGGAAAAGGGGGAGAATGAAAGGGGAACCTGTGGCCCTATTTATAAGGGGAGAAGGATAAGTGGCATGTGCGAGAATCGAGGAGACAGGAAAATGGATGTGCAACGACACGGGCGCCTCGATGTTTAGAAGGTCAGTAAAGAAAGAGATTTATTAAGATTTGGGTTCTGTGTAGTATTAATCACAGGTGACGTCACGGCGGGTTACCACAATTTCCAGAGATGATGTCATGGCGGGTTACAATGTTTCACGAGATAAAGAAGGATTTTTTCTGAGTGTTGAAGATTGACATGAACAAAGTTTAAATCAACCTGGGGCCTAATGTTGGGGATATGACTATCAGATATGACCCGCCCAGGAGGGGCCGGGTCATCTTTATGGCGGTTCATCTAAATGAAGCCCAAGAGTATATTAAAGATGGAGGTCCATAGCCAGGCTTGTTAAAAGGCCAAACACGAAGGCGGCCTGAGGCCCATAAGTGTAAACCGCCATGTATGCGTAGACTTGTAATGTACGGAATGTAAGATAAGTCAGCGAGCTGGACACGTTGTATGAGCCAGCCGGGACTCTGTAGGCCGCAGGGCATCAACCCGTGTATATAAGGGGACGACCCGGCAGCGGCTTAGGGGAAGAGACAACAAATCAAGAGCCAGGCAAAGCATGTCTGCTCCCTGGTCATCAAAACCTTAGCAATACCACCTCAAACTGGATTAGGCCTTTAACTTCTCCGCAAGGGCCGAACCAGTATAAACTCCTCGTGTCCTTTGTCCTATTTAAACCCTTTAAGCTAACCTCGTCGTAATGGCTCCACAACTAAGTCCTTCCATGAGGACATCTGTCGTGACACTTCCACGACAGTTTGTGAAAGTGCAACTATCCGTAGGTGGTTTTGGTAATTCATAACAACATATAGCTCATTGAGCTAATACTATTCCAAGACAAATATTTCAGGAAAGCTCAATGAATGGCATGGCATGGATGATGAAAGTGGATCCCTCAAAATATTAAGGATAAAAGGATTGGCTCAAGCTCAAAAGCTCAAACTCTACATTTTACATTTTAGTGATCCAAGATCACATTGAGTCTATAGGAAAAGCCAATACTATCAAGGAGGGATGAGGTGTTGCTTAATGAGTTTCTTGCTCCATGATGCTTAGTGATATGCTCCAAAAACCCTCAACTACTTTCTCACATCCACATATGACCTAAACCTAAAGTCAAACTCGGCCCCACCGATTCTTTCTATCCGGCGCCACCGAGTTCAAATGTCATAGCCACTGCCACAAACCCTAGGCAAATCGTTCTCACCGATAGGGATCTTGGTCTCACCGAGATAGGATTGTAATCTCCCTGTTTCCCTTCGTAATGTTCCGGTCTAACCGAAGTGAGCGATCGGTCCCACCAAGATTGCAATGTAAACTCTCTGTTTCCCTTTCGTAACATTTCGGTCTCACCGAAAAGAGCGAATCGGTCCCACCGAGTTTACTTGACCAACTCTCCGGTTAGCTAATTACCAAAATCGGTCTCATCGAGTTTGTGTAATCGGTCTCACAGAGATTACGTTATGCCCTAACCCTAACCATATCGGTCCCACCGAGTTGCAGGTAGGTCCCACCGAAATCACTAACGGTCACTAGGTTTACTGAATCGGTCAGACCGAGTTTGTTGATTCGGTCCCACCAACATTGGTAAATTGTGTGTAACGGTTAGATTTTGTGTGGAGGCTACATATACCCCTCCACCTCCTCTTCATTCGTGGAGAGAGCCATCAGAACAAACCTACACTTCCAACTTACCATTTCTGAGAGAGAACTACCTACTCATGTGTTGAGGCCAAGATATTCCATTCCTACCATATGAATCTTGATCTCTAGCCTTCCCAAGTTGCTTTCCACTCAAATCTTCTTTCCACCAAATCCAAATCCTGTGAGAGAGAGTTGAGTGTTGGGGAGACTATCATTTGAAGCATAAGAGCAAGGAGTTCATCATCAACGCACCATTTGTTACTTCTTGGAGAGTGGTGTCTCCTAGATTGGCTAGGTGTCACTTGGGAGCCTCTGACAAGATTGTGGAGTTGAACCAAGGAGTTTGTAAGGGCAAGGAGATCGCCTACTTCGTGAAGATCTACCGCTAGTGAGGCAAGTCCTTCGTGGGCGACGGCCATGGTGGTATAGACAAGGTTGCTTCTTCGTGGACCCTTCGTGGGTTGAAGTCTCCATCAACGTGGATGTATGATAGCACCACCTATCAGAACCACGACAAAAACATCCGTGTCTCCAATTGCGTTTGAATTCTCCAAATCCTTCCCTTTACTTTCTTGCAAGTTGCATGCTTTACTTTCCGCTGCTCATACACTCTTTGCATGCTTGCTTGAATTGTGTGAAGATTGCTTGACTTGTGCTAAAATAGTTAAAATCTGCCAAAGACTAAAATTGGGAAAAGGTTAAGTTTTTAATTGGTCAAGTAGTCTAATCACCCCCCTATAGACATACTTCAAGGTCCTACAAGTGGTATCAGAGCTTTGGTCTCCATTTGCCTTGATTTCCATAGCTTTTGGCGGTCATAGCCTTGGTTTCACAACCTAGGAGAGAATGGCGTCTAGCGAGGGAAACTATCACCGTAGAGGTCCTTACTTTGATGGCACTAATTTTGCTAGTTGGAAGCATAAGATGATAATGCACATTCTCGTACATAACCCCGCCGTTTGGGCTATTGTGTGTATTGGCTTGCAAGGTGAATTCTTTGATGGGAGAGAACCGAACCGTGAAGCTAGTGCGGATGAATTGAAGATGATGCAGTACAATGCTCAAGCTTGTGATATCCTCTTCAACGGATCGTGCCCCGAAGAATTCAACAAAATCAGCCGTCTTGAGAATGCAAAGGAAATTTGGGATACTTTGATTGATATGCATGAAGGTACCGACTCCGTCAAGGAATCCAAGTTGGATGTGCTCCAAAGTCAGCTTGACAAGTTCAAAATGAAGGATGGTGAAGGTGTCGTTGAAATGTACTCTAGGCTTGCTCTTATCACAAATGAGATTGTCGGCTTAGGAAGTGAAGAGATGACCGACAGATTCATCATCAAGAAGATCCTAAGAGCATTGGATGGAAAATATGATACCGTGTGCACATTGATCCAAATGATGCCCAATTACAAAGATCTCAAGCCAACGGAAGTCATTGGAAGAATTGTTGCTCATGAGATGTCGCTCAAGGATAAGGAGGAACTTCACAACAAGTCAAGTGGTGCTTACAAAGCCTCATGTGAAGCCCCCACAAGTGAGAAACAAACCTTCAATGAAGAATTGAGCTTAATGGTGAAGAACTTCAACAAATTCTACAAGAGTAGAAGTAAAGAGAGAAGCTCCAAGTCAAGGTCCTACAATGACAAAAGATCTTCTAGTCGGGAGCGTAATTGCTACAATTGTGGGAGACCCGAACACTATTCAAATGAGTGCACGGCACCCCACAAAAGAAGAGAAGATTCTCCAAAGAGAAGAAGTAGAAGAGAAGAATCACCACCAAGAGAGAGAAGGAGTAGAGATGATCGTTACGAGCGAAGACCCTCACGGAGAAGCAAGGATTCGGAAAGGAAGGACAAGTCATCAAGGAGCTACACAAAACGAAGACATCAAGCTCATGTTGGTGAATGGGTATCCGGCTCCGACTCCTACAATCACTCTGAGAGAAGTTATCACTCCGACTCTGAATATACTCAAGATGAAGGTGTTGCTGGTCTAGCACTTGTGTCGACCAACTCCTACGACATATTTGATCCACCAAATGAAGGAATTGGAAGATGCTTCATGGCCAAAGGTCCTAAGGTAACACACCCCGAGTATGTTGATTTCAATAGTGATGAAGATGACTTGTTAGGTGATGATGATTTACTTGTTGACAACTCTAGTGATGAATACTATGATGAAATGTCAATCAATCATGCTAATCAAGATAAAATGAATGACAATGATAAGGAGAAGATTGAGCTTCTAACTAAAGAACTAAACACTCTTAAGTTAGCTCATGAAACTATCTTCGAAGATCATCGAGAACTTTTAAGGTCCCATGAGAAGTTACGCTTTGAAAAGCTCAATCTTGAGCAAGAGCATGAGTTCTTAAAGGCAATCAATGATGATCTCCGTAAGAAAAGTTCTTCTTACATTGCCAAGCGTTTACTCTTATCTACTTACATGCCTCAAGTCAAGTCCATTAACAAGAACAAGAAAGATTCTTCCTCTAGTAGTAACAATAATCATGTTAAATCTAATATTGTTGCTTCTAGTAGTTCTCTTGATTCCACTAATGATTCTCTTAGCCAATTTACACTTGAGCAAGAAAATAGCTTATTGAAGGGAATTATAGAGAAAGGTTTATACAAGAGCCTTGTCGGGAGTAAGCAATTCGAGGAAATTGTGCGCAAGCAAGGAAGGCACCGGAAGAATCAAGGTGTTGGTTTTGAACGAAAGTTCAATGCCAATGGAGTTGAGTGGGAAGAAGATCAATATCCCAAGATGAAGTTTGTTCCTCAACAAGAGAAGTATGATCCTACTTCCTTCAAGGGAACACAAGCTCAAGATGATCTTCCACCACAAGACCACAAGAACAAAGGCAAGGACAAGCTTCAAGAGGAGATAGATGCATTTGAAGAAGCTCCTAAGGCCTTGGTCAAGTGGGTTCCCAAGACTACGTCAAGTTCTACTTCATCAAGCACACCTACAACTCCGAGGATTCCCATGAAGATGATGTGGATCCCGAAGAAGAAGAACTAGAGAGTTCTTGAGGGTGACTCCGCCAACATTCTTCACTCATATCATTATGGCAAGGACAAGTGCAATCAACTTCCACAGCTTGCACTAGTTCAAGGAGTCACAAACCCTCTTGTTGGTAAGGCAAGGGACAAGGTAACCTAATGCTTTCATGGACATCATCTTGTGTGAACATCACTCTATGTCTATGGATATACTTGTTTGTTCCTTGTAGGACTAACCCGTGTAGGTATTGAAAGTGCAACTCACTCCAGAGGATTGCTCCAAATGATCTACATCAACATTGAGCATCCACATCTTCAACACCTACATGAAGTCATCATCGACAAAACCCAAGGTTAGTTCATCCCTCTAAGGGGGGATATCACATCTAGGGGGAGCTTAACTCTAAGAATTGAGTCAAAGCAACTCTAATGGTGTGAACATATCAATGCATTATGTAAAAGTGGTAACCCCACTTGAGCTTAAACGATGAGTATGACCTATGATCAAATGTTCTCATTTGACTCCTAAGTCAATATACTCATATATAGCTGACCTAGTCATCGCCAATTGTTTGATAGATACTAGAATTGGTTGTGCATGCTTTGCCACATATTTCATTTGCCATTTTATTGTGTGAGCATGTTGGTTGCATATTTTACTCATTCGAGGACATCCACTTGTTGTTTTGATTGATTGGTTTCTTTTTCTTTGGCCAAGTGGATGGACAAGAATGCCTAAGAACCTTCTCTAGCTATCTATGCTTTTCTCGCCTCAAACTCTATTCATGCTACGTCACAAATTTTGATCAAGTCAGATTCGAACCACTCTGTGTGAGGAGCACTCGGAGTCCCCGATTCGTCATGGACTTAAACTTCCAAAACTTCTTTGTGTGTTTCGGTCTGACCGATTCTTACATTTCGGTCATACCGAGATCACTAAGTCGATCTAGGTTTTCAATCTCGGTGCAACCGATTTGAACTTTTCGGTCTCACCGAGTTGCTATAACTGTCAACAGTTATGCATCTCGGTGCCATCGAGTCGTTCCACTTGCTCACACTGACAGGGTCGGGCTATATATACTCACGGGCAAAAATTTGGAAACTTTCTCCGTACCACTTCGCCCACAAGATAGCTCGCTTTTGCCTGTGGTCTCCGGATCGTCCTCCTCGTCGCCAGCCGCCTCCTGTCGCTGGTCTCCGCCGTCGTCAACGGAATTCATCTCCATTGTTGCCGCCGTAGCAAGTTCATCGCCAAACTAGGGTATGGACTCGATCACAGTGCTATCCCCGTCCAATCTCTAGCACATTGTGTTCATTATGATTCTTGCCATGATTGAAACACCTCTATCTAGTCAAAACAATCCTTAGAATAGATGCGATTTGAAACTTTAGGGTTAGGTTTCCGCCGAAACCATCTCGGACCCACCGAGTTGAAAAACTCGGTCCCACCGATTTGGCTAACGTCATTGCACAAGTGACTCTCGGTCTGACCGAGAATTGCTAATCGGTGTGACCGATTTTAGAACTCAGTGAAACCCTAGCAGTCTTGGTGCCATCGAATCGTGACTCGGTCTCGACCGAGATCACTAGTTTAGGTTCCAAAGTCGCTTCGGTATCACCGAGTTTGAAAATCGGTTGATCCGAGATGCTTTCTGTGGAAAACTAAAACTAAATTTTTGAATCATTCTTTTGCAAAAATCTCTGCATTTTGTGATGCTCATCCATTCTATCTCATCTATAACTATTCACAGGGTCAGCAGTCAGTGTTTTCAACATGTCAGACCAAAGTGACAGCCAGAACAGGGAAGAAGAGCAGATTCACATGAGTGAGGGCACTAGTCCCTCTAGTTCCTCAGATGAAGGCAGCAAAAGCACTCCCAGCAATTTGCCTAAAGTAGCCACAAGATCCAGAAGGAAGAGAACCTCAGACTCTAAGGATGAGGACTATGTGGCAGCTGAAGATGAGGCTACTTCCAAGAAGGTAGTGCTCAAAAAGGAGTATGGCTCAGCAAAGACCACAAAGCCTGGACTTAATAGGAAGATCCCTGCCAAGAGGGCACCTATGCTGAAGGTCAGAGGATCAACACAAGTACCTAAAAAACCTGATCCCAAAGAGCCAGCTGTAGAAGGAAAGAAGAGGAAGGAAAGGGTCAGAAAGACCATGGCCAAAGTTGTTGGAAAACCTTCCATGATGGAAGAGGAGGAGGAAGAAGAGGTTGCTGCACCAAAGACCCAAGGCATGTGGTTGATGGGTGATGCTATAAGGTCAGGGTTGCAACATCAAAGCCCAAAGAAGCACCCAAAGCTGCCTCCAAGGTCAAGACTGCACCTAAGAGGAATACCAAGAACATATCTACTGCTGAGAAGAACAAGGCCCCAAAGGTTCGAGACAGTTCTTGGTCAAGAAGAAGAAGATGAAGAGCAAATCCACGAGAAAGTTGAAGCCAAAGATTCCAGACCACAATGATGCTCATCCTGTGGCTGAGAACATGAAGATCGGGGAGAGACTCGTGGTTGAGGCTATGGAGAGAGTCGATCCATATGCCACCGTAAGGAGGACTGTCATGACTACGTGTTCCACACTAAGGAACAACAGACTTCTATGAGACAATCTTGTTGGACAAGAAGCCTATAGTATGTGATATGAGGTGGGTCGACCGGACCTACATAAAGGAGAATGAAGAACACTATCCCGGTGTGTAGATAGTTTCAAAGGTTTATGGAGTTGCGCACTTTGTTGGGCAGAAGCTCACAAACTGGAATTATGAGCTAGTTATGCAATTCTACTCCACAGCTCACTTCTATCCAGATGGCAGGATAGTTTGGATGTCTGAAGGTACAAGGTACCAATCAACTATTGAGGAATGGACCAATCTGATCAATGCACCTAAGGAGGAAGAGGATGACTTGGACGTTTATGCCAAGAAAAAGAAGGATCACAATTCTATGTCACATATGTACAAGGAGATCCCAGACAAAGCACTTGAGACTTTCAAGTTTGGGTCTGTCCATTTTCTTCTGTCAGGGCTGCCAATGATCAACTGGATCCTAAGGCACACTCTTTTGCCCAAGTCAGGTGACCACAACATGATCAGAGGGCATGCAATTAATTTGCTACACATATTTGATGTGCCACAGAAATTCAAGGTCATGAGCCTCATAGTTGAGACTATCAAGAGGACAGCAGCAGACCAAAAGAGAAGTTGTGGGTATGCCCCACAAATTCAGGAGCTGATCAACTCAAAGATGGGCACAGGAAAATATCTGTTGGACAAGGAACACTTTGTTCTCTATCCAAACTTTGAGGACAATCAAGTTGTGATGAATGAGAATGAACCATCTTCAGTGCAAGCTCAAGAGAAGAAGGAGAAGGCAAATAAGGAGAAGGCTACCAAGATGCCAACTCTAGAGGAGGCATCTGAGTACTTTTCAAAGAGCAAGCAGGACCAGCTTGGTTACTTGATAGCATCAACTCTGAGGATTGAGAAGGGGTTGGCCACCCTAACTCAAAATCAGGAGAGCCTGGAAAGAATCATGGAACAAAAATTCTATGATTTAGATGTCAAAGTAACTGAGATTCAGTCAGTTGTGGAGCAGCTACAGGATGACATGCAGGAGAGGAAGGGAAGGACAACTACTGATGCATTTTCCAGAGTGCCTCGAGCTCAGAGATCAGCTGCACAGCCAGTAAAAGACACTAGAGTCACTTCATCTGCACCAGCTACCGCTCCAATGCAACCAGCTCCAGCACCAACTCGTTCAGCTCCATCCACATCAACTGAAGTCTTCGTCCAAGGAGCCATCTCTACACCACCAACTGAAGACCAAGCCTGAGAGACGACATAGTACTATGCATTTTCTATGAACTTTTTGGTAACTTGTTGCCAAAGGAGGGGAAAATGTATAGATCATAGGCTTCGAGAGAGAGAGAGTTTGCTTTTGTTCTCTCTTGTCTTCTTGGTTGAACGTTGTTTGCTTTTTATTGCTTGAGATACTATGCTATTGCCTGTGAGACATTGATGATCATGTGTTTGATCATAAGCTACACTTATGCTTGTTAAATCACATTATTCCGTTTATCTTTATATGATCATTCACTTTGCTTGGTGATGAGTGCATGTATTCAATCTTTATTATTTTGAGCGCTCCACCAAGATGTATGTGACATGGAAGAGTAACCCATGAGCCTAATTCCTTGTGCATTTGCAGTCCAAAGCAAATCTTAAATCTATGCACAAATTTAGGGGGAGCTCTTGCTTATCACATACTTCTCAAAGCGACGATGTTTTTAAATCTTATTATCATTTGTTGAAGCTTTGATCTATATGTTGTCATCAATTACCAAAGAGGGGGAGATTGAAAGTGCAACTATCCCTAGGTGGTTTTGGTAATTCATAACAACATATTGCTCATTAAGCTAATACTATTCCAAGACAAATATTTCAGGAAAGCTCAATGAATGGCATGGCATGGATGATGAAAGTGGATCCCTCAAAATATTAAGGATAAAAGGATTGGCTCAAGCTCAAAAGCTCAAGACTCTACATTTTACATTTTAGTGATCCAAGATCACATTGAGTCTATAGGAAAAGCCAATACTATCAAGGAGGGATGAGGTATTGCTTAATGAGTTTCTTGCTCCATGATGCTTAGTGATATGCTCCAAAAACCCTCAACTACTTCCTCACATCCACATATGACCTAAACCTAAAGTCAAACTCGGTCCCACCGATTCTTTCTATCTGGCGCCACCGAGTTCAGATGTCATAACCACTGCCACAAACCCTAGGCAAATCGGTCTCACCGATAGGGATCTCGGTCTCACCGAGATGGGATTGTAATCTCTTTGTTTCCCTTCGTAACGTTTCGGTCTAACCGAAGTGAGCGATCGGTCCCACCAAGATTGTAATGTAAACTATCTGTTTCCCTTTCGTAACATTTCGGTCTCACCGAAAAGAGCGAATCGGTCCCACCGAGTTTACCTGACCAACTCTCTGGTTAGCTAATTACCAAAATCGGTCTCACCGAGTTTGTGTAATCGGTCTCACCGAGATTACGTTATGCCCTAACCCTAACCATATCGGTCCCACCGAGTTGCAGGTCGGTCCCATCGAAATCACTAACGGTCACTAGGTTTACTGAATCGGTCAGACCGAGTTTGTTGATTCGGTCCCATCGAGATTGGTAAATTGTGTGTAACGGTTAGATTTTGTGTGGAGGCTATATATACCCCTCCACCTCCTCTTCATTCGTGGGAGAGCCATCAGAACAAACCTACACTTCCAACTTACCATTTCTGAGAGAGAACTACCTACTCATGTGTTGAGGCCAAGATATTCCATTCCTACCATATGAATCTTGATCTCTAGCCTTCCCCAAGTTGCTTTCCACTCAAATCTTCTTTCCACCAAATCCAAATCCTGTGAGAGAGAGTTGAGTGTTGGGGAGACTATCATTTGAAGCACAAGAGCAAGGAGTTCATCATCAATGCACCATTTGTTACTTCTTGGAGAGTGGTGTCTCCTAGATTGGCTAGGTGTCACTTGGGAGCCTCCGACAAGATTGTGGAGTTGAACCAAGGAGTTTGTAAGGGCAAGGAGATCGCCTACTTCGTGAAGATCTACCGCTAGTGAGGCAAGTCCTTCGTGGGCGACGGCCATGGTGGGATAGACAAGGTTGCTTCTTCGTGGACCCTTCGTGAGTGGAGCCCTCCGTGGACTCACAAGCAATTGCTACCCCTCGTGGGTTGAAGTCTCCATCGACGTGGATGTACGATAGCACCACCTATCGGAACCACAACAAAAACATCCGTGTCTCCAATTGCGTTTGAATTCTCCAAACCCTTCCCTTTACTTTCTTGCAAGTTGCATGCTTTACTTTCCGCTGCTCATACACTCTTTGCATGCTTGCTTGAATTGTGTGAAGATTTCTTGACTTGTGCTAAAATAGTTAAAATCTGCCAAAGACTAAAATTGGGAAAAGGTTAAGTTTTTAATTGGTCAAGTAGTCTAATCACCCCCCTCTAGACATACTTTAAGGTCCTACAGTTGGCGCCCACTGTGGGGCTGGCGCACGGTGGTTTTGAGTTCTTGAAGGGGAGCTTCGAAGGGACCAAGGGATGCGTTGTGGGCCGGATGACGAAGAATCATCGCGGCAAGCTCTACATCAACGACGCAGGCTGGGGTCCCGAGGCCGGTTCTATTGAGTATGGGTACCGGGTCCCCTTTGGCAGAATCCACGTCTTCATCGGCAAGATCGGCGAACCGTGCCCTAGGCCAGATATCTGCACTGACATCATCGAGACGGCTCATCATGCACGACCCACCCGAGTTAAGCCCGCCGTGAAGCGTGCCTTAGTTGGATGGATCCATGGGGCTGAATTGGAAGGTTCTGTGTCTGACGGTGAGACGGCCATATACTCTGATGATGAGTCGTCCATAGGCGAGACCAACTCAATATATCAACTACAAGACGGACGGCTTGGGGGCTGTTCCGATGGTGACAGTATTTCGGACCCCCGTGAGCCGCCGAACAGGGTGGCGATCTTCATGGCTAGCACTCGGCCGGTTCTTGGTTCGACAACCACCGCGGCCATGACTTCCAGTGCAGCAAGAATGGTGACAGCAGAAAAGCCGCTTGCTCAAAGACGCCTGCCACTCAAGTTTTGGCAAATCTACTAGACGCTCTGGCGACTCGATGGAGGTTGATGTAACCCTGCATAACCAGGAACAACATACGGTGGAAGTGGCTAAACTGCGTGATGAGATCGCACAAGCTAAGGCAGACTTGGCAGCGGAAATCTCCAGGATGGCTGCAGAACGGGCCGTTTTAATGCCCAAGCGCAGTGGATTCAAGCAGATTCATACCGGTTTATGGTGGATAAGAACGCTTCCAACAAAGTCTTCAGGAGGAAACACCGGAGTCGCTCGCCTCGCCATGAGTCGAGGGACCTCTTGAACACACCCAGAGCGGGGGCTAGTAATCTGTCAGTGTTAAACCAGGCGGTTGAGGCGCCAGGAGGTAGAGTGTTGGGTCAGCCGCGCGTGGCCGGTTCTCCACACATGGATAGCACCCCGCCTCAGCGCGTAGTGACGCCACCGGGTCATTACTCCACCCCTCTAGACAACATGATTGCTGCAGCTACACGATTGGCGGCTCTACCGGTCGAGGGCGAGACCCCGACGGCGATTGAAACCAGAAGGGCCAGGGAGCTTCTTCAAACGGCTTTGGTACAGCAGCAGGCTTACTCCTATAGTCACGACCGGATTAATTCAACCCCTCGTCCGAGCCGGACCTATAGTAGGCATATTGACTCGCCAGCAGTTTCGAGTACTGAGCGACGTCGTAACCAACCTCAAGGTCATAACCCGGCATGTAACGATGCCAATGCACAGGATTTGGTGGACCAGGGCAGAGCGCATCGGGAGGCCGAGCTGGCGGCTCAACTGGCGGCTCATCAGCATGCGCCAGTTTATCCGACGGCTTCAGTTGAGGAAGGTGTAACTTCTAGAGCTTTCGGAATGCCTTGTCTAACGGCGGCTCTACGGAACAAGCGCTTGACCAAGGATTTCAAAGGCCCTTGTAAGGTGCCTAATTACACAGCGGATCAGCCCCCTGAGGCCTGGGTTGACAGTTATGAGATGGCTATGGAGATGCTGGATGTTAGTGAGGCTGCGTACGCCAAGTACTTCATCATGATGCTGGAGGGGACGGCTCATACCTGGTTGAAGGGGTTGTCGGCTAATTCCATCAGGTCATGGGCGGAGCTGAAGGCCCGGTTCATCCAGAATTTCAAAGATACATGCAAGCAGCCCATGTCAATTGTGGATTTGGTTTCTTGTGTTCAAGCAGAGGGCGAGTCAACAACCAGCTGGGTACGTCGGGTCTCAACTATCATACATTCTTCAGATAACATAAACGTTGGTTCAGCGATTTTGATGTTGGAGAAAAATTGTCGTTTTACTCCACTCAAGCAGAAATTTGGACGGCTCAAGCGTCATTACAACGACATGGGTACTCTAATGGCGGCTCTTGTTAAGTATGCCGACTCTGATGGTACCAAGGACCCCGACTCTGAGGATGAAAGTTCGGGAAAGAGAAAGAAGAGTAGCGGCATGAAAGGACAGTAGTACAACCCTACCAATCAGGGTGGTAACGGTAAGCGCAAGGCTGATGATTTTGTGGCTAACACCGGTGCACGCAATTATAACCAGCATCGTAAGGGACTTCCGGCTCAAAGGACAGGATTTGACCTTGATGCAATGTTAAATCAGCTGTGTCCAAAACACGGAACGGATCAGAAGCCGACTACTCATTCATGGAAAGATTGCAGCATAATGAGAAGCTTTAGGGAGTCCATCCAGCGCCACCATGGCCCGAATGGCGGATCAGGGTCCGGTTCTCATGGTCCGGGTCACGGGGGTGGCGGTTCAAGTTCCGGGTTTCAAGGCCACGGTAACCAAGGAGGTTACAATCAGTAGAGTAATCAGGGGAATCCACAGCAGCAGCAGTCTGGTTATCAGAGTGATCCGAGGCAACTGAATAGTAGGCAGTACCACATTTTCACCACCAGTTTGTGTAAGCGGGATCAGAAGCTTCACAAGAGAGTTGTAAACGTTGTTGATCCGGTGGTGCCATGTTAACTACGGTGGTCAGAGCAGCCTATTGTATGGAGTCGTGAGGATCATCCACCCCGGGTTGATAATCCGGGTCACCTGGCTCGGGTAGTGGTGCCTCGGGTTGGGGGCTATAAATTTACCAAGGTACTCATGGATGGAGATAGTAGCATTAACATACTTTATTATGAGACCTTCCGTCACATGGGGCTGACTGACAAAAATCTTAAGCCGTCAAACACTATTTTCCATGGCGTGGTGCCGTAAGTTAGCCTCCCAAAGGTAAGATATCTTTGGAAGTTGCCTTTGGAGATGAGCATGACTCCAGGTCTGAGACTTTGACTTTCGAGGTGGTCAAGATCAAGATCCCTTATCATGCTCTGTTTGGGCGGCCGGCTTATTCTAAGTTCATGGCGAGGCCTTGTTATGTTTACTTGCAGCTTAAGATGCCGGGTTACAAGGGCACCATCACAGTGCATGGGAGTCGCAAGGTGGCCCTGGAATGTGAAGAAGGTGATGCGGCTTATGCTGAATCGGTTTGTGCAAGGGAGGAGCTAAAATTTTACAAGGATAATGTTGACCCAACAGACATGACGTCCTTGAAAAAGCCAACAACAAAGCATGATCCTTCGTTAAAGTTTAAGTCAGCAGATGATACTAAATTGGTTGACTTCGTCCCTGGCGACTCATTTAAATAGTTCAGCATCAGCGCTAATCTGGATCTGAAATAGGAAAGCGCGCTCATCGAGTTCATCCGTGAGAACCGGGACATCTTTGCATGGAAGCCTTCAGACATGTCGGGTGTACCGAGGGAACTCGCTGAGCACACTCTTAATATTGATCTGAAGTTTAAGCCGGTCAAGCAATTTCTTCGTCGATTTAACAAGGAGAGGCGGAAGGCCATTGGTGAGGAGGTGGCCCGGCTCTTAGCGGCCGGGTTTATCATTGAAGTTTTCCATCCTGAGTGGTTGGCTAACCCGATGCTGGTGCTTAAGAAGAACGGCACTTGGCGGATGTGTGTGGATTATACGGATTTAAACAAGGCTTGTCCGGCTGATCCATT
This sequence comes from Aegilops bicornis, assembly GCA_021605145.1. Lineage (NCBI taxonomy): Eukaryota > Viridiplantae > Streptophyta > Magnoliopsida > Poales > Poaceae > Aegilops > Aegilops bicornis. Next base: position 632,138,223 of record CM038675.1, on the reverse strand, counting down.
TGCTATCCCTCGTATTGATCAAATCATTGATGCTACAGCAGGTTGTGAGTGTTTGAGTTTTTTAGATGCTTATTCTGGTTATCATCAGATCAAAATGGCAGTTAAGGACCAGGAGAAAACAGCTTTCATTACTCCGTTTGGAGCCTTTTGTTATGTATCTATGCCTTTTGGGCTCAAGAGTGCCCATGCGACTTACCAAATGTGTGTGTAATTGCCTTCACAATCAGATCGGGCGTAATGTTCATGCTTATGTAGATGACATTGTGGTGAAATCCAGGAAGAAGGAGACCCTGATTGATGATTTGGAGGAGACGTTTGACAATCTCCGAGTCTACAAGATGATGCTTAACCCGGCCAAGTGTGTCTTTGGTGTACCAGCAGGCAAACTCTTGGGATTTCTGGTTTCTAACAGAGGCATTGAAGCTAACACGGAGAAAATCAAGGCCATTACTTCATTGGCTAAGCCGGCGTGTGTCAATGATGTTCAGCGTCTGGCAGGTCGTATTGCAGCTCTAAGCCGGTTGGGTGAGAAGGCTATTCCTCTTTATCAGATGATGAAGAAGATAGATCATTTTGTTTGGAGTGACACTGCTAATCAAGCATTTGAGGATCTGAAGAAACAGTTGGCTGAGTCGCCCGTGCTTGCTGCCCCTATTGATAAGGAGCCTCTATTGTTATATGTGGCTACTACTAGTCGGGCCGTCAGTGTAGCTATTGTGGTGGAAAGGAAAGAGGCAGACAAGGAATACCCGGTTCAACAGTTGGTTTACTACATCAGTGAGGTGCTTATTGAGTCCAAACAGAGGTACCCGCATTGACAAAAACTTGTGTATGGGGTTTTCATGGCAAGCCGGAAGCTCAAGCAATATTTTCAGGGTCACCCTATTACCGTGGTTAGCTCTGCACCCTTAGGAGACATCATCCGTAATGTAGAAGCCACAGTCGGGTCGCTAAATGGGCCATTGAGCTTGGACCTCATGGTTTAAAATATTTGCCTCGTACGGCCATCAAGTCCCTAGCACTTGTGGATTACATTAATGACTGGACAGAGTTGCAGGCACCTGAGGAAAAAGCCGGATAACACATATTATACTATTCACTTTGATGGATCCAGGCAATTGGAGGGCTCGGGGGCTGGAGTTGTCTTGACTTCCCCCCGAGGTGATAAATTTTCTTATGTTCTCCGACTAATTTTTCCTTGTACTAACAATGCAGCTGAGTATGAGGCCTTGCTCCATGGTCTTCGGATGGCAAAAGAGATGAATTTAAGCCGGGTGAGGTGTTTTGGTGATTCAGATCTGGTATCCCAACAGGTCTCTGGCACCTGGGATTCTAAGGATCCACTCATGGCGGCTTATTGTCGAGAGGTTGATGCTATTGCGGGTCATTTCAAGGGTTATCAAGTTGAGCATATTGATCGCAGGAAGAACGAGGCGGCTGATACTTTAAGCCGGCTAGGATCTCAGCGTAAGCCGGTGCCACCTAACACGTTCCTGGATATTTTGCTTAACCCTTCTGTCAAATCGCCTACAGAAGAAGATCTTGTTATCCCTGACCTAGAAGCACAATTGGTGTCGGCTCTTCATGCTATTCCTGATTGGACAGTTCCTTATTTGGCTTACATGACCCGGGGTGAGTTGCCAGAGGATGAGGTCTTAGCCAGACAAATAACCCGGCGGTCTAAGTCAATGACAATTGTCAATGGGGAGTTGCACCATTGCAGTGTCACGGGGGCGTTTCAGCATTGCGTCTCTCCTGAAGAAGGTCGTGAGATTCTACGGGAGATTTAAGAAGGAGATTGTGGTCATCATGCCGGCTCTAAATCTCTTGTAGCCAAGGCTTTCCATCATGGGTTTTATTGGTTGATGGCTCATGCTGATGCTGAGGATTTGGTAAGCAGATGTGACGGCTGTCAGAAATTTTCACGACGAGCTCATGTGCCGGCTCAAGAATTGAGGATGATTCCAATTACTTGGCCATTTGCAACTTGGGGGCTTGATATGTTTGGGCCTTTTAAGAGGTCCAAGGATAAGAAGACCCACCTCTTGGTGGCAGTTGATAAGTTTACTAAGTGGGTTGAAGCAGAGCCGATTAGTAAGTGTGATGCAACAACGACGGTTCAATTCATGAAGAAGGTGATCTTCCGTTTTGGCTTTCCACACAGCATTATAACAGATAATGTCATTAATCTCTCTAAAGGTGATATGAAAGAATTTTGTCAACGGAAGCATATCCGGCTTGACGTTTCCTCTGTGGCTCACCCTCAATCCAATGGTCAAGCAGAACGAGCAAATCAAGAGATTTTGTGAGGTATCAAGCCCCGACTAATGGTTCCTTTGCAAAGAACGTCGGGTTGCTAGGTAGAGGAGTTACCCTCGGTGTTGTGGAGCATCAATACAACCCCGAACAAATCAACAGGTTACACACCTTTCTTCATGGTTTATGGAGCAAAGGCAGTTCTCCCTAGTGACATCTGTCACGATTCACCCCGGGTGCCGGCTTACGTTGAAGCTGACAATGAAAAGGCCCGTCAAGATGCGCTGACCTGTTAGATGAGGAGCGTGACTCGCTGCGGCTCGCTTCGGCGATTTACCGGCCAAGATCTACGTCGTTATCACAGCCATCGGGTCAAAACCGTAACCTTTCAAGAAGGCGACTTAGTGCTCCAGCCCATCCAAAGATCAAACAGATATGCATAAGCTCTCGCCATACAGGAAGGACCTTTTGTGGTTAGCAAGAATCTGCATAACGGGTCATATTATCTTATCGAAGTTCGAGAACATAAGGCTTCACGTAAGTCGGAGGAGGAGACCCATCGGCCGTGGAATATTGCTCATCTTCGGCCCTACTATACTTGCGCCACCGGCTCTCATGATGTACATAGCTACTTTATGTATATATTATAAGCAGTGTAATAAAGTCGGCATCCCTGACAATTCAGGGCCTCTGTCGTTTCACTTCCTCGAAGCTAAGTCTTTATCCTCATATTCGTTTAAAGAGGCTCGACGCCTAAAGCTTCAGGGACCAAAGAGAGTTGGATGCGCAGCACGGCTCAAACATAGGTCCCTGACGAGTACGATTTGTTAGTGTGTCACTTGGGGGCTTCCTGTTCAAACATAGGCGTATTCGACCAAAAAGAACATAGCGTTACTACCCTCTTGACCAGGTTCTGTCCAAACATAGGCGTATTCGACCAAAGAGGACACAACCTTTAGGGGTCATCCTACCTGTAGCCAGCTGCTTCAACTCCATCGGGTAATCTCAATTGACCCGTCGAACTCTTAACAGTCAATCTTTACGGCGTTTTCGACCAAGATCTGAGCTTGTTAAGGTTCAAACGGTGGCTTGTCATGCGAGAGCACGATTTACAGATAGTCAGGATAGATCCAGGCTTCATAAGCCGCCTTCCTTGAAACTTGGATAAATCGGCCCGTGATGCATGTTGATACTCTGACCCCACATACTCCTGATAAGTCTTTGAACAAGACTATACTTTATCTAAGTGTTCAATGTCGATTGGGTATTGTGAGTCAGGCTCACGGAACGCACGAACAATCTAGTGGCTCAGGCTAGTTTCATCGAAGAAGACACTTTGGCTTGGCAGCCTACAAAAGCCTCGAATTTCTTTTGATTTCTCATTTTTTGATTTCTTCTTTGACTTCTGGTTTTTTACAAGTCGGGCCAGCTGCCCTACTTATGGCTCATATTTGAAGCATCTCTTGGGTCTCTATAACCCGCCAGGATGGCAGACTCTAAGTTGCCAGAGTATCATACTATTATGTTTACGATTCTGACTCGACGCTTTTAATCGCATTTATAGGCTGATAAGCCAGCAATTTAAGCATATATTACAGGTATGACATTTTATTTCACAGTTGTCAGACCGGCTTTGGTTATGGATTGTTCGTCCCCAGCAGCTTCAATTGGGTATCATGACCCGCCCGGCGGTAAGCCGCCAGGGTGCTTGTACTTTCTTTGTGTGGAGGATAATAATCATTCAGATCTGTATAAATCAAAGGCTATCATACCCATAATGGTTTTTTAAACCGGCTGATCAGCAATCTTGCACAAAAGCAGAAATGTGCACGATGGCACAGCAGATTCAAGTTTTTGCTACCCTATTACATGGCTCCAGGAAGTCGAATGAGATCAAGTGTTTCTCAAAGATCAATTATAAGCCACCCGGCGGCTCAATCTTTTTGGCCTTGCTGGTTGGAGGCCTCCGGTTCATCCCTTTCTGGTTCTTCGTCCTCTTCCGCCGTCTGAAAATTTGGTGATGACCAATCGATGCCAGATAAAGCTTGAAATTCAGCCTCGTCATCTATAAGATCAGACGGCTCAACTTCAAGGGCAAAAGTGTGCTTACGGATTGGGGGGATTAAGTCCATCACTCTATACGCTGGGGTTGGCATCTTTTGATTCTGCTTATTGTAAGTCGAATGGTACTTTGAAAGGTCCGAATCATTGGCAATCATAGTCGCCATTGGAAGTATTTCTTTGACACAAGAACAGAAGTCCTTCTGATCAAATGGTGTGCCATCCTCTTTCAAGCTTGGGTAACCAGTGGCTACCTCAGACGGGTCAAGCTCTGGCACCCATGCTTTGGCTCGGCTTAAAGCCCTTACAACACTGGCTCTTGCAGACGACCATTTCATCTCATCAAATCTTGTAGGCAGCACAGACAGTTTCTTCAACACATCTATCAACATAGTAGGCGCTTGATTTGTTGGAGAGATTGCGGCCAGCGCATGTTGAGCTCCAGTGTACAGCTGCTTGACAAGTGTATAAACAGTTTTGAGCTTCACAAGCATGTCTTGATTAAGGTTGCTGCTCCTAGGACCTAGATATATTACAAATTGGTTAATGGAGGGTTATGTTATCACAACAAGGATTCACTTTTGATGACTAGCCAGGCGACTCACCAAAGATAGCAGAAACCATCTGAGATACACGGTGTTTTAAGCCAGTGAGCTCAGTGGTCACCTCTTGAAGAGTTGCCTCTGCTTTCTCCGCCCGCTGCATTAAAGCAGTCTTCTCTTCAGCCCAAGTCTTTTTCTCCGCCTCAAAACTGGTCTTCATCTTTTCTGACTCAGACATGCTAAACTGGAACTTTGACTCAGCTTTCCGAGTCTCGGTTTCATGAGTCGCCAGCCGGGTCTTTGTGTCATTTAACTGAGACTCAAGTTTAGCAGAAGCAGCCTGTATGAAGTACAGAGTTATCAACACATTTATATCAGGGTTACAAAAATATAAGTCCCAAGTATTTTGCTAGCAACAACACTTGGCACTTGGGGGCTAATGTCTATCAAAGAAATTTTTCAAGGAAACGGCTCTTATGAATAAAGTCCCAAGCACTTTGCAAGCAATACTACTTGGCACTTGGGGGCTAATGCATGTTGTTTGTATCTTATTAATGATGAGCCGGATGTGCTGTAAACAATCCTAGCCGACTCATGGGGGCTAGGCAGTTAAGCTCTATTTTCTTACACAATGACAAATAGGACTGGCTCATTCATGCAGATTAAACCGGCCCTTGGGGACTAAGGATGCAAAGCTAAACTGCTTCAACATCTAATTTAATTTTAAACCGGACTTGGAGGAATTCTATGATAGGAACTTATGGATTTTTCTAAGTCTACAGCATATTCAATCTTATCATAACCAGTAGACTTGGGGGCTGGTAGGATGTACATAACTTATTTAAAAGCCGGAAGTCATACCTCATATTTCTGGTGCATTTGTTTCACCATATCAATCTCAAGGTCGTGACTAGAATGAACTTGGTTAAGATAACCAGAGAATACTTCATTGATGGTCAATTGAGAGTAATCAGCAATGTCAAATTTAATTTTTCGCCTCTCAATGAATTCGTCTTTAGCGGAGTGCTTGGCCAAGACAACTGGACGTCCCGGTTCTCTGAAGCTAGTGCCAGTAATCATAACGTCTTCACCATGTTCTTCTGGCGGCTTAAGTGGATTGGATGACAGTGAGTACAGGATTGGCATCTGTATGATCACGCGAGAGGTTCAGGAATCTCAAAGTGAGTATCAATGGCGAGTTCTTCCGGGCATCTGTCAGCCTTCAGTGCATGTGGACTTGCTGCTCCGGCTCAGCAGCTTCAGGTGCCTCAGTTGGCTTGGTCACCTTCGCCTTCTTGTTAGGCTTTGCCTGGCGACTGCATGGGTTATGACAAGTCAGTATAAATATAAGAGTATAAATAGTTAAAGAGTAAAATTAATTGTTATTACCCAGGGGCAATTTTAAAAGTCGGCAACTCGGTTTGCGATGAGTTGCCAGAGGAAGAACTGGCAAGTTCCTGGTCAATGGTCATCAACAGAGTTAAGTGATGGACAAATAAGACCCGCCAGCGGGTCAAAGGAGTAAGTTAAAAAGAACCTCGTTTCGCCGTTTTCGAGGAGCGGGAGTGTTTGGTAAGCCGGACGATAGCTCTTCACCGCCGCTTGTCCGGGTCTGACGTCGATTCTCATGTTGTTGTTACTTCAAAAGAAAGTGAGGATCTAAATAAGCCAAGGGGTGTGAAAACCTTACTTTTCGGGTTACTTGTCGAAGTTTCTGTCTTGGCAAAGATTCTAAGCCGGAGGAAATAATAGTTACCTCTTCTTCAAAGACTTGGTGGCTCACGTGATGACTGATAGTAGTCAGTGTCAATAAGATGATTGAAAAATGAGACTAGCGAGTCAAGGGCTACCTCCAACTCAGAGGTGTCATCCAGATTAAGGAGTTCAGAGGCACTTGGTTTCTTCTTTCTCTTGCTGGTTTTCTTGACGGCTCTCTTGGCGGCTTTCTTGGCAGCTCTGGCCTTCTTAGCAGCTTCATGATCATACTTCGTTTTCCAAAAGTCAGACTTAGCCTGCAAAAGTCATTAAAGGTTGAGTTAATAAGGTATTTGAATGATGAGGTAAAGGTAAGTAAGTTCGGAAAATCACATCTGGTGGCGGGTTAAGCTTGCAGAAAGGGGCCAAGCCCACTTTAACGCAGTCTTCCGGATCTTCATTTAGAAGGGAATTAACCATTTCATGAATGGCTTCGTCAGTTAATGGTGTGGAACTATGGCGCAGTGGATCTTTTACACCACCAGTGTAAGTGCACATTAAGCCGGTACAGCGACTCAAGGGTATAATCCGCCAAGAAACCCAGCACCTGACCAAATCAATACCGGTTAAACCATTTCCTAGCAGGGCCTTCACGTTTGCAATGGTAGGAGCATTTTTTGTCCGTTCGGCAGCGGTAAGTTTCTCAGGAAGATTGTGCTTCGGGTCCAGGCGCTCGGCACGGTAACCCGGCAGCGGATTCTCTTCAACCGGAGAGGTATCTTTGCAATAAAACCACGTCTGGTTCCAATCATTGGGGTGACTCAGCAGACATGCATAAGGGAAGATGGCATCTCTTCTACGTTGAATCGAGATTCCGCCAAGTTCCAAGCTGGGGCCGTTTGTGAATTCAGTCTGGCGGTTCAAGTAAAAATATTCCCTGAAAGGTCGATGCTGGGCTCCTCTTGAAGGTATACTTTGCAGAAAACTTGGAAGTTAAAGATATTTGACACGGAGTTGGGTCCGATGTCTTGAGGATGGAGTTTGAAGAAATGCAGAACGTCTCGGAAAAACTTAGAGCCGGGTGGTGAGAAACGATGGTTCATGTGATCAGTGAAAACAATGGTTTCGCCATCCTTTGGTTGAGGTCTCTCTTCACCCGGGTCAGGAGCACGGTAATGCATCACACTCTTTGTGGGCAAATACCCGACTTTGACAAAATCCTTAAATGTACCCTCGGTGACGATGGAGGGGACCCAATTGCATGTATAGACTGTTTTTGGCGGCATGGTGAAGAGAGAAAGCCTAACAGAAAGGAAAATTTTGCTGGTTCAAGTTAGTTGGTGAAAACACAAGTTAAATAGTTACAGTATATGTTTAGCATGGCGGCTTAAGGGAGGACTAATTATATATGAGTGATTATAAGCCGGTGAGGTAAGCCGCCATGACCAACATGGATAGTCAAGATCTAACAGGAGCGAGTTATATTAAGTATTGGGAAAAACAGGTTTCACAGGTTGAAGCTATAAAGTTGGATCTGCAGCTGTTCAGAAAAATGAAATAAATTCTAAGTTGAAAGCAGTGGTGGCCGAAAAAGGGGGAACCTCTAGATGAGATCTATTTACAATGGGGATATATTCTGATGTCAAAGAACAAGTATTAAAACTGCTACCGCCTAAGATTTATGTGGTTTTCAGATCTAAGCCATGAATCTAAGCAAGAAGAAAGAAGGGCGGCGACGAACACCGATGAACATTGAAACCCTAATGACAGATCTATTGCGAGGAAAGGGAAGGCTTACTGATGCTGATGAGACAGCGGAGAGGCGTCGCGGTGCTCTGGTTTGTTCAGGGTGATGCAGCGGCCGGAGTCGAGGTCAGAGATGAAGGTTGACGGCGGCGGAGCTCGGGCGCTGGAGCATCGTGGGGAGGAAGAAGAAGGCGAGAAGGAAGGGCAGAATGAAAGGGGAACCTGTGGCCCTATTTATAAGGGGAGAAGGATAAGTGGCATGTGCGAGAATCGAGGAGACGGGAAAATGGATGTGTGACGACACGGGCGCCTCGATTTTTGGAGGGTCAATAAAGAAAGATATTTATTAAGATTTGGGTTCTGTGTAGTATTAATCACAGGTGACATCATGGCGGGTTACCACAATTTCCGGAGATGACGTCATGGCGGGTTACAATGTTTCACGAGATAAAGAAGGATTTTTTCTAAGTGTTGAAGATTGACATGAACAAAGTTCAAATCAACCTGGGGCCTAATGTTGGGGATATGACTACCAGATATGACCCGCCTAGGAGGGGCCGGGTCATCTTTATGGCGGTTCATCTAAATGAAGCCCAAGAGTATATTAAAGATGGCAATCCATAGACAGGCTTGTTAAAAGGCCAAACCCGAAGGCGGCTTAAGGCCCATAAGTGTGAACCACCATGTATGCGTAGACTTGTAATGTATGGCATGTAGGATAAGTCACCGAGCCAGACACGTTGTATGAGCCGGACAGGACTCTGTAGGCCGCAGGGCGTCAACCCATGTATATAAGGGGACGACCCAGCAGCGGCTTAGGGGAAGAGACAACAAATCAAGAGCCAGGCAAAGCGTGTTTGCTCCCCGGTCATCGAAACCCTAGCAATACGACCTCAAACTGGTTTAGGCCTTTACCTTCAACTCAAGGGGCCGAACCAGTATAAAATCCCAGTGTCCTTTGTCCTGTTTAACCCCTTTAAGTTAGCCTCGTCGTAATGGCTCCACAACTAAGTCCTTCCATGAGGACATCTGCCGTGACACTTCCACGACAAGTCTTCTTCTTCTTCTTCTTCTTCTTCTTCTTCTTCTTCTTCTTCTTCTTCTTCTTCTTCTTCTCCTCCTCCTCCTCCTCCTTCTAACTTGCTTACTCCCATTTTTCAGATTTGATTCACTTCATGGAAGCTGGACTGATGGACTGCTAGTTTTAGTTTCTGATTTGATTTTGTGTTGATAAACAATGTATGTCGAATAACTCCGTGAAACTATGTATGTATGTTGATGAACTCCGTGAAACTATGTATGTATTGGACGTTTTAATACCCTATGTGTTCTGTTGCGTTGATGGACTGCTAGATGATGGATACATGGGCTATGTTTGAGGTTGAAACTATATATATAATTTATGTCTTCTGAAAATGCAAGGTTATAACAAAAACAGAAAAAATAGGGGCTATACAGGCTCTTTGTCGTCTGCTGGCAGACGGCAAAGAGCTTTGCCATCAGCCAGCGGACGACAAATCTGCCACGTGGCAGCTACCTGTGCAACCTGGGGTACTGGCTGGCCTATTTGGTTAGTTTGCCGTCTGCCAGCGGACGTCATAGCTTTGACATGTGGCAGCACCTGGGGGTTGGCCTATTACGCTACTTTGTCGTCCGCTGGCGGACGGCAAAGATGCAATTGTTTTTGCCATCTGCCAGCTGATGGCAAAGCACGCCGTTAACCCCTTAACGGACCTAACCTGGCACTTGTGTCATCCGGGCTCTTTGCCGTCAGCTGGCGGATGACAAAGAGTGTTTCATCTTTGCCGTCCGCCAGCTGACGGCAAAGAGCCCTTCGCCGTAGCCTATTCAGCCGGACCTGTTGCCGTCAGCTGGCGGACGACAAAGGCCTTTGCCGTCAGCCAGGCATGCCTTTGCCGTCAGCCATGGCGAACGGCAAAGTGCCTGATTCCTGTAGTGGCACATACATATTTGCTTAGAACGGCAAAAGAATACCGCATATAGGTAGGTATAGTGGACTCATGTCGCAAAACTGGTTTAAAGGTTTTTGGATGCACAAGTAGTGATCATACTTAGTGCAAAATGAAGGCTAGCAAAAGATTGAGAAGCGACCAACCAAGAAACGAATAATCTCATAAGCGAGCATTAAGCATAATTAACACCGAATAATGCACCACAAGTAGGATATAATTTCATTGCATAACTATTGACTTTGGTTGGGTTGCCTCCCAACAAGCGCTATTATTTTACGCCCTTAGCTAGGCATAAAGCAATGATCTAAGTTTTGTCATCTTTGTTCAACTCTTCAATCAAACACTTAGAATCCCTTAGAGATTTAGCATAGAGGTTTTCAATGACAATACTCCTAGGAACAAATTTAAAGAATTCATTCTTGCCAAAGGGATCTCTTATAGCTTCAACAAAATCCGAGTGGATACTAATCATCTTAAGATCCTCTTTACTAGAAATTGCACCTTTGCTCTTAGTAACTTGGGTAGTCTTGCCAATTTCTATGGTTTTCTTTTCAATAGTTTTAGTGGAAGCAAAAGCCGTACTCAATTTACTAAGGATTTCTTCCAGTTTATCAATCCGAGACGGGCTTTCTTCAATTCTTTCATGAATTATGGTTCCATTTTCTTTTAACAATTTAAAAATGTCCCCCGCTTTTGACCCAATCTTGGTGGCAAGATTATGCATTTTTTATCCATATTTTCAATATGATCTTTGGTAAGCATTTTCTTCTCAATAGTATCTACTCTTTCCATAACATGTTCAAGAGTCAAAGTTGTTACATTAATCATAAGAGGTGGTGAGCCCACTAAATTTCCCATAGCATTAAAAGCATCAAGAGACAGACACATCAAGTAATTTCCACCGGTAATCATATCAAGGACGAATATATACCAAGTGGTGACACCCACATAAAAACAACGAAGAAGAACAACGGTAGATTGCTTACGGATAGATCTATTATGAGCATTGCAAATTATATACCAAGCATCTTTTAAATTTTCTCCTCCCCTTTGTTTAAAGTTGAGAACCTCGTTCTCGGGAGTGCACGAAATAGAGGAGGAACTATCCATAACAGCAAAAGTGGCAAGCACGATTGCACACAAAACAGATCTGGCAAGAAAACGGCGAACGAAAAAGAGGGCGAATAAAACGACAAATTTTTGTGAAGTGGGGGAGAGGAAAACGAGAGGCAAATGGCAAATAATGTAAATTGCGAGGAGATGAGATTTGTGATTAGGAACCTGGTAGATCTTGATGATGTCTCCCCGGCAACGGCGCCAGAAATTGCTTTTGATTGCGGCTTGAAGCTATTTCGGTATTTACCCAAAGAGGAAGGGATGATGCAGCACAGCAGCGGTAGGTATTTCCCTCAGTGATGAAACCAAGGTTATCGAACCAGTAGGAGAACCAAGCAACACAACGTAAACAGCACCTGCACACAAATAATAACCACTCGCAACCCGACGTGTTAAAGGGGTTGTCAATCCCTTTTGGGTAACGGCGCCAGAAATTGGCACGTGGACGGGAGAAAGTTGTAATAGATTGATAGATCGAACGCCAAAGAAATAAATAAGAATAAAATGCAGCAAGGTATTTTTGTATTTTTGGTTTAATAGATCTGAAAATAAAATCAAAGGAAAAGTAGACTGCAAAGGCAAATATATGAGAAAGAGACCCGGGGGCCATAGTTTTCACTAGTGGCTTCTCTCGAGAAAAATAGCAAACGGTGGGTAAACAAATTACTGTTGGGCAACTGATAGAACTTCAAATAATCATGATGATATCCAGGCCATGATCACTATATAGGCATCACGTCCAAGATTAGTAGACCGACTCCCGCCTGCATCTACTACTATTACTCCACACATCGACTGCTATCCAACATGCATCTAGTGTATTAAGTTCATGGGGAAACGGAGTAATGCAATAAGAACGATGATATGATGTAGACAAGATCTATCTATGTAGAGATAGACCCCATCGTTTTATCCTTAGTAGCAACGATACATACGTGTCGGTAACCCTTCTGTCACTGGGATCAAGCACCGTAAGATCGAACCCACTACAAAGCACCTCTTCCCATTGCAAGATAAATAGATCAAGTTGGCCATACAAAACCCAAATATCGGAGAAGAAATTACGAGGCTATAAGAAATCATGCATATAAGAGATCAAATAAACTCAAATAACTTTCATGGATATAAAAAGATAGATCTGATCATAAACTCAAAGTTCATCCGATCCCAACAAACACACCACAAAAAGAGTTACGTCATATGGATCTCCGAGAGACCATTGCATTGAGAATCCAGCGAGAGAGAGGAAGCCATCTAGCTACTAACTACAGACCCGAAGGTCTACAAAGAACTACTCACGCATCATCAGAGAGGCACCAATGGAAGTGGTGAACCCCTTCGTGATGGTGTCTAGATTGGATCTGGTGGTTCTAGACTCTACGACGCCTGGAATTGATTTTCGTCGACTCCCCTAGGGTTTCTGGAATATTGGGTATTTATAGAGCAAAGAGGCGGTCCGGGGGGCACCCGAGGTGAGTAATGAAGTCATATACCTAGGGTAGGGTCATGGACCTGTCTAAGACACCCTCCCCAAGGACATCTCTAGAAGAAACTACCTTTCAATGACCGGAAGAGTTCCACTCGACCAACCTGGAAGACACTCGACCATGAAGCCAACCACTGCGACCACCGTGAGATCTAAAGCCATCTGCATCCAAAGCGGTCGGTCATTAAGTAGCTTTTATGATCATCATAGCACTTTATATGGGCGTTACCGGTAACTCCCTATCTTAATGTACCTTTAACCCTGCATAATCGAGGGGAGAGGGTGCAGCGAACTCTATATAAGCCACCCCGCCTCCTCAATGTAAAGGGTTCGCACCCCTGTAACTCATACGCACATAATACAGTCGACCGCCTCCGGGCTCCGAGACGTAGGGCTGTTACTTCCTCTAAGGAGGGCCTGAACTTGTAAACATCTTGCGTATACAACTATTCCATAGCTAGGATCTTGCCTCTCCATACCTAACCCCCATTCTACTGTCAGACTTCGAACCACGACAATTGGCGCCCACCGTGGGGCAGGTGTCATGGAATTAACACGTCAGATGTCCTTAGTGTCAGGACTTAGTCGCGAGGCCAACGCATCTATGTGGTAGCTTGAGAGGGGTTGAGCAGAATCCAGAGACGCAACACAAGACAAGGGTTTAGACAGCTTCGGGCCCCGGGAAACATCATCCGGTAAAAACCCTACATGCTGTTTGAGGCTAGGTCTCATTATCATCACGAGGGAGTCGCCGTAAACCGGCTCTCCTCTAGTTGTGTCTAGCCCTAGGATTGTTTCTTGCTTGTAGCTTGTCCCTCTTTGGGAAGCCCTGCCCCTCCTTATATATGATGAAGGGGCGGGTTACATGTGGAGTCCTATTAGGATTAGGACTAATCTATCTCTAATACAAACCGGATACAAGTCCAAGTCTTAACTCCTTGTAAGACAAATATTCCTTATGCCTTTCCTCTTAAACCGCCCACCATAGTATGAACCGGCCTTCATGAACCGCCTGCTGGGCCACCAGGTCTTGTCGCTCCTCGCACCTGCCGGATTACCAATGAGTCGTGAACCGCCAAGTCTCAGCGGGGTCTCAAATAAACCGCCAAGTCCGGCCGGGTTAACTTCCGGCCGGTTTACACCGCGGGGTATATCCCCGACAGCAGGTGTCTTAGCGACTTGTTGGAGAAGTTGCATTTTTCCGATCCCATTCATCATGGTTTCAGGCGGAGTTTTAGTTGAGGGCCGCGAGATCCGTCTCGGCGCGCTCACGTTCATCGCCGACGACTCCGCTTGGTTGCAGGAGGCTCTACTCGACGTTGACGCACTCCCCGTCCGCGGGGCGACGCACTTTCGCGCGTGCGTCCGCGGCGTCCTCCTGCGGCAGCCGTCGACCTAGTATCGGTCGGCTCTTGTGCCGTCTTCCCTCCCGGTCTCGCGCCGGCGCAAGCGCTCCGGTCGATCGAGGCTTCAGCGGTGGGTGAGGCACGCGGTGGTTGCCGATGGGCCACTCCCAAGTCGCGGCAATCGAGCCTCGAATCTCTCTACGGCATGTTCGATCTGGCCGACCGCTCCGCAGAGATCGTGCATCCGAAAAGCGATAAAGAATGATCCAGCGGAGGTACTGATGGTCGACGGACCACGCAGTCCTCCCGGTTTCCCCCGCACTGACGGAGGCGTTGGCGGAGGCGAGCCGGCGCAGGCTCACGAAGCGTACCAACCCGATCCCCTCACTTCGCTGTAGAGGGAGGAGCTCCGCCGCTGGAACATGGATGCGCTTCACACTCCTATCATTGGAGAAACCCCCGAGGCTCGTGCCTTAGAAGATGCGCGTTTGGCCAACTTGGCTGGCGACTTTTCGACCGAAAATCTCCAGCGAGTGCTCGATTTAACGAAAGCGCAATAACGGGTCCCGTCGTCCAGTCGACGTCAACTCTTTCCACAACCAACTCAGGTATACCGAACTCCCATTCAGAATCTAGCAGCTGCAGCCCGTATAGCAGAGTCCATTCAGCCTTCCCAGTCAGAGGCTGGCAGAGGCTTACTCGGATCGTAGATTTGCTCCGGGCAGCGGAGATCAAAATTCAGGTATATCGCGATCGCGGAACATGATTCACGGCAGATCTGTCATTGTGAATACAGATCGATCGGCACAGCCCAAGATCGCCCCTGAGGCGTGAGGGGCATGGAGGCCGGCGTGAGCAGTATGAGGACCGATTCTATCATGATGATCGACGTCGAGTGCCCACCCCTCCCCCAAGGGGTGGATCATATGCGCCTCGGTAACAAGACGACAGACGCCAGCACAGTGTTGGGCGAAGGATTCCAGTCGACCCCAGGGAACCAGACTTTGATGCGAGATCCGTCATCGTTCAAGGTCTGGTCGACAGGAACAGAGCTAACCGAGAAGGCCATGATGTAAATGCACCCATCGCCAGTGAGAGTACACGTCTCGGGACCAGAGTGTTTTAGCGAGCCATCGAGCCGCGGTGATTCCTCCCAACTTCAAAGTTGGCGATCGGAGTCGATAAGTTCACTTTGGTGAGTCTAAGCGGATACTTGGCTTGAGGACTACCGAGTGGCTGTTCAGATCGGCGGCAGCGATGAAGTGGCCATGAAACACCTGCCACTTATGTTGGAGGGATCGGCCAGAGCATGGTTGAATCAGTTAGCACCCAGCAGCATTTACACTTGGGAAGATCTTACCCGAGTGTTTGTCAGGACATTTGAAGGAACTTGCAAACGGCCAGCAGGATTGACAGAGTTGCGATGCGTGTGTGCGAAGTCGAATGAAACTCGAGGGATTACATCCAGAGATGGATCACTTTGCACCACAGCTTGAGAATGTATCGATCATCAGGCGATGCGTGCCTTCAAGGAAGGTGTTAAAAGCGAGAGAGTTGAGTCTGAAGTTCGGTCGGACAGAGACATGACCACTGAGTCGGATGATGGAGATTGCCACCAAATGCGCCCGGTGGTGAAGAAGAGGATCGGCTCAGAGTGGCAAGTACAAGTCAGCCGCTAATGAAACCGGTGGAGGGAACTCCATCGGAAGCGAAGCGGAAAGTCGAAGCTACCGCTCCCCTGGAGAAGCCTTGGCTGTGACTCGAGGAAAGTTCAAGGAAACCCAAGGGGCCTTGGAACCCCAAGAAAGTGAAAGACCAAGATGGAAATGATGTGTTGGACTTGCCATGTCACATTCACACGAAGAAAGATGGAGAGGGTAAACTTATTTACCCAAAGCATACCACTCGACAGTGTCGGCTCTTGATTCAGCAGTTCCAGGGGAAGCAGCCCAAGGACAAAGAAAAGGAGTCGGATAAAGTTGAGGACAATGAAGATAGTGACGGTGGATACCCTCAGGTCAATTCCACTCTGATGATTTTTGCTGACGTTGAAAGCAAAATTCGATTGAAAGTTATCAACCGCGAAGTGAATATGGTCGCTCCGGTGACACCCAGTTACCTGAAATGGTCGCAGACTGCCATCACGTTCGACGGTCGATCACCCAACACACATAGCCACCCACGGGAGGCAAGCGTTGAGTGGTCGGCCCGGTCGTCGAAGGCACTCGACTAACTAAGGTTTTGATGGATGGTGGCGTGCTTCTAACATATTGTATGCGAGAGACATTGAAAGGGATGGGCATTCCGATGTCCGGACTCAAGACCGACAACATGAGCTTCCATGGAGTCATCCACGGAAAGAAGGCTGAGTCACCGGCCAAATTGCTCTCGATGTGGTTTTTGGTGACTACAAGAATTTTCAGAAGGAAAAGTTGACCTTTGAGGTCGTGGATTTCAGGCGCTTATCATGCTATCACAGGGAGGCCGGCATATGCACGTTTCATGGCTTGACCATGTTAATTGTACCTAAAACTGAAGATGCCAGGTCCCAAAGGTGTGATCACTATCATTGGCAATCGGAAAAAAGCAGAAGAGTGTTTCCAGAAAGGCTCTAAGATCGCTGATGCTCAGATGGCAGTGGTCGAGCTGCAAGAGTACCGTAAATTATGACCCGAGTGATTTGTTGCGAGCCAAGAAGCCTGTCACGGAGTCGGCATTTCAGTCGTCCGGAGAGACAAAACCGATTCATATTCATCCAACTGATCCAAATGCCGCTCCGACCCACATCTCAACAACACTCGACTCCAAATAGGAAGAAGCGCTCATCCAGTTCCTCCGTGAGAACTGGGACATCTTTGCATGGAAGCCCGGCCGACATGCCGGTGTTCCTGTGGGATCGGTGAGCATCGCCTCACGAAGTCGACTCAAAAGTTAAACCTGTCGAAAGAACATCTTGACGGTCTACCGTCCGTAAGAGAAAGGCCATTAGCGAGGAGGTGGCTCGGCTCTTAGCAGCAGAGTTTATCCGAAGATTTACCACTGAAGCGGCTCGCCAATGTTGTCATGGTCCCTAAGAAGGACAATTCACTGCGCATGTGCATCGACTTCAAACATATCAATCGGGCCTGCCGAAGATCATTTTCCTCCCCCGCATCGACCAAATAGTTGACTCGACTGCGGGATGTGAGCGATTATCTTTCTTAGATGCATACTCCGAGTACCATCAGATCCGTCTGTATGGACCCGACGAGATCAAAACAGCTTTCATCACTCCATTTGGGTGCTTCTGTTATGTCACCATGCCATTCGGCCTCAAGAATGCCGGAGCCACGTTCATGAGGATGATTCTGAAGTGTTTACTCACTCAAATCAGTCGGAATGTGGAAGCATACATGGATGACATTGTGGTCAAGTCACGGAAAGGTTCCGACCTGTTGGTGACCTTGCTGAAACATTTGCCAATCTCGGGAGGTATGATATCAAGCTTAATCCATCAAAGTGCACATTCGAGTTCTGGCGGAAAGTTACTCGGTTTTCTCGTTTCGAACGAGGAATCGACACTAACCCGAGAAAAATTGGCACTATACTCCGAATGAAGCATACATGCATGTGCACGATGTCCGAAGCTTATTGGATGCTTGGCCGCTTTAAGTCGATTCATCTCTCGCCTCGGTGAAAAGGCATTGCCTCTTTACCGGTGATGAAGAAGTCGAGACAAGTTCGAGTGGACTCCACGAAGATGATGCAGCGTTTGCGAGCTCAAAGCTCTGCTCTCCACCCACCCGGTGCTTCCTACCCCAATCAGCAAGGAGCCGTTGTCGCTTTACATTGCAGCCACAGGACAAGTCGTCGATCACAGATTTACGGTCGAGCGGGAAGAGGAAGGAAAGGCCTTCAAAGTTCAACGCCCAGTATATTATCTTTCTGAAGTATTAACACCGTCAAAGCAAAGATACCCTCATTATCAGAAACTTGTGTATGGGATTTATATGACCGCGAAGAAAGTTGCTCATTACTTCTCTGATCATTCCATTACAGTCGTTAGTGACACCCCATTATCAGAGATTTTGCATAACAGAGATGCAACTGGTCGAGTGGCTAAATGGGCGATTGAACTTCTTCCCCTTGATATCAAGTTTGAAGCAAAGAAAGCCATCAAGTCCCAAGCAATAGCAGATTTCATCGCCGAGTGGATTGAACAACGATTACCGACTCAAGTTCACTCGAACCTTTGGACTATGTTCTTTGATGGTTCCAAGATGCTTTGAATGGTTACGGTCTTTGGGGTAGTATTGGTTTCCCCGAGGAGATAAGGTCGGAATCGTGCTCCAGATTCACTTTGATTCTTCCAACAATGAAGTAGAATACGAAGCACTGTTGTATGGGTTGCGTATGGCCATTTCACTCGGCGTCCGTCGCCTCATGGTTTATGGCGACTCAGATCTAGTGGTTAACCAAGTGATGAAGGAGTGGGACGTCAGAAGTCCAGCCATGACTGGTTAATGTAATGTAGTGAGGAAGCTAGAGAAGAGGTTTGAGGGGTTAGAGCTTCATCATATACCCCGGCGAAAAATCAAGCTCATTGATGATTTGGTGAAAATAGGGTCCAAGAGGGAAGCCATTCCTAGTGATGTGTTTTTGGAGCACATCCGCACACCGTCGATTCAAGAGGATCCTTTCACTGAAGAAGCTCCACAGCCAAAAAGTGTCACTGATCCGACTGAAGTTGAGGTCCCAGCGGTGGTCGACCTGATTATGGAATTCGTGGTCATCACTCCCGACTGGACATTACCGTACATCGCGTATATCCTGAGGAAAGAGCTCCCGAAAAACGAAGAAGAGGCTCGACAGATCGTCCGCCGATCCGAGGCCTTTACGGTGATCAAGGGACAGTTGTTCAGAGAAAGCGTGACTAGGGTCAGCCAGAAATGCATAACGCCAGAAGAAGGTCAGATAATTCTTGATGATATCCACTTGGGGACCTGTGGTCACCATGCGTCCTCTCGGACCATCGTGGCTAAAGCATACCGAGCGGGATTTTACTAGCCAAAAGCAAATGAAATGGCAAAGGAAATAGTCGATAAGTGTGAAGGATGTCAGTTCTACTCCAATATGTCACACAAACCCGCCTCAGCATTGAAGACCATTCCACTCGTCTGGCCTTTCGCTGTTTGGGGGTTGGATATGATCGGACCAATCGAGAAGCTGGCGAGCGGTTTCACTCATTTGCTTGTGGCGATCGACAAGTTCACGAAGTGGATCGAAGCTAAACCTATCAAGAACCTTGATGCGTGCACTGCTATCGGTTTCATCAGAGAGTTGATATTCAGATATGGAGTTCCGCACAGCATCATCACTGACAATGGGTCAAACTTTGATTCCGACAAGTTCAAAGCCTTTTTCGCCTCTCAGGGCACGCGGGTCGACTATGCTTCAGTTGCTCACCCTCAGTCGAATGGACAAGCAGAACGAGCAAATGGTCTAATTCTCAAAGGACTGAAACCTCGACTGATGCGCGGTCTCAAGCATGCAGCAGGAGCGTGGGTCGACGAACTTCCGTTGGTTCTTTGGGGATTAAGGACCACTCCTGATCGGTCGACTGGGAGAACTCCATTCTTTATGCTGGTCTATGGAGCTGAAGCAGTTCTGCCAAGCGACTTGCTTCACAATGCGCCCCGAGTCGAACTCTACTCTGAAGCTGAAGCGGAGCAATCCCGGCAAGATGCAGTCAACCTCCTTGAAGAGGAGAGAGAGATGGACTTGATCCGCTCGACCATCTATCAGCAGGACTTGCGTCGATTCCATGCTAGAAATGTGAAGAGCCGAGCCTTTCAAGAAGGGGATTGGTCCTCTGAGTGGATCAACAGAAACCACACAAGCTCGCTCCCACTTGGGAAGGTCCCTTCATCGTCACCAGAGTTCTCCACAATGGAGCTTATCATCTTTACAATGTCGAACGCCAGATTGATGAGCCTCGAGCTTGGAATGCGGAGCTGCTCCGCCCCTTTTACACTTAAGAACTCACTCGGGTGAGATGTAATAAAAGTACCTCTGTAGTTTGTTTATCAAAGACAAGAATGTTATAATTTTCCCAGTGATTGTTATTACTTTTTGTTTACATAAGAAATTTCCCCCAGTGGGTGGCTTAGCTGCGAACCTGTTTCGCCTAAGTTTGTAAAAAAAATCCCTGCCGAGTGGAGAGCCAGCCTCCCACTCGGGGGCTTAGCTGCGAATCCGTTTCGCCTAAGTATCTGAAAATCCTACCGAGTGTGGAGCCAGTCTCCCACTCGGGGGCTTAGCTGCAGTCCAAGTACTCGCCTAAGTATCTGAAAATCCTACCGAGTGTGGAGCCAGTCTCCCACTCGGGGGCTTAGCTGCAGTCCAAGTACTCGCCTAAGTATCTGAAAATCCTACCGAGTGTGGAGCCAGTCTCCCACTCGGGGGCTTAGCTGCAGTCCAAGTACTCGCCTAAGTTTGAAAATCCTACCGAGTGAGGAGCCATCCTCCCACTCGGGGCTTAGCTTCTGATCCAAGTACTAGCCTAAGTATTTAATACAATGTGCACTTTGCAAGGACGACGAGGTACAGGTCGATTTGGTTGCCTTCCCCTTCAAAGCTACGACGCAAAAATCCTCCTTGGAGGCTTAGGCTGCAGTCCGATGCTAGCCTAAGTTTAAAAATCCTACCGAGTGGAGAGCAAACCTCCCACTCGGGGTCTTAGCAACAGTCCAAAGACTAGCCTAAGTCAAAAAATCCTACCGAGTGGAGAGCAACCCTCCCACTCGGGGCTTCTTGACGATCCAAGATGCCGCCTAAGTTTAAAAATCCTACCGAGTGGAGAGCAACCCTCCCACTCGGGGCTTAGCAACAGTCCAAGACTACGCCTAAGTTTAAAAAATCCTACCGAGTGGAGAGCAACCCTCCCACTTGGTGGCTTAGCTGCAATCGAGACTACGCCTAAATGAAATCCATCCCGATCCGCAAGGACGACGAGGTGCAGGTCGACTGTTACCTTCTCCTTCGGAGCTGCGCCACAAGTACAACGTGCGCTCCATCCCGATCCGCAAGGACGACGAGGTGCAGGTCGACTGTTACCTTCTCCTTCGGAGCTGCGCCACAAGTACAACGTATGCTCCATCCCGATCCGCATAAGGGCGGACGAGGTCTTGGTCGACTGTTACCTTCTCCTTCGGAGCTGCGCCACAAGTACAACGTGCGCTCCATCCCGATCCGCAAGGACGACGAGGTGCAGGTCGACTGTTGCCTTCTCCTTTGGAGCTGCACCACAAGTACAATGTTCGCTTCCTCCCGATCTGCAAGAACAACAAAGTGTAGGTCGACTGGATCCACCTCAGAGCTGCCTCTCAAGCATTGAAGCATAATCCGAGTGAAGAGCAAAGTTCACTCGAAAGCAAACAAAGGCATATATCGATGATAAGTAAAGTTCGGATAACATCCTAAGGATGCGAAGTACCCAGGCCTCAAGCACATTAAAGTTTATCGATTCTGGGATCACTCGGCATTCCGAGGCAAATTTAAGACGAATCATAGAAGTTTTTTACTCCTCAGGTGGAGGACTGGAAGGTGCGACGAACTGGTCCAGGTCGATCCCATCAGCAATTCGGGTGGCGGCACCAATAAAAGTCTCCTTGAAATATCGGAAGTCATACTTCTTGGTATTGGCAACTTTGATGGACACCAGCTTTTCCTCTCGCGCCTCCTTCCAATGAACGTGTACCAGGGACAGAGCGACATCAAGACCACATCCGCGTAAGACTTCTTCCATTCCCGCACTCGACTTGGAGCGTCATTCAATCGAGTCATTAAAGACTCAAGGTCATTTTGAAGTGTTTCGCCGCCGTAGTGTTGAGTCGATCCAGCGACACCGCAACCTTCAGTCAAGCGAGGTAGTCCACCACGACAGCAACACGAGACTCCAGTCGGAGCACATTCATGGCAGCTTCATCCTTCACGGGAGAGTTAATGGGGTCCAGACTTGTCTCCACTCAACTAGTCTCTTCCTCGAAGTTCTGGCAGAATTCTGCAAACACAACTCGAGTTCAAGCTAATGGTTCTATGATGAGTCGGTGATAACAAATCAGTCGGATAAGAGGAATTACCTTCAAGCATGAGGAATAGCTTCTTGGCGAGCCCTCCCAGATAAGCCTCTAGATCATTCCTCTTCCCCGCTAGTTCACCAGCCTTGTAGCTCAGAGCTATCTTGTCGTTCTTCAGTCGGCTAACCTCCTTGTTGGCCGCGCCGAGCAGCTTTCAGATTGGCGTTCTCTTCTTCATGTTTTCCGACTGAAGACAACTTCTCTTCCGCGAGCTTGGTCGTGTTCAAAGCCGTTTGTTGCGCCTCGGCAAGGTCATGATCCTTCTTCTTCAGAGCCTCCTCCACTTTGTCTGCAAAATAACAGTGAGGTCAGAATTAGGAAGGGACAGAAAAACAAAAATAGTCGTCAAGATCTCACCAGCCATACCTTTTGCTTCGTCTCGCCTTACGCAAGTTCTCCTGCAAGCTTCAAGTCAAGGTTGAGCTGGATCTGTTTGTTCTCCAATTCGGTATATCGAGCCACAAGCTGCAAGATTTCTGCAAAGAATCAGTCGACGGGCGTCACAGATAGAGTTACTTCCGAGTGACTAAGAAAAATCATTGCGTTTCTAAGACTACAACCGAATCAAAATATCTGACGGTAGTCTCGGGACTACACCCGGTGGGTGCACTTAGCGTGCCCCACCGATCCCTACCGACTTCGGCTCGATCACCAACCGAAAGAGACAAAAAAAGAGAGAAAGGAGTTCTTCAGACTACGGTCGACTGCCAGCAGTCCACCATAGTCTCGGGGACTACACCCAGTGGGTGCACTCAGCGTGCCCCCACCAGTTTAAAGATTCCACTCGACATGGTCCGACCAGACCGAGTGAAGAGGTTATCAAAGAGATACAAAGTATAAAGACTACGATTCGACGCCAAGAGTCCACCAAATCAAGATTCAATCGACACACCCGGTGGGTGTACAGACACGTAAGATCTTGATGAAGAAGAGTTTTTCGTGTAGCATATCCCTAACAGTAGCGGTGGTGATCAACTAACCTGGACGTTGCTCTGAAGAGTTGAGCTAGCATCATAGGCCGCTTGGCTGGCTTCTCAGACCACCTTCATCTGCTCCATCATGAGCCCCGCTTGGCGTATAGCCTCCTTAGCAGCACCCACTTGGTCCTCCGGGACGTGGTGCGTGGCGAAAAGAGAAGGCGGATCGGCAGTCAACGTTGAAGGTCGGATAATCGTCAGCGGCACAGCGAAAGACATAGAAGTCCGAGTGGTGTTGCCACCCTCATGAACCAGCGCCTCGGGCATCGATGCAGCCTGAGCAGTCTTGTCGGCAGGTGCCTTCTTAGTTCTCCTCCGCCTCAACGGCGCCTCATCATCATCATGAGGGAGATCAATGACATGAGGAGGGACTACAGGAAAGATTCAAGTTAAAAACGGAAATCCAATCGACCAAAAGCAAAATTACGGCGATCATACCAAGGTTAGAGGTAACAACATCTTCCATCTCCTGGTCTTCGTTCCTGACTGAGGTCTCGGAGGTGGCGGTAACAGATTTAAGAAATCAGTTGATCACCAACAAGTCGACCAAAAAGTATGTTCGCTACCGAACCAAAAAGCTCAAGTTCTCATTGCATGCCGGAAATAGTGGGGATAGCCATCTTCATCTTAGGCAAAACCTTTGTCGGCCTCGGCGGCGTCATCGGGGTTGTTTGGCGCTTTCTCGATTGTGGGAGAGGTCGTCCGAGGGCGTTTAATCATTGCCCGACAGGTGCGATATCCTTGCCGCGCTCGACCGCGGGGTCATGGGTGAGCTTGGATCGCCTTTCCATGCGAGGAGGGTCGAATTCTTCCTCCTCTTCCTTCCCCTCCTCTTTGTTGGAGCTGTCGTCATCTTCGTCCCCCCCCCTCCCCCGCCGTCAGACTGCCATTCCTCCTGGCTTTCACCTCCGCTCCCTTCTTCCTCCTCAACTGGTTCTTGCGCCCCGTTGGGCATCGAGTACATCTCTGTGGTGACCTAGAAGAAGACAAACAAGATGAAAGTCAGTCGACCGATTTAAGCAAACAAGATGGAGTAAGCAGAGTCAGAGTCAAAAATACGGGATTGAACCTTGTCTGGCTCGTATGATTGGTCGAGTGGAGGGATCCTCCTGGCTCCTCGGGGGTTATCTTTGTTCCTAGTGATGGCGGTCATCCATCTCTCCAGTGTGGCATCCTCAACCTCCTCCGGGTGGACCCGAGTGTTGTCGTCAGTACCAGAATACATCCACATCGGATGGTCACGATACTGAAGTGGCTGGATGCACCGTCGAAGAAAAACCTCTAGAAGCTCCATACCAGCCACTCCGTCACGAATGAGCTGGACTACACGCTCGACCAAAACCTTGACCTGGGCCTTCTCCTCCGGGACCACCTTCAGAGAGGACGGCTTGCTCACTCGATCCATGGAGAAAGGAGGGAGTCCAGCGATCGCCACAGCGTCGGCTGGTCTTAGCGATAGAACCAGTCGACTGCCACCCTCGAACCGAATCAGGAAGGACCATGGCTGGAAAAGCACTCTTACCTCTCATTTGGACCCCAAGACCCCCATACATCTGAATCACTTGGGTTCTCTCGTCACTCGGATTGGCCTTTTTCACCGTCTGGGAGCGACAGGTGAAAATGTGTTTGAAGAGGCCCCAATGCGGCCGACAACCCAAAAGTTCTCACACAAAGACACGAAGCGGCGAGGTACACGATAGAGTTGGGTGTGAAGTGGTGGAGTTGAGCCCCAAAGAAGTTCGAAACCCTCGGAAGAAAGGGTGGGCGGCAAAGAAACCCACGGTCGACGTGAGTGGCTAAGAGGACGCACTCACCTTCCTGAGGCTGCGGCTGCCACTCCATCCCCGGAAGCCTCGCTGATCCATGAGGGATCAGTCCTTCATCGGCCAGGTCGTCAAGATCCTTCTGGCGGATGGTCGAGCGAATCCAGTCGCCCTGGATCCAGCCCTGCGGCAAGCCGGCCCACGACGAGGATCCGCCCCGACTGGTCGCCTTCCCCTTCACTTTCGCCGTCGTCTTCTTCGCCCGCTCTAAGGCCGTCGTCTTTTCTTTCACCATTGTCACCGGCGGAACGCGCGCGGAGCAGCAGTTCGGAGGTGAAGGCAGGCGCGGTGGATGAATCCGGAGAAGGGAGAAGGAAAGGGGAACGCACTGTTCAAAAAACCCCAGTCTTGGGCCTTATATGAGGTCGCTTCCGACTGACTGACCGGTAGGCCTAGGCGATCCTGTCAAATCCCGCAACAGTCGCCTGTGCGATACGTGGCAAAAAAGGTGGCGTGGAGATCGAGGCGCCCTTGCCTTATCCCGTCCGATTACTGCGGCTCTCTCTCCGTCCCGCTCGTTTCCCGAAGATTCAAATCCCGCTAAATCCGCGCGCCGCAGAGCAAACCGTCAGACAAAAGATTTCCTTCGTCATGTCATTTGGAAATCGCCAAGTACGGAAAACGCACTCGGCGGATACAAAGAATGGATCAAGGCGACTGGAAAATAAGTTGATGTCGTCACTTAAGTCCATTTGATCCAAGACAAGACACAATTGCAGCACAAGAATGAGTCGGGAGTATGTTCAACTCCTTCCCCACTCAAACCTCGATCCATTCGGGGGCTAATGATGAAGTCATATACCTAGGGTAGGGTCATGGACCTATCTAAGACACCCTCCCCAAGGACATCTCTAGAATAAACAACCTTTCAGTCGACCTGGAAGAGTTCCACTCGACTAACTGGAAAACACTCGACCATGAAGCCAACCACTCGACCACCAGGAGATCTAAAGCCAGTCTGCATCCAAACGGTCGGTCATTAAGTAGCTTTTATGATCATCATAGCACTTTATGTGGGCATTACCAGTAACCCCCTATCTTAATGTACCTTTAACCCTGCATAATCGAAATTTTGGAGGGTGCAGCGAACTCTATATAAGCCACCCCTCCTCGGTGTAAAGGGTTCGCACCCACAGAACTCATACGCACATAATCTGATCGACCGCCTCCGGGCTCCGAGACGTGGGGCTGTTACTTCCTCACGAGAAGGGCCTGAACTCGTAAACATCTTGTGTATACAACTACTCCATAGCTAGGATCTTGCCTCTCCATACCTACCCCCATTCTCTTTGTCGGACTTAGAACCACGGCGGTGAGCACAACCGACTGTATGCGTCTGGGCCTCTGGCGCTTCGGTGGGTTGTGCTCCCATCGGAGCACCCCCCAGGCTCTGCCTTGTCCCATTGGGTGTCTTATGGTCCATAAAAAATCTCTGTAAACTTTCGTTGCATTTGGACTCCGTTTGGTATTGATTTCCTGCGATGTAAAAAACATGCAGAAAACATCAACTGGCACTTGGCACTATGTCAATAGGTTAGTACCATATAATGATTATAAAAACTCCAATATTGATAATATAATAGCATGGAACAATAAAAAATTATAGATACATTGGAGATGTATCAAGGGTTCGCACGCTTAACGTTCGATGACGATTTTGTATTATATGAGTTATGTGATTTCGTGACCGAATGTTGTTCAGAGTCCCGGATGAGATCACGGACATGACGAGGAGTCTCGAAATGGTCGAGAGGTAAATATTGATATATAGGACGATAGTATTCGGACACCGGAAGTGTTCCGGAGAGTATGAGGTACATATCGGGTCACCGGAAGGGATTCCGGGCAACCCCGGCAAAGATATGGGCCTATTGGGCCAAGAGGGGAAACACAGCAGCCAGCAGGGGCTGCCGCGCCCCCCATATGGGTCGCACAAGAGGATAAATGGAAGAGGGGAAGAGAGAAGGAAGGGGAGGGATTCGGCCTCCCCCTTCCTTCCCTCCTCCCTCCTCCTTCCTTTCCCCTCCGGGAAACATGGTAGGGGGGCGAATTGGACTAGGGCCCCAAGTAGGATTCCTCCTACTTGGGGCGCCCCAAGGCTGTCCCCCTCCCCCTCCCACCTATATATACGTGGGGAGGGGGCGCCTAGAACACAAACCAACAATTGTTAGCCATGTGCGGTGCCCCCCTCCACAGTTTACACCTCCGGTCATATCTTCGTAGTGCTTAGGCAAAGCCCTGCGCAGATCACTTCACCACGTCGAGCTGACGGAACTCATTTACTCCCTCGACAGTTTGCTGGATCAAGAGTTCGAGGGACGTCATCGAGCTGAACGTGTGCATAACTCAGAGGTGTTGTACGTTCGGTGCTTAATCGGTCGGAACGAGAAGAAGTTCGACTACATCAACTGCGTTGTCAGACACTTCCACTTTCGGTCTACGAGGGTACGTAGACACACGCTCCCCCTCTCGTTGCTATGCATCTCCTAGATAGATCTTGTGTGAGCGTAGGATTTTTTTTGAAATTGCATGCTATGTTTCCCAACACCTATGGGGCCGGATGGAGAAGAAATACCCACTAGTCTTGCATACGAGAGTGTCATGCCCGCTGCTTGGTTCTCGCAGAAGGACTGCACCCTAGACACCTTAATAGATGGGCTAGACCGGGTGTAATTAAATGATTATGTATGACTATGTATCAAAGTACTTTATGTCATTATTCAAATCACAAGCATCTAAACTCTGTCAACCCGCCATCGGCATCTACCTCCTCGGCCAACGGTCGAGGAGTGTCCCTTACTACTAGCCGAAGTAATTAGACCAGGTGCTTCGGGTGACGAGGCAATCCGGCTATATGGTTTGAATGACAAGAGTGAGGCGGAGAGTTATGTTATATTACTGTTTAACATAAGAAGCATATTCAAAGAAAAATAGTTCTTCCAACAGTTCCTTTCCTCAGGTAGTTGTGTCAAGCACATGAGTCTGAAGATGGATGCCCTCTGGGGTAAAGCCCCTGGTTGGGGTTTGAAAGACCCCCTCCACTTTATTCCTATGTCATGGCCGGCTGATTTGTACATTTAAGTGCGCTAGCTTTCGGCTTTGTCCGTCTGAGGTACTACGTTGGCTGACTCGGGAGTAACAATCACAATGGTGCTCCCTTTGCCCCTTAGCCGAATGACCCGGAACGTAAGGGGCAAGCACAGGAGCCGGGCAATCCAGCTTGGCAAAATCTTAAGTCTAACCGATGCATATTTTGGCTTGAAAGACAATAGTGTGTAAGAGGTGGAATGACACATATTTTGAAAAGAACATGCCATACTGGTTTTGGCTCTCGAGGTCATCCGAAAGATGTCCCCAAGGTGTCATAAAAACAAGAGAAAGGTAAAGTGGTGTATGTACATAGATGAGCAGTGTTCGGGGCTTCAACCGTAGAAACATTAGAGTAGCACCACATTCCAGGGGTTTGGTTCTAGACGCCCGTCCACTGGATCTCGAATTCGGTAGGTGCCTCCGATGAGGACCTGGTCAATGATAAATGGCCCGTCCTATTTAGGGGAGAGTTTGTGCTTCTGCTTCTCCGAATGAAGCCTCATGACTAGGTCTCCTACATTAAAGTCCTTTGCGCAAACCTCCCGACTATGACAGCGTCGGGCTTGTTGTTGGTAGATGGCAAATCATGCCCGAGCAACATTGTGCTCCTCTTCTAGGGCGTCCAAGGCGTCCTACCGATCTAAATTGGCCTTCCTCTCTTAATACATGCGTACCCGAGGTGCGTCGTGTATGACGTCACAAGGGAGTACTGCCTCAGCGATGTACACCATGAAAAATGGGGTATACCCAGTGGATCTGTTCAGTGTGGTGCGCAAACCCCAAAGGAGGGAATCAAGTTCTTCTACCCATTTGCAGTCGGCTTCTTTAATGGAGCGTACTAGCCTAGGCTCGATGCCATTGAGAACTAGTCCATTGGCGCGTTTCACTTGCCCGTTTGACTGCAGGTGATATACAGACGCGTAGTCGAGCTTGATACCCATTTTTGCACACCATGCTTTGACCTCTTTGGCCGTAGAGTTTGTCCCGTTGTCTGTGATCAGACTGTTCGGGATACCGTAGCGGTGCACTACCCGTGAGATGAACTCAATTACTGGGATGGCTCCGGCCAAGGTAACTGGCTTTCCTTCGATCCACTTAGTGAACTTGTCCACCATGACAAGTAGATATTTATTTTTTCTTGCCCCGCCCTTGAGTGGGCCGACCATATCTAGCCCCGAGACTACAAAAGCCCAAGTTATAGTGATAGTGCGGGGGACTGCGGGGGGAAGGGGGGGCACGTGGCTATGTTTGGCGAACACTTGGCAGCCTGGACAATGCTGTACTAATGCAGAGGCGTCGATGCCCATAGTTGGCCAATAAAAACCAGCTAGGGAAGCCTTGCTGACCAAGGTCCGAGCAGCGGCGTGATATCCGCTCATGCCAGAGTGTATTTCCTGAAGTAATAGTCTTCCTTCCTCTTCGGGTATACATCATTGGAGGATGCCCCTAGTGCTTAACTTATAGAGCTCTCCCTCATGAACCTCCTAATGGTCGGATTTTTTAGCACAACAATAACATTACTTGCGGAGCAAGAAATGCTAACTCCTCGGTCTGAATCAAATCTCTCACAACGAAGAAGAACTTCGTCTCTTGCTGACAAGGACTTATTCGGAACACAAAGAGATTTCCCTCGTCTCACAAAGGATTTGGGTTTAGCATCAGATAATCATAAGCTTAACATTATACCCCTCTTAATAGTACGGTGGTCCTATTGAAGGAAATATGCCCTAGAGGCAATAATAAAGTTGTTATTTTATATTTCCTTATATCATGATAAATGTTTATTATCCATGCTAGAATTGTATCAACCGGAAACTTGATACATGTGTGGATACATAGACAAAACACCATGTCCCTAGTAAGCCTCTACTAGGCTAGCTCGTTGATCAAAGATGGTTAAGTTTCCTAACCATAGACATGTGTTGTCATTTGATTAACGGGATCACATAATTAGGAGAATGATGTGGTGGACAAGACCCATCCTTTAGCTTAGCATAATGATCGTTAAGTTTTATTGCTATTGCTTTCTTCATGGCATATACATATTCCTTTGATTATGAGATTACGCAACTCCCGGATACCGGAGGAATACCTTGTGTGCTATCAAACGTCACAACGTAACTGGGTGATTATAAAGATGCTCTATAGGTGTCGGTGTCAAAACCGGCGGATCTCGGGTAGGGGGTCCCGAACTATGCGTCTAAGGTTGATGGTAACAAGAGACGGGGGACACAATGTTTACCTGTGTTCGGCCCTCTCTATGGATGTAATACCCTACTTCACCTTGATTGATCTTGGTGAATATGAGTATTACAAGAGTTGATCTACCACGAGATCGTAATGGCTAAAACCCTAGAAGTCTAGCACGTATGACTATGATTGTATATCTATCCTCTACGGACTAAGCCCTCCGGTTTATATAGACACCAGAGGGGATTAGGGTTACACCAAGTCGGTTACAAAGAAGGGAATCTTCATATTCGATCACCAAGCTTGCCTTCCATGCCAAGGAGAGTCCCATCTGAATACAGGTAGAGTCTTCGGTCTTCATATCCTCACAGCCCATCAGTCCGGCCCATAGCTAACAGGCCGGATGCCCGAGGACCCCTTAGTCCAGGTCTCCCTCAATAGCCCCCGAACCAGGCTTCAATGATGAGGTGTCCGGCGCGCAGACTGTCTTCAGCATTGCAAGGCGGGTTCCTCCTCCGATGACTTCAAAGTGATGTATTCGGCCTTTCATTTAATGTCGTACCCCTCGGCTTCTATGTATCAACAACTTCAGCTTCCACGTGTCAAGCGAATGCGAGAGGTCAGGGTATTTTTGCACATAACACCCCGGCCAGGCGAGGAAGAGTGTCTATTTAAAGAGATTGGATCTCAGATCCACTCAGCACCACACGGAGAAAATCCTCAGAGCTTCACCAGGAAAGACCATTCCAGCATGGCTAGCGTTCCCAACTCTTCCTCCCATCCCTGCGGCCCAGAAAAAGGCGAGTGGGAGAGATGTTCCGTGTCTCACGGTCAGCTGGTGAAGCTGCAAACACAGGGATTCCTTCCCCCCGCAGATCTAGTCCTTGTTCGAGCAGGACTGACCTCATTCAATGGCAGGGCTCAGGCTGAAAATTTCCCCAATCCATCAAGGGGGAAACGAGCGTGCTTTGTCCCTTACCTGCTAAGAGGTGTCGGATTTCCAATTCATCTGTTCCTCCGAGGGCTTCTGGAGTACTGTGGCCTCCAACTGCACAACTTCAATCCAGCCTCCATCCTGCATATCGCGGGCTACGTCGCCCTTTGTGAGCTATTCCTGGGTTGTGAGGCCCATTTTGAATTGTGGAGAAAGCTATTCGGTCTCGTCCCGCGCAACCACGAGGGATTAATATTTGAAGTGGGCGGAGCCGAAATATGGCGCATCGCCGAGACCGAATACCTATCCGGCACAACAAAGAAGGCATCCGAAGAGTGGCCTTCTGAATGGTTCTATATTGAGGACGTCGCACTTCCAGACCCAGTTCAGAGGGGTCTTCCCGAGTTCACAAACGTTCCTTTGAAGAAACGCCACAGTTGGCGCCCTCGGAGCCTCGAGGAGGAATATAGTGCGGAAGTTCGTCAACTCATGAGCAAGATAAGGACGCTCGCTCAGTCCGGATTATCAATAGTCGTGGCGACTTCCATAGTACGGGGGGTTCAGCCACTCCAATACAGAGGGCTTCCCATGTGGCACTACAATGGGGAGGATGACGCCTCCCGCTGCGGCAGGAAGGGTTCGGACACCCCCGCCACTCTGGAAAAAATATTGGTCGAACTGTTCAAAGGGGAGGAAGAGGAATTTATACGTATCAAGCGCAGAGATGGATTCTCCATGTACAGTCCTCCTAGCTGGGTAAGTCCCAACTCCTCTGCTCTACTCACTCCACTCCCTGAGATACTCTCAATGAATATTAATCCGTCCATTTATAATAGCACTGGTGAAAGATTTCCGAAGGGCTTCACAGCCCCGCCCCGCCCCGCAGCCCGAGGGCCACAATTGGGACCTTGACCCCGAATTCAAAGAGGATCCGGATATATTCATGGTGCTCGAGGACGGGGTGTTTTACCAGGAGAGCTATGACGGCACAGAAGTGGCCATCATTGCCGATTATCTCGGTCTTCTCCCTGCTTCAGACGTAAGTAATCAGGAGACATCTCATCCAGAAGAGCTCTCTCATTCTGCCTCACCCACCGCACCGTTCTGTGCTCAAAAGGGGAGGCGTTCGGAAAAGCTCCATGCTGACCCAGGGGTATCTCCAAGGAGAGCGGCCCACACGCCGGGCTAGCCTTCGAAGAGGAAGGTAAACGAAGATACAGCCGAGCCTTCATTGAAGAGGTATGGATTTGCAAATATGCCCCTTGGCAATCGTATCCGACTGTGACATTTTTGTTTGTCCTGTAACAGGAAAAGAGTGTGTCGGACTATGTCCGGGGGTCCGGCCGGTCATACTCCCCATAGCCGGGATCCAGATCCTGCCGTAAGGACGGGGGCTAACACGGGGGTGACCCCGGATTGTCCTCCAGCCGAGGATTCGGATGATATATCCGTCACCAACTCGGAAGTGGAGAGAGCCATGAATCATCGGCGCCAAAGGGCCGTTTTACGAGACCCCAGCTTTTTCAAAAGAGGCGTTTAATGCCTTCAGCTCGGCTGATGCATACATCCGAGCTGCTCGAGATGGGCTTACCAGAGCCACCAATCGACATTTAAAAGACGTGCAGGTAAATTTACTTTGTCTGAATATGATAACCATATGCCAGTAGCCCCCCAGACTTGAAGCAGTTGGTACAACCGATTTGAGGATCGTTGTATAACCAGGTTCTTACGGAGAAGAATGACCTGCTAACCCAAGAGCTAGAAAAGTGTCGGACACAGCTAACTGTTGTTACCGCCAAACTGGAAAAGTCCAAGAAGGCGTCCTCTGGTAATATTTCCCTCCATCGAGAAACAATAATTATATACCAGCTGTGCTAATACTGTTGCTTATCTCATAGCAGGATCGTCAGATCAACTGGAGGAGAAACTGAAAGCCGCTCAAGCAGGCGAGAAAGAGGCGAAAAGGCTACAAGCCGCAGGCGAGCGTGTTCTGACCCGAGTCAGAGAGGAGAAAAACAAACTCCAGGATTCAAACACCCAGCTGGGTGAGGAACTGAAAGATGTGCGGGCCCAGCTGGCCGACTCCATGAAGGAGAATAAAAGGCTACGAGGCGGCATATTCAGTATGTGGCCGAACTTACCTTGTAATATTTCAGAGATGAAAGGAACTGATACAGTTATGTTTGTAGGTGTGCTGACGGGCCGCCCCGAAGAGGAGATGTACGGATTGTCGGACGATCTGCTGCAAGGGCTATCGCAAATGCACGAGCAAGCTCGGCAGGCAATGTGGAGTGTTGCCAAGGCTTTATGGCCATCCGCCTCCCCTCCAGGAAGTATGGAGGAGCTTGTAGAGCTATTCAAGGGATTGCCGCGGTGTATCCGATTATGAAAAATATCGGCCTGCCAGGAGGGTGCGCGAGAGGCCTGGGCCATGGTGAAAACACGGCATACCAAGCTTGATCCAAATTGCATGGCCCGAGTCGAACCTCTAGGGTCAGATGGAAAAGAAGTTCCCTTTAATTTGGTATATGACCAAGTAGCAGTAGCCGCCAAATATTCCCAACAGGATTGTAAGTTAGACAGCCTGTTGGACGGTATAGAGGAGGAAATTTTGAGTCCAAGTGACTATGTACTTCCCCTGACATATGTAACTCTAGCTGAATTGTAAAATGATTGTCATGGCAGTCCTTTTCGCTTCAACCTCTGGACCCGAAGGTGCGGAGTGCTTCCGAATACCTGAGCGGCGAAATAAACTGGGGTATGCGTGGAAACCAGACGTGGGGGTCATAGTTGCTTGAACAAACAAGTTCTATTCGGCTAGTTATGTTATATTACATTTAGATTGTAATAAACATCTTCCAGAGAGAATAGTTCCGTCAAGGGTTCCTTTCCCTGGGTATGCATGCGTTAATGTGCATGTCCGAACTGTGATTGAGAAATCGTAGTATATGTAACTTCTGGGCGTTCACAATGGAGTGAATATGAAAACATCCTTAATTCGTCGACCGAATATTCCCTTAAGAATGCTAGCTTTCGGCTTCACCCAGTCTGAGGTACACATCCGGATGACCCGACAGTAACAATCGCAGAGGTGCTCCCTTTATGCCCTAGCCGAACTAACGGGAACGTAGGGCATAAGCACAGGAGCAAGGCAACCTAGCTTGGCCAAAACTTAAGTCATATTGATGCATATAATGGCGAAGAAAAGGTACATATGAAAAAAAAACGCATATGTGATGAGCTTGATGCTCGAAAAATAATAATAGCAAGCTTCTGTCCAAGAAGCCCCTAGGTAAAATGGACGTACATATTTGAAGATGTACACGTCAGGGGTGCACGGTCTAGTCGTACGAAAGCTTTAAGGATAAAGAGAAAAACCGAAAAGAGAGAAAAAATGATGGAAACAACAGGGGGAAGGAGATGAACAAAGAGTTCGGCGCTAGGCATAGAATATTTGGAGTCTGGCCGCATTCCAGGGGTTCGGCTCTAGGCGATTATCTGACGCTTCGCGCAGGCTGTACACTCCTCCGGTGAGAACTTCATCAATGATGAAGGGACCCTCCCACTTGGGCTTGAGTTTGTCCTTTTTCTTCTCCGGCAGGCGTAGAATGAGTTTGCCAACATTATAAGTCTTGGCCCGCACTTCTCTGCTTTGGTACCTGCGAGCTTGCTGTTGATAAAATGCGGAACGGGATTTTGCGACGTCGCGCTCCTCCTCCAGGGCATCTAAGTTGTCCTGCCGATCAAGCTCGGCCTCTCTCTCTTCGTACATGCGCACTCGAGGTGAGTCATGAATAATGTCGCAGGGCAACATTGCCTCTGCGTTGTACACCATGAAAAAAGGTGTATATCCGGTAGTGCGATTGGGCGTGGTCCGCAGCCCCCAGAGTACGGAGTCGAGCTCCTCAACCCAGTGCTTGTCTGATTCTTTCAAAGACATCACTAGTATAGGCTTGATGCCGCTCATAATAAGACCATTGGCTCGTTCGACTTGACCATTTGTTTGCGGGTGATAGACAGAGGCGTAATCGAGCTTGATGCCCAGATTGGCGCACCAGGTTTTGACCTCATCGGCTGTGAAATTAGAGCCGTTATCGGTGATGATGCTGTGTGGAACACCATAACGGTGTACGACCCCGGATATGAATTCTATCACCAGCCCGGACTCGGCCGTTTTAACTGGTTTGGCCTCTATCCACTTAGTGAATTTATCCACCATGACCAGCAGATACTTTTTCTTATGGCTTCCTCCTTTAAGGGGTCCGACCATATCGAGCCCCCAGACCGCGAAAGGCCAAGTGATGGGGATTGTTTGTAGGGCGGTGGGGGGCATATGGCTTTGGTTGGCGAAAAGTTGGCATCCGACGCAATGTTGGACAACGTAATGTGCATCTACTCGGGCCGTCGGCCAATAAAAACCTGTACGAAAGGCCTTGCTAACAAGGGCCCGAGCTGCGGTGACGGTGTCCTGGACTAGGGGGTACTCACCACGTCGTCCCCCAATCGGTTATATTGGGCCGAGGACCCCCAGGGCCGCATACTCATGGGCCAATCCGGACAGGTGCCGCATACAAGGAAGATTCCACAAGACTTGGTGATCAAGACAAGGACTCCTCCCCCACCGGCGTATTCGGCTAGGACTCTTGTTATCCTAGGCCTCTGGTGCATTATATAAACCAGGGCCAGGCTAGTCGACACATATACAATATACAACAATCATACCATAGGCTAGCTTCTAGGGTTTAGCCTCTTTGATCTCGTGGTAGATCCACTCTTATAACACACATCATCAATATTAATCTAGCAGACGTAGGGTTTTACCTCCATCAAGAGGGCCCGAACACAGGTAAAACATCGTGTCCCTTGTCTCCTGTTACCATCTGCCTAGACGCAGTTCGGGACCCCCTACCCGAGATCCACCGGTTTTGACACCGACATTGGTGCTTTCATTGAGAGTTCCTCTGTGTTCGGCAAAAGGTCGATGGCTCGCTGCAGTCAACTTCGACTTGGCATCTTCGTCACCAGCTCGACCGTCACCTTGGTTCGACCAAGGACTGCGCCCTACCTCCGATCGTCATGTTCGGATGAGGGCCTTCATGAACATTAACTCCGATCTCTGTCAAGATCATGGAGGAATCATCCAGGGAGCCCGGGGGCTCAACGTCAACATTGCCCTCGGGCGACAGTACTGTTTTTCTGGATAGCGGAGTTGTGTCCGCTGCCACCGCCTCCTCAAGCGTCGTTTTAACGATTGCTTCGGTGGAATTGTGCGGAATTGAGTCTACAACAACCCTGGAAAATTTCGTCGAATTCCGATGGAGGAATCTCTGGCAATCTCCGGTATACCGGAGCCGCATTGAATCTGGACGAGAATCCGGACGAGTTTAGGGCGTGGTGTCCAGCTTCTAGCTCAGACTTCCTTTGGAAGATCCAACCGTTGATCGGCTGCGGAATTCCTATATCTATCACCCCTCAAAATTTCAGCTCGATCCGACCGTCCAAACTCCGGGAACCTTCCGATTAGTGCATCACTTTTCGGATCTGTTTTCTGCGAAAACGAATCCGACCCGAGTTCATCCTTTTTACGAACGGTATTTCGGACATCCTTTTTGAAGGAAGTTTTGTATGGGGTATTGTGTTTTGTTTCCGAACACATCCCACTAACTTTAAGATCTTTTGAACATGATCTTCAACATCATGCTGGTGTCAAACCAGTCCGGAATATTGCTCCACGGTACCGCCGACTGCGCTAGACACGTCGTCACTTTGTTGAGCCAGGCTCAACTTCTCCGGATCATCATCTCGGCAAGCCGAAAAAGAGTCCGGCATCGCGAAGGATAAATCATCACCGACATCGCCGCCCCACGGATTACACGGAGCGGGCGTACCAGCATCGCCGCACGGTCGCTTCATCAAGCCGGCATCGACCACGTCACGACCACGCATCGGCGAGGCCGCACTATTGCTTCTTCAAGTTGGTGTCCATCACGCCGACCTACTTCGACATCTCGGCTGGACCGGGGCTTCGCCATCTCTTCATCAACCTACTCCGGACACTTGGCGTCACTAGCCGACCAGGCGATGGGTGCGCGGATCGAGTCCCAATTTTGGGAATCACCTTCCTTCGGATTGCTACAACAAATAAACCAGGTGCTATTAATCCTAGTATTTCTTTTTGCTTGTTTGGGTTAATTTTTTCCAAGGAATTATTACTCTGGGTTGTCCATCATATGTACACAGGTCTGTCAAATGGTGGCCGCATTATCGACGGGTGCATGGTGGTTCGGTCAGTTTCCGTACATAGTCCGGCAAATGCCGCATCCGGAACTCGAACCGACCTGTGAATTCAGGCCTTGCCATGCCTTTACCGCATCACGCCGCCGCCCTGCATCGATATTGACTTCGGCGCCAGGCCATATTTCTTTTATTACTCACTTTGCATAAATTATTTATTATGCGACAACTTTTTTTACTGTTATCTCTGGTTTGCACTATTTTTTGTGCACAGGAAAATGATCCGGCGGACTATATCCTTTAGCGTCACCTCGGTGGACGGGGGCTTCGTCAACACTTCATTACCCCATGCCGGGGACTTGGCATCACTCTGCCGCCCTGCATTGACCATGCTATGTCACCACTTCACAGTGCCGAGCTCTTTGCTCCGTCACCTCGGACCGGCTTGGGGGAGGGAACCTTGTCCCGCATCAAGCTCGGACCGCATCGTCAATACCGAACACATTAACCAGCTAAGTTGCCTTCATGCTCAAAGTTTTAAATTTCTAACTTGTGTTCGCTTCGACCAAGCATTATACTTTTTTGGAAAAAAGTTGCTTGTAAAAATTTTCCTTGTCGAAACTTTGTTCAAGACACTTGACGCGCTACCCGCTCATTATACATGGGGGCTTCTTTAATGTAAGCTTATTAATTCGGGCTTTATGCCCAACACATGTGTCACACTTCCGCATGTACCTTTTATTCACCATTATATGCATCGATATGACTTAAGTTTTGGCCAAGCTGGGTTGCTGGCTCCTGCTTACCCCTCGTTCCCGATTGTTCGGCTAGGTGGTAAAGGGAGCACCTCTGCGATTATTCTTGCCGGGTCACCGGATGTGTACCTCGGTACCGGGTGAAGCCAAAATCTAGCGTTCTTAAGGGAATACTCGGTCGGTGAACTAAAAGATGATTTCTTACCTATTCATTTACCTGCCCCGGATGTTTTTACGCTCTTTTCGCGATCCGGACATGCACTTTAGGGCATGCCTCCCGAGAAAGGAACCCTTAACGGAACTATTCTCCCGGAAGATGTTTCTTACTAACCATGTAATATAACATAACTAGTTGGGCACTTGTCCGATAAAGCACTAATGACCCCTACGCTGGTCTCCACGCATGCCCCGGTTTTATAACCGCGAGGGTATTCGGACACACTCCGGACTATTGGGTCCAGAGGTTGAAGCGAAAAGGTCCGCTACGACAAACGATCTACAATCCGGCTAGAAGGCATTCTACATGTCACCTTACATCATATAGTCAACGTTTACCCAAGTCACTTGGGGGCTCTTATGTTTATTTGAGCCGTTTCATACTTAGTGTTTTTCTTCTTAGTCGTTGCAAAGTTTTTATTATTTATCACTCCTTTTCTCGACACGAGTGTGCGGTCACTAGCCGGGGAGCCTAATTTCTCTCTCAAAACCGCTTAGAGTTTAGTATTCTAAACTGGCCTAATGAGAAGTACTCCGCCTTGGGATGGGAGACCTGAAGCCGTGGGCTGACCCGCTTGAAGTCTTGAGATAGGATGTGTCATGTTAAAGCACGCGGAAGCACTTTTTTCTAAAGTCCAATTTTTGGATTGGCATCGAACACTTGATCTTGTTCGGACGTCATGTTTTTCTTGGCGTTTTTGGTTTTCCAAGCTTTTGGCACTTTTAAACTATTTGTGTGTTTTCAGCACAAGTCTCATGATCTGGCAACGCCGACACCTTTAGAGATTCGGCAAAACATTCTCGGATATTGCTATATATGCATCAGTTTGAATTGTGTCTTGGTCAATAGTTGGGTTGCCCGGCTCGCACTTGCCTCCTACGTTTCGCTTTGTTCGGCTAGGTGTGCAAAGGAGAACCACTCGATTGCGCTTCCATTTCGCATGGTCAAGCACCTCAAAGGAGAAAGCCGAAAACCGATCGTCACAATAGGTGTACACCGTCACGGTCCGATGACTATATTAAATGACGTGCCATTCATAACATTGGCGAAGTGTTTCGGCTTGACCTCGATCGTCGCCGAACACTACCGGGGCTAGTAATCGCCTCCCAAATTAAATCCTCAATATTTTGCTCTTACATTGGAGCTGAGGTTTCATGATCATGCTTAACATGACAACCCAAAGAAAGGAACCGATAAGCGGAACTATTTTCTTTGGAAGACATTTCTTACATTAACAGTAATATAACATATCTCTCTGCGTACCTTTGTTTATAAAACCGTATGGCCAGATTGCCTTGTTTGTCGTCAATCTTTGCCCTCATAAAGGCTTTATAAAGTAGGACAAACACTCCTCGACTCTTGGCGAGGAGGTTAGCCGATGGTCGGTCAACAAAGTTTTGTACAATGCGGATCCGAGCATTAATGACATAAAGTACTTGGATACATTGAGTCATTACACATAATTTGTGATTTTACTATGGATATCGATCCTTAATTCGCCACCCGTGCCCGCATTAAGGCTCGGGGCTACTGGGCTTCGGGCTCATTATTTACAAATATTAAAGGGCACATCAATCCCACGATCGGGTGTTGCCACCCGACCGGTGTCTCGAGAACTCTTGCATTGC
This sequence comes from Aegilops bicornis, assembly GCA_021605145.1. Classification (NCBI taxonomy): domain Eukaryota; kingdom Viridiplantae; phylum Streptophyta; class Magnoliopsida; order Poales; family Poaceae; genus Aegilops; species Aegilops bicornis. The sequence goes on along the minus strand of CM038675.1, from coordinate 632,098,037 downwards.
TGTTCTATGCGAGAAAATTTTAAGTGCAATACAGTTTCGAGGAGATTTTGATCCTCGTGTTGGTCGGCCGCACCCAACCCGAGTCTCGAGGATCGAGCACGCCGCTTTTTGTGTCCCAAGTATTCTGCGAAGTTAGGGCTTGATCCTCGTGCCAATTTTGTAAATCAACCCGAGTCTCGGCCACGGGATCAGCGGTCTTATGTCATCCTTCATGTGCATCTCGGGTTTTAGACCGATACCCACCTTGAGGGCTACGGCTATGTATCTCGGCAGAGAATAAATTGCACCAATCAAAAATATTGACAAAAATCGGCCCACATTCGGGTGGTGCACCACCTCGAAGCGATCCGACATAAAGCTCGGACGCTGGTGGTCAGCTCCATAGAGGGCATTTCCGACATTAAGCTCGGCTAAACTCCTTCAAACTTCTTTGAACCAAGGTGATTTACGACACCTCGGATACAGTCCGGCGTTGGAGCTCGGATACATAGTCCGGCGTTGGAGCTCGGATACCGCCTGGCGTTGGAGCTCGGATACATAGTCCGGCGATAGAGCTGGGAAGCAGTCCGGCGTTGGTGCTCGGCTGCAAAAGATACCTCGAATGCAGTCCGGCGTTAGAGCTCGGACGCAAGAGGACACCGCCTCCCGGAATAACCCGAATCCGAGGCGTGGCATAAAAATAACAAGGCATTGATAAAGGCCGGAAACTTAAAGGGGCTCCTCGGATACCCGACGTATAAACCCGCCGAATGCATTTCGGCGATCCTCAAGATCGAAGATGAGAAGATTTGTTGAACCAGTTTTCACGACCGGCAACCGAAGATGAAGAACAGTTCGGAAGAATCAAGGAGCATCCCTAACTTGAAGACCGGTTCAGGGGGCTACTAACGGTGTCCTGGACTAGGGGGTACTCACCACGTCGTCCCCCAATCGGTTATATTGGGCCGAGGACCCCCAGGGCCGCATACTCATGGGCCAGTCCGAACAGGTGCCGCATACAAGGAAGATTCCACAAGACTTGGTGATCAAGACAAGGACTCCTCCCCCACCGGCGTATTCGGCTAGGACTCTTGTTATCCTAGGCCTATGGTGCATTATATAAACCAGGGCCAGGCTACTCGACACATATACAATATACAACAATCATACCATAGGCTAGCTTCTAGGGTTTAGCCTCTTTGATCTCGTGGTAGATCCACTCTTGTAACACACATCATCAATATTAATCTAGCAGGACGTAGGGTTTTACCTCCATCAAGAGGGCCCGAACCTGGGTAAAACATCGTGTCCCTTGTCTCCTGTTACCATCCGCCTAGACGCACAGTTCGGGACCCCCTACGCGAGATCCGCCGGTTTTGACACCGACATGCGGCGTGGTGCCCGCCGAGACCGGCATGAATTTCAGCCAAGAGCTGCCGCCCCTCTTCCTCGGAGATACATCTTTGAAGGACTCCGGTAGCGTTTTTCCTGTAGAGCTCTCCGTCGTGAACCTTGTAGGCCTTCGAACGACGGGCAATGCAGCGGGCCTCGTTCTGATCCTCAGGGAGTTCTTTCCTATTAAGGTAGGCCAAGAAGGGTTCGGTCCATGGGGCAATGACTGCCATAATGAGATGGGCCGACAGTGTTATTCGGTGGCTGAACCCCTGATGATATCGGTGTGTTCGGGATTTGGGGTTGTGTTTAGGATCCAGACTGGTGTTGCCGCTCTCCCCTTGCCACACCACGGATGGCTTAAAAAGCCTTTCCAAAAAGATATTAGGTGGGACGGGGTCGCGCTTGGCGCCGATGCAAGCAAGGACGTCCGCCGCTTGGTTACTTTCTCGGGCCACGTGATGAAATTCGAGCCCCTCAAACCGAGCCGACATTTTTAGGACGGCATTACGATAAGCCGCCATCTTTGGATCTTTGGCATCAAAGTCTCCATTTATTTGAGATATTGCGAGGTTTGAGTCCCTGCGCACTTCCAGGCATTGTATGCCCATGGAGACAGCCATCCGAAGACCATGCAATAAGGCCTCGTATTCGGCTGCGTTATTGGAGTCTGTGTATAATATTTGGAGTACGTATTGGACTACGTCTCCAGTGGGGGACGTTAGAACAACGCCCGCTCCTAGTCCTGCCAGCATTTTGGAACCATCGAAATACATAACCCAGTTGGAATATGTGTCGTACTCTTTAGGGAGTTCGACCTTTGTCCATTCGGCGATGAAGTCAGCCAATACTTGGGATTTAACGGCTCGACGCGGTTTGTATGTTATGTCAAATGGAAGGAGCTCGATGGCCCATTTGGCAATCTGGCCTGTAGCATTGCGGTTGTTTATTATGTCGTTGAGTGGTACTTCAGAAGCCACCGTGATCGAACACTCCTGGAAGTAGTGTCGTAGCTTCCGAGATGCCATGAAGACCGTGTATGCTATCTTTTGATAATGGGGGTACCGGGATTTGCATGGTGTGAGGACAGTGGATACATAGTATACTGGCTTCTGAAGCGGGAATTTGTGTCCGTCCTGCTCTCATTCCACGACGAGTACGGCGCTCACCACCTGGTGTGTTGTTGATATGTATAATAACATGGGTTCACCGACGTTTGGCGCGGCAAGGATTGGGTTGCTCGCTAGAAGGGCTTTTATTTCTTCCAGTCCGGCCGTTGTCGCATCCGTCCACTCGAAGTGATCGGTGCACCGTAGAAGGCGATAGAGTGGCAATGCCTTTTCTCCCAATATGGAGATAAAGCGGCTTAAAGCTGCCACGCAACCAGCGAGTTTTTGGACCTATTTAAGGTCCATTGGCGTAGCCAATTGTGACAAAGCTCGGATTTTGCCTGGATTTGTTCCTCTACTGGAAACGATGAAGCCCAGCAGTTTTCCAGCGGGGGACGCCGAAAACACACTTTTTCGGATTGAGCTTAATGTCATATGCACAGAGTTTGTCGAATGTAAGACGTAAATCGTCTATGAGTGTTTCGACGTGTCTGGTTTTGATGATGACGTCGTCCACATATGCTTCAACTGTCTTGCCAATCTGTTTCTCTAGGCATGTTTGAATCATGCGTTGGTAGGTGGCGCCGACGTTTTTGAGCCCGAAGGGCATGGTGTTGAAGCAGAATGGCCCATATGGGGTAATGAATGCTGTTGCGGCTTGATCGGACTCCTTCATTTTAATTTGATGGTATCCAAAATATGCGTCGAGGAAGCACAGTGAGTCGTGTCCTGCGGTAGCATCAATGATCTGGTCGATTCGGGGGAGGGGGAAGGGATCCTTGGGGCAAGCCTTATTGAGGTCTTTGAAATCAACGACAAAGCGCCAGGATTTGTCCTTCTTTGGCACCATCACCAGGTTTGCCAGCCAGTCCGGGTGTTTTATTTCTCTAATGAATCCGGCCTCGATTAGCTTGGCTAGCTCCTCCCCCATAGATTGCCGTTTGGGTTCAGAAAAGCACCGCAGTGTTTGTTTGACATGTTTATATCCCTTCAATATATTGAGTGTGTTCAGCCAACTTGCGTGGGATTCCTAGCATATCAGAAGGGTGCCAAGCGAATATATCCCAATTCTCGCGCAGGAACTCTCGTAGCGCGGCGTCAACCGTTGGGTCTAGTTGTGCTCCAATAGATGTTGTCTTCTTTGGGTCCGTTGGATGGACTCAGAATTTGACTATTTCTTCTGCCGGTTTGAAGGAGGTGGATTTGGGTCATTTTTCTAGGATCACATCGTCCCTGTCCACCGTGGAGGGCAGTGTGGTTAATTCTTCGGCCGCGAGGGTTCAGATAATGCCTCAAGGGCCAGGGATGTGGTTTTTTTCGGCGCGTAGTGCTATGTCCGGATCACTGGCGAGAGTGATTATGCCGTTGGGCCCGGGCATCTTAAGCTTCATCTACCTGTAATGAGGTATAGCTTGGAAGCGTGTAAATGCATCTCGCCCAAGAGGGCGTGATATCCACTGTTGAAAGGGGCCACTTGGAAGGTTATCTCTTCGGACCGATAATTCTCCGGCATGCCGAACGCCACGTCAAGTGTGATTTTTCCTCAAGACACCGCGCCTCCCTACCGGGAATGATTCCTCGGAAAGGTCGTCTTTGCTTTGCTTGATGCGGCTCCTGTCTATTTCCATTTTGTGGAGTGTATCCTCATAGATGAGGTTTAGTCCGCTGCCGCCGTCCATGAGAACCTTGGTGAGCCCAAAGCCGTCCATGATTGGACTGAGGACCAAGGCGGCTGGTGCTCGGACTATCCTGTATTTTGTTCGTCACCGGCATTAAAAGTTATAGCCGTTTCGTTCCAGGGGTTTATTGCTGCGATTTGGCAGACTTCGGCGAGTTCGCGGAGTGCCCTTTTGCCCCTATTGTTTGAAGCGAATGTCTCGAAGACCGTCAATACTTTGAGGTTGTCGTCTTCTGGGGGGTGTTGTTCTGGGGTATTCTTGGTGAGGATATCCTCGCCGCTCTTGGCCACTTCTTTGGAGTATCCAACATGCTCTAAGGCTGTGGGTTGGTATGTTATCCGGTGTTGTGTGTATTTTGCATGGCCCATCGAGCCATCCTTCCAGAACGGTTCCGCGCCCCGTAATGGGCTTATATTTCTTTACTATTGGACAGGTCGTGCCACGAGGGTGTGCCCTTTTCGCCTGAACGAGGGGTTGAGTGGGGACCGATGGTTCCCAGCGGGCTGCCTGAGTTTTCCAGGCGCTTTCCATTGCGATGTACTTCTGCATGATATTTGCCAAGTCAGCAAAGTGTAATATGCGACGGCGGTTGATGGCGCTGAGGATTCCTTCGTCCGTTCAATTGTTGCGTCTTCGTCGCGACAATCTTTAATCTTGTCTTTGACAAGGAGGAATTTGGCCCAGAAGTGTTGGACCATTTCCTGAGACTGCTATTGTATGCTCATGAGAGCGCTTATATCTGGGTGGGTGGGTGGATTTAAATCCGAACCCTGACCCAATTTTGGATCCAAGTCCGAAGATCCTCCGAACTTCACAGTTTGGGCTCCGGATATCAACTGATTTCTTAGGCCCGTCGTCCGATTCTATGTTCGGAGGGCGTGATGTATCTCTTCGCAGGTGGGTGTCTGCTCTTCGAGGTCGGAGATCCGAACATAGTCCGTCCTTAGTATAGAGGAAGAGTTGTCGTCTCGCTCCTCGACTACCGCTATCTGGTGGGTGATCGGTGGAGATTTGATTTCTCTCTGATCGGGTTTGAGCCCAATTTGATCGTAGTCTGTAGCGACCCCCAAGGCGGCGATGCGATCTAGGATCTCATTTAAAGACGAAAGCTCCGCCGGATCCATCTGCTTGGAGTGTTCGGAGTTAATACGAAGGGAATTTTCGATGACCCGAGAGGTCATCGTCGGCTTAACGGCCGAACGGGAGGTCATGGTAAAGCCGCCCAGCCGGAGGGTTTGGCTTGGGGCCAGTGCTCCTCCAGAGGTGATGTTGTCCTTGAGAACAAGGCAAGCCATCGATCTTATCTTCGACGTCACAGTGGAACTCTCAATGCCGGTGTCAAAACCGGCAGATCTCGGGTGGGGGGTCCCGAAATATGCGTCCAAGGTCGATGGTAACAGGAGACGGGGGACACAATGTTTACCCAAGTTCGGGCCCTCTCTATGGAGGTAATACCCTACTTCCTGCTTGATTGATCTTGATGAATATGAGTATTACAAGAGTTGATCTACCACGAGATCGTAATGGCTAAAACCCTATAAGTCTAGCCTATATGACTATGATTGTATATCTATCCTCTACGGACTAAGCCTCCGGTTTATATAGACACCGGAGGGGATTAGTGTTACACCAAGTCGGTTACAGAGAAGGGAATCTTCATATTCGATCGCCAAGCTTGCCTTCCATGCCAAGGAGAGTCCCATCCGAACACAGGTAGAGTCTTCGGTCTTCATATCCTCACAGCCCATCAGTCCGGCCCATAGCTAACAGGCCGGACGCCCGAGGACCCCTTAGTCCAGGTCTCCCTCAACAGGTATCTCCGAAGGTGTTTGTTGGGTTGGCATAGATCGAGATTATGATTTGTCACTCCAAGTATCGAAGAGGTATCTCTGGGCCCTCTCGGTAGTGCACATCACTATAAGCCTTGCGAGCAATGTGACTAATGAGTTAGTTACGAGATGATGCACTACGGAATGAGTAAAGAGACTTGCCGGTAACGAGATTGAACTAGGTATGATGATACCGACGATCGAATCTCGGGCAAGTAACATACCGATGACAAAGGGAATTACGTATGTTGTCATAAGGTTCGACCGATAAAGATTTTCGTAAAACATGTAGGAACCAATATGGGCATCTAGGTTCCGCTATTGGTTATTGACCGGAGAAGTGTCTCGGCCATGTCTACATAGTTCTCGAACCCGTAGGGTCCGCACGCTTAAACGTTCGTTGATGATATAGTACTATATGAGTTATGTATGTTGGTGACCGAATGTTGTTCGGAGTCCCGGATGAGATCACGGACATGACGAGGAGCTCCGAAATGGTCTGGAGGTACAGATTGATATATATGACGATATGGTTCGGCCAAGGGGTGAAGCCCACGAGGCTTTAGGTCGGTGCAAAAGGAGTTTTGCGGAGGCCAGGAGCCAAACGCCGGAGACCCTGACATTTAGCCCTGGGCCAGACGCCGAGGCCCATGGCGTCCGGGCCAGACGCCAAGGACCGTGGCGTCTGGTCTTGGAAGTCCGAGAAGGACTCTTCCTTTCGGGTGAAACCGACTTTGTTGAGGCTTTTACTCCTAGTTTCGACCCCAAGGCTCAACATATAAATAGAGGGGCAGGGCTAGCACCAAAGACACATCAAGAATCACCAAGCCGTGTGCCGGCAACCCCGTCCCCTCTAGTTTATCCTCCGTCATAGTTTCCGTTGTGCTTGGTGAAGCCCTGCGGAGATTGTTCTTCACCAACACCGTCACCACGCCGTCGTGCTACCGGAACTCATCTACTACTTCGCCGCCTTGCTTTGGATCAAGAAGGCGAGGACGTCATCGAGCCGAGCGTGTCTTTGACGCGAAGGTGCCGTACGTTCGGTACTTGATCGGGACGTATCGTGAAGGTGTACGACTACATCAACCGCGTTGATAAACGCTTCCACTTTGCGATCTTCAAGGGTATGAAGATGCTCTCCCCCTCTCGTTGCTATGCATCTCCTAAATAGATCTTGCGTGAGCGTAGGAATTTTTTTGAAATTGCATGCTACATTTCCCAACACCTATTACCCAAGAAATAGAAAGATGAACTACGAAACAAATATTACGTCTTCGCTTCGCCTTCAAACTTCTCGGCTGCAGTCAATTTCTTTGGACAAGCACCGAATCAATTGCTTCATGTCAACAATTTGGGGGGGGGGGGGTCACTTTAATCTTCGCTGCCACGCAAGAAATTATCTTCAGAGTTTGTATCAAACTCCTCATGACTTCAGGGACTTGTCACTCTATGTGCACTAGCAAACATATTAGTCTCCACACTGTTTATGACAAAAATCTCCAAAAAAAATAAGGAGGCAAATTATTGCACCAACACCATCCGTCTAATTGCTTCAGCGGGGATCGCATATTCATCCTCCACCATGACATCGGCGAGTTCCTCCTCCTGTATGCCTAGATCCCTAAGCATCACTTCCACTTCTCCCATATAGAGCGTCAATCCAGAGGCGCCAGTATCCATTAAGATCTCTAGCCCCAAGAAAACAACATTGCCGGGCAGAAGAACCCTAGACATCCCGCTCCCCAAAACGAACGAGACCAAGGCCATGTAGCGACTAGATCGCCCTAGTTCAGCCTTAATCCTTTTCTTCCAAGGAAAACAGGGTAGAGAAGGTGAGTCTCAACAGCGGCAGTGGCGCCGCCGAGAGGAAGAAAAAAACCTAACTACTCCCCTCGTTTATAAATATTTGTCATTCTAGATATTTCAACAAGTGACTATATACAGAGCAAAATGAGTGAATCTACACTATAAAGTATTTCTATATACATCCGTATGTGGTAGTTCATTTGAAATCTCTAAAAAGACAAATATTTAGGAACCGAGGGAGTAGAAGGGAACGTGCCGAACTGTTTTTTTTTTTAAATTTCGTGCCGAACTGGATGGTGCTATGGCAGTGCTAGTTGGGCCTAAACCAAAACGTCCTAGTAGGCCGACTCGTGCTATAGCAGTGTGCACCAGATCGAGCCCAGTCCAGTGCCCATGAGAGGGGAAACCCTCTCATTTCAGTCCATCTCCCATCGCTTCCTCACTTAAACCCCACGCCGCCGGCCGCCGCCACGCCCTTACCATGGCTCACCTCCGCCTCCTCCTTTCCCACTCCCGCTGCCACCCGCATCCCCATCGCCTCCTCCCGCTCTTCCGCTTCTCCACCTCCAACTCCGGCGACCCCCCACCGCCGACCATCAAGCCCGTCTCCTACGCCCCGAAGACGCAGGCCCCACCCGAGGAGGCCTCCTCGCCGGATGCCCGGAGCGCTAGCCCCGGGTGGCAGGACTCGCCTCCCAGGAGATTTGAGCAGCAGCCGCCGAATCCGCCGCGGCAGTTTACGCGGCAAGAGGTGCGGTTCGTCAAGGACGCCGGGCCCGCGATCGCGCCGGTGTCGTACCCGAGCAGGGTTGCGCCGCTCCCGGAAGACCGTCCAGCGGAAGATGGGGCTGGGGAAGGGGTGAATGAGCAGGATCTGCGCGGCGAGGCGGAGCGGATTGAGATGAATGCTGAGTGGGCGAGGAGGTCCATCTTCGGCGTGCCGGTGGAGGAGGAGACGGTGCCGTACCCATCGCTGATACCCGCTGCGAAGCGGCCGCAGAAGGTCGCCATTGATCTCGTCGATGCACTCCGCGAAATCAAGGTCTGCACTTGAAAGTGATTCGGTTCATCGAGGTTCAAACTCGCAAATAAAAAATCTCGTTATGTTGCAATTGGGGATCATAGCTTTGTATAATTTGGACATGGTTTCATAGCACTAAGGTTTTCACATCGAGAAGAGTACCTCACTTGAAGTAGCATGATTTTGTTTGTTTAGTCAATGGGAAGGAGTGTTGGTGAAATAGCCATAGTTTAACTGGAATGCGACTACAAATTTTAGGATGGAATTAAGCCTAATTTGATGCATGTTTTTTGTTGTTGTTGCTATGACAGTGGATTCTATCATACTAGGAAGAATGCTCCTTTTTTGTTTAGAGTGTGTCTAGCTCTCATCTAGATGGGACATAACCATGTCTCATGTAACTCCTAGTGGTTGGTTAATCAAATAGTGTAGGAGTTAGATTAGACTTTGCTAATTCTCATCTAGATGAGAATTAGCAAATCCATTTTGTTTATGCTGCCTTTGGCATTGTGGTTGGTTATAACAATTCTGTTTTACCTTAGTTGATTTGACTTATTACCCTGTTTGGCTAACTGATTACTGATGTTGCTATAATCAACAGAAACGTAGTTTAAAATGTTGTTCTGCTAACAGAAGAAAGAAGAAATTCCAAACTGTGTTTCATTTTGCCATATCAGTTAACATCAACACTCTGTATGCAAACAAGACTCTAGTTTCTCCACAACAGCTTTAAAATAAGTTGAGCATTCTCAAACTGGCATATGATCTTTGCATGTAGATGATATAAACATTCATTGCATTCTTGTTTTTGCCCTTAGGTTGTAGGGAAAGTTCATAGGTGTCGTGATGGGCGCAAGATGTTAATGGCACCAGTAGGAAAAAACAGAGCGCTAGATTAGGTTAACTATAACATACCGGAAGAGAGATTTTCTTGTTGATTGAACCAAAATGATGCCTACTTATACCCTAGCAGAAGACCTGGAACTGACTGATCTAGACTAGTATTGTACCATCTTACTGAACCCTTAGTTAACCACTAAATGGTGACCAAGCCTCCCTTGCCTTGTTATCTTTCTCTTTGCACTACTTCAGCTGTGGCAGAGACCGGCAGGACCTGATCTCTGAGTCTTACTATCTGCTCTTCCTAGTCCTGATCCAGCGCCATTGCTGGCTCCATTTTCTTTTCTGCTTGCTGGCCAAGTGTCCCCCCTCTGATAAACTACAACAAACGACCAGGGGCATTCTGAATACAGGATCTTTGGAGCATTTTCAGTCTTGTAGGATTTTTTGAGCTAAAACTGTTAACGAGCCAAGTTCCTTCATGCGTTCGACAATACTTTTTGATAAATCAAACTATTCATGATGAATCATTTCTGTGAGGAAAAGCCTCAACGTGTCCTTGCTCAAGCAGCTAGGTAATAGATTATTAATTCTAACATGATAAGTTGCAATTAGTTGTCAGTTTAGGTGTCTTGCAACAACCCTATGAAGCAAGATCTCCAACATTACTAAGAAAGCTTATTTTGTCTGCCAGTGATTGGTGACAGAATTCTGTAGTATACATGTAGTAGCTATAAAAATATACTTGAAGAGAGGATAGTGTAATTTTCAGAAGAGTATGCTTGTTAATTTTATGAGTACTAACACTGTGGTTACTTCTGAGATTATTTTGTGGAGGATGTTTGGGAAAATGTCCAGTGGGAAACTACCCTCCTGGCAATAACCCTCTGGAAACCATGTGTAAGAGGTATCAAATAATTCTATGAAAAATAGAATATGTGGGGGAGGTGATGTTCTATTAACATGTATAACTTGAAAATCAAACCCTGTCGCATTTTAGGAGGTATAAAAAAGAGGAAAAGCAAAATGAACAGCCGCGAATTATGAAAATCTTGATCGTACTAAATGTGTGTTTTTCCTAGCTCCGAATGCTATTGGGTTTTAACTTAAGTTTTGTAGGTTTATAAAACATAAACCTCACTGTGATGCTGGATGGGAGAAAAAAAATTAGCCGTTGAATGGTGTTATGGCCCTACATTAGCTCTCTATCTATACATTCAAGACCTTTGGTCAATGTTCAATTCTCATGGGACATATAAGATGACCTGTAAGCTGTCAAGTGTGGGAAAATTTAGCAATGCTTTATGTTTCACACACTTTATGTTCCACATAACTTGATAATCTAATTGTTTAGTCAAGAAAATAATAATCAAATGGTCTTACTTTGTTCTGCTGTTTCCTTCCAGACCAGTGCAAATGAGAAGAAGCGGAATTTTACTGAAACAGTGGAAGCTCATGTGATGTTAGGTGTTGATCCACGTCGTGGTGACCAGGTCTGCTTTGCTTCTTTAAAAAGTACCTTGAAGCACACCTTTTATCCTGTCATATTTTCTCACTATTGCTACTCTATGGAAATTTAACCTGCCATGTTACTGAATCACTTATTGCCAGCTGCATTTGCTGCTGCACTGCAAAGACCTGTTTACTCTGGTTTCACTTGAGTGTATGTGATCTTTCCTGGTCTTTCACAGTAGTTCATTTGGTCAAGCCACTGGTAATGGCTGAAGCTGTTGTTCTCGTGGCATAAGCATCAGTTATTTGATTTCTGTATCAACCCCACAGAGCATTTGTTTTGTTGATCTTTTATTACTTGCTTAATTGTTGAAGTTCGATTTGACTGTCAACTTAGTGCCTTTAAAAACGGTCACCTAGGTGTCATGTTACTGAGCCAAGTCATTTGGCAAGGTTAGCAATTCCAGTGCCGTAGTACGCCACTTTCTTGCAATTACCGGATAAACCTAATTGACACACTTATGCAATTTTATACACACGGGCGCATGGTTCAGTTGAAGGTTTGAAGCACATGCAATCATATATTCTCATCTTCTGGTTCCACGCACAAACAGCACAGCCTGCGTGCTGCGTGATTCAGCATGCACAATGTTCCAGCACTTGTGCTCCCTTTCTCCTTCATGTGGCTAGCACCTCCCTGTACGAGGCATGATCTAGGGTTTCATGACTGGATCAACCAGTTATGACAACAAAAACACAGATGTAAGAAGCTAACTGGGAGGTCGACCATGGAAGCCATTTTCTTGGTACGACAACTTATGGAGAGATATAGGGAGCAAAAGGACTTGCATATGGTGTTCATTGACTTGGAGAAGGCCTATGATAAGATATCATGAATGTCATGTGGTGGGCCTTGGAGAAACACAAAGTCCCAACAAAGTACATTACCCTCATCAAGGACATGTACAATAATGTTGTGACAAGTGTTCGAACAAATGATGTCGACACCGATGACTTCCCGATTAAGATAGTACTGCATCAGGGTCAGCTTTGAACCCTTATCTTTTTGCATTGGTGATGGATGAGGTCACAAGGGGTATACAAGGAGATATCCCATGGTGTATGCTCTTTGCGGATGATGTGATGCTAGTTGTCAATAGTCGGACGGGGTAAATAGGAAGTTAGAATTATGGAGACAAACCTTGGAATCGAAGGGGTTTAGGCTTAGTCGAACTAAAACCGAGTACATGATGTGCGGTTTCAGTACTACTAGGTGTGAGGAGGAGGTGGTTAGCCCTGATGGCCAGGTGGTACCTCGGAAGGACACCTTTCGGTATTTGGGGTCAATGTTGCGCGAGGATGGGGGTATTAATGAAGGTGTGAACCATCGAATCAAAGCCGGATGGATGAAGTGGCACCAAGCTTCTGGCATTCTCTGTGACAAGCGAGTGCCACAAAAGCTAAAAGGCAAGTTCTACAGATTTGCGGTTCGACCCGCAATGTTGTACGGCGAGTGTTGGCGACTAAAAGGCGACATGTTCAACGATTAGGTGTGGCGGAGATGCATATGTTGAGATGGATGTGTGGCCACACGAGGAAGGATCGAGTCCTAATGATGATATACGAGATAGAGTTGGGGTAGCACCAATTGAGGAGAAGCTTGTCCAACATCGTTTGAGATGGTTTGGGCATATTCAGCGCAGGCCTCGAAGCTCCGATTGCATAGCGGACGGCTAAAGCGTATGGAGAATGTCAAGAGGGCGGGGTCGACCGAATTTGACATGGGAGGAGTCCGTTAAGAGAGACCTAAAGGATTGGAGTATCGACAAAGAGCTAGCTATGGACAGGTGCGTGGAAGCTTGCTATCCATGTGCCAGAGCCATGAGTTGGTTGCGAGATCTTATGGGTTTCACCTCTAGCCTACCCCAACTTGTTTGGGACTAAAGGCTTTGTTGTTGTTGTTGTTGTTTTGTAAGAAGCTAACTGATTGGGATAATTTGTCGATTCTTGTAAAAAAAACCCGGCTGATATTAGTGTATGACATTGTATTTGCCATGAAGCCAAAGTTCCCCAATGTGTTGAAACCAGTGTAGAAGCTATGTGATTTAACACATTCAAATACGTAAGAAATGTTGTCCAGTTTTTGTGCATGCTAAGAAATGATGATTAACTAATGCTTCTCCAATTGAATAGCCAAGTTGCCTCATGTTTTTTTTTTCAATCTGCTTGTGAACGTTAGATTAATAGAAAATTATCTTCTGACACTGACCAAAAATTTTCCTGGCATACAGATGGTCCGTGGCGCCATAACTTTGCCGCATGGCACTGGCAAAATGCGTTTCTAAATATCGTTCACAGCCTATTTTACAGGCATTGGGTATATATCATCTCTGTTTCGTAAGGAACAATAAAAAGAGTTCTTGCATCCCAAATGGTGCTTTTGTTTTCTGTGAGTACTTCATGCTGAGGTCCTTCTCTTTATAAGATTGTTAGGGTAGCAGTATTTGCGGAAGGGCCTGCAGCAGAGGAAGCTAGAGCAGCTGGAGCAGATGTTGTTGGTGGTGACGAGCTGATTGAGGAGATTCGCAAAGGTACTTTATTTCCTTTAGTATGTTATGGTTTTTGAAACTTATTTTCCTTGGAATATCACCAATTGCTGCTCTCACTCCCTAGTACCCCATCCTATGTTTTCCTTAGTTTCATCTACGATTTTGACATTCTTGTTGATTGGAATTCCTTTTTTCCACCTACGATTATACATATTAGGAGGAGGCAAACTAAGTTTCGACAAGTGCATAGCAACCCCAATGTTCATGCCTCGGCTTTCAAAGGTATCAGTGTGGGCTTTTGGACACTTATGTTATTTCTTGTTTGACATATTATTAACAACCTGACTGATTCTCCAGGTCGCTAGAATATTGGGTCCAGCGTGGTTTGATGCCAAATCCTAAGGTAGGCATCTTCCTTTTCATTTTCTTTTGGAACCACACTGAAGTTTTCTGCCTTTCTTGACACTTCAAATCTTATAGTTAGGGTCTGTGACAAATGATGTTTCTGGTGCTGTCAAAGCGGCAAAATCAGGTCGTGTTGATTTCAAGATAGATAAAACTGCTATAGTGCATGTTGGCCTTGGAAAGGTATGGGACATGGCCATCAATATTAATACTCATATGCCTAGTGAATTTATCAATATAATTATTTACATAGTCAAGCAACTCCTTTGCAATTCTGTGTCGTTCCTCATTATAGTTTGTGTTGTTTTTTGCAGATCAATTTTTCTGAGGAGAGTTTACGTGAAAATATTGGTGCTTTCGTAAATGCACTTTTACTTGCTAAGCCGGTGGGCCTAAAGAAAAGTAAGTGAGCGGCTGGTGCTTTTAACATGCTTATACCAATATTTTGTATCAACATTGTACCTTATTAGTGAATATTACTCAACTACAAATTTATGAACTTCAAACTATTTTATATTGTGGTATATATTATGAAAATACAAGGGTGAACATGGGTGCACGCGCACCCATTACGAAAAAGAATATAAAAAAGCCAAAAAAAATCAAATAATTCTAAAATTTTGGGGTATCATACTTGGTCGACTGGTCTACTCACATGCGCTCAGAAATGACACCCATGGCACTCTTCGCAAAGAAAAGAAATTCGGATCTCCAAATTACTTCAAACAGTGTCTTTTTTATAGCATCGATTTTTGTCTTTTTTGCCTAGAATACCACGGATTTCATTTTTTTTGTGAAACTTAAATGCTGAGTAGAACACTGCCATGTATGATGCAAAAAATATTCAGATTTTTTTCTAGTATTTTTCTGATTTTACTGTTCATAGCAGGAACCATGTTCCAAAATTCGTGTCTGTGCATGAAGTCTGAGTCTGATTTTGTTTGACCCTTCTCTGTCAGTTTCAATACTTTGGACACTTGACATGAAACGCCAGTGCCCAGTTTAAGAAATCAATTTGAGTACTTAATTCAGATGGTGAATTAGCCAATAGCTCATTCTTAGATATTAATATTTCTCTCCATGCACGTTTTGATATTTACATGTTGTTTCTCTGATAATTGTGATGATGGTATTAAATCCAAGCTGTTAACACTCACTTTCTTTCAGCTTCGAAATATGTTGGATACGTGAAGAAGTTCACGCTGAGTAGCACAGTAAGCTCTTTTCTCTCCCACTTCTATCTGATGTATCGTTGGTTTCACTTTCTAGGGTGTCACATAATATTTCAACCAAAATTAATAACATGTTAAAGACCTTTTCGGTTTTCATCTTCTTACGACCTTATATGTTATATTCCTTTTTATGACAACATTATGGGAGGGCTCTACTGAATTTACATTTGAGTGACAATAATAAATACTCTACAACATAAGATATGAAAGGCTACAGAAGACTGAAAAAGGGCACATGGCTTCATAATCTGAAAGACCAACAGAACTGAAGAAAATAAAGGAAAAAATTGAGTGCCAGACATTTTGGTACAAGTTGTCCCGCAGGCATTATCACTAATTTGTGCATGTGCCAAACAATTTTGAGATTATGCATGTTTTATTCTTTCTGTTCTCTTGAAAGTAGGTAGTATTAGTAGAGGCGTATTTGTCCATTATGCTACTCCCTCCGATCCATATTAATTTTTGCTGATTTAGTACAACTTTATACTAAATGAACGACGATTAATATGGATCGGAGGGAGGATTTTTGTGAAAGTTATGGAGCAATGTGCTAGAAACATTAGGCTTGTACTGGACTCGCAGCCCTAGCAAATGCACTATTATCTTCAGAGCGTGGACCCTGATGGTATTTTAGTTGTGTGACATGATTCTGGCTTTAGTGATCTGTATCGTCCCATGAGAGGTCTTGTGAAATGCTACAGTTAAACCTGTACTGTGTCTGTACAGCTTGATCAGTATGTTGGTATTACCAAGAGTTGCAATGATTGCTAGTGGCTCTGTCATTGTTAGCGGGGTAAACTGAAAGTAAGGCTGCTTGTGATATACTCCCTCCGTCCCAAAATTCTTGTCTTAGATTTATCTAGATACGGATGTATCTAACACTAAAACATGAATAGATACATCCGTATGTAGACAAATTTAAGACAAGAATTTTGGGACGGAGGGAGTAGCACCTAAGCATGTTCAAGTGTAACCCTTACGAGCATTGTCCCAACTTCTTCCATCTTTCATTTTCACATACCGTACTCCAGCTTGGTAGTTTCCACCGCCTGTCCAGGGTTGAGCCCTGGGATTTGACGGCGGACAGCATCTCCTCGGATTGCTCTTATCTTTTATGTCTCTTACCGGAGGAACTTTCTTGCAGATGGGACCTGGATTTCCTGTTACTATACCGTCGCTATCGGCAGCTGCTGATGACTATAGCAAGGCGCATGTGAGCTAAGTATAAAACAAATCTGAACGAACCATTTTATTTTCGGGTACTTGCAACCGGTTCCTTCCAAGTGGCTGGCCTGTCGCAGCGGAGCATGGCGTGTGATAACCAGGCTGAGCAGTTGGATGGGTTGCTGTTCTGACATGCTCGGATGATAATTTTGTGGTAAAAAACTTTGAGCAAACCTTATCTCGTTAAATTCCGCACGGTCACACAATTATGTGGTTTGTTTTGCTGGCCCACTCATGTCATCCTCCTCATTGCTCAGCAGTTTGTCGTGTGCAATCGCAAATGTAATCTTGAGTTCATTGCCAGAGAAGATTTTTTTTTGGTCTTGCGTGGCATAACTAGAGAAGATTGTAGTTACAGGTCTGGCATCTGGGTGATCAGTGACCACTAGGAAGTAACCAGTTTTTGCTGGGCTTATGCTAGTATAGTTAGCATGTTGATTGCAGCGGGTGTGATGCAGTTCGAGGTCGTCATCCCATCCAACTTGTGCACCTGAGAAAATAAAATGGTTTGTGTTGTCTCTGCTCTGTTGGTGTACAATATCTGTGGCCGCCGTCAACAGATTTTGACCTCCTTTGTTTCCTGCTGCCTGCTGGGGGAGTTTTCAAAACAGACGGGGACATGTAACGTCTGGTTCCTTAATGGGCCAACATCAGTATAGGCTAGCGACAAAACAAGGAGTTATGGTTGAAATGGATGCATTTCGGCTTGTTTAGCGCTATCCCGTCGGCCCACTAGTGCTACATGTATGTGGTATTTTAGGATATCAGACGCATACCTCATGCATTTCTAAGCTGCCTGCTCCGAAGTGATCCCTCCAAGAAGGAAATATGTAATCGAACTTATGGTGAAACTATGCCTTTAATTAGATGAACACTGCAGGGTGTGGCTGAGCTGTCTTGTGAGATTCACCGGGGGAACTTTTACAGGGAGAGGTAACTGGAAGAGTGTGTTGATGCACTACCTGCAGATGCAGTGGCGTTGAAATTT
Organism: Aegilops bicornis; assembly: GCA_021605145.1. Classification (NCBI taxonomy): domain Eukaryota; kingdom Viridiplantae; phylum Streptophyta; class Magnoliopsida; order Poales; family Poaceae; genus Aegilops; species Aegilops bicornis. Next base: position 632,080,532 of record CM038675.1, on the reverse strand, counting down.
ATTTTGCAATTGGCTCAGTCTCTAGGTTGCAGCAAGCTTCTGGCCAATCCTGATAACATAGAGGTTGTGGAGGCAATGAAGGATGCTGACATGTCTTCTGGAGTAGCAGTGGCACGGCAATCTTTGATGACTGCTTCCACATTGCTTGTGATTTCCACCTTATGTTTTTTTTTTCGGGAGTATGTCAATAACGTACCATATTAGAAATATAGTTACAACACGGCGAAGACACAGGGAATAGTGCTTCGAGAAAACTCCCACACCCACACGTACTCTACTAAATTTATACCATCACAAAACCTTGCACTATAGCAAAACCCTCTAAACACATGCACAACTCCTCCAATATCTTCTTTTTTTTGCGGCGGAACTCCTCCAATATCGCTAGAACAAGCTCCCTCAGAGAACGTTGTTGGTCTCTATTCCTAAAAACTCTGGCATTGCGCTGCAAGTTCCATGAAATCAAAATGACTATAAGAATCAAAACCGCTTTTTATATATTCCCGTGAAATTTCTCCGCGTTTGCAACCACCAATTCTGCAATCTATCTGTGGGTAAGGGGATCTCAACGGTGATATGCAGAGCAGCGCTGCCAGATTTCTATAGAAATACTGCATTGATTGAGAATATGATCGACAACGTCCTCTTCCTGCAAACAAAGATAGCAAGCTGAAGTATGCTTAAGAAAAAGAAAAAGAAAAAGATAGCAAGTTGAAGTACCATATTGCAGACCATGTTTTGTACGCCGACCCGTCATCCAGAACCTTTTCTGGAATGCAAGCCGGACGAAAATCTTGCACTTGAAAGGCGCCCAACACCTCCAGATGGCTGAAGCTCCAGGGAATCTAACCAAGCCTTGACACAACAACTTGTACACCGAACTAGCTGAGTAGGCTCCCGTCGTAGACCATCTCCATTCGAAAGCATCTGGCCGAGAATCATCAAGGTTGACAAAATTTTGTACAACCCACAAATTGACTAGCTGATCATATTGATTGGGTTGTATCTCCTCTGCAATATCTCCCAACTAGCGATGATTGGAGAGTGCTTCTATCACCGTGCTTACTACTCCCTCCTTTCCGGTTTATAGGGCTCAATTTAAAAATCTCACCAACCAAGGTAGATGGTGAGTGGTGGAATATTTTTGTAATTTGCAAAAGCACCTAATTAATGCTATTGTTTTCCTCAAAAAATTAGATTTAACGATGTATTAATTGCAATGAATGCATGCATAAAGTACATGCATTGGTCAATTTTCTCTTAATACTTGCATGCAATGATTTAATACACCTTGGAATCTGAACTTGTGATAGGTAACAACCAAATTGAGCCTTATAAAATGAAAAAACTAAGATTTTGAGATAAGCCCTACTCCCTCCGTCCTTTGAAGAGTGTACTTCCAACTTTGTTAGAAAGTCAAACATTTTTATGTTTGATCATATTTATACAATAATACGGCAATATTTATGCCATCAATTTAGTAGCATTGGATTCATTATGAAATATATTTTTATCATATACCTTTTTGGTTTAACAAGTATTGATATATTTTTGCACAAACTCGGTCAAATTTTGAAATAGTTTAACCCTCCAACAAAGTTGGAAGTACACTTTTTAAAGGACGGAGGGAGTATAAGACTAGCCACAATGGGTAGTAACATAGAGTAGTAACATCGACATGTTACTAGTCCATGTTACTACCTCTATAGTGGGGAGTAAATATGTGTGGTAACATGCAACCCTTCATTTATTAGGCTATAAACACATGTTGCCTTGATATGTGTGATGTTACTACTACTACTACTAGTAACTACTCCCTCTGTCCTGTAATATAAGAGCGTTTTTATCATCATATTAGTGTCAAAAACGTTCTTATATTATGAGACGGAGGGAGTAGCTATGTTACCACTTTCCTCTTTTTCTTCATTTATTACTTATCACATCATCTATTTTATCTAGATATGTGTGATGTTATTACCTATGTTACTCCCATTGTGGGTAGTCTAAACCGAAAAGGATGGAGTAACTTCGGTGGCAACGGTGGCACAAAATCCCGAACAGTGAAGCCCCCCGTCTGTCTCTCCAAAACAGGACCAAGCCTTGTTTGAATATTGCAGTAAATAAGCTACTCCCTCCATTTTTGTATACAAGGCCACAAACTTGAATTACATGTACCAATGTAAAATTTAATGCCTGCTTTACAAGTCAACTTTTCTTCTTGTTTCGTTGGATCAGTAATACTCCGCATGCATGCAAAGAAACTGAGTGGAGGAAGTAGCTAACTGTCATTATGACTGCATGCATACAAGTATAAACAGGTTGTTAGTACGAGAAAATATCATTAATTTTGCCTCGATTACTGTTGGTGGCCTTGTATAGATGCAAAATGTATATTTCATAGTGGCCTTGTATATAAAAATAGAGGGAGTAATTATCTTGCACATGAATTAGCTCAATTAGGAAAAAAAATCACCTGCAATAGTTGGATGGAGCAGGCTCCTAGTGAGATCATCCCTATGCTGATAGATGGTGTAGCCATCATTACAAGGTAATAAACAGGCACGATGTTTTTTTAAGTGGTGCTACAGAAAAGACATGAATGATCCGAAGTGCCATTCTCAGCTCGTGCTCAAATGCTTCTGGTATGAATAATAAAATAAAAAATAGCAAAAAATTCAAAAAATTCTGATTTTTTTGTGGCACCATCGATTTTGAAAGTACCACTTCCAGAGCACGAGCTAAGGATGGTATCATTTTTTTAGAGCATCGATTTTGTGTTTGATTAAGAAAGATTGCATCTCTTTAAATGCGTTTGAACGCTTTTATATTACGGGACGGAGGGAGCACCATTTTTAGAGTATCAGTTTTTTTGTTTGCCATGACTTCCACAAATATGATTTCGTGATGAAACTATGCAAGCACCTGAAACATTTCTTAATATTTGCCAAAAAAAGTTCAGAATTTTTTGATTTTTTTAAAAAAATATTGTTTATCCAGGAGCATATGAGCTCGCGAGTATACTCCGGTACTCCACATCCATGAATGATGCGGCAAATTTTGACATGCTCCTTACATCCTCTTTTTACATGTGAGATAAGAAGGTAAAAATTAATTAAACCATTAATTAAAGATCAACGGTTTAGATCTATTGGGTACAACCGCACAGGGTTATTGAAGATCTGTGAAAGCGTCCATCTCCGATAACCCGAAAACTGTTATCGGAGAGCCTCAATAAACGATTATTTGGGGGTAAATGTTTTGAATCTGTTGGAGATGCTCTTGTCCCAGTTCCCATCATCCGGATGCCGTTGCGCCGCAGTCAGATGTAATCATGCATGCACCTCCGCTCCGCCTGGAAGAGCTATAAATAGGGGAGCTTGTCCGAAGCAAGTGATCAATAATAACACCACACTCGCAGAGCAACTTCACTGCGAGCCAGGCATCTCTAATCTACTCAATTAACTTGATCGCCATGGCCGCCCCTACCTTTCTGCACTGCCTGCTCGCCGTCTGGCTCCTCTCCTGCGCCGCCCACGCGCAGCTCTCGACGACCTTCTACTCCGCCTCCTGCCCCAGCCTGGAGGCCATCGTGCGGACGGGGATGAACAAGGCCGTCCGCAACGAGCGGCGGATCGGCGCCTCGCTTCTCAGGCTCTTCTTCCACGACTGCTTTGTCCAGGTGATAATTCGCGCTTGCATATATGCGTTGTTACGCGTGCGTGCAGGTTAGATCAGCACAGCCACAGCGTCGGCTGACATGGTACCGTGGCAGGGCTGTGACGGCTCGGTTCTTCTCGACGCCGGCGGCGAGAAGCAAGCCGCGCCGAACAATGGGTCCATCCGTGGCTTCGGTGTCGTCGACGCCATCAAGGCCAGCGTGGAGGCCGCGTGCCCCGGCGTCGTCTCCTGCGCCGACATCCTCGCGCTCACCGCGCGCGACGGGACGTTCCTGGTACGTGCAAAACTTCACCGGCTCGATCGCTAGCTGCTCATTCTGATGAAACTGTTTGGCGGCATGCAGCTGGGCGGGCCGACCTGGAGAGTGCCGCTCGGCCGTCGCGACTCGACGACGGCGAGCCGGGCTCTGGCCAACGCGAACCTCCCGCCACGGACCGCCGACCTGTCCACGCTGATCTCTCTGTTCCGCAGGCAGGGGCTCTCGCCGGCCGAGATGACGGCGCTGTCGGGCGCGCACACCATCGGCCTGGCCCAGTGCCTAAACTTCAACGGCCGAATCTACAACGACGCCAACATCGACCCGTCCTTCGCGGCGCTGCGGCGGCAGACGTGCCCGAGCTCCGGCAACAGGAACCTGGCGCCCATCGACGTGCAGACCCCCGGGGCGTTCGACGCCGCCTACTACCGGAACCTGCTGGCGAAGCGCGGCCTGTTCCACTCCGACCAGGCGCTCTTCAACGGAGGGTCGCAGGACGCGCTGGTGCGGCAGTACAGCGCCAGCCCCGCGCTCTTCCGGAGCGACTTCGCCAAGGCAATGATCAAGATGGGCAACATACATCCGCTCACCGGCAGCGCCGGCGAGATCAGGGCCAATTGCCATGTCGTCAACAGCTAGCTCATCGATCGGTCGATGACTGGCTGATATGTATACTGCTCTAAAGTCTAAACTCAGGGCGTGCACTCGTGGCGTTCTTCATCTCGTTCAAGAAGATATATTTGCGAGACAAACTCTAAACTATCACTCACAAAGTGTGTAAGAGCATCTTTGATGCCAAAAACAGAGCCTCCGTACAAAAAAAAAACTGTCATTTCGCAAACTTTGGAAGACGAAAAACAGCTCCAGCAGATGCGCGCTCTAACTTTATATGGTGAAATGTCTTGCAAATGCCCAAATTTTTGGAACAAGTGTTACAAATTTGCAGCACCTCTGGCTTTTTTCCAAGAGTACATAAAAAACGTACCATATATTTCTAAGAGATAGAAGACAATTACAAAAGACTATCTTTTGCTACGAACAACAAGTGTAGTACAATGATCCTAAAAAAACAAGTGTAGTACAAACACCACACTCGAGTTAATCCGAAGAAAAGCCTCTGCACACAACACAAACACAACGTAAAGGAATCTGCCAGAGCATCAAAGCCACGTCTCGACCAATACCGATCACCACGAAGAACACCAACTTCAATCGGACTTTACTTGCCAACGCCCCAACCATCCGTAATTGCCTAAAGGAGATGGCGAGTGGATGACGGGGCTCAGTTGGTCTTGAGAAAGCCACCGTCTTGGCCTTATTGGCATCAGCGTACATTGCTCCCAAGAACTCTAGCTTCCTCAAAACCAAAAACGCTATGAAGGGAACTCAACCCGCCACTGTGAAACTTCCCAACCACCGATCTTTGCCACCCCACGCTAATTCTCGCCGGTTCTTGTCGCGGCAATACTGTCGGCTGCCCCCAGCCTTGCCGCCATCCCGCCGCTCAGGACATCTGCCGCAAGCCCTGCGACCGTCGCCGGATCTCGAGCCCCTGCCCAATTCCAGCCGTTCCGCGCCTAGCCGCCGCCTGAGATGGTCGTTGCAGCACCACCGCCGCCCACCAATGTCGATTAACAGCCACTGCGACCCTCATACGACCACCGACGAGCCGCTACTCCTTGTCGAGTTCTCGGCGCTCTGCTAGTCATCCCTCATCGCCTTTCCTCGGCCTCTGGCAACCTTCGCGGCCAAAATCGAGCTTGGCGGTCGGCGACCATCAAATCCGCCTCCCGCCTTCCCACACCGGATATCATCTTTTAATTGCTTTCCAAATATCAGGTCAATAGTTTTATAGCATTTGTCACGGCGAAAACTTTCCTATTGCTCAAAAACATTGTGGAATCAAAGATGTTGATAATGTCACCTAGAGGAGTGTGTGTGTATGTGTTGAGTAGGTGGCTACCAAATTAAATTATTTTCTTAGTTTCTTTTAGAGTCAACCGTGGAAAATAAGTTCTCTAGCAATGTAACTAGGTGACACAACCCTATATGATACGTTACAACAAGCTAGTAACCTACACAAGGCAACACACAAGCAAGTAGAAACAATAAGTAAAGCTAGGGTAATGAGACAACCGAAAGTGATGAAGACGATGATGTAACCCGAAGTTCACACACTTTAGAGGTGTGCTAATTTTTTATGAAGAGGGAGAACAGAGAATGCTCCCACAACAACAAATGTCTCATCTTTTTCTTTGAGAACCACAAGCAACGAATGGCCAAGTCCCCTTCCACTGAGGTAGCTCTTGCTGCGAGCTATAAACCCTAACAAACGAGCACGCGACATAACCACTACATGAGTTGAAAGCTTTCGGGTAACACCAACCATCTAGGGTTCCACACAAAATCCAAGAGTAGCAAGATTTGGCAGGACTCGATCTGTTCAAGACCACCAAGGAGATAGATGGCCGCCTCTTATGCGGGCCGAACGAGCAGCTCCTCCATGTTAGGCTGGCCGAGTCGGAGCATGAGATTCACCTTTAAACTGAGTAGAGGCGACGCAAGGCGGAGGAGACGACCAAGCATCTGCGCCGACCGAGGACAGATGACGTGATGGCTGGGGCGGCTTCTTCCACTAGCGCCATGACGATAACGACGACGACGATCCTATTAACCTCAGAGGCCATGCCTCGAGGCGACCGTTCGCTACTTAGCGTAGGCTTAGGTTAAGTTTGAGTAGTTTGAATGAAATTTGCTAAATCTGTCTGTAATGTATCAAAGTAGTTTAAATTTTGCTTGTTTGAGTTGTTTGAAATGGGGGAATATTTGATGGACATGATGGGACGTCCACGAACACATCCGTGGATGTTTGATAAAACGCCGTTGGAGATGTCCTCAACCGGCTGCCGGCACCAATGAAACCTTTCCGTTCTAGTTCCTTCTCTTTTCTTTTCTTCTTGTGCGCCCTCTCCCCCCATCATCTCCGTGGGCCAGACAGCACAACCGCCCTCCTCGAAGCCCGACCGATCTCCTTGACCCCTCCTCTCCTTGACTGTTCTCTTCGAGTGCGAATCGGCGTAATCGCCACCCTTCCACAAACACACAATGCAGGGGTAACTGAGAAGTCTGTCTTTTGATTTCCACGAGCACTCACCGAAACTAATCGCTCCCGAATCCCCCACTCCGGCTCCGGTAGGACATCCTGTCGCGTTTTGCCATGAATAGCTGTTTTTTTTGCTTCGGCCCTCCTAGTTGCCTTGCTGCATGATGGATCTGTCCAAGTATGTGGCCGATCTCATATGCTTCTTTCGTAGGTATGTAAAAAAAAAAACAACATTGTATATGCTGTAATAATGGACGGATTAGTTCTTCCACCCAATAATCTGATACTACTGTCCAAGTATGTTTCCAAATCAAACCTAAATTTCTGGATTCTTGGGTAAATTGCTTAAGTCGAAGTCTAGACCGTCCATCCATCTGGATGGACGGCCGTCCTTGCACCCTCAGGATGCTTCTGTTCGGCCTCCCTCCCACAATGGCAAGGCCACAAGGGGGGAAGAGAGAAAAATAGTAGTACACTACTCATTTTCTCCGAGAACTCCAAAACCCTTGCGGCCGCTTCCCTTCTCGTTTCCCCTCCTTCGGCTGCTAACCGGATTCGCCTCACAGGCTCGGGATCCGGGCGTTCCGCGCGATGGGCGGCGGCGGCGGCAGCGCGGAGGAGGTGGAGCTGACGGCGCAGGAGACAGCGCTCTACGACCGCCAGATCCGCGTCTGGGGCGTCGATGCCCAGAAGAGGTGCCCCCCCCACCCCCCCACCCCCCCCACCCCCCCACCCCCCCCACCCCCCTCTAGAAAACCCACCTCTGCTCTTCTTTTTCTCTTTCGTTTACTCCATTATTATTTCTATTTTCCTGTTGTGTTAGCGCGTGCTGTTCTTGTCTCGAGAAATCCACCTTTTTTTGTTTTCTGGGGCTCTCGCGGGTTTCCAGCCGAGATTCAACCTTTTGCACAGTACCCCAAAAAATCTTCTGTTATAATTGGATTCCCCCCTGATTATGTGAACCCGGTTTCAATTTCATGCTTTCGGTAGAAATTTTGGGCTTTTTTTTTCTGCCAATGTTATTTGCTCTATTTCTCTTTGTCCGGGTGTGTAATTTCTGCCTTTTCTGTAACATTGTTGGGGCGCATTCTGCTGTTTTCACCTGACTGTTATATTTGTGTCTGCTCGGAACAGGCTAAGTAAAGCGCATGTGCTTGTGTGCGGCGTGAACGGTACTACCATTGAGGTGTGCAACTAAAGCTGCCTTCTGTTATTCTGCTTCACAGATAATTTATCTTTTTTTGAAAGCTTTGGTGGTCTGCTATTGATTAGTATATCTGAAAATATAGCATGGAAATAAGGGTTCAAGCTGTTATGATAGTAATTATTACGGCTCAAGGTTGTTGTAACTAGTATCTGTGGATTGGACTAATGTTCCGTATTTTGCATTCCTGAAATGAATAATGTCCAACTCTGTCATTTTGAGTTTCTTTAAACTGTCTATGTGCTAGCCTGCTAGTTTTCTTTCTCAGTGCTAAATCTTTTTCTTTCCAAGATAAAAATAATTAAATTATAACTTACTGTTCCTTTGATTCTCACTCTTGTTCCATCTTGTCAAACCATACTGATTTTCCAAACAGAGCCCCCCAATTCTTTTTGACATTGATTAAATTTCAGTATTTTAACTTTTAACATGATATTTACAGTTTAGTTAATTCGGTGAAGGCAATCACATACACTAAAGTTGATTTCTCTCCTACTCCGCAGTTCTGCAAGAATATTGTTCTAGCAGGAGTTGGCAGTTTATCCTTGATGGACGATCACATAGTCACAGAGGATGATCTCAATTCAAACTTCCTAATTCCTCATGATGAGAGTGTGTATGGTGGTAAATCACGGGCAGAGGTTTGCTGCGAGTCCTTGAAAGATTTCAATCCAATGGTCCGAGTTGCTGTTGCAAAAGGTGAGCTGTATAGTTTGATGCACTTTTTCCTTAGTTTGCTTATTATGCTTAATAAATATATTGTATAGAGCGATCATGTCTTGCATTCTAGAATTGGTTTGTTCCAAAATTACTGGCAGGAGTGTGTTCAATTTGTTTTGTTAACTGATAATGCACTCATCACGCTGCCATAGTTGAGAAAGTTCTTGCGAGAAAGATCATTTAATGATAGGAACAATCGGGTTGTTATGGTATTGCACACTGTTTTACTAATATTGTTTCTGTAAGATAAATTTTGAACCATTCTCAGTTGGCCATATAATCTGAGATTCTTTTTACAGTATTGATTGGAAAAGTTCTGACTATTATGTTATTTTTTCCAGGTGACCCATCACTTATTGATGGAACATTCATTGACAGGTTCGATATTATTGTAGTCAGCCGCGCATCTCTTAAAACAAAGGTGTAGATCCTTCTCTTAAGTAGTATTTCGTAACTATTAGTTTGTTTTGTCATGTGTTCCGTTTCTTATCCTTACTGTTGTTGCATATGTGTTATGTTTTAGTTGTTTATTAATGACAACTGCCGGAAAAGAAGCAAGCATATTGCCTTCTACTCTGTAGACTGCAAGGATTCTTGTGGTGAAATATTTGTTGATCTGCAGAACCATAGCTATCTTCAGGTATGTATTTCGTAAGGACTTGTGGCATCTCGTCTATTGATCCGTTGATTAGCATTGTATTACTTGCTTTGTTCACAAGCCAAAACATTTATGCCTTCTGATTTGCTTAAGAAATACTGGACTCAATGGCAATCACTCCCATGTGTTAGTGAGTACACAAAATAATGGGTGCTGAGAATTGGGGTCTGCTGCTAGAGTTGGAGCTGTTATTTGTGGGCCCAGGAAATAAGTGCAGCCCCCATTTCGGATTTGGCCTTTTTTTTTCCTAGAATGTGCACGAGTGTGCATATCATAGCCCCTCCACAAGGTTTACAACCGTAATTACAAGGCTCACACTAGCCTCCACCACCACACACACAACAAGTTAGGAATTACTCGCCACTGGCCTGCCTATAGATACCACTAAAGAAGAATACTAGGTCACTCTTAAACTTCCCTGCCGATCTCCATGTGCGCCCTTCACTATCAATGTTCCGAAGTGCCGTTAGAAGTGATGGTGTTTCGCCGTCGAAGACAATGGCGTTGCGGTGTTTCCACAGTTCCCACAAGCATAGTGTGAGGATTTGGCCTTTAGGGGCTCTAAAGTGGGGGCTACTACTGGAGATGCTCAGAATGCTTTCCATATTTATGATAACTAGTGGCATGCAATTTTTTTTCTTAAGTTCATTCTTAAGATGTACATCCCTGAAATTGTTTTTATTTTTTCAGAAGAAGCCTGGAGGAGAACCTGAACAGCAGGAGTTGAAATATCCTAGTCTGCAGGTATGGAAATTTAATTTGAATTTTTTTTGTAGGTTCGTAGAGATGTCTTTCAGTAGCTGTGCTCTCTTGTTTTGTACTCCTTACTTTTTTATTTGCTCCGCGTATTAGGTTTGTCTAAAGTCAAACTTTATGAACTTTCAACAAGTTTGTAGAAAAATATATTAACATATACATCACCAAATCACCGTTGGATTCATCATTGAATATATTTTCACATCATATAGATTTGTATTGTAAATGTTTATATTGCTGTCTACAAACTTGGTCAAACTTTATAAAGTTTGACTTCAGTCAAAGCTAATATGCGGAGTAAATAAAAACGGAGGGAGTACTCCTCAAGTTGGTTATCCTTGTTTTGCTACCATGTGCTTTACTGGGGAGTATTTACTATGCAACTTATACAAATTACATGATACACAGAAGCAATTTGAGTAATGTTTTCATATTATGACATAAAATTCACGTTGATACCTTCTACGATAGAACATCTAGTGTTTCGTGGCAGCAGAGAGAAAAAGAAAATAAGTGCTTTTATTGCATTTTGGTTTCCCTCTAGTTCTGATGTGGCTCTGTGATGCCCATCTACCCATATTTGGAAAGGCCTGCAATTTCTTTTTTGGGTAATACATTTGTTGGAGGTACCTCTGGTTGTTGTTCTTTTTATACTGCTTCTGTTCTTCCTTAAATTGTTTGTTCCATGCAAGTACTTATGCATGCTTGCTATGTACTTAATACTGGTTCAATCTGTTATTGTACTGATGGTGCTATATTACTCCTGTGCTATTTCTGTAGTTCAGTACAATATTGCTGGAATACCTACAGGAACTGATATCACCCCCTTTTGGATGCTTCGATTGCCAAATATAAAATTTTAATCCAATGATTGCAATTGTACACTACTGAATCTCATATGATTTGCTTAAAAATCAATCACACCCTTCTGGATGCTTCATGTGGCAAGTATTACAATTTGAATCGCATTGACTGCATTTACATTTGGTTTGTTTTTATACAGGAAGCTATTACTGTGCCCTGGAAGGATCTGTCCAAAAAAACAACTAAATTGTACTACGCCATGAGAGGTGATGATATGAGAACCTAAGATACTGTTCCTAAGGTTTATGTTGTCTAATAGTGGCAACTGTGTTTGTTTATTTTCTTGGTCTTTTTTCATGGCCAATATCAGGCGAAAATTGGGATCAACGTGATTCATTTGTACGTACAGAAATGATAAATATTTAGTGGAACAGATCAAATTGGATAGCTGTTCCGCTAAGTATTTTCTTTTTCATATCTCACAAAGCAAATGAGTGCTCCTCTATGGACATAGAATATAACATCCCATATTGAACTGGTTTTCTGAGATTTTCTTTAGGACTTGTATTTTTGCTTTTCAACCAAAAATTACTTATTTGCATGTTCACTCGATCTATGACTGTTTACCTATCTGTATTTTTCCACGTCTTGGTTTTGTAACTAACATAAACACGTCTGTTTGCAGTCTTGGAAAGTTATGAATCATCTGAAGGGCGCGACCCCGGTGAGACATCACTTTCTGATCTACCTGCAGTTTTGGCTCTGAGGAAGGATATGTGTGATAGAATGGTACAGCTTTGGCCGTTTGTCGTACTTTGAGCAATCGAGTCACGTTTCTTCAGATATTTTACACAGCACTTTAAACTGCAGTCTTTGGATGAGTCTCGAATTCCTACGTCTCTCCTGGAACGGCTTCTAGCAGCTGGGAAAAAGGAACATCCTCCTGTATGTGCAATCCTTGGTGGCATTCTTGGTCAGGTAGGTCCAATCTTCCATCCTTTATTTTTTGTTTCTTCTATTGTTTAGTTTTTGTGATGCTGGAAAATAAGCACAGTAATTAATCTCATTTACGTATAGATCATTATCTTTTTTTAATATGTGGAACATAATAGCTCAACAGTAAATATAGTCATCTCAAGCAATGTATGTCATTAAGTTGACAAAAGTAGGTGACATATTGAGACGACACTTTGAATACAGTCACTTTAACATAATGGTAGGATTTACTACTACATAACACTAACTACTGTAGAAGTCGATAAAAGTAAACGACACTATTCTTCTCTGATTTATTGAGGGGTTGGCTCCTTTATATAGTTAGACACGATTTGACCGACAAGCTGGGGAGTCTATTCAATCTCTAATACGATCTAGAAACTGAGTGGGCTCTTTCCTAACAAACTTGCTTAGCCAACTGTGACTCTAATTAAGGAATGGGACTCCATGTTTGATGGGCTAGCCCACAGTACACCGATTCAGGTTTAAATTAATTGGGTCAAGGCAAGTCCAAACGAGACTTCAACTAACTATGATTTATTTAAAGCTTGAATATGCTTTTTTTTCTAAATAAAATTACTGCAGAACTAGTAAAATCTGTCGATGATATCTTACAACTGAATTTAAATCCAAATCATAATTTTATGTTGATCACATGAAGATTACATGTCTTGTAAAGTAACCGTGGCATGTTATATCTAAAATTGTCAGTTAAGGTTCAGTTAAACTGGACTTGTCCTGACTTAACTTCTGTCCCATGTGTTGCATGCTATTTCCTGAAATTATTATTTACACGCACCAACACCAAAAGCATTTACTAAACCTGCTAGACAAGTTGCATCCTCTTCCTCTTGCCCTTCACTGTAGCAGCAACCGTTGGTGTATTCCTAGATCAATATATACCACACACCACATGACTTCTCATTATGATAGTAGCTGTTCCAACATCCTTAACATCATTTTTTTGTGTTAATTATACTTGGATTGGATCATATTGTTTCGTGGCTAAAAAAAAACCAGACTGAAGATCTGGCTGTAAAAACTGGAACTGTCAACTCGTCCAGTTTGGCCTAGCGACTGCTTAAGCATGTGAGCAGCCCTTATATGGTCAAATCAGGTGGTTTGCACTGAACCATGGAGCAGTTCGGCCTGTTGCACGCCACTCACGCTAGAAAACAGTTAGGCGCGACCTCATGCGTCAGTGCAGAACTAGCGACGCCACCTACTCAACATGGCTATGCTGGTTTGTTGATTGTGATGCAGAAATGAAGGTACTCATCCCTTAATTGAAGTACAGTACTACCAATTAGCCCAGCGGTCAAACCAATGAACCAGCATTCCAACAGCTGAACCAGTGAACAGAGGTACTCACTGGTTCAAAACTGTGGTTCGTAGATAGCTCTTGGTAGGCCTTGAAATTGCATTAGATCACTTGGTGGAAGATAGCTTTTTGGTTTGAAAGTTGCCACATGGATTGTTTAAAAAAGAATCTCACACCCGTAATTGATCCACGAAGGATGTGAATGAACATGCAATGTTTCCTGAAACATGTAGAAAAACCTCCAGCCCAAAAGTACACTATATTATATTCCATTTATGTGCAGAAATATTGGAGTGTGAATTTCATTTCATTTCAAGCCTTCTCATATTTGAATGTTCTCTACAGCATACTGCTCACGGCTTTGCACTTTGTTTTTGGATCTAACAGGAAGTGATTAAGTCAATATCTTGTAAAGGTGATCCGATCAAGAATTTCTTTTACTTCGACGCCGCTGATGGTAAAGGGGCCATGGAGGACATCCCCCAAACTCCTGAAGACTGAATCACGTGATACCTAACTCTCATCCGACATGGCTCGCTGATAATTGTACCCAATCGTCCGAGTCGAACATGTGACAACTCTAGATCGGTGGCTGAGGCTGGAAACTTAACCTAGCATTTTAGCGTTTTTATTACTGTACTTAGCGTTTTAGCGTTGGCACCATTGAACAGAATTGACATTCTCCTCCAAACAGTTTCAAATCTGAAGGCAGTCACGCTATTGAATGATGAAATGCTTTATTTTCTGCTTGCCTTGGTGGTTCTTAGTGATTAGAATAAAAAATATATATCACAGACACATGATGAAAAAATATTTTCTCAATAAATAAATAAAAACATGAAGAAAGAATTAACAGTGGTACAAGAAAGGTGCAGATTCGACTAGATCTTCATCCCACGGTGCTTCAACATTGTCATCCGCCCACCATCGCTGTCAAGTTGTTACTATTTGTTGCTGACTCTTGGATGAACAGCGTGGTTGGGCATCATGGATGTTGAGATCATCACCTACCCAATGATGAATCCAAGCTAATATGCAGAGTGAATGAAGAGAGAAAATTTCCCGAAGATTATTTTAAAGTGTACAAAAAAAAGCCAGTGCAAGAACCATTTAAAAAAACCATACACTTTTTAAAAATATACGTAATAATTTTTAAATACACGAACGTTTTCTGAAATAATCAACAATTATCTAAACGCAACATAAAAAAAACGATTTTCAAAAAAATAAGTGGAATTTTTAAAATGTCTTACAATATAAAACGGAGGGAGTGCATTATTTACAATTATTCAAATCATCTTTCACACATTTCTCTTAAACAAAATATGTTAAATGAAAAAGGAAGGGGCAATCTTTACGGTTCAGCCCATGTACCATTCATCGCTTAAGGCGGAGTACGAGCACTGACCTAAATGCAAAGTGGAGGATCCGTTGTTTCTTTACTTCAAGTTTTTCCTTGCGGGGTAATATGAATTTGTTCAAAGTTTATAGAGTTACAATCAAAAGGCACAAGATCCTCAATACATGACTGGACTATGCTTATTAAGCCACACTACCATGGAAAAATATTAAATTTTTCCGACAAGGGTTGACAAAGAGGGAGGAAACTAGAGAAGACGCACGAAAGAGTACCACGAGGACTACAAGGCTGGTGATGGATTTAGATATTTCGTATATACATGGGTGTTCAAAATGACAAAACAAAATCAACATGACGGATTTAGAGCTCTGGATTAGAACAACACTTTCGGTGTACTCTAACACTTAAGCATAATAAAGAGAAAAATATAGGTACCGGCATCAAATAACTACAGATTGCTGATTAAAAAAAAACTATAGATTGTTGGAACAATATTAAATTGTTCCGACGAGGGTTGACAAAGAGGGAGGAAACTAGAGAAGACGCACGAAAGAGTACCATGAGGACTACAAGGCTGGTGACGGATTCAGATATTTCGCATATATACGGGGTGTTCAAAATGACAAAACAAAATCAACATGAAGGAAATAATTTTTGTGTTCCGACCCCGAACTCATGTGAGCTTAGGTGAACAATAAAAAAATGGGAAACAAATTCAGAACATTTTGAATTATTTCATTGACAAATGTTTTGATTGCTTGCAGAGTTTCATCACGGGATGACATTTGTGGAAGATGTGGCAAAAAAATCGATGCTCCAAAATGTTTTTCCTGTGATAAAACATTTATTAATGTTCGGTACAATTTTCGTATAGAACTTTTAGATTCTTTTTTCATTTTATACTTCTCATCCGAGCTCGGGATCAAAACAACACTTTAATTGTACCCTAACACTTCAGCATAATAAAGAGAAAAATATGGGTACCGACATCAAATGACTATAGATTGTTGATTTGAAAAAAAAAACTATAGATTGTTACACCCAAACTTTGTTCTTATCCTAAAAACATAACATTACTTTCAAAAGGAAATAAAATTGATGCCCGCACAATTGCTAGTTTTCGAAACACTACTTCTAATCTGTTACAGTACAATTTATAAACACATAAGATGAAAGAAGAAACAATGGCACAAGAAAGGCCCAGGTTCAACTATCGCTTCCACATTGTTGTCATCCGCCCACTATCGCTTCCACATTTTTCGCCGCCGATTCTCGGATGTGTAGGCCATCTGCCATCACCTACCCAAAGAATCCAAGCCGATGGAGGATGAACGCCAAGATGAGCAAGACAATAGCGAAGATGAAGCCTTTCTTGCCTAGGAGCCAGTCCTTCGTCTTCTTTGCGGCTTCGACTCCTCGCTGTGCTCTGCCGATCCATTTCATCATTCTTTGTAAATCTTGTGAAGGGAATGAAGGCATAGCCTGTTGAGCGTTGGCATCCTCCTCCTTGGACAGCTCGATACCGAGCAACCCGCTCATTTTGCCATCTCATCAGGGCTCATGTTCTCCACCATGGATGCAAACATCTCCCACATAGCAGGGCTAACAGGGATTGTTCCGCTTGATGAAGAGGCCCCAAGATGGGATCTCACGGGTACAGAAGGTTGCGGCGGTGGAATTAGGTTTTTGGCTCCATGTCTGGTAGTTTGGGGGTACATAGGTATATATAGGAGGAAGAAGTACGTCGGTGGAGCAACGTGGGGCCCACGAGGGTGGAGGGCGCGTCCAGGGGGTAGGCACGCCCCCTACCTCGTGCCTTCCTGGTTGATGTCTTGACGTAGGGTCCAAGTGCTCTGGATCACGTTCGTTCCGAAAATCACGTTTCCGAAGGTTTCATTCCGTTTGGACTCCGTTTGATATTCTTTTTCTGCGAAACTCTGAAATAGGCAAAAAAACAACAATTCTGGGCTGGGCCTCTGGTTAATAGGTTAGTCCCAAAAATAATATAAAAGTGTATAATAAAGCCTGATAATGTCCAAAACAGAATATAATATAGCATGGAACAATAAAAAATTATAGATACGTTGAAGACGTATTAGCAAGGCACAAAATGACCATGCTGATTAAGCCCCAAAAGCCCGGATGAAGGAAGTACATTGAAGCCGAAAAATACCACCGTGCCGTAAACAAAATGTGTATTTTATTTATGTGTGACTTTGCCAATTTATTTTTGGTTACTTTATCAAGTGCAACAAAAGTAGGCATACAATAGTACTCTATATCTAACCTAGGAAGAAAAATCTCCATGTGTAACTGTGCCCTACGACGCTTCATTCGCCCCACAAGTAGTCCTTCTCATGATCTCATCACATGTGCCAGTGAGCTCACGCGTGCACAACTCCCGAGCCCCGTGTGTCAATATATCACTTTACTGTGCTTCCCAAACCCTCTCTATACATCCGCGCGGATGGTCCGGTCACAGAATGCCGACCTAGACGGGCTCCTCATATCTGCCCTATACGTTTATTGTTGGGTTCATATTTAAAAGATGTTTTTGATGATACTTTTTTTGTATATAACTTATTTTTTGATAGTGAAATCAAATGTCAAAATTGATCCAAAATATAAGGAGGCTAATAAATCAAGACAGGGTAGTAGAAAAGAGTGAGATATTAGCAACCATCCAAAATTGGGACCCAAAAATAAACGTATCAGATAGTGTGTGGTTGTGGCAATTTTTTTAAGAGTGTGGGCACCAAGGAAATGATCTCACTACTCGCGGACTATTTTAAAAAGTGGCCATGCATGTCTGGTCGTGAGCAGCAGCATCAGAGCAACATTGTTCGTCCGTGTATGGTGATGGACAAAGAGCAGCGCTTGTGGCCCACAAATTTGGACCCTTGCTGGTGGCCTATGTAGAGACGTGGCCTGCAACACACCATAGAATGAAAAATGGGTTTTAGTCCCACATCGCCCAGGCAAGGGGGTGGAAGACCAATTTATAAGCTTGAGCTCATGAAGTGTGAAACTAGTAGAAGCATACATATCCTGATAAGCGTGTGCACCCGCGTGGATATATGCGACTTAAGACCTCAGTGAAGCAATGGAAAACAAATTAACCCAAGCTTTTCCATTCACCTATCTTGGATTGCCAATGAGCACCTCTCAACTTAAGATGGAGGATTTTTAGCTAATTATTCGAAGAGTTGAAAGAAGACTCACATGGTGCTCCACTTTACTTTCCTTGGATGGTAAGCTACTCATGATTAAATCAGTCTTCTGTGCATTGCCAATTTTCTTCATGTGCTCCTTGGCTCTGCCTGTTGGGGTCATTAATCAACTCAACAAATACTTGAGGCATTTCCTATGGAGAATATTTGGCATGGAAGAAAGTGGAATGGCACCGGTTGCCTGGGATAAGATCACTAAGCCGAAAAACTATGGTGGTCTCGGAATTTTGAGCATCTTGGAACATAACAAAGCCCTTCTTATGAAGAATGTACACAACACTACTACAAAAAGGGCTATAGATGGAATGGCTACTAATAGCGCACCTGTGATGTGGTGCGCCATTAGTATATTCTAATACAAGCACCATGTCTCGCCATTAAGTAATATATTACTAATGGCGCGCACCGGTGTGTGGTGCGCCATTAGTAGTTTAGGAAAAAAAACATAAGAAAATTTTTTGTTACTAATGGCGCACCTTGGGGTGGTGCGCCATTACTAATTTAACTAGTAATGGCGCACTTTCCACCGTGCGCCATTACTAAGTTTTTTTTAAAAAAATCAAAAAAATACTATTTTTTTATTTTTTCAAAACTACTAATGGCGCATGAGAATGGTGCGCCATTAGTAGTTGAACAACTACTAATGGCGCACCACCCCACGGTGCGCCATTAGTAACTTGGCCACCTTCCACCTTCCACTAAGATGTCGGTGGAAGGTGGCCAGTGTTAATGGCGATGGGAGTGGTGCGCCATTAGTAGTTGAACTACTAATGGCGCACCACTCCCACGGTGCGCCATTAGTAACAACCACCTTCCACCGAATGCACCCCTCCCCGTGGATCGCCTTTTCAGTTTTAAAAAAATAAAAGAAAATAATGAAAATGTCAAAAAATAAAAGAAAATAAGTTTCCCATGTGATATGTGGTCTAGTTGTTGGGAAAATTTGCAAATATGAATTTCGACTTCATTTGCAAAATCTCTAGAATTTGTAAAATGGGCATAACTTTTGCATACTAACTCGGATGAAAAAGTTTTTTATATGAAAAATCATCTACTCGAAAAGTTACATCCAAATTTAACAGGGGCAACCCCGTTAAACATTTTCAAAATCCCCAAAAACCTAACAGAAAAAAAGTTACGAGCCTTTCAAGATCTAGCGGCAAAAAAATTCAAAAAATTTCAAAAAAAATTGGTTTTGAAATTTTTTTTTGATTTTTTTTTCAAAAAATGATACTCCCTCTGTTCCTTGATATAAGGTGTATAGATTTTTGAGAAAAAATCCAAAATATAAGGTGTATTACATTGCACCACTCGTCTGGATAATTTTTTTAGGGATTTGATTACATTTTCTTATACCGTGCAAGCTCCTCTATTTTCTCATGTCCATTAGTTAGGTGTAATCTCATCCAGAACTTGTGAAATTTTCCCTCCATGTGTGTTCTTTAATTTCCGTGCCAAAAACTATACACCCTAAATTTAGGAATGGAGGGAGTACGTAATATGATCGAGAAGTTTGAAATATTTTTCAAAATTTCATCATAGTCATTAACATGAACAAAGTCCTAGACATCAATAAGGTATAACATGATTGATATGCTAGATATATCAACAAGTGCCTGTGAAGTGAGCTGTTCTTTGGGGTTGGATAGAACTACGAAGTTAAGCGTCTTTGAAATTTGGAGTAGTGTGAGGATGGGTGACCTTTCGGGAAGTTTGACCACGGAGTGCGATTTAACCTGAGATTAAGCATATTGACCCGAGATTAAGCCATAGTGAACTGAGATTAAGAAAAAATTAAAAAAATTGAATTTTTTTTTTTAAAAAAGTAAAAAAAAATTTGAAAAAATTTAAAAAAAATTTGAAAAAAAAAGTTACTAGTGGCGCACTTCTATATGGTGGTGCGCCATTAGTATCTGGTATACTAATGGCGCACCAGGTGGTGCGCCATTAGTAAAAATTACTAATGACGTGCTATTAATGGCGCACCACAGATGCGCCATTAATAGCCATAATAGGTGCGCCATTAGTAGGGGTTTTTCTAGTAGTGCAGATTCCTCAATCAGGAAGATCTGCCTTGGGTGAAGTTAGTATGGGAAGCCCACTATTCTTCTGGCCCTCCCTTGGATAAAAGGGAGGGATCTTTTTGGTGGAAGATGCATATAAACTTACAGCCTACTTACTACAAGCCTGCACATGTGTAGTTCAGTCGGGCAACTCTATTCATCTATGGCTAGATCCTTGGGCAGGGGAGACAATTCATCATAAGTTTGCACAACTGCACTCATTCGCTATATCTGATACTGTTACCATTGAGAGTTTTGCTAGCAGACCAAACTGGATTGAAAATTTCCATCTGCCTCTGTCTACTCAAGCCCACGAGTAGTTCTTACAACTGGTAGATCTCATCCCTTCTTTGAACCCCCTCGGCAAAGATAGTTGGTTATGTGTTTGGACCAGAAGGATAATTACTCTTCGATGAAGATGCATAAGCATTTGATGGGAAATCATGAAGATCGAATCTTTTTCATAAGCATTTGGAGCAGCTCCAGCGGGTTCAAGCATAAGATTTTCTTCTGGCTAATAGCGCATGACAAAGTGAACACTAGGAACATGTGTTAATAATAAGGGGCATGAACCTGGATAACAAATTTTGCGCAAACTGCAATGAACAAGCTGAGGAAACACTTTTGCATCTACTCTGCAACTGTCTGTTTGCATAGAATTGTTGGAACTCTTTGATCCCAAATAAAAAGAGAGGCATTTCAGTTTATGAGGAAACCTTCCTAGCCAAAGCTGAATTACTATCTCACTTTGGTTTAGAAGTGGCTATGCTAGGGTGTTGGAGCATGATGAATGGGAAGGTCTTCTGAAACATTCAACCCACGGTCCAAAATTGGAGATTTACGCTCAAATAGGAGCTCAAGTTATTTGGTTTCAAGATCAAGAGCAAATTCACAGCAGAGTTCCAAGCTTGGCTAGGTCACACTTTCTAATTACGTGATAGACCAGATCCCCAAAACTGCTGTTGGATAATCCGCTCTTCTGGTCTTTAGGGGTAGATTTTTATAACTTATTTTCACTCACCTATTCTTCTGAATTATATGTATCTGCATCTTTTCTCCTTACCCCATGTAACATACTCTCTTATTTTAATGCTTAAAAAAAGACAAGGGAGTGAAAGCAAGACACGGAGAATCAACAAGTATTGTTATGGGTGTGGTGATCTTTTCTCTTGGGCGCAAATTGTTCCGAAAAGAGTTGACAAAGAAGGAGAAAACTAGGGAAGACACACAAAATTGTACCACGAGGACTACAAAGCTGGTGACGGATTCAGATATTCGCGTATACATGGGTGTTCAAAATGACAAAACAAAATCAACATGAAGGGAAGAATTATCGGTTACCCTAGGACGCGGCTATTCTTAGGAACAGAGGGAGTAACATATTAGAAGTAACTGCCCAAGTGTTTTCATTTGGAAAACTAGCAATTGTGTGGGTATCGATTTTATTTTCTTTTGAAAGTAATGTTCTGTTTATATGACAGGAACAAAGTTAGGGTGTAACAATACCCATATTTTTCTCTTTATTATGCTGAAGTGTTCGGGTACACCGGAAGTGTTGTTCTGATCCCGAGCTCATGTGAGCTTGGGTGAACAGTAAGAAAACTAAAATTAATGTATCCCACATTGATAAATGTTTCATTGCTTGCAAAATTTAATGTCATTTGTGGTAAACGTGGCAAAAATAAAATAAAATTGATACTCCAAAAATAACATTTTGGAGCATACTTTTTTTGCCACGTCTTCCACAAATGTCATCTAGTGATGAAATTTTGCAAGCAATCAAAACATTTGTCAATGTTTGGCACAACAAAATCAGTATTTTTTGGATTTATTTTTTCCTTTTTATAGACATATTTTAGAGTGTAGATTCACTTATTTGCTCCATGTTTAGTTCATATTGAAATCTCTAAAAAGACTTATATTTAGGAACGAAGGGAGTTCAATTTATAAGCACATATGCTGAAAGAATAAATAATGGACAAGAAAGGCCCAGGTTCAACTATTGCTTCCACATCGTTGTCATCCGCCCACTATCGCTTCTGACCCCACGAAAAAGAGCAGAGTATTATTTTTCGCCGCCGATTCTTGGATGTGTAGGCCATCATCACCTACCCGATGAATCCAAGCCAATGGAGGATGAACGCCGAGATCAGCATGGCAATAGCAAAGATGAAGCTTTTCAAAGCTGAAGGCAGTCACGCTATTGAATGATGAAATGCTTTATTTTCTGCTTGCCTTAGTGGTGGTTAGTGATTAGAATAAAAAAATATATATCACAGACACATGATGCCAACATATTTTCTCAAAAAAAAAACATGATGAAAGAATAAACAGTGGTACAAGAAAGGTGCAGATTCGAGTAGCTCTTCGTCCGACGGTGCTTCCACATTGTCATCCGCCTACCAATTCTATCAAGTTGTTACTATTTGTTGCTGACTCCAACAGCGTGGTTGGGCATCATGGATGTCTAGATCATCACCTATGCGATGATGAATCCAAGCTAATATGCAGAGTGAATGCAGAGGGAAAATTTCCCAAATATGTTTTTAAAGTGTATAAAAAATGCTGTGCAAGAACTATTAAAAAACCATACAATTTTTAAAAATACGTATGATTTCTAAATACATGAACGTTTTCTGAAATAATCAACATTTTTCTAAACACAATATTTTTAAAAAACAAAGGATTTTTTTGAAAATAAGCGCACTTTTTAAAACATACAGGATTTTTATAAATATGTTAAAAAATACATTATTACTATTATTCAAATCAACTTTCACACATTTCTCCTAAATATGTTAAATGAAAAAGGAAAGGGCAATCTTTATGGCCCAGCCCATGATTCTTCGCTTAAGGCGGAGTAGGAGCATTGACCTAAATGCAAAGTGGAGGATCCTTTGTTCCTTTACTTCAAGTTTTTTTTTTGCGGGGTAATTAATAAAAATGTATGCAAAGTTTATAGAGTTATGATCAAGAGGCACAAGTTCCTCAATACATGAAATATTAAATTGTTCCAACAAGAGTTGACAAAGAGGGCGGAAACTTGAGAAGACGCACGAAAGAGTACACGAGGACAACAAGGCTGG
The DNA here is from genome assembly GCA_021605145.1 of Aegilops bicornis. Classification (NCBI taxonomy): domain Eukaryota; kingdom Viridiplantae; phylum Streptophyta; class Magnoliopsida; order Poales; family Poaceae; genus Aegilops; species Aegilops bicornis. The sequence goes on along the minus strand of CM038675.1, from coordinate 632,057,297 downwards.
TGACGGATTTAGATATTTCGCATATACATGGATGTTCAAGATGACAAAACAAATCAACATGAAGGGAAGAATTTTTGGTGTATCCTAGGACGAGGCTGTTTTGATCCCGAGCTCATGTGAGCTCAGGTGATCAGTAAAAATATGGAAAATAATTTTAAAAAATTCTGAATTTTTTCATTGACAAATGTTTTGATTGCTTGCAAAGTTTGATCACAGGATGACATTTGTGGAAGATGTGGCAAAAAAAATAATAACAATGCTCCATAATGTTTTTCCCGTGATAAAACATTCATCAATGTTCGGTACAATTTTTGTATATAATATTCATATTTTGTTTTTCATTTTACTGCCCACTTTTGGCGTACCCTAACACTTAAGCATAATAAAGAGAAAAATATGGGTACTGGCATCAAATAACTACAGATTGTTGATTCGCAAAAAAAACACTATAGATTGTTACACCGCAACTTTGTTCTTATCCTAAAAGCAGAATATTACTTTCAAAAGGAAATAAAATTGATGCCCGCACAATTGCTAGTTGTCAAAACACTCGGCCAGTTACCTCTAATCTGTCACAGTACAATTTACAAACAAATATGCTGAAGAATAAACAATGGTTATAAGAAAGACCCAGGTTCAACTATTGCTTCCACATTGTTGTCATCCGCCCACTATCGCTTTCACATCTTTTGCTGCCGATTCTCGGATGTGTAGGCCATCATCACCTACCCGATGAATCCAAGCCGATGGAGGATGAACGCCAAGATGAGCATGACAATAGCGAAGATGAAGCCTTTCCTGCCTAGGAGGCAGTCCTTCGTCTTCTTTGCCGCTGCAACTCCTCGCTGTGCTCTGCTGATCCACTTCATCATTTTCTCTAAATCTTGTGAAGAGAATGAAGACATAGCATGTTGAGCGTTGGCAGCATCCTCCTTGGACATCTCGATACCGAGCAGCCCGCTCATGTTTGCCATCTCATCAGGACTCATGTTCTCCACCATGGATGCAAACATCTCCCACATAGCAGGGCTAACAGGGATTGTTCCGCTTGATGAAGAGGCAACCTGAGACATATTTACCAAGCTTTCTGAAGAGTCAGATTGTACTGAGTTTCGTGCTCCGTCATGTGGCTGTGAAATACTAGTATGCTCAGGAGAAGAAGAACTCTTTTGAGGGCTTGACAGATCAGAACTAATATCTTCTTCTACAAATTCTTCAATGACAACTCCCTTTGGCAGCCCTTCAGTCGCAAGTTTTTCTTGTGCCTCTGTCAGAGCTTGAGCGACAGTTTCATCTTCCGGAGACATCTCATGGGCTTTACTCAGGTCAGCAATAGCAGCCTCGAGGTTTCCTAGCTCTTTGTAAGCCTGACCCCTTCGGTAGCACGCCTTGGCATCGCCCGATTCATAGCTTAAAACCTCCGAGCCTTCCTTCACGCACTCCTCAAACTCGCCCAGCTTCAGGTAACAGGCCATCAGATTAACGCTGCACTGCAGCTGCAGAGCGCCCGGCCGCCGACGGCACGCTGTTCTTCACGCTGTCCCTGGCGAGCTTGTACTTGGCGGCGGCGTCGGCGTACTGCCCACGGCCATGGAGCTGGTTCCCCTGCCGCTTCAGCATCTTGGCGGCGGATATCGCGGACGACGTCTGAGCGTCGGCTTGCGCCTTCATGGCGGTGAGCTCCTCGGGCTTGGCCTTGGCGATTTTCTCGGTCATGTCGAGCATCTCCTCTGGCCTCGTTTTGTTCAGCTGTTCGGCGGCGAGCTTGAAGTCGTCGGCCGTCATGTTCTTCATGCTCTCGGTTGCGAGCTTCAGCAGGTCCGGGTTGGACATGAGCTGCTGCTGCATCCGGGCGAGGTCGCCGGCGGGTATGCGTCGCATCTGCTCCTCCGCCAACCGCATCATCTCCGGGTTCATCATGGCGTTTCCCACGGGTGGATCCAAGACGTCGCCGATGGACGGGTCGACGCGAGGACGAAGCGGCGACAGGGAGCTCGCGGGTTTGGGAACTGGCTCTCGATCGTGTGTGTCTCTCTCGCCTTGTTCTTTTCTTTCCCGTCGCTTCTGGTTTGGCGGTGGGTTTGTGAGCTCTCGCCGCAATTTATTGATGGGGGTTTGGGAGGGGAGACGAAAACGGAGTCCCACTCGGTTCGTCCGACTCCAGTCCGAAAGCGGAATCACTGTACGTGCGTACGATGGTATGGGCGCCGGACAGCGCCGTCATGTCGGTCGGCGAACATGGAGATGAGCGTGGCGAGGCTGGAGCCCACCGCGGGGAGGTTAAAGTTGGCGAGGGACTGGCTCGCCGTCGTCGAGTCGCGCCGGCCGAGCGCCACTGGCCAGGTCGGCCCTTGGAGCTGCAGATGTCAGAACAAACAAAACAGACAAGCTAGTAAGCTGCAATGAGCTAATCACTCCGGGAGTCCAGCCATGTTTGGCCGGCCGGGACGCACCAGGAACGTTCCGTCGCGCGCCGGATGTCGGCGCAGGAGACGACGCCTCCACGCGCGGCGTCGATGATGATTAGAAGATGAAAAAGAGGTAGTTGATCTCGACGAGGAATGAAAGGTTTGATCAGAAGGAGAATCAATCAACTTTAGATAGAGCTCCGCTACACTTACGCGCTCGCCACACACTTCCTATAAGTGTTCAAACTACCAAAAAAGATTATTAAACGCTTAGACGCGATTCGCCGCTCCTTTTGTTGGACCGCTAAGGAAACTTGTTCGGGCACTAAGTGCCTCGCGAATAAGTAATTTTACCAGGAGCCGGGATGTACCGGTGTTGGATCCACTGTCCATCGATTTCATCGAGCTCCGTACAGCCTAACCTAGTATAACACAATAATTCATCCAGCAACTATACTTTATAATATAGTCTGACACAAAACAGTGACTAGCAGCTTTTTGCAGAAAAGAGAGAGTGAGTTAGAATTGGGAGACGGACGATGCATGCATTCTCTCTCCATACAAATGAAATGTACTTAATTTCATCCTTAAATTTTGAATGATTGATATCTCTTAAATGAAATGTTCATTTTTGAAACTTTTTATATATTTGGAATCGTGGTGACAAGATCTTGAGAACAAGATCAATCTTGCATATATTTGAAATACTTTTTATTTTATATATTTCAGTTATATTTGAAATGACTTTCACAAAACATAAAATTGTTTCGCTTTGAAAAGATATTTCATATATTTGAAATAATCAGTTTCACACACGCAATAATCTATTTCACATCATGAAATAAACAGTTTCACATATTTAAAAAGTAGACCTAAATTGTTGCATAAAACTCACTTGACTCATTTCAGAATATAAATTCACTCATTTCAAAAAACTTATTTCAATCCTTAAGAGACGAATTCCACAGGTTTTGCCAAAAAAAAACTTGATTTCGGTCATTTTGATTTACTGATTTCAATTATTTGAAAAAGCATATTTTAATTATTTCTTAAAACAATTTCACTCGCTTCATAAAACATATTTTGCTCATTTCAAAAAAGTTTTGAAATAATCAGTTTCACATGTTTGAAATAACTAGTTTCAAAATTTTGAAACAACTAGTTTCAATGATTTCACACCAAAAAAGTGGCATGTGTATTTAAAAGGATTTCACACCATTTTTGATATGATTGAAATAGAAGAACTTAAACTTGTTTAAATATATTCAAAATTGGTCCTGTTCTACAGATCACATGTTCAGGAATTTGAATATATAAAAAATTTCAATAATAGAAAATTAGTGTTAGAGATATTTGTTGGTGAACGTTGCAGAAAATAAATTTTTTCTACGCTTCACCAAGATCAATATATGGAGTCATCTAGCAACGAGAGAGAGGAGTGCATCTACATACCTTTGTAGATCGCGAGCGAAAGCGTTCAAAAGAACGGGGTTGAGGGAGTCGTACTCGTCATGATCCAAATCACCGAAGATCCTAGTGTCAAGATTTAACGGCACCTCCGCGTTCAACACACGTGCGGTTGGGAAGACGTCTCCTCCTTCTTGATCCAGCAAGGGGAACGGAGAGGTTGACGGAGATCCAAAGAAGACGACGGGCGTGGTGGTGGAAGTAGCGGCGATCTCCGAAGCCGCCAAGCTCAGCGAGAGGGAGAGGTGGTACGAGGGGAGAGGGAGGCGCCAGGGACTAGGGTGCGGCTGCCCTCCCTCCCCCCTCTTTATATAGGGGGCCTAGGGGTGCGCCGGCCCTAGAGATCCCATCTCAAGGGGGGCTGGGGGACTTGCCCCCCAAGTCAAGGGGGGCGCCCCCCACCCCTAGGGGGTCCAACCCGAGGCGCAGCGGGAGGCCCAAGGGGCGCGCACCAGCCCACCCGGGGCTAGTGTCCCCCCCACTTCAGCCCATGGGGCCCTCCGGGATAGGTGGCCCCACCCGTGCGACCCTCGGGACCCTTCCGGTGGTCCCAGACAATACCGGTGACCCCGAAACTTTCCCGGCGGCAAACCGGACTTCCTATATACAATTCTTTACCTCCGGACCATTCCGGAACTCCTCGTGACGTCCGGGATCTCATCCGGACTCAACAACTTTCGGGTTACCGCATACTAATATCTCTACAACCCTAGCGTCACCGAACCTTAGGGTGTAGACCCTACGGGTTCGGAGACACACATACATGACCGAGGCGACTCTCGGCCAATAACCAACAGCGGGATCTGGATACCCATGTTGGCTCCCACGTGTTCCACGATGATCTCATAGGATGAACCACGATGTCGAGGATTCAAGTAATCCTGTATACAATTCCCTTTGTCAATCGGTACGTTACTTGCCCGAGATTCGATCGTCGGTATCCCAATACCTCGTTCAATCTCGTTACCGGCAAGTCACTTTACTCGTATCGTAATGCATGATCCCGTGACCAACCACTTAGTCACTTTGAGCTCATTATGATGATGCATTACCGAGTGGGCCCAGAGATACCTCTTCGTCATACGGAGTGACAAATCCCGGTCTTGATCCGTGTCAACCCAACATACACTTTCGGAGATACCTGTAGTATACCTTTATAGTCACCCAGTTACGTTGTGACGTTTGGTACACCCAAAGCACTCCTACGGCATCCGGGAGTTACACGATCTCATGGTCTAAGGAAATGATACTTGACATTGGAAAAGCTTTAGCAAACGAACTACACGATCTTGTGCTATGCTTAGGATTGGGTCTTGCCCATCACATCATTCTCCCAATGATGTGATCCCGTTATCAATGACATCCAATGTCCATGGTCAGGAAACCGTGACCATCTATTGATAAACGAGCTAGTCAACTACAGGCTCACTAGGGACATGTTGTGGTCTATGTATTCACACATGTATTACGATTTCCGAATAACACAATTATAGCATGAATAATAGACAATTATCATGAACGAGGAAATATAATAATAACCATTTTATTATTGCCTCTAGGGCATATTTCCAACAGTCTCCCACTTGCACTAGAGTCAATAATCTAGTTACATTGTGATGAATCGAACACCCATAGAGTTACGGTGTTGATCATGTTTTGCTCATGGAAGAGGTTTAGTCAACGGATCCGCGACATTCAGATCCGTATGCACTTTGCAAATATCTATGTCTCCATCTTGAACATTTTCACGAATGGAGTTGAAGCGGCGCTTGATGTGCTCGGTCTTCTTGTGAAACCTGGGCTCCTTAGCAAGGGCAATAGCTCCGGTGTTGTCCGCGAAGAGGGTGATTGGCCCCGACGCATTGGGTATGACTCCTAGGTCGGTGATGAACTCCTTCATCCAGATTGCTTCATGTCTTTGCCTCCGAGGCTTCCATGTACTCCGCTTCACATGTAGATCCCGCCACGACGCTTTGCTTGCAACTGCACCAGCCATCGCCCCACCATTCAAAATATACACGTATCCGCTTTTGTGACTTAGAGTCATCCAGATGCGTGTCGAAGCTAAGCGTCGACATAACCCTTCTGACGAGCTCTTCGTCACCTCCATAAACGAGAAACATATCCTTAGTCCTTTTCGGTACTTTAGGATATTCTTGACCGCTTTCGGTGTTCCATGCCGGGATTACTTTGGTACCTTCCTACCAAACTTACGGCAAGGTTTGCATCAGTGCGGTACACAACATGGCATACATGATAGACCCTATGGTCGAGGCATAGGGGACGACACTCATCTTTTCTCTATCTTACGTCAGGTGGTGGGACATTGAGCCGAGCTCAATTTCACACCTTGCAACACAGGCAAGAACCCCTTCTTGGACTGATCCATATTGAACTTCTTCAATATCTTATCAAGGTATGTGCTTTGTGAAAGACCTATGAGGCGTCTCGATCTATCTCTATAGATCTTGATGCCTAATATGTAAGCAGCTTCTCCAAGATCCTTCATTGAAAAACACTTATTCAAGTAGGCCTTAATGCTGTCCAAAAGTTCTATATCATTTCCCATCAAAAGTATGTCATCCACATATAATATGAGAAATGCTACAGAGCTCCCACTCACGCAGGCTTCTCCGTAAGTCTGCATAAACCCAAACGCTTTGATCATTTCATTAAAGCGAATGTTCCAACTCCGAGATGCTTGCACCAGCCCATAGATGGAGCGCTGGAGCTTGCATACCTTGTTAGCATTCTTAGGATCGACAAAACCTTCCGGCTGCATCATATACAGTTCTTCCTTAAGATAGCCGTTAAGGAAAGTCGTTTTGACGTCCATTTGCCATATCTCATAATCATAGTATGCGGCAATTGCTAACATGATTCGGACGGACTTCAGCTTCGCTACGGGAGAGAAAGTCTCATCGTAGTCAACCCCTTGAACTTGTCGATAACCCTTAGCGACAAGTCGAGCTTTATAGATGGTAACATTACCATCCGTGTCCGTCTTCTTCTTAAAGATCCATTTGTTTTCTATCGCTCGCCGATCATCGGGCAAGTCTGTCAAAGTCCATACTTTGTTTTCATACATGGATCCTATCTTGGATTTCATGGCTTCAAGCCATTTGTTGGAATCTGGGCCTGCCATCGCTTCTTCATAGTTCGGAGGTTCACCGTTGTCTAACAACATGATTTCCAGGACAGGGTTGCCATACCACTCTGGTGTGGAACGTGTCCTTGTGGACCCTCTGAAGTTCAAGAGTAACTTGATCCGAAGTACCTTGATCATCATCATTAACTTCCTCTCCGATCGGTCTTTGGCACCACAGAACATCTTCCTGAGCTGCGCTACTTACCGGTTCAAGAGGTAGTACTTCATCAAGTTCCACTTTCCTCCCACTTACTTCTTTTCGAGAGAAACTCTTTCTCCGAGAAAGGACCCGTTCTTGGCGACAAAGATCTTGCCTTCGGATCTGAGGTAGAAGGTATACCCAATGGTTTCCTTAGGGTATCCTATGAAGACGCATTTTTCCGACTTGGGTTCGAGCTTTTCAAGTTGAAGTTTCTTGACATAAGCATCACATCCCCAAACTTTTAGAAACGACAGCTTAGGTTTCTTCCCAAACCATAATACATTCCCAAACCATAATACATACGGCGGCGTCTCAACGGATTTAGACGATGCCCTATTTAAAGTGAATGTAGCTCTCTCTAAAGCGTATCCCCAAAATGATAGCGGTAAATCGGTAAGAGACATCATAGACCGCACCATATCCAATAAAGTGCGATTACGATGTTCGGACACACCGTTACGCTGAGGTGTTCCAGGCGGCGTGAGTTGTGAAACGATTCCACATTTCCTTAAGTGCGTACCAAATTCATGACTTAAATATTCTCCTCCACGATCCGATCGTAAGAACTTTATTTTTCAGTCACGTTGATTCTCTACCTCATTCTGAAATTCCTTGAACTTTTCAAAGGTCTCAGACTTGTGTTTCATCAAGTAGACATACACATATCTACTTAAGTCATCAGTGAGAGTGAGAACATAACGATAGCCTCCGCGGGCCTCAACGCTCATTGGACCGCACACATCAGTATGTATGATTTCCAATAAGTTGGTTGCTCGCTCCATTGTTCCGGAGAACGGATTCTTTGTCATTTTGCCCATGAGGCATGGTTCGCATGTGTCAAATGATTCATAATCGAGAGACTCTAAAAGTCCATCAGCATGGAGCTTCTTCATGCGCTTGACACCAATGTGACCAAGGCGGCAGTGCCACAAGTATGTGGGACTATCGTTATCAACATTACATCTTTTGGTATTCACACTATGAATATGTGTAACATCACGTTCGAGATTCATCAAGTATAAACCATTGACCAGCGGGGCATGACCATAAAACATATCTCTCGTATAAATAGAACAACCATTATTCTCGGATTTAAATGAGTAGCCATCACGTATTAAACGAGATCCAGATACAATGTTCATGCTCAAAGCTGGCACTAAATAACAATTATTGAGGTTTAAAACTAATCCCGTAGGTAAATGTAGAGGTAGCATGCCGACAGCGATCACATCGACCTTGGAACCATTCCCTACGCGCATCGTCACCTCGTCCTTCGCCAGTCTCCGCTTATTCCGCAACTCCTGCTTTGAGTTACAAATATGAGCAACACCGCATTATCGAATACCCGGGAGCTACTACGAGTGGTAAGGTACACATCAATTACATGTATATCACATATACATTTAGTGTTGCCGGCCTTCTTGTCCGCTAAGTATTTGGGGCAGTTCCGCTTCCAGTGACCCTTCCCTTTGCAATAAAAGCACTCAGTCTCAGGCTTGGGTCCATTCTTTGGCTTCTTCCCGGCAACTGGTTTACCGGGCGCGGCAACTCCCTTGTCGTCCTTCTTGAAGTTCTTCTTACCCTTGCCTTTCTTGAAACTAGTGGTTTTATTGACCATCAATACTTGATGCTCCTTTTTGATTTCTACCTCCGCTGATTTCAGCATTGAAAATACTTCAGGAATAGTTTTCACCATCCCCTGCATATTGTAGTTCATCACAAAGCTCTTGTAGCTAGGTGTGAGCGATCAAGGATTCTGTCAATGACCGCCTCGTCAGGAGGTTAATGTCCACCGGGACAAGCGGTTGTGCAACCTGCACATTTTGAGTATGTGCTCCTTGTGTAACTATTTTCCTCCATCTTACAATCTGTAGAACTTGTCGGAGACTTCATACCTCTCGACCCGGGCATGAGCTTGGAAAACCATTTTCAGCTCTTCGAACATCTCATATGCTCCGTGTTGCTCAAAACGCTTTTGGAGCCCCGGTTCTAAGCTGTAAAGCATGCCGCACTGAACGAGGGAGTAATCATCTGCACGTGATTGCCAAGCGTTCATAACGTCTTGGTTCTCTGTGATGGGTGCTTCACCTAGCGGTGCTTCTAGGACATATGCTTTCTTGGCAGCTATGAGGATGATCCTCAGGTTCCGGACCCAGTCCGTATAGTTGCTGCCATCATCTTTCAGCTTGGTTTTCTCTAGGAACGCGTTGAAGTTGAGGTTGACATTAGCGTTGGCCATTTGATCTACAAGACATATTTGCAAAAGTTTTTAGACTAAGTTCATGATAATTAAGTTCATCTAATCAAATTATTTAATGAACTCCCACTCAGATTAGACATCCCTCTAGTCATCTAAGTGATACATGATCCGAGTCAACTAGGCCGTGTGCGATCATCACGTGAGACGGACTAGTCATCATCGGTGAACATCTTCATGTTGATCGTATCTTCTAAACGACTCATGTTCGACCTTTCGGTCTCTTGTGTTCTGAGGCCATGTCTGCACATGCTAGGCTCGTCAAGTCAACCTAAGTGTTTTGCATGTGTAAATCTGGCTTACACCCGTTGTATGTGAACGTTAGAATCTATCACACCCGATCATCACGTGGTGCTTCAAAACAACGAACTTTCGCATAGCAGGCGCACAGTTAGGGGGAACACCTTTTTGAAATTATTATGAGGGATCATCTTATTTACTATCGTCGTTCTAAGCAAATAAGATGCAAAACATGATAAACATCACATGCAATCAAATAGTGACATGATATGGCCAATATCATTTTGCTCCTTTTGATCTCCATCTTCGGGGCACCATGATCATCATCGTCACCGGCATGACACCGTGATCTCCATCATCGTGTCTTCATGAAGTTGTCACGCCAACGGTTACTTCTACTACTATGGCTAACAGTTTAGCAATAAAGTAAAGTAATTACATGGCGTTATTCAATGACACGCAGGTCATACAATAATTAACCTATGGCTCCTGCCGGTTGTCATACTCATCGACATGCAAGTCGTGATTCCTATTACAAGAACATGATCAATCTCATACATCACATATATATATCATTCATCACATCCTTTTGGCCATATCACATCACAAGGCATATGCTGCAAAAACAAGTTAGACGTCCTCTAATTGTTGTTGCATATTTTACGTGGCTGCAATAGGGTTCTAGCAAGAACGTTTCTTTACTACGCCAAAACCACAACGTGATATGCCAATTTCTATTTACCCTTCATAAGGACCCTTTTCATCGAATCCGATCCGACTAAAGTGGGAGAGACAGAAACCCGCTAGCCACCTTATGCAACTAGTGCATGTCAGTCGGTGGAACCTGTCTCACGTAAGCGTACGTGTAAGGTCGGTCCGGGCCGCTTCATCCCACGATGCCGCCGAATCAAGATAATACTAGTAGCGGCAAGTAAATTGACAAAATCGACGCCCACAACAAATTGTGTTCTACTCGTGCATAGAAACTACGCATAGACCTAGCTCACGATGCCACTATTGGTGAACGTTGCAGAAAATAAAAAATTTCTATGCTTCACCAAGATCAATCTATGGTGTCATCTAGCAAAGAGAGAGGAGTGTATCTACATACCCTTGTAGATCGCGAGCGGAATCTCTTTAGAGAACGGGGTTGAGGGAGTCGTACTCGTCGTGATCCAAATCACCGAAGATCCTAGTGCTGAACGGACAACACCTCCGCGTTCAACACACGTACGGTCGGGAAGACGTCTCCTCCTTCTTGATCCAGCAAGGGGAAAGGAGAGGTTGATGGAGATCCAGTAGCACGACGGCGTGGTGGTGGAAGTAGCGGCGATCTATGCAGGGCTTCGCCAAGCTCAGCGAGAGAGAGAGAGAGAGAGGTGGTACGAGGGGAGAGGGAGGCGCCAGGGACTAGGGTGCGGCTGCCCTCCCTCCCCCTCTTTATATAGGGGGCCTAGGGGGTGCGCCGGCCCCTAGAGATTCCATCTCAAGGGGGGGCTAGGGGGGGGGACTTGCCCCCCAAGTCAAGTGGGGCGCCCCCACCCCTCGGGTTTCCAACCCTAGGCGCAGGGAGGCCCAAGGGGTGCACCAGCCCACCAGGCTGGTCCCCTCCCACTTCAGCCCATGGGGCCCTCCGGGATAGGTGGCCCCACCCGGTGGACCCCCGGGACCCTTCCGGTGGTCCCGGTACAATACCGGTGACCCCCGAAACTTTCCCGGTGGCCGAAACTGGACTTCCTATATACAATTCTTTACCTCCGGACCATTCCGGAACTCCTCGTGACGTCCGGGATCTCATCCGGACTCAACAACTTTCGGGTTACCGCATACTAATATCTCTACAACCCTAGCGTCACCGAAGCTTAAGTGTGTAGACCCTACGGGTTCGGGAGACACGCAGACATGACCGAGACGACTCTCCGGCCAATAACCAACAACGGGATCTGGATACCCATGTTGGCTCCCACGTGTTCCACGATGATCTCATCAAATGAACCACGATGTCGAGGATTCAAGTAATCCTGTATACAATTACCTTTGTCAATCAGTACGTTACTTGCCCGAGATTCGATCGTCGGTATCCCAATACCTCGTTCAATCTCGTTACCGGCAAGTCACTTTACTCGTACCGTAATACATGATCCGGTGACCAACTACTTAGTCACTTTGAGCTCATTATGATGATGCATTACCGAGTGGGCCCAGAGATTCCTCTCCGTCATACGGAGTGACAAATCCCAGTCTTGATCCGTGTCAACCCAACAAACACTTTCGGAGATACCTGTAGTATACCTTTATAGTCACCCAGTTACGTTGTGACGTTTGGTACACCCAAAGCACTCCTACAGCATCCGGGAGTTACACGATCTCATGGTCTAAGGAAATGATACTTGACATTGGAAAAGCTCTAGCAAACGAACTACACGATCTTGTGCTATGCTTAGGATTGGGTCTTGCCCATCACATCATTCTCCCAATGATGTGATCTCATTATCAATGACATCCAATGTCCATGGTCAGGAAACCGTGACCATCTATTGATAAACGAGCTAGTCAACTAGAGACTCACTAGGGACATGTTGTGGTCTATGTATTCACACATGTATTACAATTTCCGGATAACACAATTATAGCATGAATAATAGACAATTATCATGAACGAGGAAATATAATAATAACCATTTATTATTGCCTCTAGGGCATATTTCCAACAATATTGTCCATCTAAAATTTTAAACAAAGATAAAATGGATGGATTTGTGTGTGTGTGTGTGAGAGAGAGGAGAGATTCTGCATGCATGCATACGTACACTTGGTGTTAAAAGGTACTACTACACCATTCTGACACTGATTAGACTAAAATCAGAAATACAAGAGATTTTTTTGCATTGAATACTTTCATATACGCATGCACATGGTTCCGCAACTTTTGATGTGGCAGCACCTCATTGGTGGGAAGATCTCCTGTAGCTCCCGGCTCCGGTAAAAAACACTTTGCGAGGTGCCTCATCACTTGGAAAAATCTGTGTAAGAAAAAAACTTGTGGTGGTCTAGGCATCAAAGATTTGCAGCTTCAAAACAACTGCCTCCTCCTAAAATTCTCCTACAAACTCCTGCCTTGGAAAAAATGGTGTCTCCTTCATAACTCGCTCAATTTTTCCTTAGTTCAACCCTACCCCTTCTTCCTTTGGAAGATTCTTAAACACCAACTCCAAAACCTTTTCACAACTTCCTTCGTTTTAACCAATAACGGAAGCACTACTTTCTTCTGGTTTGACACTTGGCTCACTGATATCCCTCTAGCCAAAAAATAGCCCCACCTATTCTCCCACTCCACCTAGCAATACGTTACGGTCTCGAGGTTTGGCATGATGGATTGCTTGCAACCTCATGGAACCGCCTAACCCATGTTGTGTCCTCCGAGCTTGCTGTGGTTCTATCTTTGTTGCAGGATGTTACTTCCACGGATGCCCCGGATGACAGGTTCCTCAACCATGGCGCCACGTTCTCCGCAAGGTGATCTTACTCGCCGCTCTCCCCCACTGAAGAGCTAGACATCCACGCCGATAACATTTGAAGCTCTAAGGCTACGTTAAAAGTCAAGATTTTCAGACGGCTTCTACTCCGTGATAGGCTCAACACCAAGGCGAACCTTCACCACAAGACGATAACCCCTGATTCTGCTTGCCCGAGGTGTGCTCACCCCTTCGAGGACGCCACACACCTAGTCATATCCTGCCCTAGGGCGTTCCAGGTGTGGCAACTGCTAGGTCTTCACCTACCTCCCGACATCAACCATTTGTGGGATACAGTTGTTGGGAAGGGTTGCATGGAAAACAAAAAAATTTCTACGCACGCGCAATGATCTATCCATGGAGATGCATATCAACGAGGGGGGAGAGTGTGTCTACGTACCCTCATAGACCATAAAGAGAAGTGTTTGATAACGCGGTTGATGTAGTCGAACTTTCTTCGCGATCAAACCGATCGAGTACCGAATGTACGGCACCTTCGCGTTCAGCACACGTTCAGCTAGGTGACGTCCGCGCCTTCTTGATCCAGCAAGATGGCGAGGTAGTGGATGAGTTCCGGCATCACGACGGCGTGGTGATAGTGACGGTGACGGTGAAGTTATCTCCGCAGGGCTTCGCCTAAGCACTACGAAAGTATGACCGGGGGTGTAAGCGGTGGAGGGGGGCGCCGCACACGGCTAAGACAATGTTGTGTTGTGCTAGGCGCTCCCCTACCTCATATATATAGGTGGGGCGGGGGGGGGGGGGGTGGAGGGAGTATGCCGAATCCTTCTTGGGGTCCTTGTCGGTGTCAAAACCGGCGGATCTCGGGTAGGGGGTCCCGAACTATGCGTCTAGGCGGATGGTAACAGGAGACAAGGGACACGATGTTTTTACCCAGGTTCGGGCCCTCTCGATGGAGGTAATACCCTACTCGTGCTTGATTAATATTGATGATATGGGTAGTACAAGAGTAGATCTACCACAAGATCAAGGAGGCTAAACCCTAGAAGCTAGCCTATGGTATCATTGTTGTTCGCCCCTACGGACTAAAACCCTCCGGTTTATATAGACACCGGATAGGTTAGGGTTACACAGTCGGTTACAATGGTAGGAGATCTACATATCCGTATCGCCAAGCTTGCCTTCCACGCCAAGGAAAGTCCCATCCGGACACGGTCTTCAATCTTGTATCTTCATAGTCTTGGAGTCCGGCCGTGACGATAGTCCGGCTATCCGGACACCCCCTAGTCCGGGACTCCCTCAGTAGCCCCTGAACCAGGCTTCAATGACGATGAGTCCGGTGCGTTGATTGTCTTCGGCATTTCGAGGCGGGTTCCTCCTCCGAATACTTCATAGAAGGTTATGAACACAAGGATAGTGTCCGGCTCTGCAAAACAAGTTCCACATGACACCGTAGAGAGAATAATTTTTGCATAGATCTGCTGACGTATTCCGCGGCGTGACATCACACCACGGCCAGGCCTTTATATGAATCGTTTTTTACCGTTCCACCTTAGCGCGTTTAGCGAGGCGGTTTCCTTGGCACGTCTTATCAAAGCATAGATCGTGCCCCCCTTATTCCGGGATTCTCATCAATACGGACGTGGGTAACCCATCCGCGCCATTGATTACGGCGCTTGGGAGATAAGCGAGTTTTACCAGGCTGGTGGGGACGCATAGCTCCGTCCGTCCATATAAGGGGATAAGGATCTACCTTTTCACCTACGCCTTCTTCCTCCTTTGCTTCTCCATTTCCAAGACTCGAGCTCCAGCGCCCAAGTCCGCACATCCCACCTCAACCTTCTCCAACCATGTCGAGGCGGGAGGCAGGTGGATGGCCTCCTCCGTCACGGAGGGGCACATCACAAGATCAAGGAGGCCGGATACATGTCCGCGACATCGCCAGACAGGCTGCCCGATCTTGAGGCAGCTCATTCCAACCCCCGGGCCCCATGAGAGGGTGGTGTTCCTCCCCACTTCCTCCATGGACTAGGTTTTCCACTTCACCCATTTGTCCAGGGGCTCATGTTCTACTACGGCCTGGACTTCCACGACACGGCCTCAATTTCGTCCTCAACATCTCGGTGTTTATCGTGTGCGAGGCCTTCCTCTGCATCCAGCCCCACTTCGGCTTATGGCTGAAGATCTTCAACGTCCGGCCGAAGGTAGTGGGCGGCCGTCAAGCGAGTGCGGCGGCGCCATGGTTGGCAAGATGGCCAAAGTCCCATGGCTCGAGGGCGCCTTCGTGGAGACAATAAAGGGGTGGCAATCAGGATGGTTTTACATCACCGAGCCACGCGACCCCGAATGGGTGGCGGCCCCAATTTAGATCTGGCTTCCCACACGGCTCTCGTCATGGAAAGAGACGGGCCTGACGTGGGGGAATTCGGAAGAGCTATCCGGACTCCAAACATGCGTCCGAAACCTGTTGGACAAGAATCTCAGGCTTGTTGACGTAATCCAGGTGATGCTCATCCGCCGAATTCTCCCCTGCCAACAACGGGCCTTCAATTTGTGGGAGTTCGATCCGGCACAGCACCGAACCTTGAGCCGGCTTTTCGACACTACGTACGAAGATGCCTGGAAGGTGCTGTTCAAGGGCGCCGAAGCCCCAGCGTCCGCTAACAAAGATCGCGGATACAGCTCGCGGCGTCAAGCCGGCGAGCTAAGTTATTTTACCCTTTACGGGACTCTTTTTTCATAGATTGACTCTAGGCGGGATCTAAAACTCCCTAATCTTTGACAGGACTGGCTGAAGACGTCCGGACAGATTAACTGTCCGGCTCCTTTGCCGGAAGACCCGGAGGACGCCCGATTGACGGGGCTGCTAGCTCCGGCACCCCATGTGGTGCCGGAGAAGAAGGCCAAGAAGGAGGCCACGAGAACTCGAAGGAGCTCCGGCGCCAGTCTTTGTCAGATTCAAGCAAAATCTTCTCCAAGACGAGGAGGAAGAAGAAGAAGCTCCTCCCCAAAGCGGGGAGGAGAAGAAAAGGAAGGCCGCCTAACTGGGGAGGCCGGAGGTCCAAGAAGGAAGAACCCTTCCTCCGGACTTCTCCACCAACGTCGACGACGACGAGGAGGATTGGCCTACAAGGGCCAAGCCCCTGGTGAGACCATAAGTGTCCGGATACCCATGGCTTTTTATTATTGCAGAGTGTTCTCTAATGTCGAACATTCGTGCAGCCCGCCTAAGGGCGAGTTCGCCGATTCATCGAGCGGGTCCCTGGGCTCATCGGAAATGGAGAGTACCTCGCTTCCGACCGCCTCCTCGCCTCACGCTGCGGACGACGCCGCGGTGGGGCCTCGAGAGGGGCTTGGTCAAGAGGAGGTGGCGCAGGAGGTGCCACAAGGCAACCTCCCGGACTCAGCGCGCGGGGCAAGACCCAGGATCTAGGCCCGACCCTCGTCCGGACTCCATGCCGAACCATCAGCCGGTTCAAGTCCGGCCAGCGGATCCTTCGCAAGAAGGGTAAGACGCCGGTGTCCTCCGTCCAACCGGAGGCACCGGATAGCTTGCTGGAGGCGCTTAACAGTGCTTCCATCGAGGAGGAGCACCGCACTGTGATGAGTGCGGTGATCCGGAGCGGACTGACCGAAGCCTGTACCAGCCTTCTAACAGGCTTTGGGGTAAGTTTAGAATATGTAAAAATATTACCGCATAGACAGTAGCCCCTGATGCTTAGTTCGGTGTTCGAAAAGAAAAGCCGGACTAAGGATCTAAAAAGATACGGAAATGTTAACGCCCACACGTGTGGGCGTTCACCATCCCGACCACACGCAAGCATCTCCGTTGGCAACTTTGTGCACGAATCTTGGAACAAACCGGCCGGTTTTCTGCGCCACGTAGGACGAGGCACGTGTGCGGTGTCGAAGTCGGGTCGCCCGACGTTGGTTGCCATCCCGCGGTCAGCGGTTGCCACCGGGCGCGTGCGGTGGAACCGCTATGCGCCCGCACGCCACGCTCCGACCGCGGTTGACGTTAAACACGTTGCACACCTCTGCCCCCTCTCCATCACGGTTCCATTTACTCAGCCGCACCGCAGTTACTGGCACAACCCACTCACATTTCAAACTACTGGAGGAGAAGGCGAGGGGAGAAGGCGACGGCGGAGGCGGAAGAATCGACGGTGTTCGCGGCCGTCGGTGGTGCTAGCCGGAACGGAGCGGCTGCGCCAGAGCGCCTGCGGGTTGAAGGTAATGCTCGCTACAACTCTCGCAACCCCTTCCTGCATTCCCCCCCCCCCTTCCCTCCCTGTTTGATTCCTCGATCGAGATTCGTAGAGATTCAGGCGATTCTGCGATGCGACGGCGTTCCCTTGGCGCCAAGTCGTCTGCTAGCCGCTTTTGGTGGCAGGCAGTTTAAATTCGCCCGCCGCGACGGCATCGTCGGTGTGGTTATGCTTGTTCGGAGGCACGCACTAGTCTTGCCTATGGATTGGGCAGGTGTCTCCCGGGTTGTTTGATGCGCATTGGTTCGAATTTGTGTTTGCAGTCAGTTCGGGGGTGAACTTTGAGGTCGCTGTAGTTGCCATTGAACCCTAGATCTAGTTAATTGGGTTTTGAAATTGTAGTATGAGGCGAACTTGGTAGTTTGATTAACTATATGATTGTATGGAAAACTAACTTCCTGAACAAATGTGATAGTTGCCACAAACGTGTTTTCCCATGCGGCAACAAATTACTGAAATGACTGTGATAGTTGCCACAAATAAGCTTTCCCATGCGGCAACTATTTTATTGAATGATCGTGATAGTTGCCACACACACGCTCTTCCATGTGGCAACTAAATTTGCTGAATTATCGTGATAGTAGCCACAAACATGCTTTTTCATTGTGGCAACTAACTTTTACGAATGATTTGTGATAATTGCCACACTTTGTGATAGTTGCCACAATCGGTAGTCAATGCAGTTTCAGCAGCCAACCGCACTGGGCGGCAACTAATGTGCACATCAAGTGTGCTGTTGCCACTTGGATAGTATATTCATGTGGCAAATAGAATGTGAACACACTGTCTATTGACATACTACAGATAGGACAGTGTGGCAAATTGGCTGCATAATGTGGCAATCAAATTTGCATATCAATTGTGTCAGATGCCATACATATGCTTTGCATGTGGCAAGTTTTTGGCTGACCACATCATGTTGCCATGGCTACGGTTATGACAACAAGATAATGTGGCTAATTCATTGTATCAGGCGGTATAATTTTTTTGTTTTTGCCACAACGACTTTGTGATATCCGAACACACCGTGGCCATTTTTCGTGTTCTTGGTTAGATGTGGTTTCATCGCTTTGTTGTAGTATGTGTTGCATTTCGGCACGACAATTTCACCCTAGCACATTTCTGCGCCGTGGCGATTATCTCTGTGGCAATTTTTTCAGGTTCTTGATTAGATGCTTACCTATTGCATTTACATTTCCACCATGACAATTTGGTATGTTCCTATCTCAAAGAGAATGGCTCGTGGCGATCATGAAAATGATGATGATGATTTCATGGATCCACCACAACAGTAATCGGCAAATCGCATCGGAGAAAAGAGGGTGATGAGGTAAATTTCACACATCCCTCCTCCTGCTTTATGTTACTTGGTTGACACCTCGAGCTTGCGCAAATGTTCGACACGAACTAAAATTTCATGATATTGCAAAACATGGCAACAACTGATCACTTTTTTTGCAAAACATGGCAACAACTGATCACTTTTTGTCTGTTTTTTGCAGAAGAAGAAACGTATTCACAACAGAGCCTCCCAAGAACGACTGACTGTGTTGACTGACAGATTCACCGATGATCAGAAGGGAGCTGCTGCTGAGATGGGTATGCAAGCTATGATGGATGTCCGGTGCACGAACCTTGTCAACCCTGTATGCGACTGTCTTGGTGAGATCTACGACCCCGCCTCCAGGGAATTCGTGATTCCGGGACGTGGAAGACTACCGTTGAACGAGGAATCTGTGTTCTGCACTTTGGGTGTGCCTCGTGGACATATCAAAGTCCCATACGAGGTCAATAATGAGATCGAGGAAGCGTTGTTCCCCCGTTTGTTTCCTGGGTTGGAATCCATGCCGAACACGTCTGCGATGGCAGATTCGGCTGCAGCCATGACGACGCATGGAGATGTTTTCAAGATGAAGCTACTCATGTACCTCATCTCAGCTGTTTTCGCGCCGACCACTTCTCTTCGCCCAAGCAACAAATGCTTCCCCATCCCGTGAATGATCCATCTTTACTACTTTATTTTCCTTCAATCTTTTGGCTCGATGTCATGTGTCAAGCTAATGACCGCCAGTGTTTTTCAATGTTTTTTCCATTTGATTTCTGATGTGGCAACCTTTTTGTCCTGAAATTTTGTGTGGTGCAAAGGATCTGGAAAATGTGAAGAACATGAATTGGTGTAAGTTTATCGCCGACTTCCTGCACGATGCATTCTCAAGCAAGATGTACCAAAAGGGTTGTCGATTGCATTTAATGGTATTTTTTACCGATTCTTTACTGTGAACACTGTTTTTTAACACACTTTTATTCATGCATGGCAACTTTGATCATAACAAGATGGCAACCTGATCATAACAAGATGACAACCGCCATAATGACAATATGGCAACCGGCATAATGACAATATGGCAATCGCCATCATATTATTATGGCAACTGTCATCATACTATGATGGCAATCGCCATCATAGCAACATGGCAACCGCTATCACACTATGATGGCAATTAGCACATGCAGATGGCAACTTTTTCTTTTCTTCTCTTCTTCATGCACATCAACTTGATTATCATGGGACCATATATTATCCTGTTTTTTTCCACATAGTACCCATGATGGCAACTGATATTTCTTTCTTTTTAAAATTGTTTTGCATCAGCTCATGTACGTTGACTGTCTTGATCTGTCCACCGTGGATTTCACTGGGATAGGAGGACCGCCGCCTGCGCACAAGTTTGCTGTTTCTGCGTGGACTATCAACGCTGTCAAGGCTGTGCTTGCCGCAGACAAGGCTACTGACACCACATATGGAAAACTGCAGGTTAGTTCTGGTTTCTTTGTCCACACGGCATGCTTACAATTTGGCATGAGGCAACCGTCTGTGGTTCATAAGAGATGACTACCTTTGTTATCCATGGCTGTTTGAGTATCAGATCCATGTCTCACTCCACATGGCAACTCTTTTCATTCGTCTTTGAAACTTACATTCTCTCTCTGCTACGTCCTAGCTATTTTTTTTGTTCTTTCCGGTGATGGCCAAGCATGCTATAGACTACAGCGTGTTTGGGGGGCCTCAAAACTTTGGAAAGTGGATGGACGTGCACTCAGCTCCGTCTTGCCCTGCCGAGGTAATCAAAAGATTTACATCTATGGTTTGCCGTGGAGTATTTTTTGATGTCGTGCAAGTGATTGCAATACGGGTGGTTGTTGATGCTTCTTTGTTTCGTGCACAGGCGAGGGCACCTGTTGAGCATCTAATAGGGCAGTTTGCATCCGGAATGACCCGGCTTGCTCGGGAAGTTGGTTGAGGGTGGGCGTCCCTCGCTGGCTCGACAATGACGCGGTTGCGAGGCAGTTCACTTCATTTGTCCCAGAACGCATACATCGGCCAACCGTTGCCGTGGCGGTATGACTACAACAGTTCCCAAGAGCTGGCGACACACACGATGAACTAGGTGGTGAGGCTGGTCTCAGCAAGGATGACGACGATGACACGGAGAATGTTCAACATGACACCGATGATGATGAACATGCTGAAGTTCGCGCAGGTGGAAACAAGGGCAAGGATGCAACAGATGTCCCCCAACCGGAGAAAGTCAAAGAACATACGGCTGTGAGAGGCGAGGGGGTGTTGCCATCAAAGAGGGGGAGGGCTCCAGAGGGTGTTGGGCAGGGTTCTCCTGGCAAGAGGTCTAGGACCGATCCCGTAGCTGCCAGGAAGAGGTTCGACTTTTAATTTTAGTTTTTGCTTTGTCTATTTTCTTGGAACAGACTCATCCTTTTTTGCACTTGTTTTTGTCAAGCGGCAACGAAGTTTGCTGTCGACAATTGCCACCTTTTTCCCTCCATCTCATACGCAGCGAAATGACAATTTGGTGGACGGCGATTCTGAAGAAACAGCGCCAACGCCAACCCGTGTTTCTACTCGGTTGAACAAAGGCACCCCATTGCGGTGACACCCCTTCCACCAGGTCATCTCCTCGCATCGCATTTACCACCAACACCGGGATCTCGCCGTGTTGCTGCACTGAGGAAGGCAGTCAAGAAGTAGGTTTTTCCCATGCGCTTTCATTGACATAGCGCTATATTTTCTTGATTTTCCAATGCATCCGTTTAGCTTGTCACATTGTCTTCGCCATCGCCCCACGTGGCAACTGCTGTTTTCCAACTGATTTTTCCTTCCTTTTTTAAGTGTATGGCAACTCCTATTGGTTTTTACATGGCAACTGGCATCTAGGCCAAATGGTAACTCTTAATGTACCTAATGGCAATCGCCATCTTTACCGTTGGCTTGTGAGCTCATCCCACACCTAGGTTTGAAATTGCATTCATGGCGGATCGGACATGTTTATCATTCTTCAAGTGGGCTAACATGGCACCTTCTTTGGGTTTTGTATGGCAACTGCTAACTATGACACATGGCAACTCACGTTCCCCTTACATGGCAACTAACAGCTTTTCCACCTGTTTTTTATTTTTTTAAGATTTCTACCATGGCAAACATATTTTTTGTTCATTTTTAATACCATTTTCATGTGCTCTATTTTTTTTGCAGGGTGAAGAAGACAACTTCTGGCTGGGCCAAGCATATCAAGAAGGACCCGCTCGAGCATCGCATTCAAAGTTGTCAACAGGGGCAACTCAGATGTACATGAGGCGCCCGAGCGACAATCTTTCTTGCTGCACCGTCAAACGCTCCCACCAACTCGATGCAAGTGGCCGACCATCTCCGCCCGGTTGTAAATGTGCGAGCTAGAACAACAGCATCCGTGACATCGGGAGTGACGAGTCGGTATCTGCCAGGCAGCTGAAATATTGCCAACTCTTACGGCAATGAAGGATGCTTCTTGTGAGCCATGCCACCCCATCGCCAGCGTTGAAGTGGACACCCGAGGCGAACCTAAGCAAGGAAGATTCCCGCTCATCCGACATCGATTCCAAGCGGCGTGCATGGTGGCACTCCCTGTCCACGATGAAGCGGCCGAGGCGGCAGTTCACAATGATATGCCATCTACAGGTGAGAGTCCTGGCACAACAACTCCAGCTCCTGTCGGTGCAGATACTGCTAAGGTGACTGTTTCGCATGCTGGTCTGCCACCTAGGCGTTGTATCCCCCGCAAGCAACCAACAGACATACCCAATGCACTGGCTGTAGCTAGGAGCAGGAGAGACGAGTCTGGTTATGTTCCTGCGTCCACACTGTTCCCGCCACCTGCCAAAAGCAATGTGATGGAGAAACCAGAAGACCGGAGCACAACTGATGCGGTGTCAAGCCGGGCACGAGTGACGCAGTGAACGCCGAGCAGATCAAGCGCTTTACCCGCAGTGAAATCCCGGCTTAAATCTGCGCACTTCCAGCTCCTACCAATGTGGGTGTCCCCTACAGCCCAAACAAGAAGATTGTCATGAAAGCTGCGGGCGATACGGCCCGACAACATGCCCCGCCTCGCAAATAAGCCCGATCATTCAGAGCGGCTGATTCAGATATGTTTGTCGATCTTTCACCCTTGGATTCTGCCCCGCAAGTCGCTCGTGGTCCGGCCAAGAGGGCATGAGAGGCACCCAATGGCCTTCACCCCACCGAGCTTCAGCCTTGGCATCAGTCAAGATCAACCGGTAGTGCAAGATCCTATGCCAGTTGCCTTTGCTTTCCCGGGAGGCATGCCCGCAATGATGGCGCAACCAATGGTCGAGGGTAGGAAGGCTGTCAAGTTCGCAGAGCCGATAGTGCAAGGTACACTTATCACGTCCTTATGATTTTATTGTATACATCTTTGTAGTTTGACTTTTGTCCCAATCATATTTTTGGGGGTTCTCACTTGTGATGGCAACTGACATGTGATGACATGGCAACTAGATTTGATGCACCATGTCACATACATTTTTTTTGCTGCCATGCCGCATTTAACATTTGGGCAACCACGTGGCAACTGAAGTTGATTCAACATGGCAACTGTAGTTGCTGTCACATGGCAAATACAGTGCATCACACATGGCAACTGGATTTGCCGCACCATGTCACCTGCATTTTTTGTTTCCATGCTGCATTTTTTCATACGGCAAGCACATGGCAAGTGGAGTTGACACAACATGGCAACTGTAGTTGCTGTGACATGGCAACTACAGGCCAACTGGATGGCAACTACAATGCAACTACATGGAAACTGTAGTTGCTATGACATGGCCACTGTAGTTGGACCACACATGGCAACTGCCCACTTTTTGTACCTACATCTCACACCATGCACCCCTGTCTTCTCACAATCCATCTGTTTTTTGATTTCTAGGTATCCTAATCCACTTTTTTAATCCTTGCAGCCACCCCGAGGAGATTTCACCGTCACTTGATGAAGCTTACCGCAGGATCGAGGAGGCAGCATTGCGGAAGGAGGTCCTCACGAGGGCAAGGGCAATCAAGTTCCAACGTGCTGCAGACACGGATTCCGAGGATACCATTAGGAGTGCCACCCCTGGTTACGTGGAGGCAGCAGAGGGTAGTTCACCCACCTCCCTTGAAGACTACGAGCCCGAATTCGTGGCCACTAAGGAACAGACCCAGCTGTATGATATTGTCAAGCGTTTTGGAAATGGGAGGTCCAAAGAAGAAGCACATGAAGGAGCTGAAAGCGTAAATGACCACACCCCATAATCTCTCATTTTGCTTTGCTCCTTCTTTACCATTCATCTTCTTTTTTTGTACTTTCTATACATGATCCGCTTACGTTTTACTTCTTTCATTTTTCTACCTAGTAGGCATGATCCTTCCATGTTATATCGTTTTCATACACCTCATGTTTGGACAGAACCAAAGTCATTCAATGCAGAGCAACGTACGTCGACCTGGGTGATCTTGCTGAGTCCATGAGGCCAAACGGTAAAATGTCGACGAATGTAGTTGCATGCGGGATCGACTACATCAACAATCATATGGATGTGTGTGCCGACAAGATAATCATGCATTATAGTGTGACCTGCAAAATATGGGATGGTGACTTCCACCACAAAATCCTCGAGGAAGAATTTTGCTCAACACGGTGAATTCAAACTCACACCAAGAAATATGTGAGTACTCCTCCTTTCTCGCACTATTTTTCACATGGTGTGGTTTTTGCCATCATCTGCACTTGTGTTTATGTGGCAGATGTTTTCATGTGGCAACAGCTGCCGTGCACACTGTCATCTTGATTTTTGCATCCCGTGCAAACTATGTGGCAACTTGATAGTAAAATACATGGCACATTTTGTTCATACATGGACGGCAACTTTCTTTCAACTATCCCCACCCATAACCAAACATTCTACGTGATTCTAATTTTTTTGTCCCTCTGCTGTTCTTTATGTGAACTCTGCTTCTCATTTCCTTCACTTTTTAAATGCAGGTCATGTTCCCCATGTTCCAGGAGCTTGCACCACATGACCAACAAGACAAGTGTGGTCACCACTATGCCATCTGTCTTGACCTGAAGAACCAACGTTTTGAGGTGCTTGATTCAATCCGTTCGAAGTCGATGCAGACCTTACTACGCATGCCGAGTTCTTCATCAACAACCTCAAAGAGACATGGAACCGTCACTATGAACATTCAAAGGTCCAGATCAGGCATTTCCCGACTGAGTATGTGGCGACTGCGAAGTAAGGGAACACGTAATTTGTTAACCCCCCTCCTTCATGTGCCATTTACATCAATCCAACCCTCTTTTGTTGCTACATCTGAATTGAAGTCTATCTTTTGCTACGCCCGTCCTTTTTGCGTGTTCACCTGACTATTTTTCTCGTGCAGGACGGACTGTGGCTTTCACGCGCTGGAATACCTTGCAAAGTGGGAAGGCAGAATTGTCCCCGCTATCACAGCTGCAACGGTCGTTGAGCTCCGGAAAATCCACACATGGAACTGGTTGACGAATGAAGATTTCAACAAGCGGTCCGGAGCACGCGAGTTTGTGGAGGAAGCTGTCAAGAAAGTCATCAAGAGGTACAAGTGATCACGCGGCGATACACACCGGACGCATACCTTACATTCTGTTGCCGAGGAATGTAAGGTACTATCTCTTTTGTTCTCGTCAAAAACTATGTTCGTGTGCTATGTTATGACTGCAGCCCCGCGTAGGCTACTATGTAGTGGTGGTGTGTGAGCGACATTTGAATAGTTTCTGTAATATATGTGTGGATGTGAACCTACTTAGGCGTGACAACAGATATGTTTTTTATGTTTATCATTATTACTATGGTTTCATCGTTTGTATCACCCGTTTTGCTGTTTCGAATGCGTCACGATGTTTTAAAACATGGCGAATGTAGTTCATCAGACATGGTTAGCGAACGACATTATCGTTGTTCATTTGGACATCTTGCTTCTTCTATTTCATCACTAACTTCACCGGCTAGCATGTTAGGTTTGATCATGTAGCCACAACCTTTGTCATGTTTATGCACGCTACGCCTTTTCCAACTTGTTTCCTATACATTGCACACATTACACTATGTGTCTCTAAACCGCGTCATATTGTCATGGAAATATATGCCATGCTGAGTCATTACAAATACCATGGCATATTTTCAGTACAGCTAACATGGCAGATACAGTACAAACAACATGGCGCATCCAAAGATAATTAACATGGCAGATACAGTACAACTAACATGGCAGATCCAGTACAACTGAAATGGCAGATGCAGTACAACTAGCATGGCCTATTTAGTATAAAACAGCATGGCATATTTAGTATAAAATAGCATGGCATATTTAGTATAAAATAGCATGGCAGACTAACTACACATAACATGGCAGATTAACTACACATAACATGGCAGATTAAGTACCCATAACATGGCAATCGTGCATTTATCCACTCAATGAATTTTCCTTCCACTTCCGATGCCCCTCAAGAGTCATTCTCGCAATCTTAAAAAAAATTCTCATCATCTAGGGTACAAAACAAAATGTCCACAAGGAGCATGTCAAGTCGCCCCAATTTTTGCTCATGGATTGCCCGCCCCTTTCTTCGTTTTCTTGTGTTTTGCTTGAATCTCTAATCCCGACTTGTACCTTATCTCTCTTGGACGACCCTTTGTGATGGAACGGGGAGGGTTCCTGACCTGGGTCTGCGTGCTTGCTGTTTCAGATCCTATCTCCGAGTTTTCAGATGATGGTCCCGTGGATGAAGGCACACTTGATTTGCGGGGGAACCGGGGTAAGGCTTCCTCAGCTTTCCTCTTCTTGATCTCATCAAGCTCTCTTTTTAGTTCCTTCCTGTGTTTTTCCGCGACTCTCGCTGTCTCATCATTCTTGCACGCTTCATCAATTAGCTCAGCATAGTTCTTTGTCAGCACAACGTGCCTCACGGCTTCCATGGTTGACTCAGGTCTCTCGTCATGCACAGCCAGAATCGCGTGTGTTGTCTCGTGGCGCCAACGCGTCGTCAGTCGTCCCAAGTCCATCGCCCCTTATGAAATGGCGGGGCATCCGTGTCACAACGTTCATGTCCATTACTTTTAGTATGTGACAACACACAATGCCGCCCCGCTCGAACTTGCAAGATTGGCGATAGTACTCGCCTTTCGCCTATCGAGGCTTTGACGAAGTAGTTCCTTCCGGTCTTCGTGTTCTGAATCGACATGCCCAAAATAGAACACACCTTGAACGTATGTTCGCCCACAGAAAGCCATGAACATGCCGCACGCTTTATTTCTTCCCGAATCTGCAAGTTTTGTGTGTTTTCTCGTTAAACTATCGTGCTTTTTTCTTGTACCACCTTATGTTGTCATGTAAATAGAAATACATTTTGATTGAACATGGAAAACATAGTTCATTGAACATGGCAAATATAGTACGTTGAACATGGCAAATGCAAAGACACTAGACATGGCAACCGGAGCACACCGGACATGGAAATTGTAGTACATTTTCAATCGACATCGCTATTTTCCACACCAACATTCCCCAATGGAAGCACATTACATAAAACATGGCAACTTCCCTTTTATTTAAACATGGCATCTACGCTTTGGCTAAACATGGCGCTTGCATTTCAACAAACATGGCAGATTCACTTTATTAAACATGGCAAATCGCATTTCAGCATATGTGTCGCCGATATAACATTTTTCCAGTTGACATTGGCACTTGCATGCCAACATGCCCCAATGGAAGCACAGTGCATTAAACATGGCAACTGCACTTCATTCAACAAGGAAAATGCACCCGAGCAAGCACGGCAAAACAGAATTTTCATTGAACATGGCAACTGCAGCTGAGTACGCATGGCAAACAGTATTTCATTAAACATGGCAACTGCATATCATGGTAACTGCATTGCACTCTATAAGGCACCTACCGCCTATGTGCTTTTTCTGCAAATAAGATTGTAACGCAACTGACTTACTTGTTAAAGATCTTATTGGTGTATATCTTGCTCATTTGCCTCTCCATCGGTAAATACGTTAGCAATTTTGGCTGCTTTAGTGCTGTGGTCGCTTCTTGCTGTAGCTCAGATCCCAGATTTTTTTTTTGCAAAGCTGTGTACCGCTTGGCAAATCAGAAAGCAATGAGTTGCCGTACGACGCATCGCTTCAAAACAGCATTGAACCCCTCGCCGCTGCGTAGTCTGCAGAAATGGGAAGAAGCACCGCATGAAGTAGGCCGGCACCCAAAGACATTCGCTTCTCCCACAGGTTAGCAAGCCGCCTCGTTGTCTTGGACTTGATGTGTTTCAATCATGGCCATCCAGCTCCTTTCAAACTCCTCCACCGTCAAGTTGTGGTCCACGACAGCTCGAATGCCTTGTGCAGCTCGACGGTCGTCAAGAAAGAACGGTCCTAGCGCCTCCTCACCTTCTTTATAATCAGCACCGCAAAGGTTCGTGCAATCGCCAACGGAAAGACCTCCTCTATGCCTCGCACGCATGCTAAAATCTTGGTCTGTTATTATGTTCATCGGAGCAAGTCCATCCATGCACTCCAAGAAGGTCTTGAACAGCCAAACGTACCCATCCGTGTCTTCGTTCTGGATGAGCCCGTAGCCGAACTGCAACGACTGATTATGGTTATTTATTCCTATGAACGGAGCGCATGGCATCTTGTACATATTGGTGAGGTACGTCGCGTCGAATGAAATGCAATCTCAGAAATGTTTGTAGGCTCTCCTTGCAGCACCATCCACCCAATACATGTTCCTGACACGGTCCTCATCGTCCAACCTTATCCTGTAGAAGAAATCTGGATCTTCCTTCGCCTCATCGAAGTAGGCAATTGTGGCCTCTATGTTCCGCCAACTTGCTCTCTCTACGGCATTTGGCCTGTGGGTTTGTGACGTCACCGGTATGTACGGCATGCTACTCAGTTTCCCCTTTTGATGTGGATGAGAGATAGTATCTGCACCATTCTTGATGGACCGACGTTACAATCATGTAGCAGCTTTATTTAATTGCCTTTCGACGGGGTGAACCCTCTGTGGGCGGTCAGAAATTTTACCAGTCGAACTTCTTTATGAGTTGGTGGTTGTGCTCACAAAATATTCAATGACCACCAACCTGTACCATCTACGCTTAGCTTACACCGAACAGGCATTCAATCTTGAGAATGATACCTCTCTTTCGCTCCGGAACGACAGCGCAACACCTTTCCCCTTCTTGTTCCTCCGTGCCTTGTGGCACCTCATCTCACCTCTCGCAGATTCGTTAGTTTTCTTAATTTTTCTATGGTATTCAGTGTTGACCGCAAATCCATGGAACTTTGCATATGTCTGGTAGAATTCCTTTGCTTCTTCGAACGATTCAAATCTCTGCCCAACATACGGTGGCTGAGGTACCATGATCTCTGATTGCCCACCATCTTCATCCCCTTGTGCGTCGTCGCCGCTTCATCATTCACTTCAAAGATCGCGGCAGTTCCATCTACTTGAGTGTTGGCAGTGCTTGTGTTCAAAATTGTTTATGCATGATTGTTTGTCGGCTGGTGGAACGCGTCTTCCGGCGCCAGAGCTCCCCGCAGAGATGTCCCCGCCATTGCTCAATCAGAAGTTGTAGACCCTGTAATAGAAAAAATAGGTACGAGAGTAAGATTTTTGTTTGAATAACATGTGTATTGCAACGGATCACACCATCTTCGAGTGAGTTGGCATGACATCATTTCAAACAACAAGCCGTGAGGCTGCGCGTGGACATGTATGGCAGCAGAATCGTCGATCATGGCAGCCATCGCTCAACAAACATGGCAACCGCTGTTTTGCCTACAAATAACTACAAATAACAAATGTAGTGCTGTTTTTGTGGTTCAGTTTTTCTCCTTGCCTTGTTGTGCTGCATTTGACCATCTTGTGTGGTCTGTGACACCAAAATGACGTGCTCCATCTGCAGTTTGTGAAGCTTGCCACGAGATGTTTGCCGGGTTACCACCAGCGTAATAACCCGTAAGCATAGTATTGGTTGGTCAATTCATGGCAAATGCAGTTTGTGCTAAGACGGCATCTGCAGCTGTTCTCGATGTGGCAAATCGCAGTTTTACTAGCGTGGCAACCGTAGTTGCATTGGTATGGCAATCGGAGTTGTTCCTTCATGGCAACCGCAGCTTGCCATGGCATGGAAAATGTAGTTGCACCGGCATGGCAATCGCAGCTTGTTCCTCCATGGCAACCGCAGTGTCTATGGATGGCAACAACAGTTGTCCAGAATGACAAGTGTAGTTTTTAATTCATGGCAATTGTAGATGTCCAAATATGGCAATTGTAGATGTCAACTATGCTCCTTCGCTAATTGAGCATCCGCGAATTTCACTTTTTTTATGGACTCACCTGTGCATGACGCCGATGGCGGTACATGGGTGCCGCTCGATGCCACGTGTTTGCATGAACGCCTCCGCATTTTCACCCGTGATAACTCGTGAGTCCTTTTGCCGCTTTTTTGCATGTTCATTTTTCATGTCCATGATAGTATGTGCTCTTTTTCGTTTTGCATTACCTTGATTAGCCATACTAGCTAGTTGAAGTTGGCTGCCCACACATTTGTCAGTGTTAGCGCCTTGTGACTGAACTTGCCACGGGGGCCCCCTAAGAGTGTTTTGGTCATAAGAACCTGTGAAAAAATGAGAGTGTACGACATAAGTAGAATGTCATCTTCATTGTTGCGAAGATGGCAACTGTTCTCTTATTTTGTTATCACACATCATACCTATGCCTACATACTGTTCTAGTAGTGGCAACAACGGCTCTGCAGAGATGAGTTGACTGTACTCTGATGCATCCCAAGGGGGCGTTTCTGGCCTTTGAGAACCCCAAGCATCAGCGCCATCTTCGTGATTCATTCTTTCCGTGTCTCGCTTCTTTCCGATGTGCTCTCAATCACTGCATGAACAAGAAGGCATCAACAATCCACAAGAATTGTATTCTTCTGCTGCTTGCACATAGAAGATAGGGATGGCAAGCAACAGGTCAAAATAGGTGGCAGCCATCGACAACGAAAGGTGGCAACTGCCGTTATACACAAGTGGCAATTAATTTTTCCCAACCCCTTCATTCCAAAAATTGTCCTTCCTGTCCTTTTTTAGGGATTCCTACTCATCCATTTCACACGCAACTACCTTCGTCAATTAAACTAGGAACTTAAGTTAATCTCAACACGTAGATCACAAAACCATCGGATCTCGTAACTATCGGTGTTGCCACCCCCATAGCATGGATCCAAAGACAAGATCGGGAGATTTTCAGCCTGAAGGATGAGAAGGATGAGATAGGGAGATTTTCACCTGATTTTAGTTGATCGCCTCTCAAGGGCTGGGTTGGAGTGGGGGGCTGGGGTGGGAGGGTTGGGGTGTGTTTTGCGGTGTGTTTGCCCTCTGGATCTGCTCTGCTGCCATGGCAACCAGAGAAGGCCGGGCGACGGAGGTAGGGGTTCGAGAGGTGGGGATGATGGCGGCAATGAGAGAGGCGATCGAACGGAGGACGGAACGGCTGGAGTCGGCAGCGGGTCGTGGTGGCCCGGACGGGCAGTGCGGGCGGGTTGCCACGCACCGGACGTGCGGGCCGTGGTTTTGTGCGCGCGGACGTGGTCGTGCGGGCCGGTTCCCGTCCATGCCACATGAGGCGTGCGGGCGGGTTCCCGTCCATGCCACACGTGTGGCAGTTATTCGGACCCAAAAGATATACGCAGGAGTCTAACATAAGTATGTCAATATGGGAATGCAGGCTACGCTGCTGACCTCTGCCAGACCGATCATGGAGGTCAATGCATTGAAGCAGAACCTCGAGCGGTCCGAGAACGAGCTCGGACAAGCCAAGAAGCAACTCGAGGACAAGGAAGGTAAGTAATACCTTATTAAAGAAATACCTTATAGAAAAGGTTTTGGTTGCAAAAAATAACAGGAATAACTTGGGTACTGCAGGGGCCACGAACGAGGTGGCGACCCTGAAGGAAGTGGTGTCCGTGGCTGAAAACAAAGCGGCTGCGGAACACACCGAGCGAGAGAAGGGGGAGGCGCAGCTGGCCAAGGTACGGCAAGAGCTCCAAGCTCTCGTGGAAAAACACGAGAGTTTGGAGAATGGCTCAAAGACTCGAGGGTCCGAGCTCGCCTCGGCTCTTGAGAGTGCCAAAGCTGCTAAGGCCGAGGCCCAAAAAGCCCTCCAAGAAATTGAGTCTTTAAAGAAGATAGCGGCGGGTAAGGCATTCTTTATGCAAAGCAAGCATGTGAAAGTGAATTACCTATTACTTACCTGGATTCGGAGCTCTCCAGGAGCATTCGAAGATTTGCCCTGTAGTGTGTCTGATGCTGCCACATTCTACCGCGCCAAGGAGGGGAGCTCGACGGAAAAGGTGTTCTGGTCTCAGTATGCTGAGGCCGAACATTCGGTGCCCCTGAGCGACCAGCTGAAGCAGTTGGTCGAGCTCCACAAGGTCGCCGAACAGGCCATGAAGGGCCTTATAGCGCGGCTATGGCCATTGGAGGCCATGCCCGGGAGCTACTTCGGCTTGGTGCAGCGGCTGGTGGATGCCTGTTTGCGGCTTGAAGTCATCAAGCGCTCCGTCTGCATTAAAGGTGTCCGTCGGGCCCTTGCCCGTGCTAAAGTGCACTGGGGCAAGATGGATGCGGAGAGGCTTGTGACGGACGGGCCACCGAAGGGCCATGAGCATCGCACGCCCGAAATGTACTATGAGGGCCTCCTGAAGGGTGCCCGCCGAATAACGGATGAGTGCTCCAAAGATGTAATTTTGAATAAACTCACATTTGTTATCCTCGTATGCTCAAAACTTGTTCATATGCGCTAAGCAACGCTTATTAATTTAAAATATTACCTTCTCAGGCGGCCGCTTATCAAATTTGAGAGATGGCAAGTCGTTGGCTTCAGCCCCCATGCCACGAAAGTGCCGGGGTGTTCGGATAAACTTGAGCACTCTTGTTCCCATTCTTGGGTCCATCTAGGAGGCGCTCAACACAACGAACAAGGCAACCGGACTTATAATGCTTGAACACTCTCACTTAGCCATAGAATTCTATAATTTTAAATTTCGCGAAGCCCCTAGTATTCGGAAGACCGAAGTTCGGGCGCTATCCACGCCTTTGGCCGGACAATTCGGTTCCTTGCTCTAAGCGGCATAAGTCTTTAGGGACCAAAAACCTCTCGAACAACGAATCGCTCTTGCCCTATCATGATGGTCAGTTTTAGCTTTCTCCATCGAGGTGCTCGACCCAGCTCAACTGGGCACAATCGCGATGGTTCGCTTCGGTGCTACCTTAGCCGATATAACGGAACGTAAGGTACCAAAACACCGGAGCCGGGCAAACCCAACTATTGACCCAAGACATGATTCGGAGCCGATTCATATAATGCTATAAGTTCGGGTTGCCGCACTTGTGAAAGTGTTCGGATTTATCACACCATAATTTTGGGATACTTAAGCCGCTGGTGTATTGGCCGTACCTAAGTGTACGGTTGCATCATGTCGTGAAATGAACATATTTATAGATAAGGGAAGTAGAGCTATAATAAGCAAAAGCTATGTATTGTTTATTCAAAAAGGTACCGCAATGAAAGCAGTAACGATACAAATAGTGCGGTAAGCAAGGGATGGGACTATCTAACATGTCCCCTCCGTGGGTAAGTCATGGATAGTATGTAAAACAGGTATAATGCTCGTAATAGAGACCACCTGAACACTTTGACGTGGCTTACTGTTTCCCTGGCTGTTGTATCGTGAGTTCGGCGATTCTAGTGCCGGACAGGACTTCTGGAAGACGGAGTCCTAAAAGTAAGAAAGAGGAAGAAAGAAAAAGGAAAAGAATGACACAATCGGGAGCCTCTGGTGCGGTCGAGCCGCATTCTTGGCGTGCCGTGGTCTTGCCCCTCCCCATATGCCCATGGTATCTCCAGAGCATAATTATGTACGCGTAACACTAGCTTCGCAATTTCGCGAGGGCTGGGGTTGGGGCCGGATTGCTACGCTGCGTTTGAATCGTGCCAGCGGTCTTGTTATAGGTTACTCCGGCGCGCTTGACAAAGTTGTCCGGACGCTTAATGGCCGGACTCGAGAGTTGCCGTGAGAGGCTGCTTTGTACCTCCGCCGCGAGGGCCGCTGTGCTCCTCCGCTCGGAGAGAGCGTTCGTGTTTCGCTGACCGTGATTACTCCTCGAGGGCCCGACATCTTGAGCTTGAGGTATGAAAAGTGCGGCACCACATTGAACTTTGCAATGCGGTTCGTCCGAGCAAAGGTGCATGATAGCCGCCGCGGAATGGGACGATGTCGAAGATTAACTCTTCGCTTCGAAGTTATCCGGGATCCAAGACCACTTCGAAAGTGTAACCGAAGCTCGCATAACTGGCCTCTACACCCGGTATGACGCCTTTAAAGGTTGTCTTTGTAGGTTTAATCCTTGAGGGGTCTATGCCCATTTTGGCGACCGTATCCCGATAAAGTAGGTTCAGTTGCCGCCGCCGTCCATCGGGACTCGTTAGGTGAAATCCGTCGATAATTGGGTCAAGAACCAATGCGGCGAAACTGCCGTGACGGATGCTAGTGGGGTGGTCCTTCGATCGAAGGTGATCGGACAGAAGACCATGGGTTGAACTTCGGGCGATCGCTCCATCGCCAGATACGCCCCTTTAGTGCACGCTTTCGCTCCCTTTTTGGGTATATGGGTTGCGTATATCATGTTCACCGTCCGCACTTGCGTGGGAAAACCCTTCGTCCTCTATTGTTCGGGCGGCCGGGCTCTTCCTCGTCGTCACTATGCAGCCCTTGTCATTGAGCTCGGCACTTAACTTTCACGCTTGCTTGAACACCCAACAGTCCCCTGTTGGTGTGATTGGCTGAGTTTTGGGGTGCCATGTATCCGCACAAGCGATCGAGTATCCGTCCAAGTTGGACGGGCCTGGGTATTTCTTTTGAATGGCTTCTTCCGCCGACCGGGTTTAGAGCCTCGAATCCGGCATTGACGGCCAGATCTTCAGTGTTATCGCCCGTTAATGCGGCGCTTATTCTTGTTGCGACGCGACCTGCCATTGCTGTCCTTGGTATCCGAACTATCGGGATGTTTGGCCAAGTTGTTGCTTCGAAGCTAGCTGGCTTGTCCTCTCCCGCATAAAAGCGGGTCATGAGTGTTGTGAGGGCTGCCATGGATTTTGGCTTTTCTGTCCTAGGTGCCGGGCAAGCCACTCGTCATGGATGTTATGTTTGAAGGCTGCAAGGGCCTCTCGCATCCGGACAATCAACGATTTGATTTTTCTTTGTTAGGAACCGTGTCCGTAATTGTTCCGCCGATTCTTCCGCTGCTGGATTATGTGGCTAAGGTCATCGATGTCTGGTGGTCGCACATATGTGCCCCGGAAGTTATCGAGGAATGCGGCTTCCGTGTCCTCCCAACAACCAATTGATTCTCACCGCAAGCTGTTGAGCCAATGCCGAGCTGGTCCTTTAAGCTTGAGTGGGAGGTATTTGATGGCATGTAGATCATCACCGCGGGCCATGTGGATATGGAGGAGATAGTCCTCGATCCGCATCACAGGATCTGTGGTACCATCGTATGATTCGATGTTTACGGGTTTGAAGCCCTCGTGGATTTGATTATCCATTACTTCATCCGTGAAGCATAGTGGGTGTCTTGGCGCCTACTGTATTGGGCTATATCACGACGTAGCTCATATGAGCTTTGTCTCATCGTGTTCGGCCCGGCTTGGGTTTCTTTGTATCCGCGCGACGGTAATCATCCCGCGTCGTTGCCCACACGATCCGTGATATAGATCTTGTATGTTTTGCCTTATCCTCCAATATATCTCGCAAGTCCGGTGCATTTTCCCGTGCCTTGGTACTTTTTGAGCGCGCCGGGTGTGGCTTGAGCGGAGGGCCGAGAGGCTTCTTTCCGTCGCGCCACGGGTGGCCGGTCTGCCATGTCATGCGCCGGTGACTTGGGTGCTTCCTCCTCCGATCGAGGCAACGACCTGCGTTTGGGGTAGCTTTTGGAGGGCGTTCGAGTTCATACTCTTGGCTGCAAGGACTTGGTCCATCCGTCACCTAGCAGATCCTGGTCAGCTCTAAGCTGTTGTCGCTTTCTTGAGGCTGCTTGCCGTGGCTATAAGCCTGCGCTTGAAACGCCTCTGCTCGGTGGGATCCTCGAGCACGACAAATTAAATTGCTGTCGTCGAGGCTTGCCTCATCTTCGGAGGGAGGCGCATAATTATTGTCCTCGACCTCTCTTTACTCACCGACCGTCAGGCGGACTTGCTTCTCCCTCCTCCTGCGCTGAGTCATGCTGGAGGGGGTTCTCTTCGGCACTGTCCGGGGTGTTATTATCTCCCGCGCCGGAATCACCGTTTTTATTGTGGCAGGATTTAGAGCTGCGCCGCTGACGTCGGCGCTTCGGCTGTTTCTTGGAGGGGTCATCCTCCGTTGTTCCATCGCCGTTCCCATATTTTGGGATGTCCACCATGTATATGTCATATGACGAGGTGGCCTTCCAAAGGCTCGTAGGCACCGAGTCTTGGTCGCCTCCGCGCCGTCGTCCATACCGTCGACGTCTTGAGTCGGTCGAGCATGTCGGTTAAATCATCGGCGCGGCTACAAAGTGGGTGGTGGGTGGGCATTGAATTTCATCGTCAGATCCCAACCTTCCCGTCCGCAGTCCGCCGTGGCTCTCCGGATAAAGAGAGAGACTTTTAGCGAAGTTCGTAATGTCGCCAAAGGGCGAAGTGCCGAAGATGTCCGCGTCGTGAACTCCATAACGGGCGCCCAATCGGATTTGATTGGCAAGGGCGCGGAGGGTTCGGAGTCCGGAGATGAGTCCGCACCCTAGAGTCGAGGTCTTCGCAGCGACAGGATGGAGTTCGCTCAATCGCCAGTAGAGATTGTAGCCCCGAGGCGGTGTCCAACCACTCGTCCTCGATCGGGAATCCGGCCCGGATTAAGGGTCGGAGTGGATCTTTGGTGCGGCCTCCGAGGCACTGTTCGCTGGCAGAGCTAGATCATGCCCATCGAGACAAGCAGTGTGGCGGCGCTTGCTGCGGCTCGAATCCGTCGAAGATCAAGTCTCCGCAGATATCGGCCGTATAGTTCAAACTTCCAAATCGACCTGATGGCTGTGGGCGAAGCTTCGATCTGCTTCCAGATGGCTGCTTAATTGCCCGCAGGCAAAGCCGCCGAATCTGAAGATCTGTCCGGGAGAGAAGTCTCACCTGGACCGCGTCGTTGTTGATGATCAAAGGAGCCATCGGGCCTATCGGTGACGACACGTAGGAACTCTCAATGAAAGCACCAATGTCGGTGTCAAAACCGCGGATCTCGGGTAGGGGTCCCGAACTGTGCGTCTAGGCGGATGGTAACAGGAGACAAGGGACACGATGTTTTTACCCAGGTTCGGGCCCTCTCGATGGAGGTAATACCCTACTCTTCTTGATTAATATTGATGATATGGGTAGTACAAGAGTAGATCTACCACGAGATCAAGGAGGCTAAACCCTAGAAGCTAGCCTATGGTATCATTGTTGTTCGTCCCACGGACTAAAACCCTCTGGTTTATATAGACACCGGATAGGTTAGGGTTACACAGAGTCGGTTACAATGGTAGGAGATCTACATATCCAGACGCCAAGCTTGCCTTCCACGCCAAGGAAAGTCCCATCCGGACACGGGACGAAGTCTTCAATCTTGTATCTTCATAGTCTTGGAGTCCGGCCGTGACGATAGTCCGGCTATCCGGACACCCCCTAGTCCGGGACTCCCTCAGTCCTCCTCAAGTGGCGCCCCCTTTCCTTATATAGGTGCAGGGGAAAGGCAGGGGAGGGAGGCGCCCCCCTTTCCTTTCTCCCATGAGAGGGAAAGGCAGGAGGGGCTAGCCCTCCCCCTTTCCTTCCCTAGGGCTGGCCAGCCAGGGAAAGGGGCGCACCAGCCCCCTGTGGGCTGGTCTATCCCTCCTTTGGCCCATTAAGCCCATAACCTGCCGGGGGTAGGCCGGAACCCCTTCCGGTGACCCGATGGCTACCCGATGCATCCCGAAACCCTTCCGGTGTCTGAATACCATCGTCCTATATATCAATATTTACCTCTCGACCATTTTGAGACTCCCCGTCATGTCCGTGATCTCATCCGGAACTCCGAACAATAGTATATCACCAAACCATATAACTCATGTAACAATCGTCAACGAACGTTAAGCGTGCGGACCCTACGGGTTCGAGAACTATGTAGACATGACCAAGACACGTCTTAGGTCAATAACCAATAGCGTAACCTGGCTTCCTATATTGGCTCCTACATATTCTACAAATATCTTTATTGGTCAAACCATATGACAACATACGTAATTCCCTTTGTCCATCTGTATGTTACTTGCATGAGATTCGATCGTCACATCTCTATACCTAGTTCAATCTCATCTTGGCAAGTCTCTTTACTGCTCATAATACATAATCTTGTAAATAACTCATTAGTCATTTGCTTGCAAGGCTTCTTATGATGTGTAGTACCGAGAGGGCCAAGAGATACCTCTCCGATACTCGGAGTGACAAATCCTAATCTCGATCTATGCCAACTCAACAAACACCTTAGGAGATACCTGTAGAGCATCTTTATGATCACCCAGTTATGTTGTGTTGTTTGATAGCACACAAGGTATTCCTCCGGTATCCGGGAGTTGCAAAATCTCATAGTCGAAGGAAAATGTATTTGTCATCAAGAAAGCAATAGCAATAAACTGAACGATCAATATGCTAAGCTAACAAATGGGTCTTGTCCATCACATCATTCTCCCCATGGTGTGATCCCGTTATCAAATGACAACTCATGTCTATGGTTAGGAAACCTTAACCATCTTTGATGAACGAGCTAGTCTAGTAGAGGCTCACAAGGGACACGGTATTTGTTTATGTATTCGCACTTGTATTTATGTTTACGATCAATACAATTCTAGCATGAATAGTAAACCTTTATCATGAATAAGGAAATATAAAATAACAACTTTATTATTGCCTCTAGGGCATATTTCCTTCAGTCTCCCACTTGCACTAGAGTCAATAATCTAGTTCACATCACCATGTGATTTAACACCCATAGTTCATATCGCCATGTGATCAATACCCAAAGAGTTTACTAGAGTCAATAATCTAGTTCACATCGCCATGTGATTAACACCCAAAGAGTACAAAGGTGTGATCATGTTTTGCTTGTAAGAGAAGTTTAGTCAACGGGTCTGTCACATTCCGATACGTATGTATTTTGCAAATTTCTATGTCTACAAAGCTCTATATGGAGCTACTCTAGCTAATTGCTCCCACTTTCAATATGTATCTAGATTAAGACTCCAAGTCATCTGGATCAGTGTTAAAGCTTGCATCCACGTAACCTTTATCACCTCCATAACCGAGAAACATTTCTTTAGTCCTCTTTAGGTACCTAAGGATAATTTTGACCGCTATACAGTGATCCACTCCTTGATCAGTATTGTATCCCCTTGCCAAACTCATAGCAAGGTACACAACAGGTTTGGTACACAACATGGCATACTTTATAGAACCTATGGTTGAGGCATAGGGAATGACTTTCATTCTCTCTCTATCTTCTGCTGTGGTCGGGTTTTGAGTCTTACTCAACTTCACACCTTGTAACACAGGCAAGAACCCTTTCTTTGTCTGATCTATTTTGAACTTCTTCAAAGCTTTGCCAATGTATGTGCTATGTGAAAGTCCTATTAAGCGTCTTGATCTATCCCTATAGATCTTGATGCCCAATATATAAGCAACTTCACCGAGGTCTTTTATTGAAAAAATTCTTATCCAAGTATCCTTTTATGCTATCCAGAAATTCTATATCATTTCCAATCAACAATATGTCATCCACATATACTCTTCTTTAAGAAATCCATTAAGGAATGCAGTTTTGACATCCATTTGCCATATTTCATAATTATAGAATGCGACAATTGCTAACATGATTCGGACAGACTTAAGCATCACTACGGGTGATAAAGTCTCATCGTAGTCAACCCCTTGAACTTGTCGAAAACCTTTTGTGACAAGTCAAGCTTTGTAGACATAAACATTACCATCAGCGTCAGTCTTCTTCTTGAAGATCCATTTATTCTCAATGGCTTGCCGATCATCGGGCAGTCCACCAAAGTCCATACTTTGTTCTCATACATGGATCCTATCTCAGATTTCATGGCCTCAAGCCATCTGTCGAAATCTGGGCTCATCATAACTTCTTCATAGTTCGTAGGTTCGCCTTGGTCTAATAACATGACTTCCAAAACAGGATTACCGTATCACCCTGGTGCGGAACGTGTTCTGGATGACCTACGAAGTTCAGTAGTAACTTGATCTGAAGTTTCATGATCATCATCATTAGCTTCCTCTCTAGTTGGTGTAGGCACCACGGGAACGGGTTTCTCTGATGTGCTACTTTCCAATTCGAGAGAAGGTAAAATTACCTCATCAAGTTCTACTCCCCCCCACTCACTTCTTTCGAGAGAAACTCCTTTTCTAAAGAGGACCCATTCTTAGCAACAAAGATCTTGCCTACGTATCTGTAACATCCCAATTTTCAATTTGGATGTTAATCATTAGGTCATCATATGCATCCATGCTCTTTGCATTTTGAATTGGTTTTATTTGCACATTTTAATCCTAGAGACCTTAAGCAACTCAACGACCATTGGAGAGAGTTGGAGGTTTCATAAAAATCCATTTTTGAATTCTTCAAAATTGGTAAATTCGATCAAAGTGATTTTTATTTGAAATTATTTTTCCGATTATTTTGAAAATAAATAATAATGAGACAAGATAACATGACTTCGTCAAAACAGAGGAAATAACGGAAATTTATTTTTAAATAAAAATATTTGTTTTATTCGAAATTTTATCCGAGATTTTATTTGAGTAAATTAGGAAAAATTGCATTTTAGCTCGGAAAAATGTTCATGTTGTCCTAAATATTAGTAGAGGACCGCGAAAATTGTTTTTTGATTTTAGGATTTTAATTTAGTTTATTTTGGATTTTTTTCTATTTTAGTGAAATTAATTAAAAATCACATGCTACGACTCCACCTGGCCGGGCTCACCGAGCCGGGCCTTGACCCAGCAGGCCGCCACCGCCTTCCGCACGCCGCGCCGCTGGACTCCAGAGGAGTCTGAGCATGCCTCGCCCCGCACCGCCCGACCCCTCCTCCAAGTTGGACGGGGCCGCCGCCTCGCCTCCTCAGCCTTTATAAGCCGCCGCCTGATACGTCTCCAACGTATCTATAATTTTTGATTGTTCCGTGCTATTATATTATCCATCTAGGATGTTTTATATGCATTTATATGCTATTTTATATGATTTTTGGGACTAACTTATTAACCTAGAGCCGAGGCCAGTTTCTGTTTTTTTCCTTGTTTTTGAGTATTGCAGAAAAGGAATACCAAACGGAGTCCAATTGACCTGAAATTTCACGGAGATCGTTTTTGGACCAGAAGAAGCCCACGGAGTACCGGAGATGGACCAAAAGAGTCCCGAGGCCACCACGAGGGTGGAGGGCGCGCCCTACCCCCTGGGCACGCCCCCCTACCTCGTGGCCGCCTCGTGGACCCCCCTGACTTGTTCCCGACGCCAACACCTCTTATATATATCCAAACTTCCAAAACATAACCTAGATCGGGAGTTCCGCCGCTGCAAGCCTCTGTAGCCACCAAAAAACCAATCGGGACCCTATTCCGGCACCTTGCCGGAGGGGGACCCCTCACCGGTGGCTATCATCATCATCCTAGCGCTCTCCATGACGAGTAGGGAGTAGTTCACCCTCGGGGCTGAGGGTATGTACCAATAACTATGTGTTTGATCTCTCTCTCTCTCTCTCTCTCTCTCTCTCTCTCTCTCTCTCTCTCTCTCTCTCTCTCTCTTTCTCTCTCTTGTGTTCTTGATTCGGCACAATCTTGATGTATCGCGAGCTTTGCGATTATAGTTGGATCTTATGATGTTTCTCCCCCTCTACTCTCTTGTAATGGATTGAGTTTTCCCTTCGAAGTTATCTTATCGGATTGAGTCTTTAAGGATTTGAGAACACTTGATGTATGTCTTGCGTGGGATACCCGTGGTGACAATGGGGTATTCCGTTGATTCACTTGATGTATGTTTTGGTGATCAACTTGCGGGTTCCGTGACCTTGGGAATCTATGCATAGGGGTTGGCACACGCTTTCGTCTTGACTCTCCAGTAGAAACTTTGGGGCACTCTTTGAAGTTCTTTGTGTTTGTTGAATAGATGAATCTGAGATTGTGTGATGCATATCGTATAATC
Source organism: Aegilops bicornis (assembly GCA_021605145.1). Classification (NCBI taxonomy): domain Eukaryota; kingdom Viridiplantae; phylum Streptophyta; class Magnoliopsida; order Poales; family Poaceae; genus Aegilops; species Aegilops bicornis. The sequence continues at coordinate 632,015,094 of CM038675.1, read as the reverse complement.
ATACCCACGGATACTTGAGGTGACATTGGAGTATCTAGGTGACAATAGGTTTTTGTTTGATTTGTGTCTTAAGGTGTTATTCTAGTACAAACTCTAGGATAGATCGAACGGAAAGAATAGCTTCGTGTTATTTTACCACGGACTCTTGAATAGATCGATCAGAAAGGATAACTTTGAGGTGGTTTCGTACCCTACAATAATCTCTTCGTTTGTTCTCCGCTATTAGTGACTTTGGAGTGACTCTTTGTTGCATATTGAGGGATAGTTATATGATCCAATTATATTATTATTGTTGAGATAACTTGCACTAGTGCAAGTATGAACCCTAGGCCTTGTTTCAACGCATTGCAATGCCGTTTGTGCTCACTTTTATCATTAGTTACCTTGCTGTTTTTATATTTTCAGATTACAAAAACCTATACCTACCGTCCATATTGCACTTGTATCACCATCTCTTCGCTGAACTAGTGCACCTATACAATTTACCATTGTATTGGGTGTGATGGGGACACAAGAGACTCTTTGTTATTTGTTTGCAGGGTTGTTTGAGAGAGACCATCTTCATCCTACGCCTCCCACAGATTGATAAACCTTAGGTCATCCACTTGAGGAAAATCTGCTACTGTCATACAAATCTCTGCACTTGGAGGCCCAACAACGTCTACATGAAGAAGGTTGTGTAGTAGACATCATGCTCTTTTCTGGCGCTGTTGCCGGGGAGGTTAGTGCTTGAAGGTATATCTTTAGATCTTGCAATCTAATCTTTTTGTTTCTTGGTTTATCACTAGTTTAGTCTATAAAATAAACCTACAAAAAAATGGAATTGAGGTTGCCTCATATGCTTCATCTTTTTAATATCTTTCGTGAAATGATGGAAAGGAAAATTGTGCTCAAGTGTTAGAAGAAGAATGCATTAAAATGTTTGGCACTAAATATTTCAATGATGAGCATGATTGCAATGTTGTTAGTATGAATTCTTTGAATATCCATGATGCTAATGATATGCAAAGCCACAATCTTGGGGATGCTATGTTTGATGAAGATGATATTTTTAGACCCCCAAGTTTTGATGAGCAAATTTATTATGATGATAGCATGCCTCCTATTTATGATGATTTTATTGATGAAAGTGGGTTTGGAAGAGTGTCAACTTTAGGAAGTAATGATCCCACTATTTTGGAGGGTGTTGAATCTTATTGTGATAATTATGAAAGTGGATTTGGAGAGGTCATGACTTTATTTAGTGATGAATCCAGTATTACGGAAGAGGTTCCAATTGATTATGAGAACAAAGTTGCTATCTATGATGAATATTGTGATGACACTTATGCTATAAAAAGTAGTGATGATTATATTTATAAAACTTGTCATGATTATGATTACCCTTTTTCTGAACATTACTCTTTTAATATGGAAACAATTTATAGTATTCGAGTTTCCTATGATACTCCCACTATTCCGAATGAGAAGAATTTTGCTTATGTGGAGAGTAGTAAATTTTATATGCTTGTAGATAATGAAAATAATGATTTATGTGATGGTTATATTGTTGAATTTATTCATGATGCTACTGAAAATTATTATGATGGAGGAATATATGCTTGTAGGAATTGCAATAATATCAAGTTTCCTCTCTATGTGTTAAAAGTTTTGAAGTCATGCTTGTTTTGCCTTCCTATGCTAGTTGATTATTGTTCCCCTAAGTTTTTTGCTCACAAAATACCTATGCATAGGAAGTGGGTTAGACTTAAATGTGCTAGTCATATTCTTCATGATGCTCTCTTTATGTTTCAATTCTTATCTTTTATGTGAGTATCATTGAAATCATCATGCCTAGCTAGGGGCGTTAAACGTTAGCGCTTGTTGGGAGGGAACCCAATTTTATTTTTGTTCTTTGCCTTTTGCTCCTGTTTAGTAATAATAATTCATCTAGACTCTGTTTAGATGTGGTTTTATTGTTTTAATTAGTGTTTGTGCCAATTAGGACCTTTGGGAAGACTTGGGTGAAGTCTTTGTGATCTTGCTGTAAAAAACAGAAACTTTTGCGCTGACGAGATTAGCTGCCATTTTTTACTGGAGAGTGATTTTAGGTTGATTATTTTTGCAGATGATTGATAGACAAATTCCTCAGGTCCACCAATTTATTTCCGAATTTTTCGAGTTACAGAAGTATTCGAATGATACAGATTATTACAGACTGTTCTGTTTTTGATAGATTCTGTTTTCATTGTGTTGTTTGCTTATTTTGATGAATCTATGAGTAGTATCGGAGGGTATGAACCATAGAGAAATTGGAATAAAGTAGATATTACACCAACATGAATTTAGAATGAGTTCACAACAGTACCAAAAGTGGTGATTTATTTTCTTATACTAACGGAGCTTACGGGTTTTCTGTTGAGTTTTGTGTTGTGAAGTTTTCAAGTTTTGGGTAAAGATTCGATGGACTATGGAATAAGGATTGGGAAGTGCCTAAGCTTGGGGATGCCCAAGGAACCCCAAGGTAATATTCAAGGACAGCCAAGAGCCTAAGCTTGGGGATGCCCCGGATGGCATCCCCTCATTCGTCTTCGTTCATCGGTATATTTACTTGGAGCTATATTTTTATTCACCACATGATATGTGTTTTGCTTGGAGCATCATTTTATTTTATTTTGTTTTGCTTTCCGTTTGAATAAAATACCAGGATCTTAAATTCTTAAATGTTAGAGAGTCTTCACATAGTTACATAATTATTCAACTACTCACTGATCTTCACTTATATCTTTTGGAGTAGTTTGTCATTTGCTCTAGTGCTTCACTTATATCTTCTAAGAGCATGGTGGTAGTTTTATTTTGAAGAAATTGTTGATCTATCATGCTTCACTTATATTATTTTGAGAGTCCTAAACAGCATGGTAATTTGCTTTGGTTATGAAACTAGTCTTAATATGATAGGCATCCAAGATGGGTATAATAAAAACTTTCATATAGAGTGCATTAAATACTATGAGAAGTTTGATACTTGATAATTGTTTTGAGATATAAAGACGGTGATATTAGAGTCATGCCAGTTGAGTAATTGTGAAATTGAGAAATACTTGTGTTGAGGATTGCAAGTCCCGTAGCATGCATGTATGGTAAACGTTGTGTGACAAATTTGAAGCATGGGGTGTTCTTTGATTGCTTTCCTTATGAGTGGTGGTCGGGGACGAGCGATGGTCTTTTCCTACCAATCTATCCCTCTAGGAGCATGCGCGTAGTGCTTGGTTTTGATGACTTGTACATTTTTGCAATAAGTATGTGAGTTCTTTATGACTAATGTTGAGTCCATGGATTATACGCACTCTCACCCTTCCATCATTGCTAGCCTCTTCGGTACCATGCATTGCCCTTTCTCACATCGAGAGTTGGTGCAAACTTTGCCGGTGCATCCAAACCCTGTGATATGATACGCTCTATCACACATAAGCCTACTTATATCTTCCTCAAAACAGCCACCATACCTACCTATTATGGCATTTCCATAGCCATTCTGAGATATATTGCCATGCAACTTTCCACTGTACCGTTTATTATGACACGCTCCATTATTGTCATATTGCTTTGCATGATCATGTAGTTGACATCGTATTTGTGGCAAAGCCACATTCATAATTCTTTCATACATGTCGCTCTTGATTCATTGCACATCCCGGTACACCGCCAGAGGCATTCACATAGAGTCATATTTTGTTCTAAGTATCGAGTTGTAATTCTTGAGTTGTAAGTAAATAAAAGTGTGATGATTTTCATTATTAGAGCATTGTCCCATGTGAGGAAAGGATGATGGAGACTATGATTCCCCCACAAGTCGGGATGAGACTCCGGACGGAAAATAAAATAAAAAATAAAAAAAGGAGGCCAAAGAAGCCCAAATAAAAAGAGAGGCCAAAGAAGCCAAACCAAAAAAATAATGAGAGAAAAAGACAGAAGGGGCAATGTTACTATCCTTTTTCCACACTTGTACTTCAAAGTAGCACCATGATCTTCATGATAGGGAGTCTCTTATTTTGTCACTTTCATATACTAGTGGGAATTTTTCATTATAGAACTTGGCTTGTATATTCCAATGATGGGCTTCCTCAAACTGCCCTAGGTCTTCGTGAGCAAGCAAGTTGGATGCACACCCACTTAGTTTCCTTTTTTGAGCTTTCATATATTTATAACTCTAGTGCATCCGTTGCATGGAAATCCATACTCTCGCATTGACATCAATTGATGGGCATCTCCATAGCCCGTTGATTAGCCGCGTCGATGTGAGACTTTCTCCTTTTTTGTTTTCTCCACATAACCTCCATCATCATATTCTATTCCACCCATAGTGCTATGTCCATGGCTCGCGCTCATATATTGCGTGAAAGTTGAAAAAGTTTGAAAAGGCTAAGTATGAAACACTTGCTTGGCTTGTCATTGGGGTTGTGCGTGATGGAAGCATTTTGTGTGACGAAAATGAAGCATGGCCAAACTATATGATTTTGTAGGGATAAGCTTTCTTTGGCTATGTTATTTTGATAAGACATAATTGCTTGGTTAGTATGTTTGAAGTATTATTATTTTTATGTCAATATTAAACTTTTGTCTTGAATCTTTTGGATCTGAACATTCATGCCACAATAAGGAAAAAAAATTATGTTAGGTAGCATTCCATATCAAAAATTCTGTTTTTATCATTTACCTACTCGAGGACGACCAGGAATTAAGCTCGGGGATGCTTGATACGTCTCCAACGTATCTATAATTTTTGATTGTTCCTTGCTATTATATTATCCATCTAGGATATTTTATATGCATTTATATGCTATTTTATATGATTTTTGGGACTAACCTATTAACCTAGAGCCCAGTGCCAGTTTCTGTTTTTTCCTTGTTTTTGAGTATTGTATTAAAGGAATACCAAACGGAGTCCAATTGACCTGCAATTTCACGGAGATTGTTTTTGGACCGTATAGAAGCCCACGAGTAATCAAGATGGACCAGAAGAGTCTCGAGGCCACCACGAGGGCGGGCGCGCCCTACCTCATGGCCGCCTCTTGGACCCCCCGACTTGTTCCCCACGCCAACACCTCGTACATATACCCACACTTCCAGAACATACCCCAGATCGGGACTTCCGCCGCCGCAAGCCTCTGTAGCCACCAAAAACCAATCGGGACCCTGTTCCGGCACCTAGCCGGAGGGGGATCCCTCACTGGTGGCCATCTTCATCATCCCGACGCTCTCCATGACGAGGAGGGAGTAGTTCACCCTCGGGGCTGAGGGTATGTACCAGTAGCTATGTGTTGATCTCTCTCTCTCTCTCTCTCATGTTCTTGATTTGGCACGATCTTGATGTATCGCAAGCATTGCTATTATAGTTGGATCTTATGATGTTTCTCCCCCTCTACTCTCTTGTAATGGATTGAGTTCTCCCTTCGAAGTTATCTTATCAGATTGAGTCTTTAAGGATTTGAGAACACTTGATGTATGTCTTGCGTGGGATACCCGTGGTGACAATGGGGTATTCTATTGATTCACTTGATGTATGTTTTGGAGATCAACTTGCGGGTTCCGTGACCTTGGGAATCTATGCATAGGGGTTGGCACATGTTTTCGTCTTGACTCTCCGGTAGAAACTTTGGGGCACTCTTTGAAGTTCTTTGTGTTCATTGAATAGATGAATATGAGATTGTGTGATGCATATCGTATAATCATACCCACGGATACTTGTGGTGACATTGGAGTATCTAGGTGACATTAGGGTTTTTGTTGATTTGTGTCTTAAGGTGTTATTCTAGTATGAACTCTAGGATAGATCAAATGGAAAGAATAGCTTTGTGTTATTTTACTATGGACTCTTTAATAGATCGATCAGGAAGGATAACTTTGAGGTGGTTTCGTACCCTACAATAATCTCTTCGTTTGTTCTCCGCTATTAGTGACTTTGGAGTGACTCTTTATTGCATGTTGAGGGATAGTTATATGATCCAATTATGTTATTATTGTTGAGAGAACTTGCACTAGTGAAAGTATGAACCCTAGGCCTTGTTTCAACGCATTGCAATACCGTTTGTGCTTACTTTTATCATTAGTTACCTTGCTGTTTTTATATTTTCAGATTACAAAAACCTATATCTACCATCCATATTGCACTTGTATCACCATCTCTTCATTAACTAGTGCACCTATACAATTTACCATTGTATTGGGTGTGTTGGGGACACAAGAGACTCTTTGTTATTTGGTTGCAGGGTTGTTTAAGATAGACCATCTTCATCGTACGCCTCCCACAGATTGATAAACCTTAGGTCATCCACTTGAGGGAAATTTGCTACTGTCCTACAAACCTGTGTAGTTGGAGGCCTAACAACGTCTACAAGAAGAAGGTTGTGTAGTAGACATCATCGCCCCTGCCCCTCTCTCCTCACCACAGACTGCCACCACGCCACCGCCATCGCCGCTGCCATACGCCGACACGCCGCCCACGCTCCACACTCCGACGCCGCCACATCGCCACTCCGACACCGCCCGACGCCTATTGCCGCCGTCACGGAGGAAGTCACCGCCGGTTTCTCACCCGAGCAGATAAAACCGAACACGCCTGCCGGTTTTTTGGTTTAGTCGTTTAGATCGGTTTTTATTTTTGTAGGGTTTGCTAATTAGCGAACGTTCACCCATTTCTTATAACATACGATTTCGTTCGTTTAGTCCTGATAGCGAACATTCGTTCCATAGATTTTTCTTTTTCTGTTTATTTTCGTCCAGGGACCTATCCGTAATTAGTTTTATCGCAGATTAGTCCCTAATCTTCAAACCTTCGCTACTTTTTGCTCGTTTATCCAAATCCAGTGAAACCAAGGCCAAAAACTTCGTCTCGGTCCCCTATGTCCAGATAATCAACTTGAACATGGTTTTTACAATTTAAAATTTAGTTTTAAGCAGATTTGAATTTGAACTTCTTTTGATCGTAGTTTGAGTTTCGTAACTCCGTTTCGATTGATTATTTTTGCAAATCGAAGCTCTTCACTTGAACTTTCAGTTTAGATCTTTTCTTTTGGGTTTTACCTTTGTATATTATGCTTGAGTGCTTATGTATGCAATTGTTTGTTCACGATAGAGTTTCTGGAGTGCGAGGCTTGCTACTATGAATCACTAGGGTTTTCTGATTGTCAGCAAGGCAAGTAACACTTTGATCATATCCCTTTTACCACCCAGTTTTATGCATTAATTTCAACCCTCAAACATTGCATGAGTAGGATTGATAACATGTGGGTATTGGGAAGTAGTTGATGAGGTAGAACCTATTGTCTTATACTCAAACCTTGGGTGTTACTACGTTATGCTTATACTGCTATGCTATGCTCGTAGACGTGGATTGGTTTGAGAGAATTCATGAAAGATGTGAGAGTTATTGTTAACTAAGGTTTAACTTAAGGTGTCTACTTTAACACACATCTGGGTGGATTGGTTGTGGGCACCTAGGGACATACCAGTGTTGTCCAAAGGAGATCTCGGGGAACCCGTGTCATCATCCTATGGTTTGCCACCCATGCTCAAAGGGATCATAATGTTATTCATGTTGGAAACTTCCGTGTGCAGCCACAAGCCATTATGGGCTCTGGCATAGTTGAGTATGTTGTGTGACCTCTTTCAGTGGTAGACTAGCATATGTAGGGGATGCAGGTGGTACTGTCTACCCATCGTAAAGAGTTAACGCTTCCGAAAGACTGTGTTTCAGTCATCCGTTTCTCAAACATCATGTAGTGCGAGAAATTCAACGGAGGAGATCTAGTCTTGTGGGGAAAAGTGCGCAAACCTCTGCAGAGTCTACAAACTAATCATGATTAGCCGTGTCCCCGGTTATGGACATCTTGAGTATCTGGTACTTGAATTATTATTGTTGATCCCATCACTCTATTTAATTAATTTGTCGGGTTATTAACTTTTAATTTGGGATTAAGTTGGGGTTACCTTCTCAATGTTTTGAACCAACTTTGTAGTTAAATAAAATATATTCCTTTGTTGTAGGAAAAAACTAGCTTTATGCAAATGATAACCATAGAGCCTCCACCAGCCATATATGCATGTAGTGATAGCTGTTATTCTGTTCATTGCTCTATAGTGTTATTTTGCCAAAGATATTTCATGTCTTTGACCTACACAGGCTGCAACGTATCATGTTGTAGAATTTTCAGACGAAGAGTAAGGTGCGCTAGGTCGCTGTCGTGCACTCAGTTTTGCCGTGGAGTTGAATGGACTCATTTATCTTCCAAGCTTCATGATTGTCTTATTTACTTGGCCTTCAGCCATATTATTGTAATAAGTTCTCTTTGAGACATTCGATGTAATAAGTGTGATCGAACTCTGCAATAAATCCTCGAGTACTGTGTGTGTCAGCAATACCGATCCAGGGATGGCACTTAAGCACAGAGACTTGACCATCTGAGGTCTGGTCGCTACAAGATGGTATCAGGGCACACCTGACTGTAGGACGCGACCACTAGGATAAGCCACAAGATGCTCTTCTCTACTCATTTTTGACTCTTCTCCATTTTCTACTCTATAGATGGCGGACCCAAGGAACAAGTTCACTCAACCAGATGAGGCACTACAAAAAAGTTACACTTCCGTGATGTTGCTTGTTTGTCACGGTAGGTAACGTTTTCTGTCATGCATGTACATCCATGAAAATTTTATGACAGAATCAAGATAGTCATACCTGTGCTGTCGTAGAAGTGTTCCATGACATTACCAAAATTATCATCACGGAAGTGTCCACTTCCATAACGATAAATCGCGCGTCACAGAAGTGCTTTCGTCAAGGGTGACCGACACGTGGCATCCACCTTAACGGGTCGCCGTTAAGCTATCGGGTCCGGTTTTGGATCCAATAACCCGTTAACAGCCCGGACCAATGGGAAATTTCCACGTGTAGAATTCTGATTGGCCGGAGGAAACACGTGTCAGCTCGTCAGTGGGTCAAATAGGAGCCTATGATATGTGGACACGTGCAACGGCCCACCATCGGCCCATTTAGCTTACAAAGGCCGGCCCGTTTGACTTGGTCAAAATTTAGCGGCCTGACCCATGAAAAGCCTGTTAACGATCTCTTCGCAAATAGCCCATTTTACAGCCCGGTAACTCATGGCCCGTTAGGGCCAACAACGTCATGTGGGCCGTCGAATATAACACCAGCCCGTTTCACTTTCGGCCTATGTATGGCCCACGACGTCTTTCGGCCCATATGAGGCCTTCGCATCTTTAGGCCCTTTAAGGGCCCATGGTGACTCCAGCCCAGAATGAACAGTAATTACTTTGTACCCGTTAACGGCCCATGATTCACATGGGCGATTTGCAGCCCGTGTTAGCTTTTGGCCTACTGACGGCCCATACGTTCTTGGGCTCCTTTCTGGCCCTCGACATTTCCGGCACATTCGCCTGTTCCCTAATGGGCCAAATTCGCCGATGGCAAGAGTTACCCGTTCTGCCTTGTTAACCCGTTGCTGCTTCCGTTTCGGCCCTATATTCGGCCCATTAACGACCCGTTATGCTCGTGATGTAATTAAGCCTTTCTTGTCCTCCGCACATTAATGGCCCGTTATCGTGCTGGGTCGATACCAATTACGCCCGTTTACGGCCCATGTAGACCCATTTATCCGATGGCCCGAGGCCCATCGATTCTATGGCCGTGTTGGAGGCCCATTTAAAGACGACCCGTAGGAGGCCCATGGATCCTACGGCCCGTAGTAGGGTCATGGTTACCATGGTCCATATATGGCCCATGGTTGTTGCGGCCACTAGCAAACCAGGGAAAAAGAAGACTAGGAAATAAATAAGCCCAAAACTAACGCTAGGCTATTAAGGCGATTGCACAGATTACATCCACTGGGCATCGGAGATCGCCACCAGTGCAAATATAGGGAACACCCTACACTTTACAAAAATGTCTTGCTGTTTTCTTCAGCCGGTGGCTGCACGTTAAGAGCAAATTTTGTATCGCAACAAAACAAATTATGACTATAAAACAAAAGGAAGGTTGGCATAAAAGTTAACGATGCAGCGAGATAAATGCACCACCGAAGTTCGAAACTCAGTTCATTTGACACGATTGCTATGCTTTCATGTTGTATTGTCCAATGGAGCACCACAACCTTCGCCTTCATTTCTCCTAGGCTCCTAAACAACATAGCAAATGTCTGATAGTCTGGTTTCGAAACCATGCATATCTCGACGACATCGAACAATGTCTGTCCTTGTTTCACAAAGGGTCTCTATTAGGGAACGGACTTGTGTTTGGAGCACAGATATAACATTGTTTTGAGCTTGCATATCTTGATCATGAGGCAGTTTGGACGAGATTGCCTTAACAACCAACCCAGTATTACACAGGAACGTGCTTTTGGCACTGTTAGTGGACAGGTACTGACCCACTGCAGCAAGAGCTGACATTGCAGTTATAGTTGCCTCGCCACCTTCAGAGGTGGCGGTTCCACCATTTTTCCATAGCTTGCTGAAAAGTTGAGTTTTTACATTAGTACCAGAACATAAGATATTAAGGAGGCAACAAAACCAAACAAAATAGCTTTTGTCTATATGCAGAACTTATTCTGGTGAACCCATGTAAAATATTAGTTGTATTTTACTGCAAAGTACACAAGAAAACCAGGTTCCAAACATATGACCATATACCATGGCTAATGTATTGTCTATTTCTTCACATTGTATTGACAGCTAAGGATAAAGAGACAAAGTTTATAATACGGTAAGCATAATATGACATCATTCATATCACAAAACAACTGAGAACAGGCAAACAGGCAATTGTAACGTTGTGTGGGCAAGTCCAGAACGGAACTAGATTACAGGTCAAGATCAAAGGAACATCACTCCTCTCTTTTAAACCTTGTAAGGTGCAATGATACGCTAAAGACAATTGTGTATAAAATTGAAAAGAGTAATAGACATTGGCTGCAAACCATGCAATCCAAGGCACAAGTCAGAGTAAGTAGTAGTTAAAAGGCATGGGGATTAAGGACTTACAACAATGACTTTGATGGTGTAGTCATGCCCTTCATCTTCTTTGGTGTGACGGTCCTTGAAGATTTCCACAACATTTGGTTCAGGTACTTTTTGGTCCTTGCGGGCTTTCCTCTGAATTTGGAACAAGTCAATATAGATATGATAATATGGTACAACGAAAAGAGTGACACAACAGCTAATTACAAGAGCCTCGCAGTGTGCAATATAGCTATGAGATCCTGTCGTATGTTGGAATTTCACTTTTGTACAGTTGGCCTTGTTCTTTGAACAGTTCACCTACAAGAAGATAGATTTGTGTGGCACATGCGTAAATAGGACTCAACATGTGATCTGATCACATATATATAATGTACCTGATACTTTGGATCGGATCAGTGTTTAACGAGGCCTCTCCAGTCTTCATCCGATATATTTTCCACTAGAGATGTTTGGGCAAGTTCACTGTTAGCCTTGCCTTCAAAGTGATTTTTCCTCAAGTTATCGACATCTTGTTGCAGCAGACTTGAAAACATGGGTCCAAGCTTGTCTGGTTGCATCATCTTGGCTATCCAACTTGAACCTCATATGTTGAAAATTATGGGAGTCTCATTATCAACAACCTAGAAAGTATATGACAGAGCAAGACGATATTACTAGTTTACATACATAACATACTTATAGATAAATGGTTGAGGAAGGTGTTGAACTGGCTTTCATCTTTGTCATTCCTGTACTGAATCCATGTTGGGAGGATACATACATGACACCTAACAGCAACCGCTGCCTCTCATACTAACTTGGCTGACTTTGTAGCATCACGTGGCCTTTTTAAACCTGCCTCAAAACGGATCTCCATTCTTCCTCCTCTAGATTTAGTTAACCTATCGAGCATTATCCCTGATGTTTTTTCCTCTTGCGCCTAGGTGCTAGTCCAACAACAAACATAGGAAGTGTTAGTGTACATCAAACTGTGAGACTACATATAAAGAAGCATGCAACAGTAACTTGACTCCGGTAACTACCTTCTTGCTGTTGAAGCTCACAAAGTTCATCTGATCTTGCCAACTCATCTTGTGTCAAGAGTGCTTCGAAAGTAGTATCAGGTGGCAAGGGAGCTTGGAAACGTGCTGCTAGCTGAGTCGACCAACGAGTAAATCGTGCATCTGGTGGTACTGTGGAAGGTGTTGCAACAACTAGAGGCTGTCTCTGCTTGTTTGGTGGCAGCTATTTGTTTCTGTTTGGCTTGTTCTGCAGCTCGTGTAGCACGGGATACCCTGTCGGTACAATTTTCCGCTAGACTTTGACCTTCTATTGCACCATCAGTACCAGCAGAATCTGCAGGATTCTTCCGCATCCCTTTCCCAATAGATTACGTGTTGCTTCCTCTTTCTCTGTGCCATGTTAAGTCAAGCCGACAAGAAAAACGAATAACAATTTAGTTCTTCAGAACAAATTGATGCGTGATACAGACAAACTGAACTTTGATGTTAGACAACCACATGATAGGAGGATGTAATATGTACGAAAAACAGGACGACATGAGATAACCAGAACTATGATGTGTAAACTAAGTAGAAGACATTTCACTAAATTAGAAGCAATGCAATGGAAGGTATACACCATATGAAAGATGCTACAAATAAATGCTGCTTAAACAAATGTGAAGCAGTACAAGAAATAAATCATATGCAAGATGCAAACAACATCACACTACCAAGTTAAAGGTCTCTCGTCATTAGTGCCATTGCATATTCACAACATTGCATATTCACAACTTATGATGTGTAAACTAAGGAGAAGGCATTTCAACAAATTAGAAGCAATGAAAGCTAGACACCATATGAAATATGCAACGAATATCACTCTACCAAGTTAAAACTGTCTCGTCATAAGTGCCATTTCAACAAATTAGAAGTAGTACAAGCTAGAAAAGAATGCAGATGTAACCTATATCACACTCCCAAGTCAAATGTGTCTTATGATAAGTGATTGTTGCAGGTAACACAACAGTAGTACTTTGATGTAAGAACATGGTGTGATAGACAAATATTGTATGTTCTAGAAATAGGAACACGTGTCTTATTCACAAGTATAATGTGTAAAGTAAGCAGATGAAATTCAACAAAATTAGAAGCAATACAAGCTAGACATCATTCATAACATGCAACCACATATAACAGTGCCAAGTTAGAGGGAGCACCTGTGATGGTGCACTAGGGGAAACGTGCTCATCATCAACATAGCTACGTTGAGTGTCTATGCATGTGTTGTCTTGGAAATCATCTTGGGGGGATGGAGGAGTAGAATCTGTAGAGGCCCTCGGTTTGGAAGGAGCACCATCATCCGCTGCCTTTCTAACTTCCTTCCGCTTTATTGATTTTGGATTGTCAAGTAAAACCGACAAGAAAAAGCAATAAAATTCACTCTTCGTAACTTCGTTAGGTGCATGATCTTGACAATCACTACTTTGATGTAAGGCAAACACATGATTCGAGGATGGATTAATACGGAAAACAAGACGGCATGGCATATTCACAACTGTTTGTGTAAACTAAGCAGAAACCGTTTCAACAAATAAGAAGCAATGCAAGTTAGACACCACATGAAAGATGCAACCAATATGACTCTGCCAAGTTAAAAGCGTCCCATCATAAATGTCATTTCAACAAATTAGAAGCAGCGCATGCTATAAATCATATGAAAGATGCAACTAATATCACACTGCATAAACTAAAGGTGTCTCGTCATATTGATTTATGCGGGATACAAAAAAACAATAGTTTTATGTAAGGACATGCTTAATAGATGATGTACTATGTACTAAAAATAGGAAGGCATGTCACGTTAACAGTATAATGTATAAACTAAGCGAATAGCACATGCAATTTAACCAGATTGGAAGAATTACAATCTAGACACCATATGCAACATGCAACCACATATCACGCTGCCAAGTTAGAGCAAGCACCCGCGATGCTAGTGTAGGGGAAATGCAGTAATCAACTATAGAGCTACGCTCACTATCTTCATCTAGCCTTGCTGTTTCTTGATAATCATGTGGGGAGGCTGATGCTGCAATCTTTCACTGAGGATATTTTCTCACAGTAGTCCACTTGCCTGACTGCCTCATCATAAGTGATTGATGAGGGATACACAAGAACATTAGTTTGATGTAAGAACATGGTTAATAGACAGACGTACTAGTATGTACCAAAAACAAGAAGGCATGTCATAGTCAAAGGTATAGTGTGTAAGCTAAGTAGATGCAATTTAACCAAATTGGAAGCAATACAAGCTAGACTTCCGGCTGGAGTGGTGAGCATGATCATCTAGGACCTGAGAGCCTGGTGGGAGGCGGGCTGCTTCGCCACCATAGTGGCTTTTTAGTTGGCTTCGGTGATGCACTGTCTGTTGGGCTTGTCCTTTGGCTCGGCCGATTGCCCCAGCTAACCATTTGACTTCCGTGCTCCGGGATGGTGGTTCATGTAAAAAATATCTTTCCGTACCTTAATAAAGACCGACTTCGGCCTTTCGAATAAAAGCTAGACACCATATGTAACATGCAACCACATATGACACCGCGAAGTTAAAGCAGGCACCTAGGATGGTGGTTCATTGGGAGCGAGGTCATCAACTCCAGAGCTACGTTTACCGGCTCCATCTATTGACACTACAACCTTTAAATGGCTGAAACATGTCTGGCCTAGCCGCGTACCATGTTGGAGCAACTTCTCTCTTTTATTTTCTGCTTCTGTGAAGGCAGTAGAGTCTGAAATACCCTTGCATAAAAACACAATAGTGAGAGTATGGGTGAAGTGTGTGCAGAACTAGTGCACTGTAAAAGTAGCAGATAGCAGGTGGCTGAAAAATAAATGACATGAGACATATGATAGCTCTACAACATTGCATGGCAAACAAAATTAGATTCTACTCCATATGATTTTGTAATATATGAGCACAGGAAATGCAGGTACTCCTCCAGCACACCACCACATGTGGTCCTATCAAGATAACAGTCGACTGAAAATAAATAGGTCAGTCGATTTTTTTAAGAACCGTCCGATTTATAAGGAACGGGCACATGGCCTTCGTCTACCTCCCGCCAATCATTGTTGACGATCTTTCTCGAACCACCAGCGACCATTGGCCCAGACCCCTGCCTCCGCCGCCCCGCCCTCCCCTCGACCTCACACCACCGCCATGCTTGGCAGCGCCCCCAGGCCATCCCTTTAATCCCGGCCGACCTCCAGATCGGGCGCCAGTAGCTCTAGGCCCCACACGCCCCTAAGATAAACACCGAGGCGCTGCTTCCCTGGCGTAATAGGCGGACTAGCGCCTATTACGCTGGGGAATGATTCTGTTAATTGGGAATCAATAGACCAGGAATTGAAATCCAGGGGGCGACGGACTTCTAGCTAAGGTGAAATAGTATATGAGGAGAAACCTTGTGCATCGCGAGTAACTAGGAACATCTAGTATCAAGAAGAAGCGGTCAACTAGTGTCTTCCGTGGGATGAATACCATGCAAGCAGACACGTAAGATTTGCACGAATAAGGGAAGAGGAGTACCATTTCCGGTTACCAGTGTGGTCGCCTCCACATGTGGCGCCGATCTTCTTCTTTTTGTCGGGGAAACCGATGTTTTGGAGGAGGGTGCAGGCTTGGACGAACCCATGGCCAAATTGTTGACTATGTTGCCATGGCTGTATGTCGGCGGAGGGGAAGCAGATCCGAGGCGACGAAGGACAGCATAGCAGGAACAACTCCGGTGCGGTGGAAGGTGGCGAAGTTGGAGTGGCAGCAGTGAGGTGCAGGATGGCATGGCTGAACTGGCTCGGATACGGACGGCTCGGCCTCGGCTTCAACTACTAGCCTTGGAGGGTGTTGTGGTTGAGGTTGCGGTGGACGACGACGTCTGGGTATCGACTCCGGCGTGATGGAGGAGGGTGGCGGTTGATGGGTGGGATGGGGTGGCGGACGGAGGACGCCGGGTTTATTCTTTGGTGGAGAGGTAGTTTTGGCGCCCACGGAGTACGAATGGGGAATCGAGAGGGTGATCGTCTCCAACGTATCTATAATTTTTGATTGCTCCATGCTATATTATCTACTGTTTTGGACATTATTGGGCTTTATTATCCACTTTTATATTATTTTTGGGACTAACCTATTAACCGGAGGCCCAACCTGTAATTGTTGTTTTGCCTATTCCAGAGTTTCGCACAAAAGGAATATCAAACGGAGTCCAAACGGAATGAAACCTTCGGGAACGTGATTTTCTCACCGAATATGATCCAGGAGACTTGGACCCTACGTCAAGAAAGAAAGGAGGAAGCCACGAGGTAGGGGGGCGCGCCCTCCACCCTCGTGGGCCCCCTGTTGCTCCACCGACGTACTCCTTCCTCCTATATATACCTACGTACCCCCAAACGATCAGATACAGAGCCAAAAACCTAATTCCACCGCCGCAACCTTTTGTACCCACGAGATCCCATCTTGGGGCCTGTTAGGAGCTTGTTGGAGGAGGAACCCATCACGGAGGGCTTCTACATCAACACCATAGCCTCTCCGATGAAGTGTGAGTAGTTTACCTCAGGACCTTCGGGTCCATAGTTAGTAGCTAGATGGCTTCTTCTCTCTTTTGGATCTCAATACAATGTTCTCCCTCTCTCGTGGAGATCTATTCGATGTAATCTTCTTTTTTGCGGTGTGTTTGTTGAGACCGATGAATTGTGGGTTTATGATCAAGATTATCTATGAACAATATTTGAATCTTCTCTGAATTCTTTTATGTATGATTGGTTATCTTTGCAAGTCTCTTCGAATTATCAGTTTGGTTTGGCCTACTAGATTGGTTTTTCTTGCAATGGGAGAAGTGCTTAGCTTTGGGTTCAATCTTGCGGTGTACTTTCCCAGTGACAGTAGGGACAACAAGGCACATATTGTATTGTTGCCATCGAGGATAACAAGATGGGGTGTTTATCATATTGCATGAATTTATCCCTCTACATCATGTCATCTTGCTTAAGGCGTTACTCTGTTTTCATGAACTTAATACTCTAGATGCACGCTGGATAGCGGTCGATGAGTGGAGTAATAGTAGTAGATGCAGGTAGGAGTCGGTCTACTTGTCTCGGACGTGATGCCTATGTACATGATCATACCTAGATACTCTCATAACTATGCTCAATTCTGTCAATTTCTCAACAGTAATTCGTTCACCCACCGTAAAATACTTATGCACATGAGAGAAGCCACTAGTGAAATCTATGGCCCCCGGGTCTATCTTCATCATATTAATCTTCCACTACTTTGTTATTTCCTTTGCTTTTTATTTTTACTTTTATTTTACTTTGCATATTTATCACAAAAATACCAAAAATATTATCCTATCATATCTACCAGATCTCACTCTCGTAAGTGAACGTGAAGGGATTGACAACCCCTTATCACGTTGGTTGCGAGGAGTTATTTGTATTGTGCAGGTGCGAGGGACTCACGCGTAGCCTCCTACTGGATTGATACCTTGGTTCTCAAAAACTGAGGGAAATACTTGCGCTACTATGCTGCATCATCCTTTCCTCTTCAAGGAAAGCCAACGCAGTGCTCAAGAGGTAGCAAGAAGAATTTCTGGCGCCGTTGCCGGGGAGTCTACGGAAAAGTCAACATACCAAGTACCCATCGCAATCCCTTATCTCCCGCATTACATTATTTGCCATTTGCCTCTCGTTTTCCTCTCCCCCACTTCACCATTGCCTTTTTATTTGCCCTCTCTTTTCCGTTTGCCTCCTTTTGCCCTTCTTTTTGCTCGTGTGTTGGATTGCTTGCTTATCACGATGGCTCTACCTAGATTTGGTGATCTTCACCTTGAAAGATTAGAAGAGATCGAAAGCAACGTCAGGAGTTTTATGGTTCTGCAATTTGAGAATAATAATTTCTTCAGAAACGAGCTTAAGGAACAATTTTTTTTATGAATTATATGAATAAAGAGCTCGATGATATGTCTAAAGAATTTGATGGTTTAATATCCCAAATTGCTCGTCTTGAGAAATTGACTACTGAAATATCGGATAAGCAGGCTACCTTAGTCAATAAGATGGCCGCTAAATTGGATTTCTATGAAAATAAAGATGAAGATCTAAAAGTTATTGATGTGTCCCCAATTAAATCTTTGTTTTGCAATATGAATCTTGATAATGATGGGACTGAATATGTTCCACCTTTACCTAGAAGGCGTTCCAAAAATTCGGAGTTTTTAGATCTTGATGCTAAAGTTGATAAAAGTGGGATTGAAGAAATCAAAACCCTAGATGTTGTTAAACCCACTATTTTGGATTTCAAGGAATTTGATTATGAAAGTTGCTCTTTGATTGATTGTATTTCCTTGTTGCAATCCGTGCTAAATTCTCCTCATGCTTATAGTCAAAATAAAGCGTTTACTAAACATATCGTTGATGCCTTGATGCAATCTTATGAAGAAAAGCTTGAGTTGGAAGTTTCTATCCCTAGAAAACTTTATGATGAGTGGGAACCAACTATTAAAATTAAGATTAAGGATCATGAGTTTAATGCTTTATGTGATTTGGGTGCTAGTGTTTCCACTATTCCTAAAACTTTGTGCGATTTGCTAGATTTCCGTGATTTCCGTGATTTTGATGATTGCTCTCTAAACTTGCACCTTGCGGATTCCACTATTAAGAAACCTATGGGAAGAATTAATGATGTTCTTATTGTTGCAAATAGGAATTATGTGCCCTTAAATTTTATCGTTCTTGATATAGATTGCAATCCTTCATGTCCTATTATTCTTGGTAGACCTTTCCTTAGAACGATTGGTGCAATTATTGATATGAAGGAAGGGAATATTAGATTCCAATTCCCATTAAAGAAAGGCATGGAACACTTCCCTAGGAATAAAATAAAATTACCATATTAATCTATTATGAGAGCCACTTATGGATTGCCTACCAAAGATGGCAATACCTAGATCTATCCTTGCTTTTATGCCTAGCTAGGGGCGTTAAACGATAGTGCTTGTTGGGAGGCAACCCAATTTTATTTTAGTTTTTTTCTTTTGATTCTGTTTAGGAATAAATATTTGTTCTAGCCTCTGGTTAGATGTGTTTCTATATTTTAATTAGTGTTTGTGCCAAGTTAAACCTATAGGATCTTCTTGGATGATAGTATTTGATCTTGCTGTAATTTCCAGAAACTTTCTGTTCACGAAAAAAAATGTTAAAAATCACCAGAACGTGATAAAATAGTGATTCCAATTGATGCTGATCAATAAACAAATTGCCTAGGTCTTCCTATTTTGGCTGAGTTTTTGGAGTTCCATAAGTTTGCGTTAGTTACGGATTACTACAGACTGTTCTACTTTTGACAGATTCTGTTTTTTGTGTGTTGTTTGCTTATTTTGATGAATCTATGGCTAGTAAAATAGTTTATAATCCATAGAGAAGTTGGAATAAAGTAGGTTTAACACCAATATAAATAAAGAATGAGTTCATTACAGTACCTTGAAGTGGTCTTTTGTTTTCTTTTGCTAACGGAGCTACGAGATTTCTGTTGAGTTTTGTGTTGTGAAGTTTTCAAGTTTTGGGTGAAATCTTTTGATGGATTATGGAACAAGGAGCGGAAAGAGCCTAAGCTTGGGGATGCCCATGGCACCCCCAAGATAATCTAAGGACACCAAAAAGCCAAAGCTTGGGGATGCCCCGAAGGCATCCCCTCTTTCGTCTATTTCCATCGGTAACTTTACTTGGAGATATATTTTTATTCACCACATGATATGTGTTTTGCTTGGAGCGTCTTGTATGATTTGAGTCTTTGCTTTTTAGTTTACCACAATCATCCTTGCTGTACACACCTTTTGAGAGAGCCATACATGATTTAGAATTTATTAGAATACTCTTTGTGCTTCACTTATATCTTTTGAGCTATATAGTTTTGCTCTAGTGCTTCACTTATATCTTTTAGAGCACGGTGGTGGATTTGTTTTATAGAAACTATTGATCTCTCATGATTAACTTAGATTATTTCGAGAGTCTTAAAAAGCAAGGTAATTTGCTTTAAAAAATCCTAATATGCTAAGCATAAATGATTTGTAAAAATTCTTATGAGTGTGTTGAATACTATGAGAAGTTTGATGCTTGATAATTGTTTTGAGATATGAAGATGGTGATATTAGAGTCATGCTAGTTGAGTAGTTGTGAATTTGAGAAATACTTGTGTTAAAGTTTGTGATTCCCGTAGCATGCACGTATGGTGAACCGTTATGTGATGAAGTCGGAGCATGATTTATTTATTGATTGTCTTCCTTATGAGTGGCGATCGGGGACGGCGATGGCCATTTCCTACCAATCTATCCCCTAGGAGCATGCGCGTAATACTTTTCTTTGATAACTTGTAGATTTTTGCAATAAGTATATGAGTTCTTTATGACTAATGTTGAGTCCATGGATTATACGCACTTCTCCTCCTTCCACCATTGCTAGCCTCTCTAATACCGCACACTTTTCGCCGGTATCATACACCCACCATATACCTTCCTCAAAACATCCACCATACCTACCTATCATGGCATTTCCATAGCCATTCCGAGATATATTTCCATGCAACTTTCCACCGTTCCGTTTATTATGACACGCTCCATCATTGTCATATTGCTTAGCATGATCATGTAGTTGACATCGTATTTGTGGCAAAGCCACCATTCATAATTCTTTCATACATGTCACTCTTGAATCATTGCATATCCCGGTACACCGCCGGAGGCATTCATATAGAGTCATATTTTGTTCTAAGTATCGAGTTGTAATTGTTGAGTTGTAAGAAAATAAAAGTGTGATGATCTTCATTTTTAGAGCATTGTCCCAAGTGAGGAAAGGATGATGGAGACTATGATTCCCCCACAAGTCGGGATGAGACTCCAGACGAAAAAAAAGAGGCCATAAAAAAAGAGAAAAGTCCCAAATAAAAAAATGATAGAAAAAGAGAGAAGGGACAATGTTACTGTCCTTTTACCACACTTGTGCTTCAAAGTAGCACCATGATCTTCATGATAGAGAGTCTCTCATTTTGTCACTTTCATATACTAGTGGGAATTTTTCATTGTAGAACTTGGCTTGTATATTCCAATGATGGGCTTCCTCAAAATGCCCTAGGTTTTCGTGAGCAAGCGAGTTGGATGCACACCCACTTAGTTTCTTTTGTTGAGCTTTAATATGCTTATAGCTCAAGTGCATCCGTTGCATGGAAATCCCTACTCACTCACATTGATATCTATTGATGGGCATCTCCATAGCCCGTTGATATGCCTAGTTGATGTGAGACTATCTTCTCCCTTTTTGTCTTCTCCACAACCACCCTTCCATTCCACCCATAGTGCTATATCCATGGCTCACGCTCATGTATTGCGTGAAGATTGAAAAAGTTTGAGAATGTCAAAAGTATGAAACAATTGCTTGGCTTGTCATCGGGGTTGTGCATGATTTAAATACTTTGTGTGGTGAAGATAGAGCATAGCCAGACTATATGATTTTGTAGGGATAGCTTCTTTGGCCATGTTATTTTGAGAAGACATGATTGCTTTGTTAGTATGCTTGAAGTACTATTATTTTTATGTCAATATGAACTTTTGTCTTGAATCTTTCGGATCTGAATATTCATACCACAATTAAGAAGAATTACATTAAAATTATGTCAAGTAGCACTCCGCATCAAAAATTATCTTTTTATCATTTACCTACTCGAGGACGAGCAGGAATTAAGCTTGGGGATGCCTGATACGTCTCCAACGTATCTATATTTTTTGATTGCTCCATGCTATATTATCTATTGTTTTGGACATTATTGGGCTTTATTATCCACTTTTATATTATTTTTGGGACTAACCTATTAACCGGAGGCCCAACCCAGAATTGTTGTTTTTTGCCTATTTTAGAGTTTCGCACAAAAGGAATATCAAATGGAGTCCAAACGGAATGAAACCTTCGGGAACGTGATTTTGTCACCGAATATGATCCAGGAGACTTGGACCCTACGTCAAGAAAGAAAGGAGGAAGGCACAAGGTAGGGGGGCGCGCCCACCCCCCCAAGGCGCGCCCTCCACCCTCGTGGGCCCCCTGTTGCTCCACCGACGTACTCCTTCCTCCTATATATACCTACGTACCCCAAACGATCAGATACGGAGCCAAAAACCTAATTCCGCCGCCGCAACCTTCTGTACCCACGAGATCCCATCTTGGGGCCTGTTCCGGAGCTCCGCCGGAGGAGGAACCCATCACGAAGGGCTTCTACATCAACACCATAGCCTCTCCGATGAAGTGTGAGTAGTTTACCTAAGACCTTCGGGTCCATAGTTAGTAGCTAGATGGCTTATTCTCTCTTTTTGGATCTCAATACAATGTTCTCCCCCTCTCTCGTGGAGATCTATTCGATGTAATCTTATTTTTGCGGTGTGTTTGTTGAGACCGATAAATTGTGGGTTTATGATCACGATTATCTATGAACAATATTTGAATCTTCTCTGAATTCCTTTATGTATGATTGGTTATCTTTGCAAGTCTCTTCGAATTATCAGTTTGGTTTGGCCTACTAGATTGGTTTTTCTTGCAACGGGAGAAGTGCTTAGCTTTGGGTTCAATCTTGCGGTGTCCTTTCCCAGTGACAGTAGGAGCAGCAAGGCACATATTGTATTGTTGCCATCGAGGATAACAAGATGGGGTTTTTATCATATTGCATGAATTTATCCCTCTACATCATGTCATCTTGCTTAAGGCGTTACTCTGTTTTCATGAACTTAATACTCTAGATGCATCTTTGGATAGCGGTCGATGAGTGGAGTAATAGTAGTAGATGTAGGCGGGAGTCGGTCTACTTGTCTCGGACGTGATGCCTATGTACATGATCATACCTAGATACTCTCATAACTATGCTCAATTCATCAATTGCTCAACAGTAATTCGTTCACCCACCATAAAATACTTATGCTCATGAGAGAAGCCACTAGTGAAATCTATGGCCCCCGGGTCTATCTTCATCATATTAATCTTCCATTACTTTGTTATTTCCTTTGCTTTTTATTTTTACTTTTATTTTACTTTGCATCTTTATCACAAAAATACCAAAAATATTATCCTATCATATCTACCAGATCTCACTCTCGTAAGTGACCGTGAAGGGATTGACAACCCCTTATCGCGTTGGTTGCGAGGAGTTATTTGTTTTGTCTTGAGGTCACGAGGGACTCGCGCGTAGCCTCCTACTGGATTGATACCTTGGTTCTCAAAAACTAAGGGAAATACTTACGCTATTGTGCTGCATCATCCTTTCCTCTTCAAGGAAATCCAACGCAGTGCTTAAGAGGTAGCAGGGGGCGGGGGGAGCTAAGGGAGAACCATGTTTCGGTCTGGGACGCGCTTGTTTTTGGCTTTTTTGAACAGATGGGATGCACTTGTTCGAAATTTGGGGAAAGTACAAACTTTGCCCCCCTCTTAAATTTTGGACCCTCTGCAGTCGGGGGTAGGATGGTAATCCCGGTGTCCCCAAATAGTGGGCGGGATGGATTTGGTCTTGCATGTGTGCTCAGGCGGCAATTGTGTATGAATGTTTTTCGAAGGCGGTTGCGTGGCGTCTAGATGAAGCTACAAACCTACCCCGGTTTAGACCTTTGGACGTCGGGCCGGTAGGTTTCACGGGTTGGAGTTAGAAAAGTAATTTCCTTCTACTACCAAACATTGGTCTCACACGGTTTCGGGCGAGTAGAGGCTCTTTTGGCGCTTCGCTTGAAATTTTGAAACAAAAGCATTCACGTTTAGAGTACTCTTGAACTTTGAGGATTGACCTAACTAGACAACGTTAAATTTGACCTTGTATGTTTGAAAACCTCATTAAATTATCCGCTTCTTTTTGAAATTTTGACTCTTGAAAATCCTATAACTACGATTATTTTGGAATGGAGGAGCTAAATTTGAATCTATTTTGTACACGACTATATATGCTATTATGTACAAAATGAGAGCAAAGATTGGTGCCCCATAATTTAGGTATGATTTACAAATGCCATGATATCGAATTCAAATAATTGAATGGACTTCATGTTGAATTCGATTTTTTTAAACCACCTTAAGTTGAATTCAAATGTATACTAGTTCATAGCTAGCTATTTATAATGTTCATTGTGTAACTTTCGTATGTATAATGTGCTTTACACACACAACATGAACTATACTCACGTTTATATTCGATTGCTAAAGCGATGCATTGTCTGGAGTTCAAAATACTAACTATGTGCATCAATTATGTCGAATAATAACATAGACATGCTCAAATTCGATAGAACCTAGATGTCTGATGGATCAATGACCATTTCTTACGCGAATTGCAAATATCATGATCCCATCCTAATATTTGGATACAATTTATATCTTTAATCAGTGTGTACATCAGTCATTTACGTGTAGTTTCACTCTCCATTGGTGGTCTCTCACACATGCTCACACACTCTCTCCCGAGGTGTATTTCTCGCATACATGCTCTCGATATAACCCTCCCTCCGTCTCGTAACCATTTACGATTGTTTTCACTAACCTTTATCACAAGCACTCTTCCTCTCACAAGCATACACACGCACAATCCCCATCGACCCTTTCTATATACATAGACCTGCCTATGTGTCTCCTGTATGCACATTATCTTTAGGTCAGTCTCTCACGCATTTTCTCACACCTCTCTTCCTAATCGATGAGTATGATTCTAGTAGAGCATTTTATAGGATGCCCCTTAAAGTTAGGTTGGATGAATAGTAATATCAGAGATAAGGGGTTACCTTAGTCCGAGAACCCAGGGTTACAAATCCTAGCCGGTTTTGTCAGTGGACACAGAGTCCTTCACAATTCTGCTATCGTTGTCTTGTACGATAAGTCATCCATAGGTCTCCCTAAATGCGTCACGGGCCGACCAATGTGGCGCAGGAATCGAACCAAGGGCCTCACCTCGACCCACCGGACCTCACGCAGTGACACACCCTCTGCCCCCAGGTCTCGTTATCTTCTCACACCCACACATACGAACACAAACACCACACAAAAAAATTCTCCTCGTGCCTCTATCCCTTCCCCCTTGCATATACACACTCAAGGGGATCTCTCGCCGTGACATCATATTAGTCTCTCTCTCTAGACCTCTCTCATTTCTCGTGCTATCTCTCCCACGCCCCCTCCCCCCGCCGGCCCCTCTATCCATGCCTCTCTAGAATACGTAATACACACACATACCTCTCTAGGTCGTGCACAATACATCAACTGCACATTCACACATGTTACCTCATGTACCCCATTGATCTAAAAATCCCTCTCTTCACGTTTATTTCGCATACAACATTCCTTTTGAATAAAGTGTGGCTAAAAAATTATTTTAGAATTTCTACATATATACAACATTACAAAGTTATATGGAGGAGTATGAACGTTAATTTGTTGCATGGTGCCCACAGTGATATTTATTCCGCACTGTGAATTTTATATTTTTATACTATATATAAAGTTAGTCATAATAAAGAGAAACGAAGAGCATCTCTCTCCCCATCGCATACACCCCCTCTACGCCCCTTTCACGTACGCACACAAACTATCTCCAGGCCCTCTAAAATTAAGCCCCCAGCACATTCACGCATGTTTCATCTTTCTCCTGCAATATATACAGTGACGATCATTGTATTTGGAGCGAAAGCACGATACGTACATTGGACTTCAGAATCCACTCATTACGGTTACCATTTACGTTTTGTGGTTATTATACAGTCACGGGCTCACCGTACAACTCTCAGATTTGCTCAAGACACGACTAGTTGACCAGTTAAACGCTCCACGTGGCACCTCTAGTGTTGCATCACATTATCTCACTACCATTGGGGCCACCTATCGGCTTGTATCTAGTCTTCTACACTCTTATAAAAAAACAGAGTTGGTGATGGTGGTGTGCCTGCCATCCTGCAATATAGGCCGTCCGATTTATATCCGACGGATAGGAAGGAAACTATGGCAATTTTGCAAAAAGGTACCCACACACCTCTCCACATTTGCAAATAAGGCCTTCCCTCGTTCATCCTTTTCTCTCACAAGATAAACTAGTCATACAAATGCATATTGTACGTTCAAAAGCGAAACGAACATTAAATACCCTTTATATATGATTTGCAGATGCTATGATCACCGGTTCAAAATTTTGAATCTGCCTTAGGTATCACACATGCACCCACTCGTTTTCTCTCGATTTCATGTCGGGGTCCGGAGATCGATTGAAAGAGGACTAGGGTGGGTACAATACGTTCATTTCTCTTATGAACATACAATATACTCCCTCTGATCCCTGCAGACCCCCCCCCCCCCCCGCGGGTCATTTCTATCATTCTATCATAGAAACAGACCAAACCTTTATCTCCTTGCACGACACACAATTGATCTCTCAAACATCAATCGATCTCGTCAAGATGTGTCGGGGCATGAACCGAATGGGATGTCAAAACTAAGATGGGAAGCGACACGTAGTGGAGGCAAAGTGAAACTTTAAACGAACCGTTTGTTTGTATGCATGTCGTACAAATTACAACATTGGAAATACAAGCGAATGATACTCGGCGGAATGTTCAAATGACGCGCTGGAAGACGGACTCGACCGGAGGGCGGCATGATCGATGGAGAAGAGGGTTGGAGAGGAATGAGAAATAAGCAACGCCGCATGATTATACTTGAACGGCTCAAATAAACAATAAGTTGTCTCGTTTTCCCTACCGTCTTGGTCACGGAGTAAGATATATACTCCCTCTGTTTTTATTTACTCTGCATATTAGGTTTGACTGAAGTCAAACTTCATAAAATTTGACCAAGTTTTTAGAAAACTAGCAAGATGCCCGTGCCTTGCACGGAACATCAAGATCTTGTGCGAGAAAAGGATGAACGAGGGAAGGCCTTATCTGCAAATGTGGAGAGGAGTGCGGGTAAATTGTCATAGTTTCCATCCTATCCGTTAGATATAGATCGAACGGCCTATATTGCAGGATGGCAGGCACACCACCATCACCAACTCTGCCTTTTATGTACACTAGCAAGATGCCCGTGCGTTGCACGGAACATCAAGATGCACTTGTATGAGTAGTTTATCTTGTGGGAGAAAAGGATGAATGAGGGAAGGCCTTATTTGCAAATGTGGAGAGGAATGTGGGTATCTTTTTGCAAAATTGCCATAGTTTCCTTCCTATCTGTCAGATATAAATCGGACTGACTCTTATAAAAAACAGAGTTGGTGACGATGGTGTGCCTGCCATCCTGCAATATAGGCCATCCGATTTATATCCGATGGATAGGAAGGAAACTATGGCAATTTTGCAAAAAGGTACCCACACACCTCTCCACAATTGCAAATAAGGCCTTCCCTTGTTCATCCTTTTGTCTCACAAGATAAACTAGTCATACAAATGCATCTTGACGTTACGTGCAACGCACGGGCATCTTGCTAGTAAGAGTAGAAATATGAACATTTACAATAGCAAATATATATGATGTGAAAGTATATTCAATAATGAATCTAATGGTATTGATTTGTTATTGTATATGTTATTATTTCTTTCTATGAACTTTGTCAAAGTTTACAAAGTTTGCTTTGAGCAAAGCTAAAATGTGGAGTAAATAAAAACAGCGGGAGTACGCAGGGACTAGTATAGTTACTACTGCCGGAACATGGTAAGTTGGACCCCTAAATGCGGGTATGGACCGGGCACACCTCAATTATTCTGTCAAACAGTCGAACGCCTACATTTAGAACACCATCTGGCTACTTAATCAAGTGTTACGCTTCACTACTTGAAAAGGAAAAGGGTGGCACCGTACCCAAAACCACCACACTTGGGGCTAGGGTAACAACTTGGTACTGTACCACATTTGAACCAGGGCACAAAAACCACCTGTTCTGCGCCTAATGCGCAACGCAGAGCACTGACGCTCGAATATGGCCGGGAAAACTGGGAAACCGACATGTGGGGCACACCTATCGGGACGACGTGGCGCAGACTAGTCCAATGGAGGAGCTGGCCCACGACATCCTCGCCACCGACAATCGTTCATGTGGGTCGTGGGGGCCAGCAACATGGTGCAGCTCCAGCACCGCCTCTGGACAGGGTGACCGCGGTGAGCGACACGCTCATCGTCGCTGGACATGGTTGGTTTCAGTGTGCCGAGGGTGGCGTTAGCGCTGTGGCACAACCAACAGATCAACACGCGACTCGTCGAGGATGCACGGGGCGCCGAAGTGCGCGCGTGCCGCGAAGCGTCCGCGGAGTGGTGTAGCGCGGCCAACCGCATCCCCAGGACCTGAGACCATGCCGGGTCGTCTTGTTTTTTCAATGACATGTGGGGTTGCATGTGAGCAAAGAGCATCTCCAACGTTGCCACGACCACAGCTGACTACCCTGGCACACCAAAAACCCTCGTCGCTCGCACCATCGCGCGGTGTGTTCCCAGCTGGCGCCAGCTGCTTGCATTCATGCCGTTCGTCCGTATGCCGTCGTTAAGAGGCTCGGTGCCCGAGGAACAAACTCCGGCGACTTAATGACGCGCCTGGACGCTTTGGCCTCACTGAAATGCACTACTTAAAGCGGCAATGCCCAGCTAACCTCCACACCATAGCACATCGTCCTGCTACCTGGCACCACATCCGCCATGACCACGAGCACGAACGCTCTGTGGGAGAGCTTTGTGTTCGGGGATGAAGCTCGAGGTCGCCGCCCTCGCTCAAGTCGCCGCTCGCGACGCAATAGCGGCGTAGCCGGATGCGGATGCGACCGCACAAGCGATGGCCACGATGGCGGCCGACGACGGGAGCACCGTCAGCCACGCGTCCTACTTGCTGCCGTCCAACACCCGACACCGCCGAGGTCGGGGACTCCTCCGAGGATGAGTAGGGCATGGGAGGCAGCAAGGCATGGTGTGCCAACTGGCCTGTCCGTCTCCCGTGTTCTACTCATCCCCGCCGGAGACCGCACCTTCGTCTTGAACCCCACCCCTGTACATGGAGATCGTAGATGGAGGACGTTAGTCGCCGCCGTAGAATAGGTTTAGGGTCGGGTTTATTTTATTTTTTGTCCTATAAAAGTTCGAAATGTAATGAAAATTTGCCGTGTTTGCATTAATCTCGGCCGGTGTATATGAACTTTCACAATAATATAGTATATTGTAGGAGTACTAGCAAGATGCCTGTGCGTTGCACGGAACATCAAGATCGTGTGGGAGAAAAGGATAAATGAGGGAAGGCCTTATCTGCAAATGTGGAGAGGAGTGCGGGTAAATTGTCATAGTTTCCTTCCTATCCGTTAGATATAGATCGGGCGGCCTATATTGCAGGATGGCAGGCACACCATCATCACCAACTCTGCTTTTTATTGAACCGAGACAAAGCTAACATGCGAAGTAAATAAACACATAGGGTCTACATACACAATTTATCTTAGGCACTCCAATAGTACGTCCACTACACATTCACACATTTCACATCTTTCTACATGTACGGGAACCTATGAAAGGGTTAATGTAAATTGCCTCTCTCTCTCCTCCCTAATTTTCATGGTGGTGGGCCCCTCCCTGCCCCAATCTACAATCAACAGCTCACACGTTTCACATTACGTTAATTACGTAACGGGATTACGTAGGTGTAACATTACTCGTAAAAAAACCCAACGAAGCCAACCTCCCAGCATATCGCGCGGGAAAGACCCGGCCGCGCCGTTTTAGTCGGGATTACCAGATTACTAGTAGTAGTATCGATGGATCGCGCGAAGCACAAAGTTTTTTTTTGAGGGGGCGAAGCACCTAATTTAAAAGGAAAAAGGGGGTACACTCACAACACCCCTGTCGCGGTCGCATTGCACCCCACACACGTTCGGTCCTGCACACATGGCTCACACAAACGGAATGTGCTTCGGCTTGCCTCTTCACTGACACGTGGGACTGCACTTGGAGAAACCGACCATGTGCCAAACTCCCCCTGCCCACCGCGCGAATCCCCCCCCTAAATTCCCCCCAAATTCCAAATTCAACCGCCCTTCGGCCAACTGGCCAATAATATTCCCCAAACCCCCTCCCCCCGTCCCCCTCCACTCCATTCGCTCCGCCAAAGCCGCCCTCCCCGCCACGCTGATACGTCGGCGCCGCGGTTCGTCGAGGGGACGCACGGTGATCCTCTCGCTCCCATAGTATGCTCTCGTAGACTGCCATTCTCGAGCCGTGCCGCCACCGCTGGCGACGTTCTTGTGGAGGCGCACGGCGGTCAGTGCCGCCACCGCTGGCGGCGTTCGTGTGGAGACGCACGGCGGTCAGCTTCTCCCACGATGCACGCGCATTCTAGACTAAGGCCCGTGCATGTCGGTGTAGCGCTGAATGTTAGCTGATAGACGCGATTAATCTCCTTTGTTTGCGAAGTAGTTTACAGTCAATATGCTCTGCTTAAGAAGCTTCCTTGCCCTGTTCTGCACTCAATCTGCTTAGCTAAGATGGCATGCCAAGCCCGATTAGTTGCTAAAATATCCTGCCATATGTTTATTGTGACATAGATTGCCATGGTCTAGTAGCCAATCTGTTAGGTGAAATATCTCTACACTGTTTTATACTCGATCTTTGTTGCTGCGATGGCCTTCGGTAGTTCAATGGCTGTGTGCTCGGCCTCATTGATCTTTGAAACAGCACTGCCATAATTTAGCACTCAAATCTGTTTGCTGAATTAGTTTTAAATATATTTTGTTACTTAGATCTGCTCATCCAAATATCTTGCCATAGCTTTAGACATCGACCTAGGTATTTTTTTTTCTGGACTTCATAAACAAGGATATATGTTTTTCCTGTAATATCTAGTAGAAGAACTAATTTGCATGTCTAACAAATGGACAGGACTTGGATAACTTCTGCTCAAAGATTTTCCACTGCATATGTCGAGGGGGTTGAAAACTTCATGAACTTTATCAGAGCTGAGTACGGTGGTCCGAAATCATATGTGCTCTGCCCGTGTAGCAGTTGTTTGAATTCAGTTACAAGACCACAATCAACTGTGCAAAATCATCTACACTTGTATGGGATGTCGGTCACATATACTAGGTGGGTTCATCATGGTGAAGCTGTGAATGTCAATGTTACTGACTACGTGGAAGCAGCAGATCACCATCTTGATCTGCCTGATGCTCAGGTGGAAGAGGAGGAGGAGGTGGTTTTGGAGGAGCCAGTGAGTTTGACCAACATTGAAACAATGCTACGAAATGCTTGTGCATTTCATGAACTTTCACCTGAAGAAGAAAAACGGTGGGCCGCATGTTGGAACAATGCAACATGGCCATCACCCCAGGAAATAAGCTGCCAGTATTCTCAGCTATGGTCACCTTTCTTCAGGTGAAGACATCTGAGCGGATGACCAACAAATCATCCGATGTGATGTTGGCTGCTTTCCGCAAAGCTTTCCCAGATGCGTCTGAGCTGCCACACACCTATAGTAAAATGAAGAATTTCCTTCATGCAGTTGGAATTGGATATGATATGATCCATGTTTGTAAGAATAATTGTGTTCTGTTCCGGAAGGATTATGCCAACTTAAGTGAATTCCCGAAATGCAAATCATCAAGATGGAAAGATGGTGATCTTTGTGAAGAGGATTCCTCATAATGTTCTCGAGACATTTTCCAATTACACCAAGGTTGCGAGAGGTTGTTTCATGATCTTTGAAACAAGAGAGGATGTACTGTGGCATTCTAGGAACCAGGAGTATAGAGATCAGAATGTAATGAGCCATCCATCACATGGTAGTGAGTGGAAAAGCTTCAATCAAAAACAAAAAAAGTTTGCTGCTGACCCGAGAACCATTAGACTTGGCTTAGCTTCAAATGGATTTAACCCATTTGGCCACTAGAGCGCCACATATAGCATGTGGCCAGTGCTTGTTATCCCTTACAACATGCCTCCAAATGTCTGCACCAAAGAATCAAACTACATGATGGCCTTGCTCATCCCAGGTCCAAAAAGTCATGGAAAGGATTTTGATTTATTCATGGAGCCTCTTGTGGAGGAACTTCAACAGCTATGGAGGGGTGTTCTCACTCGAGACCTATATATCAGCCCACCAGCTAATTTCTTTCTGCATGCTGTTATAATTTGGTGCATCCATGATTATCCAACTTTGGGGACTATGTCAGGGCGAACGACACATGGTTGCAATGCATGTGTTCGCTGTGATAGGAATCATTGTCATCGCAATACTTAGCAAGATCATTACATTGGACACCGCCGTTTCCATGCCAAGGACAAGCCGCGTCCTACAAAATACCGAAGACATGTGTTCAATGCAAAGCATGAAAACCGTGATGCGCCAAAGAGGCTCACCGCTGATGAGTTGCAAGTGGAATTAGAGAAGGTCAGGCATATTACACCAGGAAACCATCCTGGTAATGGTAGCGGGAAAAGGAAGCGTGGCAGGGCAGAAGAGAGAGATTATTGTTTACCCGCAGGTCCACTTTGTGGTACTTGGAGTATTGGAAAGATTTGGATCTGCGGCATAATCTGGATGTGATGCACATCGAGAAAAATATATGTGACATCATTATCGGCACACTTCTTAATATTGAAGGCAAGACGAAAGATACCTTAAAATCTAGGATTGATTTGACACACAGGTATCGAGAAAGGATTTGCGGGTGCAAGATGAAGATAAACCACGGGATATGGCACCGGTGTATGCGTCTTGGACAAGGCAAAAAGAAAAGAATTCTGCGAGGTCCTGTCACGTGTGAGATTCCCACATGGATTTGCTTCCAACCCTGAAAGGAGAGTCAGTGTAGATGGAAACAAGGTACAAGGGTTGAAAACTCATGACTGCCACGTCCTACTTCAAAGGGTTTTACCTGTTATCCTTAGAGGATTGGGCCGCCCTGACTTATACAGAGCAGTTGCAGAGTTGGGACAATTCTTCAGGGAACTCTACAATAGAAATATCAGGGTAGATGCTTTGGAGCGTCTTAGAGACAAGATACCAACTATCCTATGCGACCTTGAGAAGATATATCCTCCAGCCTTCTTTGATGTGAAGATGCATTTGGTTGTTCATCTACCTGATGAGGCACTATTTAGAGGTCCAGTACAGTATGGTTGGATGTACCCTATTGAAAGGCGGCTCAACACTTTCAAGGCCTATGTTAAGAACAAAGCTAGACCCAGGGGTTCCATTGCACAGGCCTACATTGCTACAGAAGCGTTGACATTCTGCTCAAAATACATTGAAACAGCTGATCATCTTAGCAAAGAGGTGGGTGAAGACAATCCAAGGCTCAATGTTTTCGGTTATTCTGTTCGAGTTACAGGAAAGAGTCGACAAGAGGACAAACCTAAAGATTTGGACAAAAAGGTTTGGTATGTGTTGAATAAGCATCACGAGATACTACCTTATATCAAGTAAGTGCTAAATCTGCAGCTTATACATCATAATCTACTAAACTTGCAGCACATTCTTATATATTTAGATGTTTGACGCGATCACTATGTTACGTAGCATCTACAAAAAAATTCTTGCTGCAAAATCCGTGAAACATTGACAAACTGGTTATGGCAGGATTTGCGAAATGGTTCAAGAGCCATGTAAGCTTTTGAATTACCTTTGTCGGTTTTTAATATATTGAGTACATAAGGTGATCAACTTGTCTATTTTCTAACCATAGGTTAAGAAGATGCGGGAGGATGGGCATGTAGTTGATGATGCCCTTTACGCACTAGCAATGGGTCCTGATACTCGGGTAAGACATTATGAATCTTGTGTTGTTGGAGATGTGCGCTACAACACCCTTGCATGCGACGAAGGCAGGAAGACACAAAACAGTGCCATCATGACCACGGATACGTACGACAGAGAGACATCTGAAATGTATGCTAACATAAGAGACATTGTTCAGTTGCAGTATATCTCCAGTTTCGAGGATCATCATTGTGTGGTTCTGTTGTGCTATCGTTGGTATAACCTGTTTTCCAGGATCGCAAAACCCAGAGCTGATGATTATTTCAAATCCATTAATGTCAAGGCGGCGTGCCAGACCAACGAGCCTTTTATTTTGGCAAATCAAGCAACACATATATTTTTCTTGGAAGACACATTTGCACGTAGCGATGACTGGAGAGTATTGCAAAGGTTTGAGTAGAGGAATTCGTTTAATGAAGTTGCACAACAAGACGATGCTTACACTACTCCTGATGTACAAGATTCCACAGTTGTTCCTAATATCTTTGAGAACGATCACGTCAATGACGCTGGCGAAAAGATTGTTTGTTGTGCTGTGGACATACAAGAGTTGATCAAGAAGAAGCCAACGTTCGAGGACATTGAGGATGATGAAGAAGATGACACTCTCGGGAATTACGATTCAGACTGATACACATGGCGAAGATGTTGACGCTGGTGCTGCGGATGATGATTAGATTGCTTTTGTCGTATTTGCCTGTCAGAAGACTTTTTTTATCTACTATGTGAAATTGTGTTTGCTATGACAACTGAAACCTGATGAACGTGTTGTTTAGTATTTTGCTATGAGAACATCACTTGTTATGTATGTTCATTTGTGTTTGGTGATTGTATGACGACTAAAGCATGATGACAATGTTGTTTAGTTGTACTCATATTTGGCTGTGAAACTTGAATTTGATGACATAGTTTGTTGTTGGACTGCAATTTGCTCGACGTCTTCGAATGGGAACAAAGCTAACCTGATAGGGCTTCTGCTAATTTATTTATTACCAAAAGGGCCTATGATATTTATTCATTTATGAGCAAAAGGGGATACCCCCCGATTTCTGTTAATAGAAATCATTAGATGTTCACAACACTACGCCCAACCTACTACACAGGTTTCATTCATTACTAGTTTCAGCAATGTGCTCATGTCATAGCCACTGAATACATCACGAGTGCTACATACACTGCAAATAAAGAGACAATCATCCTATAGAGCACATCGATTTTGCCCATTATCTTCACAAGCTCTTTCATCTCCTCATTCTTTGTCAAGGCCGTTCAGCGTTGTTGCTTGGCCATGATCGGAGGAACTGCATCTTTAACCTTCTCGCTCGCATCTTCCTCTTCTGCCGTTCCTTGATTACTTGTCCAACACCCCAACCTCTTTGGTATTGGGATTCCTCGGCTAACCAAATAATCAGCGTGATTCGTTCCCCACATCAAGAACTTCCCGTAAATACAAATCACACGAATCTTCCCTTTTACGCATGAATCAAATTGGAAGATCATCAACCAAACTATTAAAAATATCGACAAGCTGAAAGCAGCGAACAACACTTAAACATATTATTACCCCATGATTCGTGCATTTGTAGAAGACTCGGCCATGGTTGAGGATTGTGGTTGAGACGACAGATGACTCTGCGTGATTTGCGGCGGTGGCACCACACCAACGGGCAGCGGGTTGCGATGAGCAACCGGCGTGCGTGTGCGGCGGGGTGTGATGAGACCCACAAGCGATGGTATGGGTGGCGACTTGGCGCATATCTGGTTTTTGCCTACTGAAGAGTAGGTGGACGACTAGCCAGCGGACATGGTTGCTGCGGCCAGAGCTTCTGATGCTAGGCAGAGTAAGTAGAGAAGAGGAGAAGCGAACATTGGATATGTCAGTTTCATTACTTGTAGAGTAGAATAGCACCATATATAGTCATAGTCTAGGTTTGGATTCGAACCAGCTACAGGAGCACGTCTCTCTTTTTTCTAAAACTCAGCAATGTCTCTTTACTGGTACACTAGCTTGTTTTGTGCGCCTTCTCAAGTCTTTGTTTTTCTTTCTTTTTTTTGCGAGGAAGGAAGGAGGAAAAAATTGAGATTTCCTGGGACTCGAACCCAAACCTCTCGGTTGAAAACCAAGGGTGCTAGTCACTTATGTGGCAAACGTTCCCTAGGAGGAGGACGGCAGACGAACGCATTTTCCTCGCAGTTTTAGTTGCGACGCAAGATCGAACGGTTGCAGTTTCGGGAATGTTATCAGGCGAGCGAGCCCAGTTTTTCTTTTCTTCCTATATATAAAAAAGTATGCTAATTGGTGTCAGCTTAGTCAACAAACGATTGTGCCAACCTTGACAGTTGGATTAACATTCAACGTCTGTCATGTTTCTTCAGTCTCTTCTTTCTCCAGCCGCCAAAGCCAAACCAGCGCCGGCGGGACCGCCTGCTCCCGCCTCCCACGGCTGGCTGTGCTGCCGCGTACGCATCATGGCCACATCGCACCCTAAAACTCTGCGCATGTTCCCTGGCTCCTGTTCGTTCCTATCCGAGGCCTCACCATCGTCCTCCACCTTGGTTTGCTCGCCGCGGCGCCGCCCTCCGGTGTTGTCAACATAGTCAACAACCGAGAGGAATAAGGAGATGACTGTACATGGTGAGGATGACAGTAGGGACACAACAACACGCGCAGTAATTTTGTTTTTTCGGGACGGAGAAGGGTATCAACTGGGTTGTTCGGGAGCTGTGGCCCGTCTAGCACATGACCAGCCCAGTTTGTTTTTTTCCTTTCTGAAAATGGCTAGCCCAGCTATTTTGT
This sequence comes from Aegilops bicornis, assembly GCA_021605145.1. Taxonomy (NCBI): domain Eukaryota; kingdom Viridiplantae; phylum Streptophyta; class Magnoliopsida; order Poales; family Poaceae; genus Aegilops; species Aegilops bicornis. Next base: position 631,978,469 of record CM038675.1, on the reverse strand, counting down.
TTTTTGCAGAATAACCAACGTAGGCCTACTTGTTTTTCTACACCCTGCTGGGCCGGAAATCTTTCAAGACGAGGAGGGATGCATTTTTCCCAGAAAATGGGCTATAAGTAATAAGAAATGGGAAAGTAATATTAAATGGGATGTAAAATGAAAAAATACAGCAAACAGGCAATTAGTTCCAAAATACTTTTTTCTTTCGGATTTTGATATTTTAAATTTCATTGTTTTTGTGCGGGTAAAATTTCATGGGATTTAAATTAAGGTATTTTTAGTTTTTAAATTAATTTGAATCTGGCTAGAAATTTCGGGCTATATGTTGTTTGGGACAGATTTGGTGGCTGACTTGTGGGTCTACTAGGTTGATGTGTACGAAAGGCTTTGTCAACTTAGTCCACAAACGATTCTAGCAGTAGTGACCATTGGATGTTAATCCAACGGCCGTGCTGCTTCTTCAATATCTGATCTTCTTGCTCCAGCCGCCCAAACCAGCGCCGGTGGGACTACCTGCTCCCGCCTCCCGTGGCGGTTGTCTTTGCCGCACAGCCGCACCTTCCACCCTACTCCATTGCTGGTCAGGCCATTCCTCTACTCACCCACACCTCCTGTTATTTTCCGGCGACGGCAGCCGGACCAGTAAACCCTCGTACTCCCCACCGCATGGGCAAACACTGCCGACTCTTCCCCGGCTCCGTGTTGTTCCCTTCCTAGGCCTCGCTGTCGTCCACCGCCCTGGTGCTCTCGGCGCGCCATGGTCAACGTGGTCAACGAACGACATCCACCGGAAGTGGACTGTACATGGAGAGGCTGACAGCTGGGTCCACGACCGCACACAAGGAAATGCCTCCTTATTACGTGCAAAATAATGATTCCTCCACCTGACATCTGGGACCCACCGGAAGGGCCTCTGTATTTCGTGAAAAAAATGTTGCCCCCGCTAACAGGTCGGACCCACCAGCTATATCTTTGCACACAAGGAAGTTCCTCCTTATTACGCACAAAAAAATGAATACTCCCCCTGCTAGCTGGGACCCAGCATAGTGGGAGGCTGACATGTGGGCCTATTAAGTTGACGGGGATGGAGGGCTTTGTCAACTTAGTCAATATGAACGATTCTAGCTCGAGTAATTGTACGATGTCCATCCAACGATCGCAGTGCTTCTTCAACCTCTGGTCTTCTTGCTCCAGCCGCCCAAAGCAGCACCGATCGTGCCGCCTGCTCCTGCCTCCCGTGGCCGGCTGTGCAGCCGCGGAGGCCTCACCACCCCCTACTACTCCCACCGCTGGCCAGGCCCTATGGCGACGGCAGCCTCACACCGCAGCCGAACCCGTGAACCCTCATACTCCTCTCCGCGTGGGCATCCACTACCGCGTCTTCCCCGGCTCTGCGTCGTCCCCTTCCTAGGACTCGCAGTCATCCACCGCCTTGGTGCTCTCGGCGCGGCGTGGTCAATGTGGTCAATGAATGACTTCCATCGGAAGAGTACTGTACGTGGAGAGGCTGACAGCTGGGTCCACGGCCGTAGCAAGGAAGTGCCTCCTCATTACGCGCAAAATAATGATTCCTCCACCTGACAGCAGGGACCCACCGGACGGGCCACTGTATTTCACAAAAAAAACGTTTCCCCCTGACTGCTGGGACCCACCAGCTATATCTTCGCACACAAGGAAGTGCCTGACAGTCGGGACCCACCCGGTCGAAGCGTACATAGCATTGTCATTCTGGTCACGAACGTGTACGTACATAAGATCGGTCTATCTGCAGGCTGCAGCGATGAACCGTGGCCGTGCAAGGAAGGGCACGTGTCGTAGTAGAGGCGCACACGTGTCATAGTACAGGCGCGCACGTAGCATGTACACGTACGTACAGCGGCCAGGGTACAAGAAAGCAAATACGACCACGTACGTACATACGGGCAGGGTCTCGAACGCCTACTCGCGCATACGTACGGCCAGGGCTCGTGTACATGGCTGGGTCGGAACGGAGAAACTGCATTGTCATCGTGTTCATGGGGAGGCAACAGAATGCTTCGTGTTCATCGGGAGGCAACAGAATGTGTGCTGGTCATCGGGAGCCAACCGGCTTGGACGGAACAGGCGATGGAAACGAGGCCTGGCGTACCGCAGAACGGAGGAAACGGCCTTGTGTTCGACTGGCCACGTTCGAAACGGGATCCTGTTCATCGGGAGGGGTCTAGCGTACCGCAAAACGGAGGAAGCGGACCTCCTACGGTCAAAACAGGGGTCCTGTTGATCTGGAGGGGTGTGGCGTACCACAAAACGGAGGAAACGGACTTGTGTTGGAGCGCTACGGTCGAAACGGGGGTCCTGTTCATTGGGAGGGGTGTGGCGTACCGTAGAACGGGACTCCACGGGATACTGTTCATCTCCACCATCGACCTCCTACAGCCTCCACGGGCTACTGTTCATCCACCGTCAACCTCCTCCAGCCTCCACCTGCGACTGTTCATCCATGGGCTTATGTTCATCCAGCCTCCACCGCTCCTCCACTGGCTAGTGTTCAACCAGCCCTCTCCACGGGGTCCTGTTCAACCACCCCTCCACGGGCTACTGTTGATCCAGCCCTCCACCGGCTACTGTTCAACCAGCCCTCCACAGGGTCCTGTTCATCCAGCCCTCCACGGGGTTTTGTTCATCCACCTTCTCGATCGATCAGGGTACTATTCATCCAGCGGCAACGGCCTCTACTACCACGGGTTCCTGTTCATCCAACCCCCACCGGGAACTGTTCATCCAAACCCCCCAACAACACTCACTGTTCATCCAGAGGCAGCATCGATCGGCTTCAGTTAGCAGCAGTAGTGAAGGAATCGCTCGATCGGGTTCAGTTAACAGCAAGGGATCGATCGATCGCTCGGGTTCAGTAACGCGTAGCCTGCAGTGCAATCGCTCGGGTTCAGTTAAAGCCCAACGCCTCGCTCTGGTTCAGTTAGAGCCCAACGCCTCGCACACACGCGTGTACGTACGAGATAAACACCACCTTAACCGGGAACTCCCCGATATTTTCCTCGCCCTCGCTTCTGCCATGGTTTTTTCCATCATGGACGACCCAAAGAATGTCATGCAACTGCATCTCCGGCCCGCCCAGGACGAAAAGCCCATTTTCTGTCATGATTTTTTGTCATAGAAGTAGGACCCCACCACATCTATGATGATACCAGGTTTTGTCACAGTTATCGTCATAGAAGTGTCATAAGTATGACAGGAAAAAAATTCTTTCGGCCCAAAATGTCACAGATGTGTCTTTTTTTGTAGTGAGGAAACACCTTTTGGATGACACTTGAAGGAAGTCACTAGGTACCTAAACATCAGAATACCAAGCTTCACCGGGACCTACACCGCCACTCTACCTAAAGAGGAGCGTTGGACGATTCGAGTACATGTTCCAGGAAGGACGTTCACGCCAGTTACCGAGCCCATCGAGTTTTCCTTTGATGCACCAACCTGGAGTCTAGGAAAGAGCATGGCCGCCCACATCGCCACGGGATGCATTGGCGAGGTATACAATAAGGATCTTAAGGACACCATCTACCAGATATGTGGACGCCGAGATGAGCAATGGGAGATGATATGCACCAGGAAGGTGATACGTCTCCAACGTATCTAAAATTTATGAAGTATTCATGCTATTATATTATCTGTTTTGGATGTTTATGGGCTTTACTAAACACTTCTATATTATTTTTGGGACTAACCTATTAACCGGAGGCCCAACCCAAATTGTTGTTTTCTTGCCTATTTCAAAGTGTTTTGAAGAAAAGGAATATCAAAGCGAGTCCAAAGCAGGAACGAAACCTTGGAGAGTTATTTTTGGAGCAAGCAATCCAGAGACTTGGAGTAGGCGTCGGGAAGCTTCGAGGAAGCCACGAGGCGTGGAGGCGCGCCCTCGCCTGGCGTGCCCCCACCCTCGTGGGCCCCTCGTGGCTCCCGACCGACTTCTTCGCCTATATATGTCCATATACCCTAAAAACACCGGGAACACAATAGATCGGGAGTTCACGCCGCAAGCCTCTGTAGCCACCAAAACCAATCGGGACCCTGTTAGGCACCTGCCGGAGGGGGGATCCCTCACCGGTGAACATCTTCATCATCCCGGCGCTCTCCAAGACAAGGAGGGAGTAGTTCACCCTCGGGGCTGAGGGTATGTACTACTAGCTATGTGTTTGATCTCTCTCTCTCTCTCTCTTGTGTTCTTGAGGTGGTACAATCTTGATGTATCAAGAGCTTTGCTATTATAGTTGGATCTTATGATGTTTCTCCCCCTCTACTCTCTTGTAATGGATTGAGTTTTCCCTTTGAAGTTATCTTATCGGATAGAGTCTTTAAGGATTTGAGAACACTTGATGTATGTCTTGCATGTGCTTATCTGTGGTTACAATGGGATATCACGTGATCTGCTTGATGTATGTTTTGGTGATCAACTTGCGGGTTCCGTGACCTTGGGAATCTATGCATAGGGGTTGGCACACGTTTTCGTCTTGACTCTCCGGTAGAAACTTTGGGGCACTCTTTGAAGTTCTTTGTGTTGGTTTGAATAGATGAATCTGAGATTGTGTGATGCATATCGTATAATCATACCCATGGATACTTGAGGTGAAATTGGAGTATCTAGGTCACATTAGGGTTTTGGTTGATTTGTGTCTTAAGGTGTTATTCTAGTACGAACTCTATGATAGATCGAACGGAAAGAATAGCTTCCTGTTAATTTACTACGAACTCTTGAATAGATCGATCGGAAAGGATAACTTTGAGGTGGTTTCGTACCCTACAATAGTCTCTTTGTTTGTTCTCCGCTATTAGTGACTTTGGAGTGACTCTTTGTTGCCTGTTGAGGGATAGTTATATGATCCAATTATGTTATTATTGTTGAGAGAACTTGCACTAGTGAAAGTATGAACCCTAGGCCTTGTTCCCTAGCATTGCAATACCGTTTGTGTGCACTTTTATCATTAGTTACCTTGCTGTTTTTATATTTTCAGATTACAAATACCCATATCTATCATCCATATTGCACGTGTATCACTATCTCTTCACCGAACTAGTGCACCTATACAATTTACCATTATATTGGGTGTGTTGGGGACACAAGAGACTCTTTGTTATTTGGTTGCAGGGTCGTTTGAGAGAGACCATCTTCAACCTACGCCTCCCACAGATTGATAAACCTTAGGTAATCCACTTGAGGGAAATTTGCTACTATCATACAAACCTCTGCACTTGGAGGCCCAACAACGTCTACAAGAAGAAGGTTGCATAGTAGACATCAGAAGGATAGGTCCATTGCAGCCTACATCCAGGAGTTAAATCAGCACATTCGTCGTCAGGAGAACCAGATGTGCGCCAATATGATAGACATGAAGAAGGTGATGACCAGGAACATGGAGCTAGAAGAGGAACTCAAGTATACACACGATGGATATGAAGAGGAAATTGCTGTACTACTGGAGAAGAATGAAGACCTGAAGAAGAAGCTAGGAATATTCATGGGAGATCCCGAACCTAAAGAGGACAAACATCCAGAAGACTACATCATAATAGACGACACCGACTCCGACCCGGATAGTGATGATGATTATGAAGACGAAGCTGGAGCAGATATCATGGAGTCATCTACCGATCAAAATTTCTAGTCGACCACCATATTATCATTAGTATTTCCCCATGAATATAGTAATAGTCCGAGCAGTTTGTAACGATAGTTTAGATTGATTGTATGATCTTTTTTGAATTGAGCGGTGTGAAATGAATGTGTTTGTCTCTTGTGCATATGGGTAGTGATTTCTCTTTAGACCTCACTCTATTTTGTTCTCACCCCTCTAAACCAATCAGATGTCTCCGAGACGTGACCCCGGATTTGCCTTCCCACCGGAGCTCACTCAGTTGATCTAACAGCAGAATGCCTTGATGCAGTTGCTAGTCCAGAACCAAGGCAACAACAACAACAACAACAACAACAACAACAACAACAACAACAACAACAACAACAACAACAACAACAACAACAACCCACCGCCACCACCTCCAGTGGACAACTTAGCCCGTATTCTGAGGCTGAATCCGCCAGTGTTCTCTAGTAGCACCGATCCGATTGTTGCTGATGACTGGCTCCGCAGGATTGGAAGGGAGCCGACCACCACAGGTTGCACAAATGCTGAGAAGGTGCGCTTTGCCGCACACCAACTGGATGGACCCACAACCTCATGGTGGGAGAATTACACAACCACTTTCCCCGTGGAAAATGTCACTTGGGATCAGTTTCAGCAAGCATTCCGTACTGCGCATGTATCAACTGGAGCCATGAGTATGAAGAAGCGTGAGTTTGGCAACTTGCACCAGGGGAACCGTACCGTGACGCAGTACGTGGATGAGTTCAGCAAGTTAGCCCATTATGCCCGAGATGATGTGGCAATGCTACCTCTTGAGCACTGCGTTGGATTTCCCCGAAGAGGAGAGGATGATGCAGCAAAGTAGCGTAAGTATTTCCCTCAGTTTTTGAGAACCATGGTATCAATCCAGTAGGAGGCCACGCTCAAGTCCCTCATACCTGCACAAAACGATAGCTACTTGCAACCAACGCGACTAGGGGTTGTCAATCCCTTCACGGTCACTTACGAGGGTGCGATCTGATAGAGATGGTAAATAATATTTTTGGTATTTTTGATATAGAGATGCAAAGTGAAAAGTAAAAGGCAAAGTAAAAGCAAAACAAGTATTAAAGTGATGGAGATTGATATGATGAGAATAGACCCGGGGGCCATAGGTTTCACTAGTGGCTTCTCTCAAGAGCATAAGTATTCTACGGTGGGTGAACAAATTACTGTTGAGCAATTCATAGAACTGAGCATAGTTATGAGGATATCTAGGTATGATCATGTATATAGGCATCATGTCCGAGACAAGTAGACCGAAACGATTATGCATCTACTACTATTACTCCACTCATCGACCGCTATCCAAAGATGCATCTAGAGTATTAAGTTAAAAAAGCAGTAACGCCTTAAGCAAGATGACATGATGTAGAGGATAAATTCATGCAATATGATAAAAACCCCATCTTGTTATCCTCGATGGCAACAATACAATACGTGCCTTGCTGCCCCTTATACATCCTTTGGGAAAGGACACCGCAAGATTGAACCCAAAGCTAAGCACTTCTCCCATTGCAAGAACTACCAATCTAGTTGTCCAAACCAAATGGATAATTCAAAGAGACTTGCAAAGATAACTCAATCATACATAAAAGAATTCAGAGAAGATTCAAATATTATTCATAGATAAGATGGATCATAAACCCACAATTCATCGGTCTCAACAAACACACCGCAAAAAGAAGATTACATCGAATAGATCTCCACAAGAGAGGGGAGAACATTGTATTGAGATCCAAAAGAGAGAAGAAGCCATCTAGCTACTAACTATGGACCCGAAGGTCCGAGGTAAACTACTCACACTTCATCGGAGGGGCTATGATTATGTAGAAGCCCTCCGTGATGACGGCCCTCTCCGGTGAGCTCCTAACAGGCCCCAAGATGGGATCTCGTGGATACAGAAAGTTGCGGCGGTGAAATTAGGTTTTTGGCTCCGTATTCGATCTGTCGGGGGTACGTAGGTATGTATAGGAGGAAGGAGTACGTCGGTGGAGCAACAGGGGGCCCACGAGGTAGGGGCCGCGCCCCCCACCCTCGTGACCTCCTCTTTTGTTCCTTGGAGCAGGGTCCAAGTCTCCTGGATCACGTTCGGTGAGAAAATCACGTTCCCGAAGGTTTTATTCCGTTTGGACTCCGTTTGATATTCCGTTTCTTCGAAACACTGAAATAGGCAAAAAACAACAATTCTGGGCTGGGCCTCCTGTTAATAGGTTAGTCCCAAAAATAATATAAAAGTGGAAAATAAAGCCCAATATAGTCCAAAACAGTAGATAAAGTAGCATGGAGCAATAAAAAATTATAGATACGTTGGAGACGTATCAGACATCCCCAAGCTTAATCCCTGCTCGTCCTCGAGTAGGTAAATGATAAAAAGAGAATTTTTGATGCGGAGTGATACTTTGGCATAATTTCAATGTAAATCTTCTTAATTGTGATATGAATATTCAGATCCGAATGAATACAAAATAAAAGTTCATATTTATAAAAGAAATAGTAATACTTCAAGCATACTAATCAAAGTAATCATGTCTTCTCAAAATAGCATGGCAAAAGAAAGTTCATCTCTACAAAGTCATATAGTTAGGCTATGCTTCATTTTCGTCACACAAAGATGTTCCCAACTTCTATACCCGCGATGACAAGCCAAGCAACTGTTTCATACTTAAATAATCTCAACTTTTTCAACCTTCACGCAATACAATGGGTGGAATAGAATATAATGATGGGGTTTGTGTGGAGAAGACAAAAAAGGAGAAAGTCTCACATTGACGAGGATAATCAACGAGCTATGGAGATGCCCATCAATTGATGTCAACATGAGGAGTAGGGATTGCCATGCAATGGATGCACTAGAGCTATAAATGAATGCTCAACAAAAGAAAACTAGTGGGTGTGCATCCAACTTGCTTGGTCATGAAGACCTAGGGCATTTGAGGAAGCCCATCGTAGGAATATACAAGGCAAGTTCTATAATGAAAAATTCCCACTAGTATGAAAAAGACAACTTATGAGACTCACTATATGAAAAGCATGGTGCTACTTTGAAGCACAATATATGAGACTCACTACAGAAGAACAAGGTGCTACTTTGAAGCACAAGTGTGGAAAAAGAGATAGTAACATTGCCCTTTTTTTGGGCCTTTTTTTTCTTTTTGGCCTTTCTCTTTTTTTGGGCAATGCTCTAATAATGATGATCATCACACTTCTATTGATTACAACATAAGGATTACAACTCGAAACTAGAACAAGATATGACTCTATATGAATGCCTCCGTGATGTCTGGGATGGTGCAATGAATCAAGAGTGACATGTATGAAAAATAATGCATGGTGCTTTGCCACAAATACGATGTCAACTACATGATCATGCGATGGCAATATGACAAAAGTAAGGTATATTATGATGATGATGAACGGAACGGTGGAAAGTTGCATGGCAATATATCTCGGAATGGCTATGGAAATGCCATAATAGGTAGGTATGGTGGCTGTTTTGAGGAAGATATAAGGAGGTTTATGTGTGATAGAGCGTATCGTATCATGGGGTTTGGATGCACCGTGAAGTTTGCACCAACTCTCAATGTGAGAAAGGGCAATGCACGGCATCAAGAGGCTAGCAACGGCGGAAAGGTAAAAGTGCGTATAATCCATGGACTCAACATTAGTCAAAAGAACTCATATACTTATTGCAAAAATTTAGAAGTCATCAAAATCAAGTACTACGCGCATGCTCCTAGGGGGATATATTGGTAGGAAAAGACCATCGCTCGTCCCCGACCGCCACTCATAAGGATGCACAAGCCAGGTACACTTCATGTTTCAAATTTGCTACACAACTTTAACCATACGTGCATGCTACGGGATTTGCTAACTTCGACACAAGTATTCTTTAAATTCATAATCACCCAACCAGCATGACTTTAATATTACCACCTCCTTATCTCAAAACAATTATCAAGTATCAAACTTTTCTTAGTATTCAATGCACTCAAAAGAAAGTTTCACATATCTTGAATACCAAGTATATTAATTTTAAGCAAATTACCATGCTATTAATGACTATCAAATTAATCTAAGTGAAGCATGAGAGATCAATAGTTTCTTTAAAACAAATCCACCACCGTGCTCTAAAAGATCTAAGTGAAGCACTAGAGCAAAAATTATCAAGCTCAAAAGATATAAGTGAAGCACTATGAGCAAAACTATCAAGCTCAAAACATATAAGTGAAGCACTATGAGCATTCTATCAAATTCCAATTCATGTATGGCTCTCTCAAAAGGTGTGTACAGCAAGGATGATTGTGGCAAACTAACAAACAAAGATGCAAATAATACAAGACGCTCCAAGCAAAACACATATCATGTGGTGAATAAAAATATAGCTCCAAGTAAATTACCGATGGAATTAGACGAAAGAGGGGATGCCTTCCGGGGCATCCCCAAGCTTTGACTTTTTGGTGTCCTTGGATTAGCTTGGGGGTGCCATGGGCATCCCAAAGATTAGGCTCTTGCCACTCCTTGTTCCATAATCCATCAAAAGAATTTACCCAAAACTTGAAAACTTCAGAACACAAAACTCAACAGAAATCTCGTGAGCTCCGTTAGAGAAAGAAAACAAAAGACTACTTTAAGGTACTGTAATGAACTCATTATTTATTTGTATTGGTGTTAAACCTACTGTATTCCAACTTCTCTATGGATTATAAACTATTTTACTAGCCATAGATTCATCAAAATAAGCAAACAACACACGAAAAACAGAATCTGTCAAAAACAGAACAGTCTGTAGTAATCTGTAACTAACGCAAACTTCTGGAACTCAAAAAATTCTACCAAAATTAGACGACCTAGAAAATTTGTTTATTGATCAGAATAAATTGGAATCAGTATTTTATCACGTTATGGTGATTTTTAACAATTCGGCCACTGAACGCAATGTTTCTGGAAATTACAGCAAGATCAAATAACTATCATCCAAGAAGATCCAATAGGTCTCACTTGGCACAAACACTAATTAAAACATAAAACATCATCTAACCAGAGGCTAGATTGATTAATTATTCCTAAAAAGAAGCAAAAGCAAAAAAACTAACAATAAAATTGGGTTGCCTCCCAACAAGCGCTATCGTTTAACGCCCCTAGCTAGGCATAAAAGCAAGGATAGATCTAAGTGTTGCCATCTTTGGTAGGCAATCCATAAGTGGCTCTCATGATAGATTCATATGGTAATTTTATTTTATTTCTAGGAAAGTGTTCCATGCCCTTTTTTAATGGAAATTTAAATCTAATATTCCCTTCCTTCATATCAATAATCGCACCAATCGTTCTAAGGAAGGCTCTACCAAGAATAATAGGGCAAGAAGGATTGCAATCTATATCAAGAACGATAAAATATACGGGCACATAATTCCTATTTGCAACAATAAGAACATCATTAATTCTTCCCATAGGCTTTTTGATAGTGGAATTCGCAAGATGCAAATTTAGAGAGCAATCATCAAAGTCACGGAAATCTAGCAAATCACACAAAGTTTTGGGGATAGTAGAGACACTAGCACCCAAATCACACAAGGCATGAAACTCATAACCTTTAATTTTAATCTTAATAGTAGGTTCCCACTCATCATAGAGTTTTCTAGGGATAAAAACTTTCAACTCAAGTTTTTCTTCATAAGATTGCATCAAGGCACCAACAATGTGTTCGGTAAAGGCTTTGTTTTGACTATAAGCATGAGGAGAATTTAGCACGGATTGCAACAAGGAAATACAATCAATTAAAGAGCAATTTTCATAATTAAATTCCTTGAGATCCAAAATAGTGGGTTTAGCAACATCTAGGTTTTTACTTCTTTCAACCCCACATTTATCAATTTCATCATCAAGATCTAAAAACTCCGAATTCTTAGAACGCCTTCTAGGTAAATGAAGATCATATTCAGTAAGATTTAATGGGGGACACATCAATAACTTTTAGATCTTCATCTTGATTTTCATAGGAATTCGGTTTAGCAGCCATCTTATTGACTAAGGTAGCTTGCATATCCGAAATTTCAGCAGTCAACTTTTCAAGACGAGCAATTTGAGATCTTATACCATCAAATTCTTTAGACATATCATCAAGCTCTTTATTCATATAACTCATAAAACCTTTTTGTTCCTTAAGCTCGTTTCTAAAGAAATTATTATGCTCAAATTGTAGAACCATAAATTTCCTGACATTGGTTTCGATCTCCTCCAACCTTTTAAGATGTAGATCACCAAATCTAGGAAGAGCCATCGCGACAAACAAGCAAACTAACACACGAGCAAACAAAAGGCAAGCGAGAAAAAAGGCGAACGGAAAAGAGAGAGGAGATTGGGAAAGAGAGGGCGAATAAAATGGCAAGGGTGAAGTGGGGGAGAGGAAAACGAGAGGAAAATGGCAAATAATATAATGCGAGAGATAGGGATTGTGATGGGTACTTGGTATGTTGACTTTCGCACAGACTCCCCGGCAACGGCGCCAGAAATTCTTCTTGCTAACTCTTGAGCATTGCGTTGGATTTCCTCGAAGAGGAGAGGATGATGCAACAAAGTAGCGTAAGTATTTCCCTCAGTTTTTGAGAACCAAGGTATCAATCCAGTAGGAGGCCACGCTCAAGTCCCTCGTACCTGCACAAAACGATAGCTACTCGCAACCAACGCGATTAGGGGTTGTCAATCCCTTCACGGTCACTTATGAGGGTGAGATCTGATAGAGATGATAAATAATATTTTTGGTATTTTTGATATAGAGATGCAACGTGAAAAGTAAAAGGCAAAGTAAAAGCAAAACAAGTATTAAAGTGATGGAGATTGATATGATGAGAATAGACCCGGGGGCCATAGGTTTCACTAGTCGCTTCTCTCAAGAGCATAAGTATTCTACGGTGGGTGAACAAATTACTGTTGAGCAATTCATAGAACTGAGCATATTTATGAGGATATCTAGGTATGATCATGTATATAGGCATCACATTCGAGACAAGTAGACCGAAACGATTCTGCATCTACTACTATTACTCCACTCATCGACCGCTATCCAGCATGCATCTAGAGTATTAAGTTAAAAACAGTAACGCCTTAAGCAAGATGACATGATGTAGAGGGATAAATTCATGCAATATGATAAAAACCCCATCTTGTTATCCTCGATGGCAACAATACAATACGTGCCTTGCTGCCCTTCCATCAATGGGAAAGGACACATAAGATTGAACCCAAAGCTAAGCACTTCTTCCATTGCAAGAACTACCAAGCTAGTTGGCCAAACCAAACGGATAATTCAAAGAGACTTGCAAAGATAACTCAATCATACATAAAAGAATTCAGAGAAGATTCAAATATTATTCATAGATAAGATGGATCATAAACCCACAATTCATCGATCTCAACAAACACACCGCAAAAAGAAGATTACATCGAATAGATCTCCACAAGAGAGGGGAAGAACATTGTATTGAGATCCAAAAAGAGAGAAGAAGCCATCGAGCTACTAACTATGGACCCGAAGGTCTGAGGTAAACTACTCACACTTCATCGGAGGGGCTATGATGATGTAGAAGCCGTCCGTGATGACGGCCCTCTCCGGCGGAGCTCCGGAACAGGCCCCAAGATGGGATCTCGTGGATACAGAAAGTTGCGGCGGTGGAATTAGGTTTTTGGCTCCGTATTTGATCTGTCGGGGGTACATAGGTATATATAGGAGGAAGGAGTACGTCGGTGGAGCAACAGGGGGCCCACGAGGTAGAAGCGCGCCGGGGAGGCCCACCCTCGTGACCTCCTCTTTTGTTCCTTGGAGCAGGGTCCAAGTCTCCTGGATCACGTTCAGTGAGAAAATCACGTTCCCGAAGGTTTTATTCCGTTTTGACTCCGTTACTCCGTTTCTTCGAAACACTGAAATAGGCAAAAAACAACAACTCTGGGCTGGGCCTCCGGTTAATAGGTTAGTCCCAAAAATAATATAAAAGTGGAAAATAAAGCCCAATATAGTCGAAAACAGTAGATAAAGTAGCATGGAGCAATCAAAAATTATAGATACGTTGGAGACGTATCAGGCAACAGACGCCACAAAGCAGGAGAAGTTTATAGAGGGGCTGAATGATGAGCTGAGTATGCAGTTGATGGTGGCAACATTTGCCTACTACCAAGAGTTGGTAGATAGGGCCCTTATGATTGAAGGAAAGCAACAACAGATAGAGAGCCACAAACAGAAGTATGGACAAGGGAAGTACAACTCTGGAGCTCAGCAGAAGCCTCGTTTTACCCCCGAACTCAGGAGGACATACCCATCATAACCATGGAGGCCACACCCACAATGGAGGAATTCCACATAACCACAGTGGCCCTAAGAATGGAAATGGAAATGGAGGAAGCAGCAGTCAGAGCCGTTCCAACCCAGCAACACCCACCAAGAAGGATCTAAGCCATGTAACTTGTTTCAAGTGCGGGAAGACTGGACACTACGCTAATGAATGTCCTGAAACAAAGAATGGTAATGGCAATGGAAGCTCTGGAAAGTAGCCCAATCGCTTCACCAGAGGTCAGGTGAACCACATCAACATAGAGGAAGTTGAAGAGCAGACTGACGCAGTGATTTGTAAGTTTTTGATTAAGTCATTTACCGCTCTCGTTCTTTTTGACAATGGTGCATCACATTCATACATATCAAGGGGATTGTGGACAAGTTTAAATTGCCAACATTAGCCCTTAGGTCACCCATGTTAGTAAGCTCACCAGGAGCGGAGTATATGGCCAGCCGATGGTGTGATCGGTTACCATTAACCATTGGTAACCATGTCTTTCCCTCATTCCTAATAATTTTGGAGTCACAAGGATAGGATATAATACTAGGTATGGATTGGCTATCGAAGTATGGAGGAAACATTGACTGTGCTAGCAAGTCGATACTACTAACCACCCCTAAGGGAAAGAGGATCAAGTATGTATCTAGGCATGCGCCAAGGAGGACTCAAGTAAATTCCCTTTCGGGAGTTGTTCAGGAGGAAGTGCCAGTTGTAAAGGATTACCCTGATGTTTTTCCAGAGGAGTTACCAGGCATGCCACCGGATCGAGATATAATTTTTTTGATAGAGCTATTGCCTGGCACCGGACCAATATCGAAGAGACCGTATCGGATGCCCGCGAACGACCTGGAGGAAATTAAGAAGCAGATTAAGGAGTTATTGGAGAAAGGTTACATCCGACCAAGTTCATCACCGTGGGGAGCCCCAGTGCTCTTATTTGAGAAGAAGGATGGATCCTTGAGAATGGTTGTTGATTATCATGCATTGAATGAAGTGACGATCAATAACAAGTACCCACTACCGATGATCAATGATTTGTTTTACCAGCTACAGGGAGCCAAAGTATTATCAAAGATCGATCTTCGATCGGGATACCACCAGCTGAAGATCCCAGAACAGGATATACCTAAGACAACTTTTATCACAAGGTATGGGCTATATGAGTACACGACCATGTCTTTTGGATTGACTAACACCCCTGCCTATTTTATGAGTATGATGAATAAGGTGTTCATGGAGTTCTTGGATAAGTTTGTTGTGGTGTTCATTGATGACATATTGGTGTACTCGAAGAATGAAGAATAACGCAAGGAACATTTACGATTAGTTCTCGAGAAGCTCATGGAACATCAGCTATACGCCAAGTTTAGCAAATGTGAGTTTTGGTTGAAATAAGTTGGATTTCTTGGATATGTTATATCAGGAGAAGGTATAGCAGTAGACCCTACCAAGGTTCAGTCTTTTACTGAGTGGTTGGCACCCACCTCAGTTGGAGAGATCAACAGTTTTCTGGGACTCGCAGGATATTATAGGAGATTCATTGAGAATTTTTCCAAGATTGCGAAGCCCATGACAGAGTTGTTGAAGAAGAACACCAAGTTCAAATGGACCGAGGAATGTGAGGCCAGTTTTCAGGAGTTGAAGAAACGTTTAGTTACAGCCCCAGTGCTAATTCCAAGTGTATTGTGACGCTTCTCGCTTAGGACTTGGAGGTGTGCTTATGCAAGACGGAAGAGTTGTTTCATATGCCTCACGTCAGCTTCGACCTCATGAGTTGAATTATGCCACGCATGATTTGGAGTTGGCAGCCGTAGTGCATGCTCTCAAGACCTGGAGACATTTTCTTATTGGAAACTGGTGTGATGTATACACGGATCATAAGAGTCCGAAGTACATTTTCACGCAGAAGGAGTTGAATCTCAGGCAGAGGAGATGGTTCGAGTTCATAAAAGATTATGACATGAAGCTACACTATCATCCAGGAAAGGCCAATGTTGTAGCAGACGCTTTGAGCCGCAAGAGTTATGTGAATACTCTCGTAACCGGAGGATTGCCGCAGGAGTTGGCCGACGATCTCAGGGAACTTCGTTTGGAGATAGTTCCGAGAGGTTTTGTTGCAGCATTGGAGGTCCAGTCCACATTGTTGGGAAAGATTCAAGAAGCCCGGAAGAATGATAAGGAGATTGCGGATATAAAGGAAAGATGAACAAAGGAAAGGCCAAAGGATTTCGTGAGGATGAGCACGAGACTTTATGGTTTGAGGACCGAATTTATGTGCCCAATGATTCAGAGATCAGGAAGTTAATACTTCAGGAGGCTAATGACTCGCCATACTCGATTCACCCAGGAAACACCAAGATGTATTTGGATTTGAAGGAACGTTTCTGGTGGACAGGTATGAAGAAGGATATTTCCTAGTATGTAGCAGTATGTGATGGATGTCAGAGAGTCAAGGCAGAACACCAGAAGCCAGCAGGATTACTACAACCTATGCCGATATCTGAATGGAAGTGGGATAAACTTGGCATGGATTTTATCACCGTAGTACCCAGTACCCGATCAGGAACACAGTTTACTTCAAAGTTTTGGAATCAATTGCACCAGACTTTGGGTACCAGTCTAGAGTTCAGTACAACCTTTCATCCGTAGACAGACAGACAGACTGAGAGAGTCAATCAGATTCTGGAGGACATGTTGAGAGCTTGTGCGCTAGATTATGGATCTAGTTGGGATGATAATTTTCCCTACGTAGAATTCTCATACAATAACAACTACCAGGCTAGTTTGAAGATGGCCCCTTTTGAAGCCTTATATGGAAGGAGGTGCAGGACACCATTGATGTGGGATGAAGTTGGAGACCGTCGGTTGTTCAGACCAGTTTTAATCAAAGAGTCTGAAGAGAAGGTTAAGCTGATTCGTGATAGACTGAAGGTAGCTCAGTCTAGGCAGAAAAGTTATGCCGATACGAAACACAAGGAGGTAGCCTATGAAATCGGAGACAGAGCGTATCTTCGTGTGTCACCACTGCGAGGTGTTAAACGATTTGGAGTTAAAGGTAAGTTAGCCCCAATATTTGTAGGACCATATCGAGTTTTGGAACGTATGGGAGAAGTGGCCTACAAGTTGGAATTACCCGAGGGATTGTCAGGAGTTCATGATGTGTTTCACGTTTCCCAATTGAAGAAGTGCCATGCAGAGATGGCCGATATTCCTCTGAGAGATACAGTGCCCCTGGAGGCAATTCAGTTGCAAAGTGACCTAACTTACAAGGAGAAACCCGTCAAGATTCTCGAGTTCGCCAGCCGAGTTACACGCAACAATGTTATCAAGTTTTGCAAAGTTCAGCGGAGCCACCATACTAAGGAAGAAGCCACCTGGGAGTGAGAGGAAGACCTACGGAAAGACCACCCACACCTATTTTCTAGCCAAACCGAATCTCGAGGGCGAGATTCATCTTAAGGGGGGTAGGTTTGTAACATCCCAATTTTTAGATGTTAATCACTAGGTCATCATATGCATCCATGCTCTTTGCATTTTGAATTGGTTTGATTTGCACATTTTGATCCTAGAAACCTTAAGCAACTCAAGGACCATTGGAGAGAGTTCGAGGTTTCATAAAAATCCATTTTTGAATTCTTCAAAATTGGTAAATTGGATCAAAGTGGTTTTTATTTTCAATTATTTTTCCGATTATTTTGAAAATAAATAAAATAATGAGAGAAGATAACATGACTTTTTCAAAACAGAGGAAATAACGGAAATTTAATTTTAAATAAAAATATTTATTTTATCGAATTTTATCTGAGATTTTATTTGAGTAAGTTAGGGAAAATTTGCATTTTAGCCAAGAAAAAGGTTCACGTTGTCCTAAATAATAGTAGAGGACCGTGAAAATTGTTTTCGGGATTTTAGGATTTTTATTTATTTTATTTTGGATGTTTTTTCCATTTTAGTGAAATTAATTAAAAAAACATGACCCAACCGGGCTGCCCAGCCAAGCCGGGCCTTGGCCCAACAGCCGCCACCGCCCACACAAGGCCACGCCGTCGGACTTCGGAGGAGTCCGAAAGACGCCTCGCGCCGCCTCACCCCAGGCCTTTATAAGCCGCCGCCCCGACCCCTCTCTCCTCGGCCGCCCCCACCCGCCACAGCACGCCACGCCCTTGTAGTCAGCCGCCACAGCCGCCGCTGCGCTGCGCCGCGCCGCCCGCCACTCCTCACGCCGCCGCGCCACCGCCGCCACCCGCCGACCCCGCCCGACGCCGCTGCCGCCGCTCACCAAAGGAAGCCGCTGCCGCCGGTTTTCTCACTCCGAGCCGGTATAAAACCGACCCGCCTCCCCGTTTTTTTTCCGGTTTATTCGTTTAGATCGGTTTTTTAGGGTTCGCTAATTAGCGAACGTTCACCCGTTAGTTTCTTATAATGAATGATTTCGTTCGTTTAGTCCTGATAGCGAACGTTCATTCCGCAGATTTTTCTTTTCCTGTTTATTTTCGTCCAGGGACCTATCCATAATCAGTTTTATCACAGATTAGTCCCTAATCTTCAAACCTTCGCTACTTTTTACTTGTTTATCCAAATCCAGTGAAACCAATGCCAAAATCTTCGTATCGATCCCCTCTGTCCAGATAATCAACTTGAACATGGTTTTGACAATTTAAAATTTGGTTTCAAGCAGATTTGTATTTGAACTTCTTTTGATCGTAGTTTGAGTTTCGTAATTCCGTTTCGATTGATTCTTTTTGCAAATCGAAGCCCTTCACTTGAACTTTCAGTTTAGATCTTTTCTTTTGGGTTTTAACTTTATATCTGCTTGAGTGCTTATGTATGCTATTGTTTGTTCATGATAGAGTTTCCGGAGTGCGAGGCTTGCTACTACGAATCACTCGGGTTTTCCGATCGTCAGCAAGGCAAGTAACACTTTGATCATATCCCTTTTACCACCCAGTTTTATGCATTAGTTTCAACCCTCAAACATTGCATAAGTAGGATTGATAACATGTGGGTATTGGGAAGTAGTTGATGAGGTAGAACCTATTGTCTTATACTCAAACCTTGGGTGTTACTACGTTATGCTTATAGTGCTATGCTATGCTCGTAGACGTGGATTGGTTTGAGAGAATTCATGAAACATGTGAGAGTTATTATTAACTAAGGTTTAACTTAAGGTGGCTACTTTAACACACATCTGGGTGGATTGGTTGTGGGCACCTGGGGATATACCAGTGTTGTCCAAACGAGATCCCGGGGAACCCGTGTGATCATCCTATGGTTTTCCACCCAGGCTCAAAGGGATCATAATGTTATTCATGCTGGAAATTTCCGTGTGTAGCCACAAGACATTATGGGCTCTGGCATAGTTGAGTATGTTGCGTGACCTCTTTCAGTGGTAGACTAGCAGATGTAGGTGATGTAGGTGGTACTGTCTACCCATCGTAAAGAGTTAACGCTTCCGAAAGACTGTGTCTCGGTCATCCGTTTCTCAAACATCATGTAGTGCAAGAAATTCAACGGAGGAGATCGAGCCTTGTGGGGAAAAGTGCGCAAACCTCTGCAGAGTGCACAACCTAATCATGGTTAGCCATGTCCCCGGTTATGGACATCTTGAGTATCTGGTACTTGAATTATTATTGTTGATCTCATCACTCTATTTAATTAATTTGTCGGGTTATTAACTTTTAATTTGGGATTGAGTTGGGGTTATCTTCTCAATGTTTTCAACCAACTTTGTAGTTAAATAAAATATATTCCTTTATTGTAGGGAAAAACTAGCTTTATGCAAATGATAACCATAGAGCCTCTACCAGCCATCTATGCATGTAGTGATAGTTGTTATTCTGTTCATTGGTATACACTTGTTATTTTGCCAGCATATTCCATGTGCTGGCCTACACAGGCTGCAACGTATCATGTTGCGTAATTTTCGTATTTAAGAGTAAGGTGCGCTAGGTCATTGTCGTGCACTCAATTTTGCCGTGGAGTTGGATGGACTCATTTATCTTCGAAGCTTCCGCAGTTGTCTTATTTAGATGGCCTTCAGCCATATTATTGTAATAAGTTCTCTTTTGAGACATTCGATGTAATAAGTGTGCGATTGAACTCTGCAATAAATCCTCGATTACTGTGTGTGTCAGCAATACCGATCCAGGGATGACACTTAAGCACAGAGACTTGACCGTCTGAGGTCTGGTCTCTATAGTATCTGTGGTAGAAGGTGTGCCCAATAGTTTCTTTAGAGTATCCTATGAAGACGCACTTCTCCGATTTAGGTTCGAGCTTATCAGGCTGAAGCGTTTTGGCATAAGCGTCGCATCCCAAAAACTTTAAGAAACGACAACTTAGGTATCTTTCAAAACCACAGTTCATACGGTGTTGTCTCAACGGATTTAGACGGTGCCCTATTTAACGTGAATGCGGCTGTCTCTAAAGCATAACCCCAAAATGCTAGTGGTAAATCGGTAAGAGACATCATAGAACGCACCATATCTAATAAAGTACGGTTACGACGTTCAGACACACCATTATTCTCTGGTGTTCCAAGTGGCGTGAGTTGTGAAACAATTCCACATTGTTTTAAATGAAGGCCAAACTCGTAACTCAAATATTCGCCTCCACGATCAGGTCGTAGAAACTTTATTTTCTTGTTACGATGATTCTCCACTTCACTCTGAAATTTTTGAAATTTTCAAATGTTTTAGACTTGTGTTTCGTCAAGTAGATATACCCATACCTACTCAAATCATCTGTGAAGGTCAGAAAATAATGATACCCGCCGCGTGCTTCAACACTTATCGGACCGCATACATCAGTATGTATCTCCAATAAGTCATTAGCTCGCTCCATTGTTCCGGAGAACGGGGTTTTAGTCATCTTGCCCATGAGGCATGGTTCGCAAGTATCAAATGATTCATAATCAAGTGATTCCAAAAGCCCATCTGCATGGTGTTTCATCATGCTCTTTACACCAATATGTCCTAAACGGCAGTGCCACAAGTATGTTGCACTATCATTACCAACTTTGTATGTTTTGGCATCAATACTATGAATATGTGTATCACTATGATCGAGATTCAGTAAACCATTTACATTGGGTGTATGACCATATAAGGTTTTATTCATGTAAACAAAACAACAATTTTTGTCTGACTTAAATGAATAACCGTATTGCAATAAACATGATCAAATCATATTTATGCTCAACGCAAACACCAAATAACATTTATTTAGGTTCAATACTAATCCCGAAGGTAGAGAGAGTGTGCGATGGTGATCGTATCAACCTTGGAATTATTTCCAGCACACATTGTCACCTCGCTCTTTACTAGTCTTTGCTTATTCTGTAACTCCTAATTCGATCTACTAATCTTAGCAACTGAACCAGTATCAAATACCCAGGGGTTACTATGAATACTAGTAAGGTACACATCAATAACATGTATATCAAATATACCGTTGTTCACTTTGCCATCCTTCTTATCCGCCAAGTATTTGGGGCAGTTCCGCTTCTAGGGACCATTCCCTTTGCAGTAGAAGCACTCAGTTTCAGGCTTAATTCCAGCTTTGGGCTTCTTCACGGGAGTGGTAACTTGCTTGCCATTCTTCTTGAAGTTCCCTTTCTTTCCCTTTGCCCTTTTCTTGAAACTAGTGGTCGTGTTAACCATCAACACTTGATGCTCTTTCTTGATTTCTATCTTCGCCGATTTCAGCATCGCGAAGAGCTCGGGAATCGTTTTCATCATCCCTTGCATATTATAGTTCATCACAAAGTTCTAGTAGCTTGGTGATAGTGACTAGAGAACTCTGTCAATCACTATCTTATCTGGAAGATTAACTACCACTTGATTCAAGCGATTGTAGTGTCCAGACATTCTGAGCACATGCTTACTGGTGAGCTATTCTCCACCATCTTGTAGGCAAAGTACTTGTCAGAGGTCTCATACCTTTCGACACGGGCATGAGTCTGAAATACCAGTTTTAGCTCTTGGAACACTCATATGCTTCGTGGTGTTCAAAACAGTTTTGAAGTCCCGGTTCTAGGCTGTAAAGCATGGCACACTAAACTATTAAGTAGTCATCATATCGAGCTTGCCAAAAGTTCATAATGTCTGCATCTGCTCCTGCAATAGGTCTGTCACCAAGCGGTGCATCAAGGACATGATTCTTCTATGCATCAATGAGGATAATCCTTAGATCACGGACCCAGTCCACATCATTGCTACTATCATCTTTCAACTTATTTTTCTCTAGGAACATATAAAAAATAGGGGAGCTACATTGCAAGCTATTGATCTACAACATAGATTTGCAAATACTACCAGGACTAAGTTCATGATAAATTAAGTTTAATTAATCAAATTACTAATGAACTCCCATTTAAATCAACATCCCTCAAGTTGTCTAAGTGATACATGATCCAAATCAACTAACACATCTCTGATCATCACGTGAGATGGGGTAGTCATCAATGGTGAACATCTCTATGTTGATCACATCTACTATATGACTCACGTTCGACCTTTCGGTCTCAAGTGTTCCGAGACCATGTCTGTACATGCTAGGCTCGTCAAGTTTAACCCAAGTATTCCGTGTTTGTAAATCAGGTTTACACCCGTTGTATATGAACTAGAGTCTATCACACCCGATCATCACATGGTGCTTCGAAACGACGAACTTTGGCAACAGTGCATACTCAGGGAGAACACTTTTATAATGAAATTTAGTGAATGGGTCATCTTATAATGCTACCTCCGTTCCAAGCAAAATAAGATGCATAAAGGATAAACATCACATGCAATTAAAATATGTGACATGATATGGCCATCATCATCTTGTGCTTTTGATCTCCATCTCCAAAGCAATGTCATTGATCTCCATCATCACCGGCTTGACACCTTGATCTCCATCATTGCGTCCTGGTCGTCTCGCCAACTATTGCTTCTACAACTATCGCTAACACATAGTGATAAAGTAAATCAATTACATGGCCTTTGCATTTCATACAATAAAGAGACAACCATAAGGCTCCTGCCGGTTGCCGATAAATTATGAAACATGATCATCTCATACAATAACGTATATCACATAATGTCTTGACCATATCACATCACAACATGCCCTGCAAAAACAAGTTAGACGTCCTCTACTTTGTTGTTTCAAGTTTTACGTGGCTCCCACGGGCTTCTAGCAAGAACGGTTCTTACCTACGGCAAACACCACAATGGTGATTCATCAAGTTTGCTGTTTCAACCTTCTTCAAGGACCGGCCGTAGTCAAATTCGATTCAACTAAAGTAGGAGAATCAGACAACCGCCAGCCACCTTTATGCAAAACTAGTTGCATGTCAGTCGATGGAACTGATCTCATGTATGTGGACATGTAAGGTTGGTCCGGGCCGCTTCATCCTACAATACCACCGAATCAAAATAAGACGTTGGTGGTAAGCAGTATGACTATCACTGCCCAGAACTCTTTGTGTTCTACTTGTGCATATCATCTACGCATAAACCTGGCTCGGATGCCACTGTTGGGAAACGTTGCATGGAAAAAAATTTATGCACACGCAATGATCTATCCATGGAGATGCATAGCAAGGAGGGGGGAGAGTGTGCGTACCCTCATAGACTATAAGCGGAAGCGTTTGATAACGCGCTTGATATAGTCGAATTTTCTTCGCGATCAAACCGATCGAGTACCGAACGTACGTCACCTCCGCGTTCAGCACACGTTCGGCTCGATGACGTCCGCGCCTTCTTGATCTAGTAATACGGCAAGGTAGTGGATGAGTTCTGGCAGCACGATGGCGTGGTCACGGTGACGGTGAAGTTATCTCCGCAGGGCTTCGCCTAAGCACTACGAAAGTATGAGGCGGTAGAGTCGTGGAAACACTTGTTGATTCCTATTTTGGACCCTAGCTCCATGGAACAATATGCTACTGCAATGTGAATGGTGGAGGGGGGCACCGCACACGGCTAAGGCAATGTTGTGTTTTGCTAGGCGCCCCCTCCCTCATATATATAGGTGGGGGTGGAGGGAGCAGCAGGCGCCCCAAGTAGGCCGAATCCTACTTGGGGTCCTCCCC
Organism: Aegilops bicornis; assembly: GCA_021605145.1. NCBI lineage: Eukaryota > Viridiplantae > Streptophyta > Magnoliopsida > Poales > Poaceae > Aegilops > Aegilops bicornis. Next base: position 631,954,401 of record CM038675.1, on the reverse strand, counting down.
AAGTGGCGCCCCCTTTCCTTATATAGGTGCGGGGGAAAGGCAGGGGAGGGAGGCGCCCCCTTTCCATTCTCCCATGAGAGGGAAAGGCGGGAGGGGCGAGCCCTCCCCCCATTCCATCCCTAGGGCTGGCCAGCCAGGGAAAGGGGCGCACCGGCCCCCTGTGGGCTAGTCCGTCCCTCTCTTGGCCCATTAAGCCCATATACCTACCGGGGGTTGTCCGGAACCCCTTCGGTGACCCGATGGCTACTCGGTGCATCCCGAAACCCTTTCGGTGTCCGAATACCATCGTCCTATATATCAATCTTTACCTCTCGACCATTTCGAGACTCCTCGTCATGTCCGTGATCTCATCCGGGACTCCGAACAACACTCGGTCACCAAATCATATAACTCATATGACATTATATCGTCAGTGAACGTTAAGAGTGCGGACCATACGGGTTCGAGAACTATGTAGACATGACCGAGACACCTCTCTAGTCAATAACCAATAGCGGAATCTGGATGCCCATATTGGCTCCTACATATTCTATGAAGATCTTTATCGATCGAACCATTATGACAACATACGTAATTCCCTTTGTCTATCGGTATGTTACTTGCCTGAGATTCGATCGTCGGTATCTCCATACCTAGTTCAATCTCGTTACCGGCAAGTCTCTTTACTTGTTCCGTAATACATCATCTTGTAACTAACTCATTAGTCATTTGCTTGCAAGGCTTCTTATGATGTGTATTACTGAGAGGGACCAGAGATACCTCTCCAATACTCGGAGTGACAAATCCTAATCTCGATCTATGCCAACTCAACAAACACCTTAGGAGATACCTGTAGAGCATCTTTATGATCACCCAGTTACGTTGTGACGTTTGATAGCACACAAGGTATTCCTGCGGTATCCGGGAGTTACAAAATCTCATAGTCGAAGGAATATGTATTTGTCAGCAAGAAAGCAAAAGCAAAAACTGACCGATCAATATGCTAAGCTAACGAATGGGTCTTGTCCATCACATCATTCTCCTAATGATGTGATCCCGTTATCAAATGAAAACTCATGTCTATGGTTAGGAAACCTTAACCATCTTTGATCAACGAGCTAGTCTAGTAGAGGCTCACTAGGGACACGGTATTTGGTTATGTATTCACACATGTATTTAAGTTTCCGATCAAAACAATTCTAGCATGAATAATAAACCTTTATCAGGAATAAGGAAATATAAAATAACAACTTTATTATTGCCTCTAGGGCATATTTCTTTCAACAGTCACCCCGCCTGGCCTCGACAACAACATTTGGCCCACCATCGCCCTTGCCATCCTCTGGAAACTCTGGGACTCTCGTAACACCCAGGTGTTCCGCTCCGAGGCTCACTCGTCCTTGGATAGTCTGCGCAATGTAATCTCAGATTTCACACTTTGGGTCTTCCGTTTTAAAGACCCGGTAGGGACGTTACCCTGTCTTGGCGTCTGTTCCTTTCTTCCCACTATAACCTATGATGTAATTCTCGGCTTCGACCCTTTTTGAGTAATATATTCAGGTGGGGACGCTCTCCCTCCGGCGATTGCTAAAAAAACAAATAAATCAACTTTAAGAGCGAGTGCTACCTCTTGAGCACTGTGTTGATTTTCCCTTGAAGAGGAAAGGGTGATGCAGTAAAGCAGCGTAAGTATTTCCCTCAGTTTTTGAGAACCAAGGTATCAATCCAGTAGGAGACCACGCACGAGTCCCTCGCACCTACACAAACAAATAAATCCTTGCAACCAACGCAATAAAGGGGTTGTCAATCCCTTCACGGTCACTTACGAGAGTGAGATCTGATAGATATGATAAGATAATATTTTTGGTATTTTTATGATAAAGATGCAAAGTAAAATAAAAGGCAATAAAAATAGCTAAGTGTTGGAAGATTAGTATGATGGAAATTAGACCCGGGGGCCATAGGTTTCACTAGTGGCTTCTCTCGAGAGCATAAGTATTACGGTGGGTAAACAAATTACTGTTGAGCAATTGATGAAATTGAGCATAATAATGAGAATATCTAGGCATGATCATGTATATAGGCATCACGTCCGTGACAAGTAGACCAACTCTGGCCTGCATCTACTACTATTACTCCACACATCGACTGCTATCCAGCCTGCATCTAGAGTATTAAGTTCACAAGAACAGAGTAACACATTAGGTAAGATGACATGATGTAGAGGGATAAACTCATGCAATATGATGTAAACCCCATCTTGTTATCCTCGATGGCAACAATACAATACATGCCTTGCTGCCCCTACTGTCACTAGGAAAGGACACCACAAGATTGAACCCAAAGCTAAGCACTTCTTCCATTGCAAGAAAGATCAATCTAGTAGGCCCAACCAAACTGATAATTCGAAGAGACTTGCAAAGATAACCAATCATACATAAAAGAATTCAGAGAAGATTCAAATATTGTTCATAGATAAACTTGATCATAAACCCACAATTCATTGGTCTCAACAAACACACCACAAAAGAAGATTACATCAAATAAATCTCCACGAGAGAGGGGGAGAACATTGTATTGAGATCCAAAAAGAGAGAAGAAGCCATCTAGCTAATAACTATGGACCTGAAGGTCAGAGGTAAACTACTCACACATCATCGGAGAGGCTATGGTGTTGATGTAGAATCCCTCCGTGATCGATGCCCCCTCGTGAGCTCCTGAAAAAGGCCCCAAGATGGGATCACACGGGTACAGAAGGTTGCGGCGGTGGAATTAGGTTTTTGGCTCCGTATCTGGTAGTTTGGGTGTACATAGGTATATATAGGAGGAAGAAGTACGTCGGTGGAGCAACGTGGGGCCCACGAGGGTGGAGGGCGCGCCCAGGGGGTAGGCGGGCCCTCCTACCTCGTGCCTTCCTGGTTGATGTCTTGACGTAGGGTCCAAGTCCTCTGGATCACGTTTGTTCCGAAAATCACGTTCCCGAAGGTTTCATTCCGTTTGGACTCCGTTTGATATTCTTTTTCTGCGAAACTCTGAAATAGGCAAAAAACCAATCTTTGAATATTTGGGCCTCCGGTTAATAGGTTAGTCCCAAAAATAATATAAAAGTGTATAATAAAGCCCGATAATGTCCAAAACAGAATATAATATAATATAGCATGGAATAATATAAAAGTGTATAATAAATCCAGATAATGTCCCCCCCATGGCGCGCCATCCACCCTCGTGGGCCCCCTGTTGCTCCACCGACGTACTCCTTCCTCTTATATATACCTACGTACCCCCAAACGATCAGATACGGAGCCAGAAACCTAATTCGACCGCCGCAACCTTCTCAGACTCCACGAGATCCCATCTTGGGGCCTGTTAGGAGTTCACGTGGGGGGAACCCATCACGGAGGGCTTCTACATCAACACCATAGCCTCTCCGATGAAGTGTGAGTAGTTTACTTCAGACCTTCGGGTCCATAGTTAGTAGCCAGATGGCTTCTTCTCTATTTTTGGATCTCAATACAATGTTCTCCCCTCTCTCGTGGAGATCTATTCGATGTAATCTTCTTTATGTGTGTTTGTTGAGACCGATGAATTGTGGGTTTATGATCAAGATTATCTATGAACAATATTAGAATCTTCTCTGAATTCTTTTATGTATGATTGGTTATCTTTGCAAGTCTCTTCGAATTATCAGTTTGGTTTGGCCTACTAGATTGATCTTTCTTGCAATGGGAGAAGTGCTTAGCTTTGGTTCAATCTTTGCGTGTCCTTTCCCAAAGGATGAGGGCAGCAAGGCACGTATTGTATTGTTGCCATCGAGGATAACAAGATGGTTTTTTATCATATTGCATGAATTTATCCCTCTACATCATGTCATCTTGCTTACATGCTACTCTGTTTTCACGAACTTAATACTCTAGATGCATGCTGGATAGCTCGATGAGTGGAGTAATAGTAGTAGATGCAGCATGAGTCGGTTCACTTGTCTCTTGGACGTGATGCCTATATACATGATCATACCTAGATACTCTAATAACTATGCTCAATTCTCAATTGCTCAACAAAGAATTGCTCACCCACCGTAAAATACTTATGCTCTTGAGAGAAGCCACTAGAGAAATCTATGACCCCTGGGTCTATCTTCATCATATTAATCCTCCAACACTTAGTTATTTCCTTTGATTTTTACTTTGCTTTTATTTTACTTTGCATCTTTATCACAAAAATACCAAAAATATTATCTTATCATATCTATCATATCTCACTCTCGTAAGTGACCGTGAAGGGATTAACAACCCCTTATCGCGTTGGTTGCGAGGAGTTATTTGTATTGTGCAGGTGAGAGGGACTCGCGCGTAGCCTCCTACTGGATTGATACCTTGGTTCTCAAAAACTAAGGGAAATACTTACGCTACTGTGCTGCATCACCCTTTCCTCTTCATGGAAATCCAACACAGTGCTCAAGGTAGCAGAGAAGATTTCTGGCGCCGTTGCCGGGGAGTCTACGCAAAAGTTAACATACCAAGTACCCATCACAATCCCTTATCTCCTGCATAACATTATTTGCCTTTTGCCTCTCGTTTTCCTCTCCCCTACTTCACCCTTGCCGTTTTATTCGCCCTCTCTTTTCCGTTCGCCCCTTTTTCGCTTGCTTTTTGTTTGGTCATGTGTTGGATTGCTTGCTTGTCACGATGGCTCAAGATAATACCAAATTATGTGACTTTACCAATACCAACAATAATGATTTCCTTAGCACTCCGATTGCTCCTCTTACCAATACTGAATCTTGTGAAATCAATGCTGCTTTGTTTAATCTTGTCATGAAAGATCAATTCGCCGGCCTTCCTAGTGAAGATGCCGCTACTCATCTAAATAACTTCGTTGATTTGTGTGATATGCAAAATAAGAAAGATGTTGATAATGATATTGTTAAATTGAAGCTATTTCCTTTTTCGCTTAAAGATCGTGCTAAAGCTTGGTTTTCGTCTTTGCCAAAATATAGTATTGATTCTTGGAACAAGTGCAAAGATGATTTTATCTCTAAGTATTTTCCTCCCGCTAAGATCATCTCTCTTAGAAACGATATTATGAATTTTAAGCAACTTGATCATGAACATGTTGCACAAGCTTGGGAGAGGATGAAATTAATGATACGTAATTGCCCTACTCATGGTTTGAATTTGTGGATGATTATACAAAAATTTTATATCGGATTGAATTTTGCTTCTAGAAATCTTTTAGATTCGGCCGCGGGAGGCACTTTTATGGAAATCACTTTAGGAGAAGCTTCTAAACTCCTAGATAATATTAGGGATAATTATTCTCAATGGCACACTAAAAGATCCACTAATAAAAAAGTGCATGCGATAGAAGAAATTAATGTTTTGAGTGGAAAGATGGATGAACTTATGAAATTATTTGCTACTAAGAGTGTTTCTTCTGATCCTAATGATATTCCTTTGTCTACCTTGATTGAGAATAATAATGAATCCATGGATGTGAATTTTGTTGGTAGGAATAATTTTGGTAACAACGCGTATAGAGGAAACTTTAATCCTAGGCCTTATCCTAGTAATTCCTCTAATAATTATGGAAATTCCTCCAACAACTCTTATGGAAATTTTAATAAGATGCCCTCTGAATTTGAGACTAGTGTTAAAGAGTTTATGAATTCAAAAAGAATTTTAATGCTTTGCTTGAAGAGAAATTGCTTCAAGTTGATGAATTGGCTAGGAACGTTGATATAATTTCTCTTGATGTTGATTCTTTAAAGCTTAGATCTATTCCTCCTAAGCATGATATCAATGAGTCTCTCAAAGCAATGAGGATTTCCATTGATGAGTGCAAAGAAAGAACCGCTAGGATGTGTGCTACGAAAGATGCCTTTTTAAAGCATGTTCTTCTAGTTCCTATAAAAATAAAGATGAAGATCTAAAAGTTATTGATGTGTCCCCAATTAAATCTTTGTTTTGCAATATGAATCTTGATAATTATGGGACTGAATATGATCCACATTTACCTACAAGGCATTCCAAAAAATCAGAGTTTTTAGATCTTGATGCTAAAATTGATAAAAGTGGGATTGAAGAGATCAAAACCCTAGATGTTGCTAAACCCACTATTTTGGATTTCAAGGAATTTAATTATGAAAGTTTCTCTTTGATTGATTTTATTTCCTTGTTGCAATCTGTGCTAAATTCTTCTCATGCTTATAGTCAAAATAAAGCGTTTACTAAACATATCGTTGATGCCTTGATGCAATCTTATGAAGAAAAGCTTGAGTTGGAAGTTTCTATCCCTAGAAAACTTTATGATGAGTGGGAACCAACTATTAAAATTAAGATTAAGGATCATGAGTTTAATGCTTTATGTGATTTGGGTGCTAGTGTTTCCACTATTCCCAAAACTTTGTGCGATTTGCTAGATTTCCATGATTTTGATGATTTCTCTCTAAACTTGCATCTTGCAGATTCCACTATTAAGAAACCTATGGGAAGAATTAATGATGTTCTTATTGTTGCAAATAGGAATTATGTGCCCGTAGATTTTATCGTTCTTGATATAGATTGCAATCCTTCATGTCCTATTATTCTTGGTAGGCCTTTCCTTAGAACGATTGGTGCAATTATTGATATGAAGGAAGGGAATATTAGATTCCAATTTACATTAAGAAAAGGCATGGAACACTTCCCTAGAAAGAAAATAAAATTACCATATGAATCTATCATGAGAGCCACTTATGGATTGCCTACCAAAGATGGCAATACCAAGATCTATCCTTGCTTTTATGCCTATCTAGGGGCGTTAAACGATAGCGCTTGTTGGGAGGCAACCCAATTTTATTTGTAGTTTTTTTTGCTTCCATTTAGGAATAAATATTTGTTATACCCTCTGGTTAGATGTGTTTTTATGTTTTAATTAGTGTTTGTGCCAAGTTAAACCTATAGGATCTTCTTGGATGATAGTTATTTGATCTTGCTGTAATTTCCAGAAACTTTATGTTCACGAAAACAATTGTTAAAAATCACCAGAACGTGATAAAATAGTGATTCCAATTGATGCCGATCAATAAACAAATTCCCTAGGTCTTCCTATTTTGGCTGATTTTTTGGAGTTAAGAAGTTTGCGTTAGTTACAGATTACTACATACTGTTCTGTTTTTGACAGATTCTGTTTTTCGTGTGTTGTTTGCTTATTTTGATGAATCTATGGCAAGTAAAATAGTTTATGATCCATAGAGAAGTTGTAATACAGTAGGTTTAACACCAATATAAATAAAGAATGAGTTCATTACAGTACCTTGAAGTGGTCTTTTGTTTTCTTTCGCTAACAGAGCTCACAAGATTTCTGTTGAGTTTTGTGTTGTGAAGTTTTCAAGTTTTGGGTGAAAGATTTTTGATGGATTATGGAACAAGGAGTGGCAAGAGCCTAAGCTTGGGGATGCCCATGGAACCCCCAATATAATCTAAGGACACCTAAAAGCCAAAGCTTGGGGATGCCCCGGAAGGCATCCCTCTTTAAATCTACTTCCATCGGTAACTTTACTTGGAGCTATATTTTTATTCACCACATGATATGTGTTTTGCTTGGAGCGTCTTGTATGATTTGAGTCCTTGATTTTTAGTTTACCACAATCATCCTTGCTGTACACACCTTTTGATAGAGCCATACATGATTTGGAAATTATTAGAATACTCTTTGTGCTTCACTTATATCTTTTGAGCTATATAGTTTTTCTCTAGTGCTTCACTTATATCTTTTAGAGCACGGTGGTGGATTTGTTTTATAGAAACTATTGATCTCTCATGCTTCACTTAGATTATTTTGAGAGTCTTAAATAGCATGGTAATTTGCTTAAATAATCCTAATATGCTTGGTATTCAAGATTTGTAAAACTTTCTTATGAGTGTGTTGAATACTATGAGAAGTTTGATACTTGATAATTGTTTTGAGATATGAAGATGGTGATATTAGAGTCATGCTAGTTGAGTAGTTCTGAATTTGAGAAATACTTGTGTTAAAGTTTGTGATTCCCGTAGCATGCACGTATGGTGAACCGTTATGTGATGAATTCGGAGCATGATTTATTTATTGATTGTCTTCCTTATGAGTGGCGGTCGGGGACGAGCGATGGTATTTTCCTACCAATCTATCCCCCTAGAAGCATGCAGGTAATACTTTGCTTTGATAACTTGTAGATTTTTGCAATAAGTATATGAGTTCTTTATGACTAATGTTGAGTCCATGGATTATACGCACTTCTCCTCCTTCCACCATTGCTAGCCTCTCTAATACCGCGCACTTTTCGCCGATATCATACACCCACCATATACCTTCCTCAAAGCAGCCACCATACCTACCTATCATGACATTTCCATAGCCATTCCGAGATATATTGCCATGCAACTTTCCACCGTTCCGTTTATTATGACACGCTCCATCATTGTCATATTGCTTATCATGATCATGTAGTTGACATCGTATTTGTGGCAAAGCCACCATTCATAATTCTTTCATACATGTCACTCTTGATTCATTGCATATCCCGATGCATACGGAGGCATTCATATAGAGTCATATTTTTGTTCTAAGTATCGAGTTGTAATTGTTGAGTTGTAAGAAAATAAAAGTGTGATGATCATCATTTTTAGAGCATTGTCCCAAGTGAGGAAAAGGATGATGGAGACTATGATTCCCCCATAAGTCGGGATGAGACTCCGGACGAAAAATAAAAAAAAAGAGAAAGAAAAGAGGCCATAAAAAAGGAGAAAATGCTCAAATAAAAAAAATAAAAAAATGAGAGAAAAGAGAGACGGGACAATGTTACTATCCTTTTACCACACTTGTGCTTCAAAGTAGCACCATGATCTTCATGATAGAGAGTCTCTCATTTTGTCACTTTCATATACTAGTGGGAATTTTTCATTATAGAACTTGGCTTGTATATTCCAATGATGGGCTTCCTCAAAATGCCCTAGGTCTTCGTAAGCAAGCGAGTTGGATGCACACCCACTTAGTTTCTTTTGTTGAGCTTTCATATACTTATATCTCTAGTGCATCCGTTGCATGGCAATCCCTACTCACTCACATTGATATCTATTGATGGGCATCTTCATAGCCCGTTGATACGCCTAGTTGATGTGAGACTATCTTCTCCTTTTTGTCTTCTCCACAACCACCATTCTATTCCACATATAGTGCTATATCCATGGCTCACGCTCATGTATTGCGTGAAGATTGAAAAAGTTTGAGAATGTCAAAAGTATGAAACAATTGCTTGGCTTGTCATCGGGGTTGTGCATGATTTAAATACTTTGTGTGGTGAAGATAGAGCATAGCCAGACTATATTCCCTTCCATAAGTGGCTCTCATAATAGATTCATAAGGTAATTTTATTTTCTTTCTAGGGAAGTGTTCCATGCCTTTCCTTAACGGAAATTGGAATCTAATATTCCCTTCCTTCATATCAATAATTGCACCAATCGTTCTAAGGAAAGGTCTACCAAGAATAATAGGACATGAAGGATTGCAATCTATATCAAGAACAATAAAATCTACAGGCACATAATTCCTATATGCAACAATAAGAACATCATTAATTCTTCCGATAGGTTTCTTAATGGTGGAATCCGCAAGGTGTAAGTTTAGAGAGCAATCATCAAAATCACGGAAACCTAGCAAATCGCACAAAGTTTTTGGATTCATGGAAACACTAGCACCTGAATCACACAAAGCATAACATTCATGATCTTTTATTTTAATTTTAATAGTAGGTTCCCACTCATCATAGTGTTTTCTAGGGATAGAAACTTCCAACCCAAGTTTTTCTTCATAAGATTGCATCAAAGCATCAACGATATGTTTAGTAAAAGCTTTATGTTGACTATAAGCATGTGGAGAATTTAGCACGGATTGCAACAAGTAAATACAATCTGTCAAAGTGCAATTATCATAATTAAATTCCTTGAAATCCAAAATAGTGGGTTCATTGAGATCTAAAGTTTTAACTTCTTCAATCTCACTTTTATCACTTTTAGCATCAAGATATAAAAACTCCGAATTTTTGGAAAGCCTCCTAGGTAAAGGTGGATCATATTCAGTCCCATCATTATCAAGATTCATATTGCAAAACAAAGATTTAATAGGGGACACATCAATAACTTTTAGATCTTCATCTTTATCTCTACTCCTATAAAATACCTAGTTGGTGGTGATGGTGTGCCTGCCATACTTCATTTTCGACCTTCAGATCTGCATCGGACGCATGGGAGGCAACCACGCCTTACTCTCTTGGTTTAGCTCCATTCCTCACCTTAATCAAGCCAAGCACTGGACCCTTCACGAAAATGAAAGAAAACACTGGAACCGAAGAGGGCAGCGGCCACTGCCGCACACCACCGGCACCGCCGGCGCCGTCCGCCCCCGATTCCGTGATGCCCCTCTTACCTTCTCCTCCGACGCAGCTACGCCGCCCACCATCTGCCCCTCGTTTCGCGTCTCCTCCTTCCCCGCCCCATCTCCTCCGACGCCTTGACGTTGGCGAGTACGCCACGCACATTCCGTCCCCGAGTCCGCGACGCCACTCCCGCCTCCTCCTCTCGATGCGTAAACCCGGCTGCCCACCACCTCCCCTCTCCCTCTTGGCCGGGCGCCTCGGGTCCTCCTCCACGCTCTACTCATCCTCAGCTGCGCCGCCGGTGCCAGCTTCCCTGCCCGACGTGCTCCACACCGTCCTCTTCTTGCGCACGCTGGTCCACACCTGTGTCCTCCTTGATCCACCCGTCTCGAGATACAACTGGTCAGTGTGATGGTTGACATGGGGTGGTACTATGCCTCTGCTTCCCAACCCGTCCCACCTCCCAAGTTCAATTTTTTTGTCCTTAGAGTTCAAATCCGCGCGCCCAGTTTGAACTGTCCAGAAACCACTCCTGCAGCCCAGTATAAATAAGTGGGCATGCTTATGGGACTCACGCTGCTCAAACTACACCTCCAAGAAGGCACACTTTGGTCACACCAACCTTCAGATCGAACATATTGTAGGGAAGTGTGATCAACTCCTCTTCGCCATCTAATCTTGATCAAGGGCAAGGTATGTGCTGTGAATGAATAGTAAAATCTTCTCTACGATCTCATCAACTTCATCTTTGTTATTAGAAAATCCTTTTGCAATTGCATATGTGATGGTGGTAACAGATGGAACTGTCTTCTATTTTTTCCATCAACAGTGTGCAGTTGCAATGTCTTATCCAGAATCGTCTTCTGGAATGAAGCTTTGAGTATTAGAAATGCCAAACTAAGGATTTGAAGGTTCATTTATTATAGTGATGGCTATATTTGCCATAGGCCAAGTGCTTCCCCTTTCAGCTATGGAGTGGCATGGTATTCCACGAGAGAGCTTTTTGTGGCAACGTGATGGCCATACATAAAAATAATAATTCATTCTAGCTTCCCCGTCTGAATCTTTATGTCGATGGCAGTTGGAAAAGTACTGAATTATACACATTTTACATAGTTGACTCCAACATCCGAGGATTATATATATCTAATCTGGCTGTAGTTTTTATGCATTTTACAACTTATTTCATCTAATCGATCTGCAATTTGATTGCATTATTTTGTAGCCAAGTTTAACAGAACTTGCTCCAGTGGCATGCCAAGTGCTCATACAAGTCTATTTATATATATGTGAGCCAACAGATATGACAAGCTCAAGTCACTCGTCTTTGGACGACGAAGTGACAAAAGAATCATCTATGATTTTTCGTACTAATGGCATGCTCATATCAACTGATGACTTGGTGCGAGGTGAAAGTTCAAAAGGTAAATGTATAAGGCGAAATTGTGTGTATAAGTAATTTTGTTGAACTACTTAATTAATTTCTCGTAAAAATGCTGTAAGGCGAAAGCGTGCACATGAAGCCATAAGATATGCTAGCCGTACACCAGAGCAAATCCAAGCAAGGCGAGAATGTGTTAGAGCACGTCGGCAAAATTTAACACCCGAGGAGAAGGAAAAGATTAATGCACACAGAAGAGAGAAAAGACAATGAATGACACTTGATGAGAGGAATGCAAACCAACGAGCGCGTATGCAAAGTTTGACATTAGATGAGAGGCAAGAAAGAAATCCACGCCGGGGAGCACGTAGGCAAAGCCTACCACCTGAAGAGCGGCAAGCACTCCTAGCTCAATGTAATGCAAGCTACGCACTAAACGAGATGCCCTCTGCAGGGATTCTATTGCATTACAGTGCCCTATTGGTTCATTGGTGGGGCATCCATCATCAAGTTCATATGTCCTTAGCTACCCAAGTACGCTCACACAAACTTCTGCTACAATTCAAGGTAATTCTCACACACATTTGTCGGTGTATTAGAGTAGGGGTACCCTAGTATCCCGTACTCGTGCACGGACAGTTGTAGCACCCCGCGGCAGGGTTTGCCTCGTCACCGCCAAGATTCTCCGTGGCTCCTTTGGAGCCATTCAAGAACAAAGTATTTGACTAAGAAGACAAGGCCCCGGCAAGAGGAGCTTGTCGGGAAGGCCGCTCAAGGCACGCAGAAGACAAGGCCCCGACAAGAGGAGCTTGCCGGGAAGGCTCGGAGCGCGACAAGCCTCCGGACGCGACAAGGATTCGGCATGGCAAGGTGCTTGCCGCTGCAAGCAACCTCTCTCCATCTCTGCTCCAGCTCATCCAATGACGTGTCGCCATGGGGTCGCTCCATGGGCGCGTGTCGAGAGGTCAGCAGCCAGCGGAGAGCAGCGATAAGCGGCGCCGACAAGCTTGCCATCGTGGCGAAGCGGAGGCGCACTGACGGTCTCTGTAATCGCTTGTGTGACATCGATGGGCATTTATTGCTTTTGTCCCTTGCCGTCACGAGTTAGGTATTTTGCACCGTACATTGTTCAAGTAGGTGTACCAACTCCTGTTTTACATTTGTACCCTCATCTATGTTGCCACCGTCGGAGACCCCTTGAGCATATAAAAGGAGGCCCATGCATAGCGTGGAGGAGGTTCGCCTGCTCGATTCATTCGACTCACTGAGACCGTAGACACTCACGCTTAGGTTTTGTAGCTTGCATTGCTCCCTAGCAAGAACACAATACATCAAACAAGCAGCAGTAGGAGTTTTATCTCTCCGGAGAGCTCCGAAGCTGGGTAAACTGCTCGTGTGCCTCACCTCGATCCGCTCTTCATGCGATCTCTGCCCCCCTCCGAACCACAAGGGGCCTGGTCCGCCGGCCCCATAGGTGTCCGTGGGTACGATCAGCCTCCCCGACATCTTTGTCGCGCCAGGTAGGGGGCGTCGAGGCCGTGTGAATCTGATCCGGCGTTCACACGAGCAGCGTCATCAACATCTCCCTCAACATGCCACCGAAGAAGGCTTCGGCGGCAGCAGAGCCGTCCGCGTCGTACCCACCCTCACTGCAGCAAACGGGTGGTGGGACAGACGCTGGCGGAGGAACGGGCGCCGACGAAGGTGCTCGCGACGTTGCCAAGTCCAAGGACAAGGCCCCGCAAACCTCGGCGTCCGCACATCCCCCGCGCCCATCTCAGGAGACGCGGGACCAACAACATCATGGCGTTCACAACGCCATACGTTCGTTGGATCGAGACCCTCAAGACGAGCATGCGCGCCAACATGCCGCACGAGTGAGATACGGTCGCCGGACGGGTGCTGCTCCTTCTAACGTGGTTAGAAGTCCGAGCATATCCCGCCTCGCACCGTTCTCCGATGCCACCCACTACTCCAGCAAAAGCTTCGCGAGAGCTCGGTGCTCCTCGACTACCCTCCAGCCGCCGACAAGGTCGACGAATGGAGGGCCACTATCGAGCCTCATCGGCTTTGCCAACGGCGACGCTCGCGGCAACAAACGCCATCATTGCCGCGGCGAGACGACAAGGCACGAGCCGGTGGCGAAGAGACTGTCGGAGGTGCAACCACCGTGCACTCTCCGCCACGAAGGCCAAGATCGCCGACTCACCGGATCCATCTCGACAGCGACTCCACCGCGTCGTCAGATCCGCGAGCTCGCCGCGATCAGCGCCAAGTTCTTCATGAGCGACAACAAGAAGACGCTCGAACTCGTATCGAGCGCCGGAGAGAAGCGCGACGTCGATCCGGCTGCCGCTACTGGGCCTTCTGTTGACATGCGCGCCCGGAGGAGCCAGGCGACTTTGTCAGACGTGGTAGGTTGCCCTGCGTTCACTCGCGAGCTGCGGCAAGTCCAGCGGCCCAGCCGTAAAATTTCAAACCAGACGTGCGGGAGAAGTATGATGGCGGGGCGCATCCGTCGGAGTTCCTCGGCATCTACACCATCGCGGTGCAGGCTGCGGGGACGGGACGACAAGATCTCGCCAACTACTTCCCGCCGTGCTCAAGCCCAACGTCCGATCTTGGCTCATGCACTTGCCGGACAGCTCCATATCCTCTTGGGCAGATCTGCCATCGGTTTGTTGGCGCCTTCACAGTGGCCACAAGCCTCATGGCCAAGAGAGTGACCTTCATCTGCTTTCGCCCGGAAGGAAGGAGAGTCCTCGCCAAGTTCATTCAGAGATTCAGCCGTGTGCACTACAACATCCCAGACGTCCACCCCGCCGCGGTGATCGGCGCATTTCATCGTAATGTGCGGAACCGCAGGATGAGGGAGGAGATGGCGATGTGCAAAGTCAAGGACGCTGGAGCTGCACGCCTTGGCCGACAAGTGTGCACGCTACCGAAGAAGGGAGGAGACTCCAGAGAGAATGCGGAAGCAGGATCTCGGCAGTGAGGACACCGCCCCGGCAAAGAAGGGCCGGCGGCGAGGCAACAGGAAGAAGAAAGCCAGAGAAGTGCTAGCTGTTGAGCAGTCCAGCAACGGAGGTGGCGACAAGAACGCCAAGGCTGGTGGCTCCGGCAAGGAGGTTGCCGCTGACGCCAACCACCAGTCGGTGGCGGCCGCCGACAAGCAGGACAGCTCCGGCAAGCGATCGCAAGATCCACCGCACCAAGGGCCACGACCTCCAGAGCTGCAAGAAGGTCGAGCAGCTTGTCGAATAGCAGAGAGCTGAGTGTGAGCGGCGCGACAAGGAGAAGGCCCAGGAAGGTGCAGGGGGAGAAAGCAAGAAACGTCCCAGCCGGGGAGGACGCCGCGGCAAGGCCAAGCAGCGGCAAGGAGACAGACCTCCCCGCGGCCGCGACAAGGATGAAGATGATGACGATGACGAAGATATGGAAGACGACGACGCCGATGAGCAGGAGTTTCAGAAAGCCACGGAAGTCCTCTGCGTTGATGGAGGTGCTTCCCTGCATACCTCCCACCGCCAACTCAAGCAATGGATGCGGGAGGTCAATGCAGCGGAACCATCCGTAGAGTCACGCAAGCCTCTCGGTGGTCCAAGACGCCTATCATTTTTGATATTGAGGACCACCGATCGCATAACTGCGGTCGGTGCTTGCCGATGTTGGTCTCACCAACCATCTCGCAACCTCAAGGTCACAAAATGTTAGTTGACGGCGGGGCGGCTTGAATCTGATCTCCTCCGCGGTGCTCCGTGAAGCTCCAAATCCTCGACAAATGAGCTCGAAGAGACCGGTACCTTCCAAGGAGTCAATCCGGGAAGGAGCAAGCGAAGGGAAGATTACGCTGTTGCGGTAGCATTCGGCGAGCTGAACTTTAGGACCGAGAGGGTCACATTCGGCGTTGCCGATTTCCGTTGCCTTACAATGGGATACTTGGCCGTCCAAAGACTCTCGCCAAGTTCATGGCAGCCTCTCACTACGCCTACAACTTACTCAAGATGCCAGGCTCGATAAGCGTCATCTCTGTCCATGGCGACAAGAAGGATGCCCTTATCTGTGCCGACAAGATCTACCGGGATGCAGCAGCCGCGACAGATCGCCAAACACTTGCCGCTGAAGCTCCCGGGGGGAAGAAGACGAAGTCCATGTCCGGCAAGGGCTCTGATGCTCACTCCGGCAAGCGCACCTCTTCGGAGTGCTGCGCTACCGTCGAGGACGCACCATCGAGCTCCACCCGCAAGTGCAAGAAGATGGTGGCTCCGCCAAAGACCAAGAAGGTGCCCGCCAAGGAGGACAGACTGGTGGTACCTTCACCATCGGTGCCTCTCTCGACCCTAAATAGGAAGGCGCTCGTTGCTTTCCTGCGGGCGAATGTCGACGTGTTTGCATGTAAACCGTCTCGACATCCCCGTGTTCTGTGGAAGTGATTGAGCACCGCCGGCCGTTTGTCCTCATGCGCGCCCGTCAAGCAAAAAGTCGTGAAGCAAGCAAGGAGCGCCAAGAATTCATAGTCAAGAGATCAAGAAACTAGAAGCGGGCCTTGTCGAGGAGTGCTCCATCCCTACGTGGTTGGCCAATCCTGTAGTCGTAAAGAAAGAAAATGGAAAATGGAGACTTTGTATTGACTTCACGGATGTTAATAAAGCTTCTCCCAAAGATCCATTTCCCTTGCCGTGCATTGACCAGATTGTTGACTCCACGGCTGGATGTGATTTGCTTTCGCTTCTTGATGCATACTCAGATACCATCAGATCTTCATGGTCAAGAAGATGAGGAGAAGACTGCATTCATTACACCATGTGGCACATAATGTTTCATACGAATGCCTTTCGGTTTGAAGAATGCTGGTTCAACATTTGCATGGGTAGTCCACGACGATTTTGACCCGCAAATGCACAGAAATGTAGAAGCCTACATGGATGACATAGTGGTCAAAAGCAAGGACAAAGCGACTCTGGTTCAAGATTTGGACGAGACCTTTGCAAATCTGCGCAAGATCAACCTCAAGCTCAACCCCGAGAAGTGCGTGTTTGGAGTCCCTTCCGGCAAGCTTCTCGGGTTCTTCGTATCTCAACGAGGGATTGAAGCTAATCCCGACAAGATCAAGGCCATTGAGCAGATTGAAGCACCAAAGAGTGTCAAGGATGTACGAAGACTTGCCGGTTGTGTGGCTGCTCTCGTGCAGGTTTATTTCTAGGTTCTGTTGAGCGCTACCGCCATTTTTCAAAATCTTGAAAAAGGCAGGTCCAATGAAATGGACTCGAAGCGGAGGCTGCGCTGCAGACTTGAAGAGATACTGTCCTCCACTCCAACACTTGTCGCACCTAAGCCACAAGAGAAGTTGCTGCTATATATAGCGGCAACCAATCAAGTGGTTAGTGCTGCGTTAGTAGCGGAGAGGGAGGCGGATGACGAGCCAAAGAACCACGGCAAGCACATCCAGCGACAAGCGAGGGCTTCACGACAAGCTCTGGTCCCGACAAGGACGAGTCCGTGCGTACACATGACCAGATCTGAGAAAAGGATGGTGCAGCGCCCTTACCACTTTGTCGGTTCCCTCCTGCAGGGGCTAGGTCAAGGTACTCTGGTGTGCAGAAATTGCTTTTCGGCCTCCTCATGGCCTCGAGAAAGCTGCGCCATTACTTCCAAGCACATGAGATCACAGTTGTCACTCGCTTTCCGCTGAAGAGGATACTGCAGAATCCAGAAGCAACAGGTAGGATTGTCGAGTGGGCACTGGAGCTGTCAAGCTTTGGTCTCAAGTTTGAAAGCACATCAACTATCCAAAGCAGAGCGTTGGCAGAGTTCATAGCAGAATGGACGCCAACATCAGATGAAGAGATTCCGGAGATGAGCATTCCCGTCAAAGAAACAAGCAAAGAGTGGCTGATGTACTTTGATGGTGCCTTCTCGCTGCAAGGCGCCGGTGCCGGCGTGCTGCTTATCGCACCCACCGGAGAGCACCTCAAGTACGTCGTCCAGATGCACTTTCCCAAGGAGCAAGCGACAAACAATACTGCAGAGTATGAAGGTTTGCTTGCCGGTCTCAGGATCGCAGTGGACCTTGGGATCAAGAAGCTTATTGTCAGGGGTGACTCGCAACTTTTCGTCTGACAAGTGAACAAAAATTACCAAAGTCCGTTGATGGAAGCCTACGTGGATGAAGTGAGAAAGCTAGAAGAGCACTTTGACGGCCTGCAAATGGAACATGTTCCAAGAGCTCAGAATGATATTGCTGACGGCCTGTCAAAGTGCGCCACACTTAAGTTGCCTGTGGAACCAGGGATTTTCGTGCTCAAGCTGACTCAGCCAACCGTAACACCATCAACAGGACAAGGCAAGAAGAGGAAGTTGGCCTCTGGTGACTACTTTCCGACAGAGCTTCCCGAAGCTGTCGTTGCAAAGGTCCCCAAGATCAACACCAACAGTGCTGAGGAGCAGTTTGCTCCGACAGGCCCCAGGGTTTGTTTTGTTGAAGCAGACGCTCCCGACAAGTCTTGCTCCGGCAAGCTTGTCGGGGAGCATCAAGCTCCGGCAGAGCCGCAGGTTCTTGCCGTAGAAGCTGATGTTCCCGCAGCAGCAGATGTGCCTTTAGTCCTTGTTGTCAAGCCGCAAGCTCCAAAGATGGGCGCAGCAGATTGTCCATTTCCTTGAGACAGAGAACTTCCCAAGAGCAAGAAGAAGCGGAAAGAGTAGCCCGGCAGTCAAGTACGTACCGGTTTGTCGACACTATCGCATGTAAGAAGACTCAACGGTGTGAAATTGAAGTGTATTCCCAGGGAAGATGGACAGAAGCTGTTGGCAAAGATACATGGAGGCATATGTGGTCACCACATTGGCGCAAGAGCACTTGCCGACAAAGCTTTCCGGCAAGGTTTCTTCTGGCCGACAGCCCTCCGGGATGCAATCGCACAAGTAACCAAGTGTGAAGCGTGCGGCCCATTCCAAACAGATACACCAGCCAGCTCAAGCTCTCCAGACGATCCCTTTATCCCCGCCATTTTCGTCCGGGGTTTCGACATCCTCGGCCCCTTCCCCCAATCTGTCGGGGGCTTTGAGTACTTGTACGTCGCCATCGACAAGTTCACAAAGTGGCCGGAAGTGGAAGCAGTGAGGAAGGTGACGGCACAGTCAGCAGTCAAGTTCTTCAGGTCGATTGTTTGCCGTTTCGAATCCTAACAGGATCATCACCGACAACGGCACACAATTCACGAGTCGCATCTTCATGCAGTACGTCCAAAACCTTGGCGCCAAGGTCTGCTTTGCTTCTGTTGCTCACCCGAGAAGCAACGGTCAAGCAGCGAGGGCACATGCTGAAGTGCTGCGCGGGCTCAAGACCAGAACTTTCGACAGTGCTGCACAAGTGCGAAGAAATCTGGACCGAGGAGCTGCCGGTGGTTCTTTGGTCGATCAGACGATGCCAAATCGAGCCAACGGCCGCACACCCTTTGCTCTAGTCTATGGAGCAGAGGCAGTTCTCCCCACGGAACTTCAGATACGGATCGCCTCGAGTGCTCGCTTATGATGAGCTTGAGCAAGAGCAGCTGGGACAAGATGACGCCGCTGCTCCTTGAGGAGGATCGCCTTCAGTCATTGCGGCGAGCCGCCGCTACCAAAGAAGCTTTAAGCGTCGCTACCATAGCCGCAGAAAGTTAGTGCCAAGTCTCGAGGAAGGCGACCTTGTTCTTCGCTGCTCAGTCCGCCAAGAATTCAAACAAGTTGACACCGAAGTGGGAAGGCCCTTATCCGTGAAACGAGTCACTAGGCTCAGCGCTGTCCGCTTTGAGACCGAAGATGGCATTCCGTGAGCAACTCCTCGAACATTGAGCATCTTCGTAAGTTTTACCCATAGGGCGCGGTTGTCGGAACCTGCTCCGCAACCACCTTTTGTACAAGTCTTGCCGCTGTTGCATGTAATCCTTTGTACAAAGCCGCGCAGACCCCGTGCATCAGTAAAGCTCATGTGTTGCGCACAACTTGTCAAATTCATGCTCTCATCATTTTATTGCATATTTTGGCTAACACTTTGTGCAGCAACCACACCCGGTAAGCAGAATCGAGCCGCTGGGCTCCATAACGTTATTTCCTCTTCTTTTTCTTTTCTCAAAGAAAGGAAGGCTCCCTCGCGCACAAGTTAACCAGGGGGGAGGAGGAGATAATACTATGGACCAGGCGCCGCTCGAGGAAGTCTCACCTCATCGGGAAGCAAGAGACAGAAAAGCTAAGTTGCCAAAGCTTGAGCAATCAATTTTTAAATTTTCAAGTTATCTTCCTCGAACGGTAGTACTTTGTATGGAAAACCTGTGCGCAGAGGAACCAACTCGCCGGCTAGTCGCGCCCTTACTTTGTTTCGAGTCCGCTCAACAACTTAAGTGAGCTGCAGCTAGTCGCGACAAGGTTGCTTGTCGGAGGCGGCATCGCCAAAGAAGTTGCCGACGTTCCGCACTCTCGGCCTTCATGACAAAAGTGCCCGCACCGACAAGTCCCCCAAATGCGTAAGGCGTAAACGCATTACAAAGGAAGGAATCAAGTAGAGGAAATAACGTTGCATTGATCGCCTAAGATAGAATATATTACAGAATAACTTGTCGCTGATCTAACAAAGTTTTCTAAACATGATCAGCAACGACAAGGGAAAGATAAAGTTGGCGGCCTAGTCCACGCGGTCGCCATCGATCCGCTTGATCTTGTTCACCTTGTCCACAATGGGTGCGACAAGGGCTTTGAGCTCCTCCACGTTGGCATCTGGCGGCAAGGATCTGAGGACGCCGTTAAGGTTGATGCCCGGATTGCGGAAGGCCACCTTTATCAACACCTTCTCAAGGGCTCCTGCACAAACCTGGCGCGATTCCTCGGCCAGCTGCTTCGGGACCTCTTCCCGGAGTCGACGGAGACCCGTCACCATGCCTTTGAAGAATAAGCTAAGTTTGGCGCTGGGTTGGAGATGCTCGTCGGAGGAGTACGCAAGGTCCGCCATCCCCAGCTCCATCAGCTCGTTATGGATGTCGGCGGCGGTGTCCACAAGACCTTCGGTCCAGTGCTCCACGCTCTCCCTCAAGGTGCTCTAGATGGAGGCAGCATTCGCCAGCAGCTCCTCCTTGGCCTTGATCGCCTCCAACAAGCCCATCTCCCGCTCTCTGGCGTCATCCAACGTCTGCGTCAGAGTGGTGAGCTTCAGCTCAAGATCCGCCTTGGAATCCTTGGCGGTGTCGAGCTCCTTGCCTCTATCAGCGAGACGACTCTGCAGCTCGCCCAGAGTGTAGGCGTCCTTCTCGCGCTCACGCTTGAGCACGGCAAGCTCTTCGCCGCTCTTCTTGAGGGTGGCCTCCACCAGCCACCTTCGCCTTCAGCTCTTCCTTGGCGGCCTCGGCGGCTGCGGCAGCGCCCTTCGCTCAAGCGCCCGCCAAGTGACTCCTCGCAAGGCAAGGTCTTCTTCGTGGCTGTCTAGGTTGACCTTCCGCTGCACCAACTCGCTTCTGCTGGCGAGCTTCTCGGCAGCCAGCCGCTGCTCCTCCTCACCGCGGCCTTCTCGAGGATGAAGGCCGTGGCGCTCTTCATGAAGTTGCCCCAGCGCTTCGCTACGTCGCGGAGGGTTTCTTGGTTGGCGCCCGGAGCTCTTCGACGCGCTTCTCCATGTCCGCCCTACCCTCGCGACAAGTGCTTCCGGGTCTCCAACTTGGCCTGCCGTCTTGGCGTAGAGCGGACAGAGCTTCTTCAAGCTGTTGCTCGTCCTCAGACTCGCCACGCTGCTTGGCGCATCCACCAGCGTCAGCCCAATGGAGGCGAGTAGCTCGCCGTCGAAGGTCTCTCCTCGACCGGCGCCACAGAGCTCGGTTCCCTGGAAAGCTTGATGAAGACGCCTTCGCCGGCCTTCAGGTAGGCGCCGGGCTGGGGCTCCTCGGAGCCCGACGCCGCGGCAGCGGCGGGGGAGTCGGCCATCGGTGTAGCGCTTGGCGCTCCTGCGGCCTCAGGGCCGTCAGTGCGATCGCCCGACCCTCGCCCGGCCTCTCGCCGGCAGCCTCGGTGGCCTCCTCGCCAACAGGCTCGTCAACACGGCCTCTTCTTCCACAACCACGACCTCTTCTTCCTCGACGGCGGCCTCGTCGGTGTTGCCGCACGCTTCCTCCTCGCCGGCGGCCTCGACCTCCATCGGCTCTGCGTCAGACGAAGAAAGAGCAGTCAAGCAATTGTTCGAAAAGAGAAACAAGAGAAAACAAACCCAAGGGAAACTTTCGTGTAAGGCAGTTACCTGCAACGGGATCCGCAGCCATGGCCTCGACCACTGGAGGGTCATTGGCACTGTCCCTTGCCAGGGTAGCCTCCCTTGCCGGGGTAGCCTCCCTTGCCGGAGTGGCCTCCCTTGTCGGAGGGCGCTCCCTTGCCGGAGGTTCCTCCCTTGGCGGCGTAGTGTCAGCAGACAGGATCTCAGGGGCGGCTTCCGAGCCCTCCTGATGAGGCTGCTCTGCTCCTACACAAGCACATAGTCAGATATCAACGAAGAAAGGGCACCCTTGCACACCTAATAGTAAGGAGAAAACTGCACACTTACTCTGGGGGCTGTCTTTGGGGCTGCTCGAGGAAGGGTTGCCGGGTCCGCAAGGCGGTCTCAGACGCGTCCCCTGTCAGCCACGGAGAATCATCCTCAACGACGACTGTCGGGATCTTGGCCCTCTTCGCCGCTCTCTGGGCCAGCGTCCTGAAAAGGAAAGAGTCCAGAACGAAGCAAATCAGATTCAAGATGAAGCAATAAAATTGAAGAAATACAAGCACAATCTCGAGAAGCTTACTCTTCGCCTTCCTCCTCGGAGCTGAGCACGGAGAAGTCAAACTCCGCCTCGCCTCCCGGTGCGACGAGGCGGAGTGGGCTCTCTTGGCCGCTTAAGCGGAGGCGTCGGCGGTGGCTCGAGAAGATCCCGCCCGATTGCAGCGGCGGTGTGGGGCGCTCAGCGACCTCGCTTGTCGCGGTGGAGCGCGTCATGGCGCGCGCTGCTGTGGGCGGTCTGTCTCCCGACTGTCTCCAACCTTGCGGAGACGCCTCTTCGGCGGAGCCGGGGCTCACTGGCGGCAAGTCGCTTGGCGGTGGGGAAGAAGCGCCCTCGGACGGGTCCACTCGACCCGGCCTCGGCTCGACAAGTTCGTCCTTCGCCGACGACCTCCCCTCGCTGGCAAGGCTTGCCGCCTTCGCCGCGTCCGCCTCCTCCACGGTGAACCCGAAGGCTCCAGCGGCAGCGGCCTGCCGCCTCGGCCCACCTCTGGTGGCAATCCGCGCCATCTCCTCGCCGGTGGTGTCGTGGGTGAGCTTTTTCGCTCGTCGGAACGGATCGGCACTTCTTCCAAATCATCGAAGAATTGCTGCACGACCTGCGTCGGGGCTCTCGCCAGTTGGGACGATCCCGTGAGTCGACAGCGCATCATGGCACGGATGCGCCGAGCGCCTAGTTGTTGCACAATGGGACGACCCCCCGCGGCAACCTAAACCACTCTGGATGGTCGGGGTCGCTCTTGAACAGCTCGAGCAGCATTGAATCCAACTCCAAGACGGTGAAGTTCCAGTTCAGGCCCAGGCAGAGCCTCATTATGTCTGCCGCGTTTTGGAACTCCCAAGCAGGCCTCCTCCTTTCCTGCAAGGGAGCGATGCGGCGACGAAGGAAGTCTGCGCCAACTGCGCCTACGGTCAACCCGGCAAGCCCGAGGCGCAGGATCCGGTCAGCTATCTTCAGCCTTCGCATCCTCCGCGCCAAGTTACTCCAACTGCGTCAGCACTATTGGGGTTTATGACGGCGGTGAAGGGCTGCGGGTTCTCCTCACGACCCAGCACCAGTTGGCTCTCCACTCCTCCCACTTGTTGCGGAACTCTCCTTCTAGGTAGGCCTCTTTCTTGCCGATCCTAGAGACCTGTGCTATCCCTCCGCAAGTGGCTCTCCTCTCGACGCTGGGCACAAAGAAATGGCGGAAGAGTGCCACGTTTGGGTGGACTTCGACAAAGTTTTCGCACAAATGCGCGAAAATGGCCATGGTCAAGACGGCGTTGGGGGTGAAATCAAGGAGGCGGAGGCTAAACGTGTTAATGATGTCGCAGAAGAACTCGGAAAAGGGCGGGCAAAGCCCGCAATAGAAGAAAAGGGCGAAAAAGGGGTACCCTGTTGGGGCCAAATCGACGGCGGAAGCGGGGAGTACCCTCGTGCGTGGATGCGCACGTGTCTCCGTCGACCAAAAAAGGTAGAAGACGTCCCGCAGCTCCCTTGCGCCGAGCTGCGGGGGGAAGATGGCCCGCTCCTTGCGCAGCGCCGCGAGCCGCTGCGCCTCGGCCGACGCCCTTCTCCTTGTCGGCTTTGAGCCATGGCGAGAGCGGCGGAGGAGGTCGACGGCGGTGAGCGTGCTTGTGGCGAAAGGGGGCGGGGCGCTGCTCTCTTCGCACCGGAGAAGAAGAAGGGAGCGGCGGTGGTTTTCTTGACAGGACAGCGATGGCAGAGTGGACGGCCTGCCCCTGTTTCCTCCGCTTATAAAGAGGGGGAGGGGGCGGACGTTCCGCTTATACTAATAAAGAAACCCCCCATGACCGCGCCACGATCTTCGCACGACGCCACGTCCCGTGCGTGCTGTTAGTGGGGATCGTGGTGGGTCCGGGCGAAGTGCGACGCGTGGTCGAGGCCGCGTGTGTCCGTGCACAGTTTTGGGCCTGGCCCGACAAGCGCTTCGGCACCGTGTGCGGCCCAGGCCCGGGGCTCTGTCGGTGTACTAGAGTAGGGTACCCTAGTATCCCGTGCACTGCACGCAGACAGTTGTAGCACCTCAGCGGCGAGGTTTGCCTCGTCACCGCTTAAGATCCTCCGTGGCTCCTTTGGAGCCATTCAAGAACAAAGTATTTGACTAAGTAGACAAGGCCCCGGCAAGAGGAGCTTGTCGGGAAGGCCGCTCAAGGCACGCAGAAGACAAGGCCCCGACAAGAGGAGCTTGCCGAAGGCTCGAGCGCGACAAGCCTCCGGACGCGACAAGGATTCAGTCATGGCAAGGCGCTTGTTGCGGCAAGCAACCTCTCTCCATCTCCGTCCAGCTCATCCAGCGACGTGTCGCCATGGGGCCATTCCATGGGCGCAGGTCGAGAGGTCATGCAGCCAGCCGGAGAGCAGCGATAAGCGGCGCCGACAAGCTTGCCATCGTGGCGAAGCGGAGGCGCACTCGACGGTCTCTGTAATCGTTTGTGCGACATCGACGGCATTTATTGCTTTTGTCCCTTGCCGTCACGAGTTAGGTATTTTGCATTGTACATCGCTCAAGTAGGTGTACCAACTCCTGTTTTACATTTGTACCCTCATCTATGTTGCCACCGTCGGAGACCCCTTGAGCATATAAAAGGAGGCCCATGCATAGCGTAGAGGAGGTTCGCCTGCTTGATTCATTCGACTCACTCGAGACCAGAGACACTCACGCTTAGGTTTTGTAGCTTGCATTGCTCCCTAGCAAGAACACAATACATCAAACAAGCAGCAGTAGGAGTTTTATCTCCGTAGAGCTCAAGTCGGTAAACTGCTCGTGCGCCTCGCCTCGATCCGCTCTTCGTGCGATCTCCGCCCCCCTCCGAACCACAAGGGGCCTGGTCCGCCGGCCCCATAGGTGTCCGTGGGTACGATCAGCCTCCTCAACAACATTTGATTGTGCGGGGGTTCATGAGGAATGCAATTGATGCTGAGATTGTGCTAGGACAGCATGCTGGTAAGAGGGTGTTCCTTCCTCGAATTCCTCTTTGCCTATCAGACGGCGAGATGTTTCCATTTAGGTTCAAGAGGAAGCAGTTTCCAGGCAGACTTAGCTTTGCTATGACCATTAACAAGGCACATGGACAAACTATACCAAATGTTGGTGTATACCTCCCTGAACCGGTATTTTCACACGGGTAACTCTATGTTGATCTTTCTAGAGCTACATCTAGAAGTAATATGAAGATTCTTACTGTCCTAGATAAGCAAAAGGAAGGCCAGTCCTACTCCATTGCAAATTTTACAAAGAACATAGTCTACAAAGAAGTTCTCAGCATGTAGTACAAGGTATGAATCACACAAGTACAATTTGGTGGCCGTAAAAATTCAATCTATCTAGATTACTAGGGTCAGCCATCTAAAATTGCTTCCCATCTATGGTTCTGAAGTTTGTGTGGAGGACTTTCAGAAAAACAACTAAGATGCTTGCTTTAGCGTTCATGATATTTTTGCATAAAATATTGTACATGTATTCGAATTGTTTTTTTGGTAGTTTTCTTTATCACTCCCACTGTTCAAAATAATTTGGATGACACCTACATCAGCTCGCTTTCTCATCAATGCCCCTCCTTTGCTTGATAGTTCCACATCAAATATTTCAAGTCACAACCTAGATATTTGTTTCCCTGCTGTCTGTTATTTGTGGAAACCTGGTTGATGCAAGAAAGTTAAAAAGAGGGCCAGTACTGATTTTTTGTATGTATGTACATGTGCATTCACCACCTTCTATACATATATACATGATTCAAAAGCATGTTTTACTGTACATTTTGTTCCTTTGCTCGATACAAAATGTATTGCAAGTGTTGTTCATTGTTTTTTCCTTGACTAAAGACCCTCTACAGGCTCAATATTTTTTCCTTTTCCTGAATATACCTGACAGTTATGTATGCAATATTGATTGTCTGATATCCTTTATTCCTCTTGGGTGAGCAGATGGATGATGTGAGAGCCCCAGAGCTAATATTGTTGGCATAAATGTTTTGATCAAACAACTAAAAAAGAGTATACTATGCTGAGAAATGACTTCATGGCCTGATAGATGCCTAAGGTATGTAACTAATTAAGTGGAACTAGCTATTTGAGTCATGTCTGGAATATTTCCTCTCTTCATGGTGGCGCGGTATTACAGATTCATGTTTCTTGTACATATTTAGCAAAGCTTCAGTTAAACACTCCTTCAATCTTGTTTGTCCCGAACCGTTTATAAGAGTGCTCAAGCTAAAGTATGTATGTTATTTGGGTGTACTAATTGCTGCCATTTATCTTCACAGTAAGTCTAGTGGCATGAAATGTTCAATTCCTGGATGAATGGTAACACAATAGCTTGTTTTGCTTTCTACAGCCTTTCCAAGGAAAGAAGCAGTTATGTTGCAGTGGTTCTAAGGCTGGACATGATGATATGTATTGGAGATTGCTTGTTGTGCTGGTGATTTGGGAGATCTGGTGTGAGCGCAATCATCACATTTATCACAATTCGGAGTTATCGCCTGCAACGCTCACGCGGCTTGCGATTGATAGAGTCAATGTTCGAAGGATGCTGACGCACGGCCATCATTTTGCCAAATTAATCTAGCTTACCGAGCCCGATCATTTTGGTTGACCTTGTATGTACTCTCTTATATATGCAAGTTATGTACCAATTGTTCCTACGACTGATCAATGTCTCGGTACATTTTTATTGTCCGTAGTATATGAGTTCCTCACTATAATTTAAGTCCACCTTATCTTTTTTGATCCCGTAGCATAGCACGGGCATCTTACTAGTTTTCATAGAAACTAGAAGAACACGATTTCACAAAGCAATCTTTCTTAGCACGCATCCTAGCGGTTCTTTCTTTGCACTCATCAATGGAAATTCTCATGGCTTTGAGAGACTCATTGATATCATGCTTAGGTGGAATAGATCTAAGTTTCAAGGAATCAACATCTAGAGAAATTCTATCAACGTTCCTAGCCAATTCATCAAATTTAGGCAATTTTTCTTCAAGCAAAGCATTGAAATTCTTTTGCAAAGTCATAAACTCCTTAACACTAGTCTCAAATTCAGAGGGCATCTTATTAAAATTTCCACAAGAGTTATTGTAGGAATTACCATAATTATTAGAGGGATTACTAGGATACGGCCTAGGATTAAAGTTTCCTCTATATGCGTTGTTACCAAAATTATTCCTACCAACAAAATTCACATCCATAGATTCATTATTATTCTCAATCAAAGTAGACAAGGGCATATCATTAGGATCAGAAGAAAAACTTTTATTAGCAAATAATTTCATAAGTTCATCCATCTTTCCACTCAAAACATTAATTTCTTCTATCGCATGCACTTTTTTATTAGTGGATCTTTCACTGTGCCATTGAGAATAATTAACCAGAATATTATCTAGGAGTTTACTAGCTTCTCCTAAAGTGATTTCCATAAAAGTCCCGCCCGCGACCGAATCTAAAAGATTTCTAGAAGCAAAATTCAATCCGGCATAAATTTTTTGTATAATCATCCACAGATTCAAAGCATGTGTAGGGCAATTATGTATCATTAATTTCATCCTCTCCCAAGATTGTGCAACATGTTCATGATCAAGTTGCTTAAAATTCATGATGTCGTTTCTAAGAGAGATGATCTTAGCGGGAGGAAAATACTTAGAGATAAAAGCATCTTTGCACTTATTCCAAGAATCAATACTATTTTTAGGCAAAGACGAAAACCAAGTTTTAGCACGATCTCTAAGCAAAAAAGGAAATAGCTTCAATTTAACAATATCGTTATCCACATCTTTCTTCTTTTGCATATCACACAAATCAACGAAGCTATTAAGATGGGTAGCGACATCTTCACTAGGAAGGCCAACGAATTGATCTTTCATAACAGGATTCAACAAAGCAACATTAATTTCACAAGATTCAGTATCGGTAAGAGGAGCAATCAGAGTGCTAAGGGAATCATTGTTGTTGGTATTGGTGAAGTCACACAATTTAGTATTATCTTGTGCCATCGTGGCAAGCAAGCAATCCAACACACGAGCAAACAAGAAGCAAGCGAAAAAGAGGCGAACGGAAAAGAGAGGGCGAATAAAACGGCAAGGGTGAAGTGGGGGAGAGGAAAATGAGAGGCAAATGGCAAATAATGTAATGCGGGAGATAAGGGTTTGTGATAGGTACTTGGTATGTTGACTTTTGTGTAGACTCCCCGGCAACGGCGCCAGAAATCCTTCTTGTTACCTCTTGAGCACTGCGTTGGTTTTCCCTTGAAGAGGAAAGGGTGATGCAGTAAAGCAGCGTAAGTATTTTCCTCAGTTTTTGAGAACCAAGGTATCAATCCAGTAGGAGACCACGCACGAGTCCCTCACACCTACACAAGCAAATAAATCCTCGCAACCAACGCAATAAAGGGGTTGTCAATCCCTTCACGGTCACTTACGAGAGTGAGATCTGATAGATATGATAAGATAATATTTTTGGTATTTTTATGATAAATATGCAAAGTAAAATAAAAGGAAATAAAAATAGCTAAGTGTTGGAAGATTAATATGATGGAAAATAGACCCGGGGGCCATAGGTTTCACTAGTGGCTTCTCTCGAGAGCATAAGTATTACGGTGGGTAAACAAATTACTGTTGAGCAATTGACAGAATTGAGCATAGTTATGAGAATAGCTAGGTATGATCATGTATATATACATCACGTCTGAGACAAGTAGACCGACTCCTGCCTGTATCTACTACTATTACTCCACACATCGACCGCTATCCAACATGCGTCTAGAGTATTAAGTTCATAAGAATAGAGTAACGCCAGTGTACAAAAAAAAAGCCAGTTCAAGAACCATTTAAAAAAACCATACACTTTTTTAAAATATACGTAATAATTTTTAAATACACGAACTTTTTCTGAAATAATCAACAATTATCTAAACGCAACATTAAAAAAACAAATGATTTTTAAAAAATAAGTGGAATTTTTAAAATGTCTTACAATATAAAACGGAGGGAGTGCATTATTTACAATTATTCAAATCATCTTTCACACATTTCTCCTAAACAAAATATGTTAAATGAAAAAGGAAGGGGCAATCTTTACGGCTCAGCCCATGTACCATTCATCGCTTAAGGCGGAGTACGAGCACTGACCTAAATGCAAAGTGGAGGATCCGTTGTTTCTTTACTTCAAGTTTTTCCTCATGGGTAATATGAATTTGTTCAAAGTTTATAGAGTTACAATTAAAAGGCACAAGATCCTCAATACATGACTGGACTATGCTTATTAAGCCACACTACCATGGAAAAATATTAATTTATTCCGACAAGGGTTGACAAAGAGGGAGGAAACTAGAGAAGACGCACGAAAGAGTACCACGAGGACTACAAGGCTGGTGATGGATTTAGATATTTCGTATATACATGGGTGTTCAAAATGACAAAACAAAATCAACATGACGGATTTCGAGCTCTGGATTAGAACAACACTTTCAGTGTACTCTAACACTTAAGCTTAATAAAGAGAAAAATATGGGTATCGACATCAAATAACTATAGATTGCTGATTAAAAAAAACTATAGATTGTTGGAACAATATTAAATTGTTCCGACAAGGTTGACAGAGAGGGAGGAAACTAGAGAAGACGCACGAAAGAGTACCACGAGGACTACAAGGCTGGGGACGGATTCAGATATTTCGCATATATACGGGGTGTTCAAAATGACAAAACAAAATCAACATGAAGGAAATAATTTTTGTTCAACCCGAACTCATGTGAGCTTAGGTGAACAATAAAAAAATGGGAAACAAATTCAGAACATTTTAAATTATTTCATTGACAAATGTTTTGATTGCTTGCAGAGTTTCATCACGGGATGACATTTGTGGAAGATGTGGCAAAAAAATCGATGCTCCAAAATGTTTTTCTTGTGATAAAATATTTATTAATGTTCGGTACAATTTTCTATAGAACTTTTAGATTATTTTTTCATTTTATACTTCTCATCCGAGCTTGGGATCAAAACAACACTTTAATTGTACCCTAACAGTTCAGCATAATAAAGAGAAAAATATGGGTACCGACATCAAATGACTATAGATTGTTGATTTGAAAAAAAACTATAGATTGTTACACCCAAACTTTGTTCTTATCCTAAAAACATAACATTACTTTCAAAAGGAAATAAAATTGATGCCCGCACAATTGCTAGTTTTCGAAACACTACTTCTAATCACATAAAGACAATTTATAAACACATAAGATGAAAGAAGAAACAATGGCACAAGAAAGGCCCAGGTTCAACTATTGCTTCCACATTGTTGTCATCCGCCCACTATCGCTTCCACATTTTTCTCCGCCGATTCTCGGATGTGTAGGCCATCTGCCATCACCTACCCGAAGAATCCAAGCCGATGGAGGATGAACGCCAAGATGAGCAAGACAATAGCGAAGATGAAGCCTTTCTTGCCTAGGAGCCAGTCCTTCGTCTTCTTTGCGGCTTCAACTCCTCGCTGTGCTCTGCCGATCCATTTCATCATTCTTTGTAAATCTTCTGAAGAGAATGAAGGCATAGCCTGTTGAGCGTTGGCAGCATCCTCCTTGGACAACTCGATACCGAATAGCCCGCTCATGTTTGCCATCTCATCAGGGCTCATGTTCTCCACCATGGATGCAAACATCTCCCACATAGCAGGGCTAACAGGGATTGTTCCGCTTGATGAAGAGGCCCCAAGATGGGATCTCACGGGTACAGAAGGTTGCGGCGGTGGAATTAGGTTTTTGGCTCCATATCCGTAGTTTGGGGCACGAGGTATACATAGGAGGAAGAAGTACGTCGGTGGAGCAACGTGGGGCCCAC
Source organism: Aegilops bicornis (assembly GCA_021605145.1). NCBI lineage: Eukaryota > Viridiplantae > Streptophyta > Magnoliopsida > Poales > Poaceae > Aegilops > Aegilops bicornis. The sequence continues at coordinate 631,923,051 of CM038675.1, read as the reverse complement.
GAGGGTGGAGGGCGCGCCCCCTACCTCGTGCCTTCCTGGTTGATTTCTTGACGTAGGGTCCAAGTGCTCTGGATCACGTTCGTTCCAAAAATCACGTTTCCGAAGGTTTCATTCCGTTTGGACTCCGTTTGATATTCTTTTTCTGCGAAACTCTGAAATAGGCAAAAAAAACAACAATTCTGGGCTGGGCCTCCGGTTAATAGGTTAGTCCTAAAAATAATATAAAAGTGTATAATAAAGCCCGATAATGTCCAAAACAGAATATAATATAGCATGGAACAATAAAAAATTATAGATACGTTGGAGACGTATCAGCAAGGCACAAAATGACCATGCTGATTAAGCCCCAAAAGCCCGGATGAAGGAAGTACATTGAAGCCGAAAAATACCACCGTGTCGTAAACAAAATGTGTATTTTATTTATGTGTGACTTTGCCAATTTATTTTTGGTTACTTTATCAAGTGCAACAAAAGTAGGCATACAATAGTACTCTATATCTAACCTAGGAAGAAAAATCTCCATGTGTAATTGTGCCCTACGACGCTTCATTCGCCCCACAAGTAGTCCTTCTCATGATCTCATCACATGTGCCAGTGAGCTCACGCGTGCACAACTCCCGAGCCCCGTGTGTCAATATATCACTTTACTGGGCTTCCCAAACCCTCTCTATACATCCGCGCGGATGGTCTGGTCTGGTCACAGAATGCCGACCAAGACGGGCTCCTCATATCTGCCTTATACGTTTATTGTTGGGTTCATATTCAAAAGATGTTTTTGATGATACTTTTTTTGTATATAACTTATTTTTTAATAGTGAAATCAAATGTCAAAATTGATCCAAAATATAAGGAGGCTAATAAATCAAGACGGGGTAGTAGAAAAGAGTGAGATATTACTAACCATCCAAAATTGGGACCCAAAAATAAACGTATCAGATAGTGTGTGGTTGTGGCAATTTTTTTAAGAGTGTGGGCACCAAGGAAATGATCTCACTACTCATGGACTATTTTAAAAAGTGGCCATGCATGTCTGGTCGTGAGCAGCAAGATCGAGCAACATTGTTCGTCCGTGTATGGTGATGGACAAAGAGCAGCGCCAGGCCCTAAATTTGGACCCTTGCCGGTGGCCTATGTAGAGACGTGGCCTGCAACACACCATAGAATGAAAAATGGGTTTTAGTCCCACATCGCCTGTGCAAGGGGTGGAAGACCAATTTATAAGCTTGAGCTCATGAAGTGTGAAACTAGTAGAAGCATACATATCCTGATAAGTGTTTGCACCCGCGTGGATATATGCGACTTAAGACCTCAGTGAAGCAATGGAAAACAAATTAACCCAAGATTTTCCATTCACCTATCTTTGATTGCCAATGAGCACCTCTCAACTTAAGATGGAAGATTTTTAGCTAATTATTCGAAGAGTTGAAAGAATACTCACATGGTGCTCCACTTTACTTTCCTTGGATGGTAAGCTACTCATGATTAAATCAGTCTTCTGTGCATTGCCAATTTTCTTCATGTGCTCCTTGGCTCTGCCTGTTGGGGTCATTAATCAACTCAACAAATACTTGAGGCATTTCCTATGGAGAATATTTGGCATGGAAGAAAGTGGAATGGCACCGGTTGCCTGGGATAAGATCACTAAGCCGAAAAACTATGGTGGTCTCGGAATTTTGAGCATCTTGGAACATAACAAAGCCCTTCTTATGAAGAATGTACACATATTCCTCAATCAGGAAGATCTGCCTTGGGTGAAGTTAGTATGGGAAGCCCACTATTCTTCTGGCCCTCCCTTGGATAAAAGGGAGGGATCTTTTTGGTGGAAGATGCATATAAACTTACAGCCTACTTACTACAAGCCTGCACATGTGTAGTTCAACGGGCAACTATTCATCTATGGCTAGATCCTTGGGCAGGGAGACAATTCATCATAAGTTTGCACAACTGCACTCATTCGCTATATCTCGACATCGTTACCATTGAGAGTTTTGCTAGCAGACCAAACTGGATTGAAAATTTCCATCCGCCTCTGTCTACTCAAGCCCACGAGTAGTTCTTACAACTGGTAGATCTCATCCCTTCTTTGAACCCCCTCGGCAAAGATAGTTGGTTATGTGTTTGGACCAGAAGGATAATTACTCTTCGATGAAGACGCATAAGCATTTGATGGGAAATCATGAAGATCGAATCTTTTTCATAAGCATTTGGAGCAGCTCTAGCGGGCTCAAGCATACGATTTTCTTCTGGCTAATAGCACATGACAAAGTGAACACTAGGAACATGTGTTAATAACAAGGGGCATGAACCTGGATAACAAATTTTGCGCAAACTGCAATGAACAAGCTGAGAAAACACTTTTGCATCTACTCTGCAATTGTCTGTTTGCATAGAATTGTTGGAACTCTTTGATCCCAAATAAAAAGAGAGGCATTTCAGTTTATGAGGAAACCTTCCTAGCCAAAGGTGAATTACTATCTCACTTTGGTTTAGAAGTGGCTATGCTAGGGTGTTGGAGCATGAGGAATGGGAAGGTCTTCTGAAACATTCAACCCACGGTCCAAAATTGGAGATTTTACGCTCAAATAGGAGCTCAAGTTATTTGGTTTCAAGAGCAAGAGCAAATTCACAGCAGAGTTCCAAGCTTGGCTAGGTCACACTTTCTAATTACGTGATGGATCAGATCCCCAAAACTGCTGTTGGATAATCCGCTCTTCTGGTCTTTAGGGGTAGATTTTTATAACTTATTTTCACTCACCTATTCTTTTGAATTATATGTATCTACATCTTTTCTCCTTACGCCATGTAACATACTCTTTTATTTTAATGCTTAAAAAAGACAAGGGAGTGAAAGCAAGACATGGAGAATCAATAAGTATTGTTATGTGTGTGGTGATCTTTTCTCTTGGGCGCAAATTGTTCCGAAAAGAGTTGACAAAGAAGGAGAAAACTAGGGAAGACACACAAAATTGTACCACGAGGACTACAAAGCTGGTGACGGATTCAGATATTCGCGTATACGTGGGTGTTCAAAATGACAAAACAAAATCAACATGAAGGGAAGCATTATCGGTTACCCTAGGACGCGGCTATTCTTAGGAACAGAGGGAGTAACATATTAAAAGTAACTGCCCAAGTGTTTTCATTTGGAAAACTAGCAATTGTGTGGGTATCGATTTTATTTCCTTTTGAAAATAATGTTCTGTTTATATGACAGGAACAAAGTTAGGGTGTAACAATACCCATATTTTTCTCTTTATTATGCTGAAGTGTTCGGGTACACCGGAAGTGTTGTTCTGATCCCGAGCTCATGTGAGCTTGGGTGAACAGTAAGAAAACTAAAATTAATGTATCCCACATTGATAAATGTTTCATTTCTTGCAAAATTTAATGTCATTTGTGGAAAACGTGGCAAAAATAAAATAAAATTGATACTCCAAAAATAACATTTTGGAGCATACATTTTTTTTGCCACGTCTTCCACAAATGTCATCTAGTGATGAAATTTTGCAAGCAATCAAAACATTTGTTAATGTTTGGCACAACAAAATCAGTATTTTTTGGATTTATTTTTTCCTTTTTATAGACATATATTAGAGTGTAGATTCACTTATTTGCTCCATGTTTAGTTCATGTTGAAATCTCTAAAAAGACTTATATTTAGGAACGAAGGGAGTTCAATTTATAAGCACATATGCTGAAAGAATAAATAATGGACAAGAAAGGCCCAGGTTCAACTATTGCTTCCACATCGTTGTCATCCGCCCACTATCGCTTTTGACCCCACGAAAAAGAGCAGAGTATTATTTTTCGCCGCCGATTCTTGGATGTGTAGGCCATCATCACCTACCCGATGAATCCAAGCCAATGGAGGATGAACGCCGAGATCAGCATGGCAATAGCAAAGATGAAGCTTTTCAAAGCTGAAGGCAGTCACGCTACTGAATGATGAAATGCTTTATTTTCTGCTTGCCTTAGTGGTGGTTAGTGATTAGAATAAAAAATATATATCATAGACACATGATGCCAGCATATTTTCTAAAAAAAAAACATGATGAAAGAATAAACAGTGGTACAAGAAAGGTGCAGACTCGAGTAGCTCTTCGTCCGACGGTGCTTCCACATTGTCATCCGCCTACCAATTCTATCAAGTTGTTACTATTTGTTGCTGACTCTCGGATGAACAGCGTGGTTGGGCATCATGGATGTTGAGATCATCACCTATGTGATGATGAATCCAAGCTAATATGCAGAGTGAATGCAGAGGGAAAATTTCCCAAATATGTTTTTAAAGTGTATAAAAAATGCTGTGCAAGAACTATTAAAAAACCATACAATTTTTGAAAATACGTATGATTTCTAAATACATGAACGTTTTCTGAAATAATCAACATTTTTCTAAACGCAATATTTTTTAAAAACAAACGATTTTTTTGAAAATAAGCGCACTTTTTAAAATGTACAGGATTTTTATAAATATGTTAAAAAATACATTATTACTATTATTCAAATCACCTTTCACACATTTCTCCTAAATATGTTAAGTGAAAAAGGAAAGGGCAATCTTTATGGCCTAGCCCATGATTCTTCGCTTAAGGCGGAGTAGGAGCACTGACCTAAATGCAAAGTGGAGGATCCTTTGTTCCTTTACTTCAAGTTTTTTTTATGGGTAATTAATAAAAATGTATGCAAAGTTTATAGAGTTATGATCAAGAGGCACAAGTTCCTCAATACATGAAATATTAAATTGTTCCAACAAGAGTTGACAAAGAGGGCGGAAACTAGAGAAGACGCACGAAAGAGTACACGAGGACAACAAGGCTGGTGACGGATTTAGATATTTCGCATATACATGGGTGTTCAAGATGACAAAACAAATCAACATGAAGGGAAGAATTATTGGTGTATCCTAGGATTGAGGTTGTTCTGATCCCGAGCTCATGTGAGCTCAGGTGATCAGTAAAAATATGGAAAATAATTTTAAAAAATTCTGAATTTTTTCATTGACAAATGTTTTGATTGCTTGCAAAGTTTGATCACAAGATGACATTTGTGGAAGATGTGGCAAAAAAATAAAATAACAATGTTCCAAAATGTTTTTCCCGTGATAAAACATTCATCAATGTTCGGTACAATTTTTGTATATAATATTCATATTTTGTTTTTCATTTTACTGCCCACTTTTGGTGTACCCTAACACTTAAGCATAATAAAGAGAAAAATATGGGTACTGGCATCAAATAACTACAGATTGTTGATTCGCAAAAAAAAAAAAAACACTATAGATTGTTACACCCTAACTTTGTTCTTATCCTAAAAGCAGAATATTACTTTCAAAAGGAAATAAAATTGATGCCCGCACAATTGCTAGTTGTCAAAACACTCAGCCAGTTACCTCTAATCTGTTACAGTACAATTTACAAACAAATATGCTGAAAGAATAAACAATGGTTACAAGAAAGACCCAGGTTCAACTATTGCTTCCACATTGTTGTCATCCGCCCACTATCGCTTCCACATTTTTTGCTGCTGATTCTCGGATGTGTAGGCCATCATCACCTACCCGATGAATCCAAGCCGATGGAGGATGAACGCCAAGATGAGCATGACAATAGCGAAGATGAAGCCTTTCCTGCCTAGGAGGCAGTCCTTCGTCTTCTTTGCCGCTGCAACTCCTCGCTGTGCTCTGCCGATCCACTTCATCATTTTCTCTAAATCTTGTGAAGAGAATGAAGACATAGCATGTTGAGCGTTGGCAGCATCCTCCTTGGACATCTCGATACCGAGCAGCCCGCTCATGTTTGCCATCTCATCAGGACTCATGTTCTCCACCATGGATGCAAACATCTCCCACATAGCAGGGCTAACAGGGATTGTTCCGCTTGATGAAGAGGCAACCTGAGACATATTTACCAAGCTTTCTGAAGAGTCAGATTGTACTGAGTTTCGTGCTCCGTCATGTGGCTGTGAAATACTAGTATGCTCAGGAGAAGAACTCTTTTGAGGGCTTGACAGATCAGAACTAATATCTTCTTCTACAAATTCTTCAATGACAACTCCCTTTGGCAGCCCTTCAGCCGCAAGTTTTTCTTGTGCCTCTGTCAGAGCTTGAGCGACAGTTTCATCTTCCGGAGACATCTCATGGGCTTTACTCAGGTCAGCAATAGCAGCCTCGAGGTTTCCTAGCTCTTTGTAAGCCTGACCCCTTCGGTAGCACGCCTTGGCATCGCCCGATTCATAGCTTAAAACCTCCGAGCCTTCCTTCACGCACTCCTCAAACTCGCCCAGCTTCAGGTAACAGGCCATCAGATTAACGCTGCACTGCAGCTGCAGAGCGCGCCCGGCCGCCGACGGCACGCTGTTCTTCACGCTGTCCCTGGCGAGCTTGTACTTGGCGGCGGCGTCGGCGTACTGCCCACGGCCATGGAGCTGGTTCCCCTGCCGCTTCAGCATCTTGGCGGCGGATATCGCGGACGACGTCTGAGCGTCGGCTTGCGCCTTCATGGCGGTGAGCTCCTCGGGCTTGGCCTTGGCGATTTTCTCGGTCATGTCGAGCATCTCCTCTGGCCTCGTTTTGTTCAGCTGTTCGGCGGCGAGCTTGAAGTCGTCGGCCGTCATGTTCTTCATGCTCTCGGTTGCGAGCTTCAGCAGGTCCGGGTTGGACATGAGCTGCCGCTGCATCCGGGCGAGGTCGCCGGCGGGTATGCGTCGCATCTGCTCCTCCGCCAACCGCATCATCTCCGGGTTCATCATGGCGTTTCCCACGGGTGGATCCAAGACGTCGCCGATGGACGGGTCGACGCGAGGACGAAGCGGCGACCGGGAGCTCGCGGGTTTGGGAACTGGCTCTCGATCGTGTGTGTCTCTCTCGCCTTGTTCTTTTCTTTCCCGTCGCTTCTGGTTTGGCGGTGGGTTTGTGAGCTCTCGCCGCAATTTATTGATGGGGGTTTGGGAGGGGAGACGAAAACGGAGTCCCACTCGGTTCGTCCGACTCCAGTCCGAAAGCGGAATCACTGTACGTGCGTACGATGGTATGGGCGCCGGACAGCGCCGTCATGTCGGTCGGCGAACATGGAGATGAGCGTGGCGAGGCTGGAGCCCACCGCGGGAGGTTAAAGTTGGCGAGGGACTGGCTCGCCGTCGTCGAGTCGCGCCGGCCGAGCGCCACTGGCCAGGTCGGCCCTTGGAGCTGCAGATGTCAGAACAAACAAAACAGACAAGCTAGTAAGCTGCAATGAGCTAATCACTCCGGGAGTCCAGCCATGTTTGGCCGGCCGGGACGCACCAGGAACGTTCCGTCGCGCGCCGGATGTCGGCGCAGGAGACGACGCCTCCACGCGCGGCGTCGATGATGATTAGAAGATGAAAAGAGGTAGTTGATCTCGACGAGGAATGAAAGGTTTGATCAGAAGGAGAATCAATCAACTTTAGATAGAGCTCCGCTACACTTACGCGCTCGCCACACACTTCCTATAGGTGTTCAAACTACCAAAAAAGATTATTAAACGCTTAGACGCGATTCCCGGCTCCTTTTGTTGGACTGCTTAGGAAACTTGTTCGGGCACTAAGTGCCTCGTGAATAAGTAATTTTACCAGGAGCCGGGATGTACTGGTGTTGGATCCACTGTCCATTGGTTTCATCGAGCTCCGTGCAGCCTAACCTGGTATAACACAATAATTCATCCAGCAACTATACTTCATAATATAGTCTGACACAAAACAGTGACTAGCAGCTTTTTGCAGAAGAGAGAGAGAATGAGTTAGAATTGGGAGACGGACGGTGCATGCATTCTCTCTCCATACAAATGAAATGTACTTAATTTCATCCTTAAATTTTGAATGATTGATATCTGTTAAATGAAATGTTCATTTTTGAAACTTTTTATATATTTGGAATCGTGGTGACAAGATCTTGAGAACAAGATCAATCTTGCATATATTTGAAATACTTTTTATTTTATATATTTCAGTTATCTTTGAAATGACTTTCACAAAACATAAAATTGTTTCGCTTTGAAAAGATATTCCATATATTTGAAATAATCAGTTTCACACACGCAATAATCTATTTCACATCGCCGAAATAAACAGTTTCACATATTTAAAAAGTAGACCTAAATTGTTGCATAAAACTAACTTGACTCATTTCAGAATATAAATTCACTCATTTCAAAAAACTTATTTCAATCCTTAAGAGACGAATTCCACAGGTTTTGCCAAAAAAAAAAAACTTGATTTCGGTCATTTTGATTTACTGATTTCAATTATTTGAAAAAACATATTTTAATTATTTCCAAAAACAATTTCACTCGCTTCATAAAACATATTTTGCTCATTTCAAAAAAGTTTTGAAATAATCAGTTTCACATGTTTGAAATAACTAGTTTCAAAATTTTGAAACAACTAGTTTCACGTATTTCACACCAAAAAAAGTGGCATGTGTATTTAAAAGGATTTCACACCATTTTTTTGATATGATTGAAATAGAAGAACTTAAACTTGTTTAAATATATTCAAAATTGGTCCTGTTCTAAAGATCACATGTTCAGGAATTTGAATATATAAAAAATTTCAATAATAGAAAATTTGTGTTAGAGATATTGTCCATCTAAAATTTTAAACAAAGATAAAATGGATGGATTTGTGTGTGTGTGTGAGAGAGGAGAGATTCTGCATGCATGCATACGTACACTTGGTGTTAAAAGGTACTACTACACCATTCTGACACTGATTAGACTAAAATCAGAAATACAAGAGATTTTTTTGCATGGAATACTTTCATATACGCATGTACATTGTTCCGCAACTTTAGATGTGGCAGCACCTCATTGGTGGGAAGATCTCCGGTAGCTCCCGGCTACGGTAAAAAACACTTTGCGAGGTGCCTCATCACTTGGAAAAATCTGTGTAAGAAAAAAACTTATGGTGGTCTAGGCATCAAAGATTTGCAGCTTCAAAACAACTGCCTCCTCCTAAAATTCTCCTACAAACTCCTGCCTTGGAAAAAATGGTGTCTCCTTCATAACTCACTCAATTTTTCCTTAGTTCAACCCTACCCCTTCTTCCTTTGGAAGATTCTTAAACACCAACTCCAAAACCTTTTCACAACTTCCTTCGTTTTAACCAACAACGGAAGCACTACTTTCTTCTGGTTTGACACTTGGCTCACTGATATCCCTCTAGCCAAAAAATAGCCCCACCTATTCTCCCACTCCACCTAGCAATACGTTCTGGTCTCTGAGGTTTGGCATGATGGATTGCTTGCAACCCTGCGGAACCGCCTAACCCATGTTGTGTCCTCCGAGCTTGCTGTGGTTCTATCTTTGTTGCAGGATGTTACTTCCACGGATGCCCCGGATGACAGGTTCCTCAACCATGGCGCCCCGTTCTCCATAAGGTGAGCTTACTCGCTGCTCTCCCCCACGGAAGATCTAGACATCCACGCCGATAACATTTGAAGCTCTAAGGCTACGTTAAAAGTCAAGATTTTCAGACGGCTTCTACTCCGTGATAGGCTCAACACCAAGGAGAACCTTCACCACAAGACGATAACCCCTGATTCTGCTTGCCCGAGGTGTGCTCACCCCTTCGAGGACGCCACACACCTGGTCATATCCTTCCCTAGGGCGGTCCAGGTGTGGAAGCTGCTAGGTCTTCACCCACCTCCCGACATCAACCATTTGTGGGATACAGTTGTTGGGAAGGGTTGCATGGAAAACAAAAAAAAATCTACGCACGCGCAATGATCTATCCATGGAGATGCATAGCAACGAGGGGGGAGAGTGTGTCTACGTACCCTCATAGACCATAAACAGAAGTGTTTGATAACGCAATTGATGTAGTCGAACTTTCTTCGCGATCAAACCGATCGAGTACCGAACGCACGACACCTTCGCGTTTAGCACACGTTCAGCTAGGTGACGTCCGCGCCTTCTTGATCCAGCAAGATGGCGAGGTAGTGGATGAGTTTCGGCAGCACGACGGCGTGGTGACGGTGACAGTGACGGTGAAGTTATCTCCGTAGGGCTTCGCCTAAGCACTACGAAAGTATGACCGGGGGTGTAAGCGGTGGAGGGGGGCGCCGCACACGGCTAAGACAATGTTGTGTTATGCTAGGCGCTCCCCTACCTCATATATATAGGTGGGGGGGGGGGGGTGGAGGGAGTATGCCGAATCCTACTTGGGGTCCTCCTCAAGTGGCGCCCCCCTTTCCTTATATAGGTAGAGGGGAAAGGCAGGGGAGGGAGGCGCCCCCCTTTCCTTTCTCCCATGAGAGGGAAAGGCAGGAGGGGCTAGCCCTCCCCCCTTTCCTTCCCTAGGGCTGGGCGTCCAGGGAAAGGGGCACACCAGCCCCCTGTGGGCTGGTCTATCCCTCCTTTGGCCCATTAAGCCCATATACCTGCCGGGGGTAGGCCGGAACCCCTTCCGGTGACCCGATGGCTACCCAATGCATCCCGAAACCCTTCCGGTGTCCAAATACCATCGTCCTATATATCAATATTTACCTCTCGGCCATTTTGAGACTCCTCGTCATGTCCGTGGTATCATCCGGAACTCCGAACAATAGTCTATCACCAAACCATAGAACTCATGTAACAATCGTCAATGAACGTTAAGCGTGCGGACCCTACGGGTTCGAGAACTATGTAGACATGACCAAGACACGCCTTCGGTCAATAACCAATAGAGGAACCTGGCTTCCTATATTGGCTCCTACATATTCTACAAATATCTTTATTGGTCGAACCGTATGACAACATACATAATTCCCTTTGTCCATCGGTATGTTACTTGCATGAGATTCGATCGTCGTTATCTCTTTACTCGTTCTGTAATACATAATCTTGTAACTAACTCATTATTCATTTGCTTGCAAGGCTTCTTATGATGTGTAGTACCGAGAGGGCCAAGAGATACCTCTTCGATACTCGGAGTGACAAATCCTAATCTCGATCTATGCCAACTCAACAAACACCTTAGGAGATACCTGTAGAGCATCTTTATGATCACCCAGTTACGTTGTGTTGTTTGATAGCACACAAGGTATTCCTCCGGTATCCGGGAGTTGCAAAATCTCATAGTCGAAGGAATATGTATTTGTCATCAAGAAAGCAATAGCAATAAACTGAACGATCAATATGCTAAGCTAATGGATGGGTCTTGTCCATCACATCATTCTCCCAATGGTGTGATCCCGTTATCAAATGACAACTCATGTCTATGGTTAGGAAACCTTAACCATCTTTGATCAATGAACTAGTCTAGTAGAGGCTCACAAGGGACACGGTATTTTATTATGTATTCACACATGTATTTATGTTTCCGATCAATACAATTCTAGCATGAATAGTAAACCTTTATCATGGATACGGAAATATAAAATAACAACTTTATTATTGCCTCTAGGGCATATTTCCTTCAGTCTCCCACTTGCACTAGAGTCAATAATCTAGTTCACATCACCATGTGATTTAACACCCATAGTTCATATCGCCATGTGACCAATACCCAAAGAGTTTACTAGAGTCAATAATCTAGTTCACATCGCCATGTGATTAACACCCAAAGAGTACAAAGGTGTGATCATGTTTTGCTTTTAAGAGAAGTTTAGTCAACGGGTCTGTCACATTCCGATACGTATGTATTTGCAAATTTCTATGTCTACAAAGCTCTATATGGAGCTACTCTAGCTAACTGCTCCCACTTTTAATATGTATCTAGATTAAGACTCCGAGTCATCTAGATCAGTGTTAAAGCTTGCATCCACGTAACCTTTATCACCTCCATAACCGAGAAACATTTCTTTAGTCCTCTTTAGGTACCTAAGGATAATTTTGACCGCTATACATGATCCACTCCTTGATCAGTATTGTATTCCCTTGCCAAACTCATAGCAAGGTACACAACAGGTTTGGTACACAACATGGCATACTTTATAGAACCTATGGTTGAGGCATAGGGAATGACTTTTCTCTCTCTATCTTCTGCTGTGGTCGGGTTTTGAGTCTTACTCAACTTCACACCTTGTAACACATGCAAGAACCCTTTCTTTGTCTGATCTATTTTGAACTTCTTCAAAGCTTTGCCAATGTATGTGCTATGTGAAAGTCCTATTAAGCGTCTTGATCTATCCCTATAGATCTTGGTGCCCAATTTATAAGCAGCTTCACCGAGGTCTTTTATTGAAAAAAATTCTTATCCAAGTATCCTTTTATGCTATCCAAAAATTCTATATCATTTCCAATCAACAATGTCATCCACATATACTATTAGAAATGCTACAGAGCTCCCACTCACTTTCTTGTAAATAGAGGATTCACTGTAAGTTTGTATAAAACCATATGCTTTGATCACCTCATCAAAGTGTATATTCCAACTCCGAGATGCTTGCACCAGTCCATAAATGGATCGCTGGAGCTTGCACACTTTGTTAGCACATTTAGGATTGATAAAACCTTTTGGTTGTACATATACAACTCTTCGTTAAGAAATCCATTAAGGAATGCAGTTTTGACATCCATTTGCCATATTTCATAATTATAAAATGCGGCAATTGCTAACATGATTCAGATAGACTTAAGCATCACTACGGGTGAGAAAGTCTCATCGTAGTCAACCCCTTGAACTTGTCGAAAACCTTTTGTGACAAGTCGAGCTTTGTAGACATAAACATTACCATCAGCGTCAGTCTTCTTCTTGAAGATCCATTTATTCTTAATGGCTTGCTGATCATCGGGCAAGTCCACCAAAGTCCATACTTTGTTCTCATACATGGATCATATCTCAGATTTCATGGCCTCAAGCCATCCGCCGAATCTGGGCTCATCATAACTTCTTCATAGTTCGTAGGTTCGCCTTGGTCTAATAACATGACTTCCAGAACAGGATTACCGTATCACCCTGGTGCGGAACGTGTTCTAGATGACCTACAAAGTTCAGTAGTAACTTGATCTGAAGTTTCATGATCATCATCATTAGCTTCCTCTCTAGTTGGTGTAGGCACCACGGGAACGGGTTTCTCTGATGTGCTACTTTCCAATTCGAGAGAAGGTAAAATTACCTCATCAAGTTCTACTCCCCCCCACTCACTTCTTTCGAGAGAAACTCCTTTTCTAAAAAGGACCCATTCTTAGCAACAAAGATCTTGCCTTCGTATCTGTAACATCCCAATTTTCAATTTGGATGTTAATCATTAGGTCATCATATGCATCCATGCTCTTTGCATTTTGAATTGGTTTTATTTGCACATTTTGATCCTAGAGACCTTAAGCAACTCAACGACCATTGGAGAGAGTTGGAGGTTTCATAAAAATCCATTTTTGAATTCTTCAAAATTGGTAAATTCGATCAAAGTGATTTTTATTTGAAATTATTTTTCCGATTATTTTGAAAATAAATAATAATGAGACAAGATAACATGACTTCGTCAAAACAGAGGAAATAACGGAAATTTATTTTTAAATAAAAATATTTGTTTTATTCGAAATTTTATCCGAGATTTTATTTGAGTAAATTAGGGAAAAATTGCATTTTAGCCCGGAAAAATGTTCATGTTGTCCTAAATATTAGTAGAGGACCGCGTAAATTGTTTTTTGATTTTAGGATTTTAATTTATTTTATTTTGGATTTTTTTCTATTTTAGTGAAATTAATTAAAAAAACTGCGCTCGACCCAATCGGGCCGGCCCAGCCGAGCCGGGCCTTGACTCAGCAGGCCGCCACCGCCTTCCGCACGCCGCGCCGCCGGACTCCGGAGGAGTCTGAGCATGCCTCGCCCCGCACCGCCCGACCCCTCCTCCAAGTTGGACGGGGCCGCCGCCTCGCCCCCTCAGCCTTTATAAGCCGCCGCCTGATACGTCTCCAATTATGTTATTATTGTTGAGAGAACTTGCACTAGTGAAAGTATGAACCCTAGGCCTTGTTTCAACGCATTGGAATGCCGTTTGTGCTCACTTTTATCATTAGTTACCTTGCTGTTTTATATTTTCAGATTACAAAAACCTATATCTACCATCCATATTGCACTTGTATCACCATCTGTCACGAACTAGTGCACCTATACAATTTACCATTGTATTGGGTGTGTTGGGGACACAAGAGACTCTTTGTTATTTAGTTGCAGGGTTTTTTGAGAGAGATCATCTTCATCCTACGCCTCCCACGGATTGATAAACCTTAGGTCATCCACTTTAGGAAAATTTGCTACTGTCCTACAAATCTCTGGACTTGGAGGCCCAACAACGTCTACAAGAAGAAGGTTGTGTAGTAGACATCATGCTCTTTTCTGGCGCCGTTGCCGGGGAGGTTAGTGCTTGAAGGTATATCTTTAGATCTTGCAATCTAATCTTTTTGTTTCTTGTTTTATCACTAGTTTAGTCTATAAAAGAAAACTACAAAAAATTGGAATTGAGGTTGCCTCATATGCTTCATCTTTTTAATATCTTTCGTGAAATGATGGAAAGGAAAATTGTGCTCAAGTGTTACAAGAAGAATGCATTAAAATGTTTGACACTAAATATTTCAATGATGAGCATGATTGCAATGTTGTTAGTATGAATTCTTTGAATATCCATGATGCTAATGATATGCAAAGCCACAATCTTGGGGATGCTATGTTTGATGAAGATGATATTTTTAGACCCCCAAATTTTGATGAGCAAATTTATTATGATGATAGCATGCCTCCTATTTATGATGATTATATTGATGAAAGTGGGTTTGGAAGAGTGTCAACTTTAGGAAGTAATGATCCCACTATTTTGGAGGGTGTTGAATCTTATTGTGATAATTATGAAAGTGGATTTGGAGAGGTCATGACTTTATTTAGTGATGAATCCAGTATTACGGAAGAGGTTCCAATTGATTATGAGAACAAAGTTGCTATCTATGATGAATATTGTGATGAAACTTATGCTATAAAAAGTAGTGATGATTATATTTATAAAACTTGTCATGATTATGATTACCTTTTTTTTTGAACATTACTCTTTTAATATGGAAACAATTTATAGTATTCGAGTTTCCTATGATACTCCCACTATTCCGAATGAGAAGAATTTTGCTTATGTGGAGAGTAGTAAATTTTATATGCTTGTAGATAATGAAAATAATGATTTATGTGATGGTTATATTGTTGAATTTATTCATGATGCTACTGAAAATTATTATGATGGAGGAATATATGCTTGTAGGAATTGCAATAATACCAAGTTTCCTCTCTATGTGTTAAAAGTTTTGAAGTCATGCTTGTTTTGCCTTCCTATGCTAGTTGATTATTGTTCCCCTAAGTTTTTTGCTCACAAAATACCTATGCATAGGAAGTGGGTTAGACTTAAATTTGCTAGTCATATTCTTCATGATGCTCTCTTTATGTTTCAATTCTTATCTTTTATGTGAGCATCATTGAAATCATCATGCCTAGCTAGGGGCGTTAAACGTTAGCGCTTGTTGGGAGGGAACCCAATTTTATTTTTGTTATTTGCCTTTTGATCCTGTTTAGTAATAAATAATTCATCTAGACTCTGTTTAGATGTGGTTTTATTGTTTTAATTAGTGTTTGTGCCAAGTAGAACCTTTGGGAAGACTTGGGTGAAGTCTTTGCGATCTTGCTGTAAAAAACAGAAACTTTTGCGCTCACGAGATTAGCTGCCATTTTTTACTGGAGAGTGCTTTTAGGATGATTATTTTTGCAGATGATTGATAGACAAATTCCTCAGGTCCACCAATTTATTTCAGAATTTTTCGAGTTACAGAAGTATTCAAATGATACAGATTATAACAGACTGTTCTGTTTTTGACAGCTTCTGTTTTCATTGTGTTGTTTGCTTAGTTTGATGAATCTATGAGTAGTATCGGAGGGTATGAACCATAGAGAAGTTGGAATAAAATAGATATTACACCAATATGAATTTAGAATGAGTTCACAACAGTACCAAAAGTGGTGATTTATTTTGTTATACTAACGGAGCTTACGGGTTTTCTGTTGAGTTTTGTGTTGTGAAGTTTTCAAGTTTTGGGTAAAGATTCGATGGACTATGGAATAAGGAGTGGCAAGCACCTAAGCTTGGGGATGCCCAAGGCACCCCAAGGTAATATTCAAGGACAGCCAAGAGCCTAAGCTTGGGGATGCCCCGGATGGCATCCCCTCTTTCGTCTTCGTTCATCGGTAACTTTTCTTGGCGCTATATTATTAGTCACCACATGATATGTGTTTTGCTTGGAGCGTCATTTTATTTTATTTTGTTTTGCTTGCTGTTTGAATAAAATACCAGGATCTGAAATTCTTAAATGTTAGAGAGTCTTCACATAGTTACATAATTATTCAACTACTCGCTGATCTTCACTTATATCTTTTGGAGTAGTTTGTCATTTGCTCTAGTGCTTCACTTATATCTTCTAAAAGCATGGTGGTAGTTTTATTTTGAAGAAATTGTTGATCTCTCATGCTTCACTTATATTATTTTGAGAGTCCTAAACAGCATGGTAATTTTCTTTGGTTATGAAACTAGTCCTAATATGATAGGCATCCAAGATGGGTATAATAAAAACTTTCATATAGAGTGCATTAAATACTATGAGAAGTTTGATACTTGATAATTGTTTTGAGATATAAAGATGGTGATATTAGAGTCATGCTAGTTGAGTAATTTTGAAATTGAGAAATACTTGTGTTGAGGATTGCAAGTCCCGTAGCATGCACGTATGGTAAACGTTGTGTGACAAATTTGAAGCATGGGGTGTTCTTTGATTGCTTTCCTTATGAGTGGTGGTCGGGGACGAGCGATGGTCTTTTCCTACCAATCTATCCCTCTAGGAGCATGCTTGGCGTAGTGCTTGGTTTTGATGACTTGTAGATTTTTGCAATAAGTATGTGAGTTCTTTATGACTAATGTTGAGTCCATGGATTATACGCACTCTCACCCTTCCATCATTGCTAGCCTCTTCGGTACCGTGCATTGCCCTTTCTCACATTGAGAGTTGGTGCAAACTTTGCCGGTGCATCCAAACCCCGTGATATGATACGCTCTATCACACATAAGCCTCCTTATATCTTCCTCAAAACAGCCACCATACCTACCTATTATGGCATTTCCATAGCCATTCTGAGATATATTGCCATTCAACTTTCCACCGTACCGTTTATTATGACACGCTCCATTATTGTCATATTGCTTTGCATGATCATGTAGTTGAAATCGTATTTGTGGCAAAGCCACCTTCATAATTCTTTCATACATGTCGCTCTTGATTCATTGCACATCCCGGTACACCGCCAGAGGCATTCACATAGAGTCATATTTTGTTCTAAGTATCGAGTTGTAATTCTTGAGTTGGAAGTAAATAAAAGTATGATGATTTTCATTATTAGAGCATTGTCCCATGTGAGGAAAGGATGATGGAGACTATGATTCCCCCACAAGTCGGGATGAGACTCCTGACGGAAAATAAAATAAAAAATAAAAAAAAGGAGGCCAAAGAAGCCCAAATAAAAAGAGAGGCCAAAGAAGCCAAACAAAAAAATGAGAGAAAAAGAGAGAAGGGGCAATGTTACTATCCTTTTTCCACACTTGTGCTTCAAAGTAGCACCATGATCTTCATGATAGGGAGTCTCTTATTTTGTCTCTTTCATATACTAGTGGGAATTTTTCATTATAGAACTTGGCTTGTATATTCCAATGATGGGCTTCCTCAAAATGCCCTAGGTCTTTGTGAGCAAGCAAGTTGGATGCACACCCACTTAGTTTCCTTTGTTGAGCTTTCATATATTTATAACTCTAGTGCATCCGTTGCATGGAAATCCCTACTCTCGCATTGACATCAATTGATGGGCATGTCCATAGCCCATTGATTAGCCGTGTCGATGTGAGACTTTCTCCTTTTTTGTCTTCTCCACACAACCTCCATCATCATATTCTATTCCACCCATAGTGCTATGTCCATGGCTCGCGCTCATATATTGCGTGAAAGTTGAAAAAGTTTGAAAAGGCTAAGTATGAAACACTTGCTTGGCTTGTCATTGGGGTTGTGCATGATGGGAGCATTTTGTGTGACGAAAATGAAGCATGGCCAAACTATATGATTTTGTAGGGATAAGCTTTCTTTAGCTATGTTATTTTGATAAGACATAATTGCTTGGTTAGTATGTTTGAAGTATTATTATTTTTATGTCAATATTAAACTTTTGTCTTGAATCTTTTGGTTCTGAACATTCATGCCACAATAAGGAAAAAAATTATGTTAGGTAGCATTCCATATCAAAAATTCTGTTTTTATCATTTACCTACTCGAGGACAACCAGGAATTAAGCTTGGGGATGCTTGATACGTCTCCAACGTATCTATAATTTTTGATTGTTCCATGCTATTATATTATCCATCTAGGATGTTTTATATGCATTTATATGCTATTTTATATGATTTTTGGGACTAACCTATTAACCTAGAGCCCAGTGCCAATTTCTGTTTTTTTCCTTGTTTTTGAGTATTGCAGAAAAGGAATACCAAACGGAGTCCAATTGGCCTGCAATTTCACGGAGATCGTTTTTGGACCAGAAGAAGCCCACGGAGTACCGGAGATGGACCAGAAGTGTCTTGAGGCCACCACGAGGGCGGGGGGCGCGCCCCCTACCTCATGGCTGCCTCTTGGACCCCCCTGACTTATTCCCGACGCCAACACCTCTTATATATACCCAAACTTCCAGAACATAACCTAGATCAGGACTTCCGCCGCCGCAAGCCTCTGTAGCCACCAAAAAACCAATCGGGACCCTGTTCCGGCACCTTGCCGGAGGGGGATCCCTCACCGGTGGCCATCTTCATCATCCCGGCGCTCTCCATGACGAGGAGGGAGTAGTTCACCCTCGGGCCTGAGGGTATGTACCAGTAGCTATGTGTCTGATCTCTCTCTCTCTCTCTCTCGTGTTCTTGATTTGGCACGATCTTGATGTATCGCAAGCATTGCTATTATAGTTGGATCTTATGATGTTTCTCCCCCTCTACTCTCTTGTAATGGATTGAGTTCTCCCTTCGAAGTTATCTTATCAGATTGAGTCTTTATGGATTTGAGAACACTTGATGTATGTCTTGCGTGGGATACCCGTGGTGACAATGGGGTATTATATTGATTCACTTGATGTATGTTTTGGTGATCAACTTGCGTGTTCCGTGACCTTGGGAATTTATGCATAGGGGTTGGCACACGTTTTCGTCTTGACTCTCCGGTAGAAACTTTGTGGCACTCTTTGAAGTTCTTTGTGTTCATTGAATAGATGAATATGAGATTGTGTGATGCATATCGTATAATCAGACCCGCGGATACTTGAGGTGACATTGGAGTATCTAGGTGACATTGGGGTTTTGGTTGATTTGTGTCTTATGGTGTTATTCTAGTACGAACTCTAGGATAGATCAAACGGAAAGAATAGCTTCGTGTTATTTTACTACGGACTCTTTAATAGATCGATCAGAAAGGATAACTTTGAGGTGGTTTCGTACCCTGCAATAATCTCTTCGTTTGTTCTCCGCTATTAGTGACTTTGGAGTGACTCTTTGTTGCATGTTGAGGGATAGTTATATGATCCAGTTATGTTATTATTGTTGAGAGAACTTGCACTAGTGAAAGTATGAACCCTAGGCCTTGTTTCAATGCATTGCAATACCGTTTGTGCTCAACTTTATCATTAGTTACCTTGCTGTTTTTATATTTTCAGATTACAAAAACCTATATCTACCATCCATATTGCACTTGTATCACCATCTCTTCGCCGAACTAGTGCACCTATACAATTTACCATTGTATTGGGTGCGTTGGGGACACAAGAGACTCTTGGTTATTTGGTTGCGGGGTTGTTTAAGACAGACCATCTTCATCCTACGCCTCCCATGGATTGATAAACCTTAGGTTATCCACTTGAGGGAAATTTGCTACTGTCCTACAAACCTCTGCAGTTGGAGGCCTCACAACGTCTACAAGAAGAAGGTTGTGAAGTAGACATCACCGCCCTGGCCCCTCTCTCCTCAGCCGCCACACCCCGCCACCCGCCGCCGCTTTGCCACCGCCCGCCCTTGACCGCCCGCCGCTAGCACTTCTGCGCCGCCCGCCTCCGCCACTCCCGCCGCCGACTCCGCCACCACGCCACCGCCCGACACCGCCCGCCTGCGCCGCCAGGAAGCCGCTGCCGCCGGTTTTCTCACCCCGAGCCGGTATAAAACCGAACCGCTGCCTCGATTTTTTTGGTTTATTCGTTTAGATCGGTTTTCATTTTTGTAGGGTTCGCTAATTAGCGAACGTTCACCTGTTTCTAATAACATACGATTTCGTTCATTTAGTCCTGATAGCGAACGTTCGTTCCGTATATTTTTTTTTCTGTTTATTTTCGTCCAGGGACCTATCCATAATTAGTTTTATCGTAGATTAGTCCCTAATCTTCAAACCTTCGCTACTTTTTCTCCTTTATCCAAATCCAGTGAAACCAACGCCAAAATCTTTGTCTCGATCCCCTCTGTCCAGATAATCAACTTGAACATGGTTTTGACAATTTAAAATTTGGTTTCAAGCAGATTTTAATTTGAACTTCTTTTGATCGTAGTTTGAGTTTCGTAACTCCATTTCGATTGATTATTTTTGCAAATCGAAGCTCTTCACTTGAACTTTCAGTTTAGATCTTTTCTTTTGGGTTTTACCTTTGTATATTATGCTTGAGTGCTTATGTATGCAATTGTTTGTTCATGATAGAGTTTCTGGAGTGCGAGGCTTGCTACTACGAATCACTAGGGTTTTTCGATTGTCAGCAAGGCAAGTAACACTTTGATCATATCCCTTTTACGACCCAGTTTTATGCATTAGTTTCAACCCTCAAACATTGCATGAGTAGGATTGATAACATGTGGGTATTGGGAAGTAGTTGATGAGGTAGAACCTATTGTCTTATACTCAAACCTTGGTACATTACTACGTTATGCTTATACTGCTATGCTATGCTCGTAGACGTGGATTGGTTTGAGAGAATTCATGAAAGATGTGAGAGTTATTGTTAACTAAGGTTTAACTTAAGGTGGCTACTTTAACACACGTCTGGGTGGATTGGTTGTGGGCACCTAGGGGCATACCAGTGTTGTCCAAAGGAGATCTCGGGGAACCAGTGTGATCATCCTATGGTTTGCCACCCAGGCTCAAAGGGATCATAATGTTATTCATGTTGGAAACTTCCGTGTGCAGCCACAAGCCATTATGGGCTCTGGCATAGTTGAGTATGTTGTGTGACCTCTTTTAGTGGTAGACTAGCAGATGTAGGGGATGCAGGTGGTACTGTCTACCCATCGTAAAGAGTTAACGCTTCCGAAAGATTGTGTCTCAGTCATCCGTTTCTCAAACATCATGTAGTGCGAGAAATTCAACGGAGGAGATCTAGTCTTGTGGGGAAAAGTGCGCTAACCTCTGCAGAGTCTACAAACTACTCATGGTTAGCCGTGTCCCCGGTTATGGACATCTTGAGTATCTGGCACTTGAATTATTATTGTTGATCCCATCACTCTATTTAATTAATTTGTCGTGTTATTAACTTTTAATTTGGGATTGAGTTGGAGTTACCTTCTCAATGTTTTAAACCAACTTTGTAGTTAAATAAAATATATTCCTTTGTTGTAGGAAAAAACTAGCTTTATGCAAATGATAACCATAGAGCCTCCACCAGCCATATTGCATGTAGTGATAGCTGTTATTCTGTTCATTGCTTTATAGTGTTATTTTGCCAGCATATTTCATGTGCTGACCTACACAGGCTGCAACGTATCATGTTGCAGAATTTTCAGACGAAGAGTAAGGTGCGCTAGGTCGCTGTCGTGCACTCAGTTTTGCCGTGGAGTTGGATGGACTCATTTATCTTCGAAGCTTCCGCAGTTGTCTTATTTACTTGGCCTTCAGCCATATTATTGTAATAAGTTCTCTTTGAGACATTCGATGTAATAAGTGTGATCGAACTCTGCAATAAATCCTCGAGTACTGTGTGTGTCAGCAATACCGATCCAGGGATGACACTTTAGCACAGAGACTTGACCGTCTGAGGTCTGGTCGCTACAAGATGGTATCAGAGCACACGCTGACTGTAGGACGCGACCACTAGGATAAGCCACAGGATACTCTTCTCTACTCATTTCTGACTCTTCTCCATTTTCTACTCTATAGATGGCGGACCCAAGGAGCAAGTTCACTCAACCAGATGAGGCACTACAAAAAGTTACATTTCCGTGATGTTGCGTGTTTGTCACAGTAGGTAACGTTTTCTGTCATGCATGTACATCCATGAAAATTTTATGACAGAATCAAGATAGTCATACCTGTGTTGTTTTAGAAGTGTTCCATGACATTACCAAAATTATCATCACGGAAGTGTCCACTTCCATGACGATAAATCGTGCGTCACAGAAGTGCTTTCGTCAAGGGTGACCAACACGTGGCATCCACCGTAACGGGTCGCCGTTAAGCTATCGGGTCCGGTTTTGGATCCGATAACCCGTTAACAACCCGGACCAATGGGAAATTTCCACGTGTAGAATTCTGATTGGCTGGAGGAAACACGTGTCAGCTCGTCAGTGGGTACGATGGGCGCCTATGATATGTCGACACGTGCGACAGCCCACCTTCGGACCATTTAGCTTACAAAGGCCGGCCCGTTTGACTTGGTCAAAAGTTAGCGGCCTGGCCCATGAAAAGCCTGTTAACGGTCTCTTCGCAAATATCCCATTTTACAGCCCGGTAACTCATGGCCCGTTAGGGCCAACAACATCATGTGGGCCGTCGAATATAACACCAGCCCGTTTCAGTTTCGGCCCATGTATGGCCCACGACGTCTTTCGGCCCATATGAGGCCTTCGTATCTTTAGGCCCTTTAAGGGCCCATGGTGACTCCAGCCCAGAATGAACAGTAATTACTTTGTACCCGTTAATGGCCCATGATTCACATGGGTCATTTGCAGCCCGTGTTAGCTTTTGGCCTACTGACGACCCATACGTTCTTGGGCTCCTTTCTGGCCCTCGATTACTTCCGGCCCGTTACTGGCCTGTTCCCCTAATGGGCTAAATTCGGCCCATGGCAAGAGTCAGCCCGTTCCTGGCTTGTTAACTCGTTGCGCCGTTTCCAGCCCGTCCTATATTCTGGCCCATTAACGACCCGTTATGCCTGTGACAGAATTAAGCCTTTGCTGTCCTTCGGCCTGTTAATGGCCCGTTACCGTGCTGGGCCGATACCAATTACGCCCGTTTACGGCCTATGTAGACCCATTTATCCGACGGCCCGAGGCCCATCGATTCTATGGCCGTGTTAGAGGCCCATTTAAAGACGACCCGTAGGAGGCCCATGGATCCTACGGCCCGTAGTAGGGTCATGGTTACCATGGTCCGTATATGGCCCATGGTTGTTGCGGCCACTAGCAAACCAGGGAAAAAGAAGACTAGGAAATAAATAAGCCCAAAACTAACGCTAAGGTATTAAGGCGATTGCACAGATTACATCCACTGGGCATCGGAGATCGCCACTAGTGCAAATATAGGGAACACCCTACACTATACAAAAATGTCTTGCTGTTTTCTTCAGCTGGTGGCTGCACGTTAAGAACAAATTTTGTATCGCAACAAAACAAATTATAACTATAAAACAAAAGGAAGGTTGGCATAAAAGTTAACAGTCTGGCAGATAAATGCACCACCAGAAGTTCAGAAGCTCAGTTCATTTGACATGACTGTTACGTTTTCATGTTGTATTGTCCGATGGAGCACCACAACCTTCGCCTTCATTTCTCCTAGGCTCCTAAACAACATAGCAAATGTCTGATAGTCTGGTTTCGAAACCATGCATATCTCGACGACATCGAACAATGTCTGTCCTTGTTTCATAAAGGGTCTCTATTAGGGAACAGACTTATGTCTGGAGCGCAGATATAACATTGTTTTGAGCTTGCATATCTTGATCATGAGGCAGTTTGGACGAGATTGCCTTAACAACCAACCCAAGATACGCAGGAATGTGCTTTTGGCACTTTGTTAGTGGACAGTCTTGACCGCAAAGAAGAGTCGACATTGCGATTATAGTTTCCTCGCCACCTTCGGAGGTGGCGGTTCCACCATTTTTCCATAGCTTGCTGAAAAGTTGAGTTTTTACATTAGTACCAGAACAGAAGATATTAAGGATGCAACAAAACCAAACAAAATAGCTTTTTTCTATATACATAACTTATTCTGGTGAACCCATGAAAAATATTAGTTGTATTTTACTGCAAAGTACACAATAAAACCAGGTTCCAAACATATGACCATATACCATGGCTAATGTAATGTTTATTTCTTCACATTGTATTGACAGCTAAGGATAAAGAGATAAAGTTTATAATACGGTAAGCATAATATGACATCATTCATATCACAAAACAACTAAGAATAGACAAACAGGCAATTGTAACGTTTTGTGGGCAAGTTCAGCACGGAACTAGATTACATGTCAAGATCAAAGGAACATCACTCCTCTCTTTTAAACCTTGTAAGGTGCAATGATACACTAAAGACAATTGTGTATAAAATTGAAAAGATTAATAGACATTGGCTGCAAACCATGCAGTCCAGGGCACAAGTCAGAGTAAGTAGTAGTTAAAAGGCATGGGGATTTAGGACTTACAACAGCGGCTTTGACTGGTGTAGTCATGCCCTTCGTCTTGCTGGTGTGACGGTCCTTGAAGATTTCCACAGCATTTGGTTCAGGTACTTTTTAGTCCTTGCGGGCTTTCCTCTGCATTTGGAACATGTCAATATAGATCTGATAATATGGTACAACGAAAAGAGTGACACAACAGCTAATTACAAGAGCCTCGCAGTGTGCAATATAGCTACGAGATCCCGCTGCTTGTTGAATTTCACTTTCGTACAGTTGGCCTTGTTCTTTGAACAGTTCACCTACAAGAATTTAGATTTGTGTGGCACATGCGTAAATAGGACTTCAACATGTGATATGATCACATATATATAATGTACCTGATACTTTGGATCGGATCAGTGTTTAACGAGGCCTCTCTAGTCTTCATCCGATATATTTTCCACTGGAGATGTTTGGGCAAGTTCACTGTTAGCCTTGCCTTCAAAGTGAGTTTTCCTCAAGTTATACCGATATTGTTGCAGAGCAGACTTGAAAACATGGGTGCAAGCTTGTCTGGTTGCATCATCTTGGCTATCCAACTTGAACCTCATCTGTTGAAAATTATGGGAGTCTCATTATCAACAACCTAGAAAGTATTGGACAGAGCAAGACGATATTACTAGTTTCCATACATAACTATACTTACAGATAAATGGTCGAGGAAGGTGTTGAACTGGGTTTCGTCTTTGTCATTCCTGTACTGAATCCATGTTGGGAGGATACATACATGACACCTAACAGCAACCGCTACCTCTGATACTAACTTGGCTGACTTTGTAGCATCACGTGGCCTTTTTAAACCCGCCTCAAAACGGATCTCCATTCTTCCTCCTCTAGATTTAGTTAACCTATCGAGCATTATCCCTGATGTTTGTTTCCTCTTGCACCTAGGTGCTAGTCCAACAACAAACATAGGAAGTGTTAGTGTACATCAAACCGTGAGACTACATATAAAGAAGCATGCAATCAGAACTTGACTCCAAAGAACTACCTTCTTGCTGTTGAAGCTCACAAAGTTCATCTGATCTTGCCAACTCATCTTGTGTCAAGAGTGCTTTGGAAGTAGTGTCAGGTGGCAAGGGAGCTTGGGAGCGTCCTGCTAGCTGAGTTGACCAACGAGTAAATCGTGCAGCTGGTGGTACTATGGAAGGTGTTGCAACAACTAGGGCTGTCTCTGCTTGTTTGGTGGCAGCTATTTGTTTCTTTTTGGCTTATTCTGCAGCTCGTGTAGCACGGGATACCCTGTCAGTACAATTTTCTGCTGGACTTTGACCTTCTATTGCATCATCAGTACCAGCAGAATCTGCAGGATTCTTCCGCTTCCCTTTCCCCTCGTTACGTATTTGCTTCCTCTTTCTCTGTGCCATGTTAAGTCAAGCCGATAAGAAAACAAATAACAATTTAGTTCTTCGTAACAAATTGATGCGTGATACGCATTTAACTGAACTTTGATGTTAGACAACCACATGATAGGAGGATGTAATATGTATGAAAAACAGGACGACATGAGATAACCAGAACTATGATGTGTAAACTAAGTAGAAGACATTTCACGAAATTAGAAGCAATGGAGGGTATACACCATATGAAAGATGCTACAAATAATGCTGTTTAAACAAATGTGAAGCAGTACAAGAAATAAATCATATGCAAGATGCAAACAACATCACACTACCAAGTTAAAGGTCTCTCGTCATTAGTGCCATTGCATATTCACAGCATTGCATATTCACAGCTTATGATGTGTAAACTAAGCAGAAGGCATTTCAACAAATTAGAAGCAATGAAAGCTAGACACCATATGAAATATGCAACGAATATCACTCTACCAAGTTAAAACTGTTTCGTCATAAGTGCCATTTCAACAAATTAGAAGTAGTACAAGCTAGAAAAGAATGTGAGATGTAACCTATATCACACTCCCAAGTCAAACGTGTCTTATGATAAGTGATTGTTGCAGGTTACACAACAGTAGCACTTTGATGTAAGAACATGGTGTGATAGACAAATATTGTATGTTCTAGAAATAGGAACACATGTCTTATTCACAAGTATAATGTGTAACGTAAGCAAATGAAATTCAACAAAATTAGAAGCAATACAAGCTAGACATTATACATAACATGTAACCACATATAACAGTGCCAAGTTAGAGGGAGAACCTGTGATGGTGCACTAGGGGAAACATGCTCATCATCAACATAGCTACGTTGAGTGTCTATGCATGTGTTGTCTTGGAAATCATCTTTTGGGGGATGGAGGAGAGAATCTGTAGAGGCCCTCAGTTTGGAAGGAGCACCATCCGCTGCCTTTCTAACTTCCTTCCGCTTTATTGATTTTGGATTGTCATGTAAAACCAACAAGAAAAAGCAATAAAATTCACTCTTCAGAACTCATTCGTGCATGATACTGACAATCACTACTTTGATGTAAGGCAAACACATGATTCCAGGATGGAATAATACGGAAAACAGGACGACATGCCATATTCACAAATAAGAAACAGGACGGCATGGCATATTCACAAACGTTCTAGCCTCTGGTTAGATGTGTTTTTATATTTTAATTAGTGTTTGTGCCAAGTTAAACCTATAGGATCTTCTTGGATGATAGTTATTTGATCTTGCTGTAATTTGCAGAAACTTTTTGTTCACGAAAACAATTGTTAAAAATCACCAGAACGTGATAAAATAGTGATTCGAATTGATGCTGATCAATAAACAAATTGCCTAGGTCGTCCTAGTTTTTCTGAGTTTTTGGAGTTCCAGAAGTTTGCGTTAGTTACAGATTACTACAGACTGTTCTGTTTTTGACAGATTCTGTTTTTCGTGTGTTGTTTGCTTATTTTGATGAATCTATGGCTAGTAAAATAGTTTATAATCCATAGAGAAGTTGGAATAAAGTAGGTTTAACACCAATATAGATAAAGAATGAGTTCATTACAGTACCTTGAAGTGGTCTTTTGTTTTCTTTCGCTAACGGAGCTCACGAGATTTCTGTTGAGTTTTGTGTTGTGAAGTTTTCAAGTTTTGGGTGAAATCTTTTGATGGATTATGGAACAAGGAGTGGCAAGAGCCTAAGCTTGGGGATGCCCATGGAAACCCCAAGATAATCTAAGGACACCAAAAAGCCAAAGCTTGGGGATTCCCTGGAAGGCATCCCCTCTTTCGTCTATTTCCATCGGTAACTTTACTTGGAGCTATATTTTTATTCACCACATGATATGTGTTTTGCTTGGAGCGTCTTGTATGATTTGAGTCTTTGCTTTTTAGTTTACCACAATCATCCTTGCTGTACACACCTTTTTAGGGAGCCATACATGATTTGGAATTTATTAGAATACTCTTTGTGCTTCACTTATATCTTTTGAGCTATATAGTTTTGCTCTAGTGCTTCACTTATATCTTTTAGAGCACGGTGGTGGATTTGTTTTATAGAAACTATTGATCTCTCATGCTTCACTTAGATTATTTTGAGAGTCTTAAATATCATGGTAATTTGCTTAAAAAATCCTAATATGCTAAGCATAAATGATTTGTAAAAATTCTTATGAGTGTGTTGAATACTATGAGAAGTTTGAAGTTTGATAATTGTTTTGAGATATGAAGATGGTGATATTAGAGTCATGCTAGTTGAGTAGTTGTGAATTTGAGAAATACTTGTGTTAAAGTCTGTGATTCCCGTAGCATGCACGTATGGTGAACCGTTATGTGATGAAGTCGGAGCATGATTTATTTATTGATTGTCTTCCTTATGAGTGGCGGTCGAGGACGAGCGATGGTCTTTTCCTACCAATCTATCCCCCTAGAAGCATGCGCGTAATACTTTGCTCTGTTAACTTGTAGATTTTTGCAATAAGTATATGAGTTCTTTATGACTGATGTTGAGTCCATGGATTATACACACTTCTCCTCCTTCCACCATTGCTAGCCTCTCTAATACCGCGCACTTTTCGCCGGTATCATACACCCACCATATACCTTCCTCAAAACGGCCACCATACCTACCTATCATGGCATTTCCATAGCCATTCCAAGATATATTGCCATGCAACTTTCCACCGCTCCGCTTATTATGACACGCTCCATCATTGTCATATTGCTTAGCATGATCATGTAGTTGACATCGTATTTGTGGCAAAGCCACCATTCATAATTCTTTCATACATGTCACTCTTGAATCATTGCATATCCCGGTACACCGCCGGAGGCATTCAAATCGAGTTGTAATTGTTGAGTTGTAAGAAAATAAAAGTGTGATGATCTTCATTTTTAGAGCATTGTCCCAAGTGAGGAAAGGATGATCGAGATTATGATTCCCCCACAAGTCGGGATGAGACTCCGGACAAAAAAAAAGAGGCCGTAAAAAAAAGAGAAAAGGCCCAAAATAAAAAAAAATGAGAGAAAAAGAGAGAAGGGACAATGTTACTATCCTTTTACCACACTTGTGCTTCAAAGTAGCACCATGATCTTCATGATAGAGAGTCTCTCATTTTGTCACTTTCATATACTAGTGGGAATTTTTCATTATAGAACTTGGCTTGTATATTCCAATGATGGGCTTCCTCAAAATGCCCTAGGTTTTCGTGAGCAAGCGAGTTGGATGCACACCCACTTAGTTTCTTTTGTTGAGCATTCATATTCTTATACCTCTAGTGCATCCGTTGCATGGCAATCCCTACTCACTCACATTGATATCTATTGATGGGCATCTCCATAGCCCGTTGATACGCCTAGTTGATGTGAGACTATCTTCTCCCTTTTGTCTTCTCCACAACCACCCTTCCATTCCACCCATAGTGCAATATCCATGGCTCACGCTCATGTATTGCGTGAAGATTGAAAAGTTTGAGAATGTCAAAAGTATGAAACAATTGCTTGGCTTGTCATCGGGGTTGTGCATGATTTAAATACTTTGTGTGGTGAAGATAGAGCATAGCCAGACTATATGATTTTGTAGGGATAGCTTTCTTTGGCCATGTTATTTTGAGAAGACATGATTGCTTTGTTAGTATGCTTGAAGTACTATTATTTTTATGTCAATATGAACTTTTGTCTTGAATCTTTTGGATCTGAATATTCATACCACTATTAAGAAGAATTACATTAAAATTATGTCAAGTAGCACTCCGCATCAAAAATTATCTTTTTATCATTTACCTACTCGAGGACGAGCATGAATTAAGCTTGGGGATGCCTGATACGTCTCCAACGTATCTATAATTTTTGATTGCTTCATGCTATATTATCTAATGTTTTGGACATTATTGGGCTTTATTATCCACTTTTATATTATTTTTGGGGCTAACCTATTAACCGGAGGCCCAGCCCAGAATTGCTGTTTTTTGCCTATTTCAGAGTTTCGCACAAAAGGAATATCAAACGGAGTCCAAACGGAATGAAACCTTCGGGAACGTAATTTTCTCACCGAATATGATCCAGGAGACCTGGACCCTACGTCAAGAAAGAAAGGAGGAAGGCACGAGGTAGGGGGGCGCGCCCACCCCCCCCCAGGGCGCACCCTCCACCCTCGTGGGCCCCATGTTGCTCCACCGACGTACTCCTTCCTCCTATATATACCTACGTACCCCCAAACGATCAGATACGGAGCCAAAAACCTAATTCCACCGCCGCAACCTTCTGTACCCACGAGATCCCATCTTGGGGCCTGTTCCGGAGCTCCGCCGGAGGAGGAACCCATCATGAAGGGCTTCTACATCAACACCATAGCCTCTCCGATGAAGTGTGAGTAGTTTACCTCAGGCCTTCGGGTCCATAGTTAGTAGCTAGATGGCTTATTCTCTCTTTTTGGATCTCAATAATATGTTCTCCCCCTCTCTCGCGGAGATCTATTCGATGTAATCTTCTTTTTGCGGTGTGTTTGTTGAGACCGATGAATTGTGGGTTTATGATCAAGATTATCTATGAACAATATTTGAATCTTTTCTGAATTCTTTTATGTATGATTGGTTATCTTTGCAAGTCTCTTCGAATTATCAATTTGGTTTGGCCTACTAGATTGGTTTTTCTTGCAATGGGAGAAGTGCTTAGCTTTGGGTTCAATCTTGCGGTGTCCTTTCCCAGTGACAGTAGGGGTATCGGTGTCAAAACCGGCAGATCTCGGGTAGGGAGTCCCGAACTGTGCGTCTAGGCGGATGGTAACAGGAGACAAGGGGCACGATGTTTTTACCCAGGTTCGGGCCCTCTCGATGGAGGTAATACCCTACTCCTGCTTGATTAATATTGATGATATGGGAAGTACAAGAGTAGATCTACCACGAGATCGGAGAGGCTAAACCCTAGAAGCTAGCCTATGGTATGATTGTTGTTCGTCCCTACGGACTAAAACCCTTCGGTTTATATAGACACCGAATAGGGTTAGGGTTACACAGAGTCGGTTACAATGGTAGGAAATCTACCTATCCGTATCGCCAAGCTTGCCCTACACGCCAAGGAAAGTCCTATCCGGACACGGGACGAAGTCTTCAATCTTGTATCTTCATAGTCCAGGAGTCCGGCCAAAGATGATAGTTCGGCTATCCGGACACCCCTAGTCCAAGACTCCCTCAAGAGCCCTGAACCAGGCTTCAATGACGACGACGAGTCCAGCGCATATTGTCTTCGGCATTGCAAGGCGGGTTCCTCCTCCGAATACTTCATAGAAGGTTTTGAACACAAGGATAGTGTCCGGCTCTGCAAAACAAGTTCCACATACCACCGTAGAGAGAATAATTTTTGCACAGATCTGCTGACGTATTCCGCGGCGTGACATCACACCACGGCCAAGCCTTTATTCGAATCATTTTTTTACTGGCCCACCTCCGCGCGTTTAGCGAGGCGGTTTCCTTGGCACGTCTTATCAAAACGTAGATCGTGCCCCCTTATTCTGGGATTCTCATCAATACGGACGTGGGTAACCCAACCGTGCCCATTGGCACGCCTCCTCTATCGAAGGCGAGTCCCAATCGACCACGGGGAGGGCTCTTGGTATTCAACCTCTTTATAATGAGACCAAGGCCCTCTTCTTTTCTCCACCCTCCATCGAATTCGCCTCGCCGAGTTCTAACACCCAAAGCTTCAGATTTAGGCGCCGGACCTTCGACGATGTCCGGCTCCGACCAGCTCGGCCGATGGATGTCTTCTTCCGTCACAGAAGAAGATGTGCTAAAGCTGCGAGACGCCAGGTATCTAACCGGCGAGATTTCGCATAGGCTGCCTGCTCCAGGGCAGGTCATTCCCACTCCCGAGCCCGGCGAGAGCGTGGTGTTCGTGTCTCACTTCCTTCGGGGGCTTGGTTTCCCGACGGACCCCTTCTTGAGGGGGCTCATGTTTTATTATGGGTTGGAATTTCACGACTTGGCTCCGGAGTCCATCCTCCACATCTCATCGTTCATTGTGGTGTGCGAAGCCTTCCTCCGTATTACTCCTCACTTCGGATTGTGGCTTAAGACCTTCAAAGTAGAGCCGAAGATGATCGAGGGGCAGCACGCAGAGTGCGGAGGTGCTGTTATAAGCAACAATGTTGACGCTCCCTGGCCCGAGGGCTCTTTTTGATAGGAGTTTAGCTTATGGCAACGAGAGTGGTTTTATATCACAGCTCCCAGGGGCACCAAGTGGGTGGCGCCACCTACCTTTCGCTCGGGTCTCCCACCACAGCTAGTGTCATGGGTCAATAAAGGGTTTGACTAGGGGCCGTCCAAGGACGTGCCCTTGTTGCGCGGCCGCATATCTCGTCATTCATTGTCGTATGTGAAGCCTTCCTCCATATTACCCCTCACTTTGGATTGTGGCTCAAGACCTTCAAGGTGGAGCCGAAGATGATCGAGGGGCAACAAGCAGAGTGCGGAGGGGCGGTCATAAGCAAGTGTCTTTGATGCTCCGTGGCCCGAGGGCTCTTTTCAAGAGGAGCTTGATTTGTGGCAACGGGAGTGGTTTTATATCACCGCCCTGTGGGCACCAAATGGGTGGGGCCACCCGCCTTCCGCTCAGTCCACCACATGGCTGGCATCATGGGTCAACCGGGGGCTCGGCGGGGCCGTCCAAGGGCGTTCCTCTGCATTGCGGGGCCGTGTTGAGACCTCCAAGAAAGAGAGATCAATATAGTCGTGGCGGCGCAGGTTATGCTGATTCGGCGCCTTCTGCCCTGCAAACGTCGCCCCCTCCATCTGTGGGAGTTTAATCCGAAGGGACCACGAGCTCTCCAACATTTTATGGGCGCGACGCCCAAGGAGATGTACAAACTGTTCTTCGGATCACAAGATAAGTGTCCGGACTTGACCGAGGACGCAAGTCTAAGCTGCAATCACCCAGATACTCAAGTAAGTAACCCTTTAACCGGACATGTTGTTCATTCATTTATCATATATATGCCCTTTAAGGGAGCCGTTTCTTGAACAGGTGTGGATAGCCAAGGCAAAGTTGATAAGGTGTCCGGCTCCCCTCCCAGAGACCACGTCGGATCCCATGCTGACCAAGATGTTGAAGGCCGCGCCTTTTAAAGAAGGCGAAGGGGGGAGCAGGGAAGCAACTGCCTCCGCGAAGGAGGCTTTCAAGGAAGAGGGGATCCGGGATCCTCCCCTCCAAGGGGAGAAGAGGACCGCTTCAAGACCCGGAAGCCAAGGCCTCAAACGGGAAAGAAGTCTTCGTTAGAAAGTCCGCGCCGGAAGTACCCCAGCCGCACTATTTCCCCAAGGATCAGCCCTCTAGCGAGCTGTAAGTAAAAAAGAAGGGTCCTGTGAATAAAGAACATCCTCAGATTTATTTCAAGATAACCTAAATTGTACCTTGTATTTCGGATCTCAGCCCTTCTCGCCAGAGCTCGTCTTGAGGATCTTCGTCCGAGATGATAGAGAGCGAACGCCTCCACCTATCACGCCTTTGTGCGAGGTGGGCGACCACTGAAGTGTCGCCACGAAGAGTTTCCCAGTCCGTGGGGCCGACGGTTCCGCGCCAACCGGGCGTGCGGTCGGAGGAGCTCAAGGACCTGCTCGGGCGAGCGTATATCTCAGAAGATCACCGTGCGCTAATGGCTACGGTAATTGAAAGAATTGCATCCGCTGAGAGCGGATTGCATGAAGCCGCCAGAAGTTTACTGATGGGGTTTGAGGTACGAAAAAAATGATGTACCTTCTGACAGTTATGCATATAGAATGCGCCTTGTATAGATAGTAGCCCCCGAGACTCGGTATGCTGTCACAACTAACAGCGTGCCGAGGATCATAGTCTCAGCACTAACATGTCGTCGTTCCTATGTAGGTGGCGGGGCGTCCGGTGGCTAGCCGGACTGATGAATTTGCCGAACTAAAGCGGCAACTTGACGAGGCGTATGCGGACATCGCACTGGTCAATAAACGGTTTGACGAGTCACAAGGTATGCGACTTCTCCGCGGACACCTGGTAAGGGAGCTTGACGCCCATACCTTACTACTTGTATGCTTTGATGCAGACGGTGCCGCTGCTGTGGAGAGGCTGCGGGCGGAACTTGCCCGAGCTAAAGAGCAAGCCCGAAGAGTACGCGGCCGCTTTAAAGGCGGACGAAGAGCTGAAAGTCGAACGGGCTGCTCATCGCCGAAGCAAAATGAAATGGCCGATTTGGCCTCAAATCAAGAATACTACCGACCGCTGCGAGGTTCTTGAAAAGAACGTCAAAGCGGAACAAGAGGACCTGAAAAGACCACCGCCCGAATCCAAGGATGCCTGCTCCGCTATGAGAGCTGCCAAGGAGGAGCTGAGTCAGCCGGGATATTGCGGCTGGAAAACCGTTTCTGCTGCTGAGGAAATATACGGATCCGAAGTATGCTCAGTTGGACAAGCTGGGAGTTCGGAGGATGCTTATCTGGACTTAGCGGCGAGCGCTACGGACGCGATTGAGCACTTCCGAGGCCAGAAGGGGCACAGAAGTGAATAGCTTTTTTGGTCGCAATTCCATAGTCCGGGCGTCCTCTTCCGCTGACCGATCGGTTGGCGAATGGGCCGAGCTGAATCGATTATCTGGACTTGCCATGAAGCATGTCATGACTCATTTGTGGCCAGCGGACCCGGCCAAGAGTTATTTTGGCTTAGTGCAGCAGTTCCTTGGTGCGGTACCGCGTGTCGATGCAATGAAGCGGTCGGCGTGTATTGAGGGGGCGGATGGCTCTTGCCCGTGTCAAGGCATACCGGGCTGAGATGAAGGCCACCGATATTGCGTCCCCAGATTCGACGGCAAATGAATACCGCCGAGCGCTATTGTGAGGAAGTTCTTCCGGGCGCCCGTTTAATAGAGATGCAGTGCTCGAAGGATGTTGTGTTTGAATGACATGTATAATTTTATGAAACAACGTTTCAATTTAATGTAAGAGCTTTTTATACTTGTGCCTTCAAGTAGCAAACTACCTCTGTATGACCGTTGATGTATATATGTATATAACCTGAAAGATGGCAGTCTTGACTTCAGCCCCCACGCACATAGTGCGGGGGTGTTTGCAAAGAAGTCGCGCTTTCACACTTAATCCAACGTCTTGGTCCTATAAAGGAGGTGGTAGCGTAGCAAACTAGGCAACCGGACTATAATGCTTTATCACTTTCACTTAACCATAGGAGTTCGATGGTGGGGCTACTATATAGCCCCTGGGGGCACTGCACTCTCCCAAATTCGGGGTGCGTATGTGCCTGACCGGAAAACGGTCCTTCGTTAATGCGGAGGAATTCTAAACATTCCGGTGAGTCATCAAGTGGTTGACCAGTCTCTCTCTATATCCACGGCGATACGGTTTTCGGCTTTCTCTCGAGGTGCTCGACCGTCAACCGGGGCACAATCGGAGTAGTTCTCCTGGTGCCGCGTTAGCCGATAGAACGAAACGTAAGGCAGCAAAACACAGGAGCCGGGCAAACCCAACATTTGACCAAAGACATGATTAGGAGCTGATGCATATAAGGCCTAACTCGAGACGCCGAACACTCCCTAAGGTATTCAGTCTTTTATAAAGCGGCCCGAACAATGCCCTTGGTAACAAGCCCACGTGTCCAGTATGCGTGCAAAATTTCGACGCGACGCCTTGACCTCCTCCTCGGTTATAATAAGAGACCGGGGATGAGTAACAACAAGAGACAGTGAAAAAAGGTTTACGCAGGTCTTAATCTGAAAAGAATCCTTGCAACGGGTCCTCGCTGCACGCTCTGCGCATGTGTCTCCGTTGTGCCGTATCCTCGACGGGTATAGCACGGCGTTCATCTCAGTAAAGAGAGGAACTTAGTTTGAAAAAGATCGCGCTAAAATGTAATTGGAAATAAAACAGAGTATGATTCAAAATGAGTAAAATTGAGCTTTAATGTCTCTTGTTGTACATGCGTGGAGCCCCTTGTAAGGGGGGTACGCGCTAGTAAGCATCATGTTTATTTATGCCGACTCGCCTAACCGTGTCCAGTCCGAACGACCTGCTTTAGACGCTTTTGGCCAGCAAGGCCAGATAGTGTGAGGCTGCTAAGGCAGTCTCACATTCTTTCCTTGAGGGACACGCGCAGCTTCCCTTTAATGAAATGATGCCTCGTGGACCGGACATTTTAAGTTTAAGAGATGCATAATGCGGTATTGTGTTAAAGCGGGCGAAAGCTTCGCGTCCCAGTAGTGCTTGATGGCTACTTTTAAATGGGGCGATATGGAAGACCAACTTTTCCCGACGGAAGTTGTCGGGTGAGCCGAACATAACTTCCAATAGTAGGGAGCCCGTACAATGGGCATATGTGCCTGGCATTATTCCTTGGAAGGAAGTGTTGCTATGGCAAATCCTGTTTGGGTTTATCGCCATGTTGCGGATTGTGTCCTGACATAGCAGGTTTAAATCACTGCCGCTGTCCATTAGGACTTGCGTAAATTGAAGGCCGTCGATTATAGGTTCTAGTATCAAGGCAGTCCATCCTGCGTTCCGGATACTTTCGGAGTAGTCCTGATGGTCGAAGGTAATTGGTTTTGACAACCAGTGTTGGGACTCCGCTAGGGTAGATTGTGCGGCGCGTCATTCAATGGGTGCCGCTCTGTTTTCCCCTTTTGTTACATGAAGTAAGTTTACTGTTTTGACCTCTTGTGGGAAATTCTTTTGTTTTCCGTGGCTCGCTTGTGGTGCTCGTCATCATCCTCACTTGGTGTGTCGAGCCCCTTGTGTTCGGCGTTGAGTCTGCCGGACTGCTTGAAGACCCAACAATCTCTGTGGGTATGGTTTGCGTGCTTCCGGAGTACTGTGGATTCGCATATCTTGTCCAAGATTTTGTTTAAGTTGGATAGCTCATCGCTATTGTCCTTAAGGGGCAGTTTTTATTGTTCTGCCGTGAGCTTTTCAATCCGGCGTTGATCGCCAGCTTCTTTGGACCGTTCCTCTTAATCCGCGCTGGTCCTTGCTGCGTCGTGGTTTCCATTCCCATCCCCGACTTCAGATGTACTTGGGTCGCTGGTAATCGTATCTTGCTAGCCAGCTATCCTCTCCCGCAAAAGCGGGTCATGAGGCTTGTTAGTGCGGCCATTGTTCTTGGCTTTTCCTGGCCAAGGTGTCTCAGCGAGCCATTCGTCTCCTGGACGTTGTGTTTAAAAGCTGCTAAGGCTTGGCGTCCGGACAATCGACTATTTGGTTCTTTTGGTGAGGAACCTGTTCCAGAATTTTCGAGCTGACTCTCCGGGCTGTTGGGTTATGTGACTTAGATCGCTCAAGCGTCTGAAGGTCGGACATAGGTTCCCTGAAATTGGCGAAAAGCATCCTCAAGCTCTTCCCAACTACCAATGGTGTTTTCGGGAGGCTTTTAAGCCAATGCCGGGCTGGCCCTTTGAGCTTGAGGGTAGGTATTTTATGGCGTGGAGATCATCTCCTCGGCCATGTGTATGTGGAGGATATAATCCTCAATCCGCACTCCAGTGGTCTGTGCGTTCCGTCAGATGCCTCTATGTTTACGGGCTTGAATCCTTGGAAATTCATGATCCAGCACATCATCGGTGAAACATAGAGGGTGCGCGCGCCCAGTATGTTGGGTGTGCCGTGATGTTCGGATATTTGACGTGTTGTATTGCTCGCCAGAACTTGTTTCCTTGGCCCGTAGGTAGATCTAACTGGGCCATCCTTTTGGTGCGAATCCTTATGCGGATCGCGTGCCGGCTTGTGTGCAGCGCCGCTTGCCGCTCTACGTTTGCCATGTGGTCGTCTGTCCGACCTAGCGGCCTCTTTGTTTTTTGATCGTGGGGGCTCTACGGCCTCCTCATCGAATTCGGGCAGTAGTTTGCGCTTTGGGTAGCTCTTTGCTTGGCGGCTGTCGCCATATTTGTCTGCAGTGTTGAGTAATTTACTCCATCTCATTCGGAGTGTGTCTTCCGCTGTTCTGAGCCTCTGTTTCTGCTTTTTCAAGCTACACGCAGTAGCGAGGAGCTCTTTGTGGAGGTTCTACTGATCCAATGACGTGTACGGCGTGAGATCGTCCGGACTGTTGTGCTTGCCGGGGACGGGTTGTTTGTCCAAGTTGGCCTGTTCGGATGGTTGCTCAATGGCATGTTCGTCATCGGCCGACTCACCCTGCTCTATGGCTGGGTCTGTGTGGGCGCTATCTTTGTTGAGGTGGGGTTTTGAGCGGCGCTTACGCCACCGCTTTGACTGCTTCCCGAGGGAGTTTTCTTTCGCAGCGTCTCGTCGTTCCTCGTTATCGCTTCCCTTAGGTGTGTCCACCATATATATATTGTAAGTTGAGGTGGCCATCAAGTGCCCTCAGGGCGCTGGTTCTTGGTCGTCTCCGGCGTCGTCGTCCATATCGTCGATGTCCTCGGAGTCGAAGTCGAGCATGTCTATTAAGTCATTGACAGTGGCTACAAAGTGGGTGGTGGGTGGGCGCTGAATTTCTTCGTCGTCTGAATCCCAACCTTCCTGACCGTAGTTCGGCCAGGGCTCCCCTGACAAAGAGAGAGACTTTAATGAGTTCAGGATATCGCCAAAGGGCGAGTGCTGAAAGATGTCCGCGGCGGTGAACTCCATAACCGGCGCCCAAATCGGATTCGGACCGCAGGCGTGGGAGGTTCGGAGTCCGGAAGGGAGTCCGGCACCTGGGAGTCACGAGCTTTGCAAAGGACAGTGATGGTGTTCGGCTATATCGCCGTAGAGATTTCAGCCCCCGAGGCGGTGTCCAACCAACCGTCCTCGATCTGCGAAACCGGCTCCGGATTAAGGGTCGGAGCGGGCACTGGTGCGGCCTCCAGGGCACTGTTCGGCGGCAGAGCTAGATCATACCCATCGAGATAGTGCGGCATGCTCGGCTGTGGCTCGAATCCGTCGAAGATCAAGTCTCCGCGGACATCGGTCGTATAGTTCAAGCTTCCAAATCTGACCTGATGGCCAGGGGCGTAGCTTTCGATCTGCTCCAGATGGCCTAGCGAATTGGCCCGCAGTGCAAAGCCGCCGAATACGAAGATCTGTCCGGGGAGAAAAGTCTCACCGGACTGCGTCGTTCTTGATGATTGAAGGAGCCATCGGGCCTATAGGTGACGACACGGAGGAACTCTCAATGAAAGCACCAATATTGGTGTCAAAACCACGGATCTCGTAGGGGGTCCCGAATCTGCGTCTAGGCGGATGGTAACAGGAGACAAGGGACACGATGTTTTTACCCAGGTTTGGGCCCTCTCGATGGAGGTAATACCCTACTCACTGCTTGATTAATATTGATGATATGGGTAGTACAAGAGTAGATCTACCACGAGATCGTGAGAGGCTAAACCCTAGAAGCTAGACTATGGTATGATTGTTGTTCGTCCCACGGACTAAAACCCTTCGGTTTATATAGACACCGAATAGGGTTAGGGTTACACAGAGTCGGTTACAATGGTAGGAAATCTACATATCCGTATCGCCAAGCTTGCCTTCCACGCCAAGGAAAGTCCTATCCGGACACGGGACGAAGTCTTCAATCTTGTATCTTCATAGTCCAGGAGTCCAGCCAAAGATGATAGTTCGGCTATCCGGACACCCCCTAGTCCAGGACTCCCTCAAGGGGCAGCAAGGCATGTATTGTATTGTTTCCATCGAGGATAACAAGATGATGTTTTTATCATATTGCATGAATTTATCCCTCTACATCATGTCATCTTGCTTAAGGCGTTACTCTGTTTTCATGAACTTAATACTCTAGATGCATGCTGGATAGCGGTCGATGAGTGGAGTAATAGTAGTAGATGTAGGCAGGAGTCGGTCTACTTGTCTCGAATGTGATGCCTATGTACATGATCATACATAGATACTCTCATAACTATGCTCAATTCTGTCAATTGCTCAACAGTAATTCGTTCACCCACCGTAAAATATTTATGCTCATGAGAGAAGCCACTAGTGAAATCTATGGCCCCTGGATCTATCTTCATCATATTAATTTTCCATTACTTTGTTATTTCCTTTGCTTTTTATTTTTACTTTTATTTTACTTTGCATCTTTATCACAAAAATACCAAAAATATTATCCTATCATATCTATCAGATCTCACTCTCGTAAGTGACCGTGAAGGGATTGACAATCCCTTATCGCGTTGGTTGCGAGGAGTTATTTGTATTGTGCAGGTGCGAGGGACTCGCACGTAGCCTCCTACTGGATTGATACCTTGGTTCTCAAAAATTGAGGGAAATACTTACTCTACTATGCTGCATCATCCTTTCCTCGTCAAGGAAATCCAATGCAGTGCTCAAGAGGTAGCAGGGGGGGGGAGCTAAGGGAGAACCATGTTTCGGTCTGGGACGCGCTTGTTTTTTGGCTTTTTTGAACAGATGGGATGCACTTGTTCGAAATTTGGGGAAAGTACAAACTTTGCCCCCCTCTTAAATTTTGGACCTACTGCAGGCCGGGGGTAGGATGGTAATCCCAGGTGTCCCAAATAGTGGGCGGGATGGATTTCGGCTGTGCGCATGTGTGCTCAGGCGACAATTGTGTATGAATGTTTTTCGGAGGCGGTTGCGTGGCGTCTAGATGAAGCTACAAACCTATCCCGGTTTAGACCTTTGGACGTCGGGCCGGTAGGTTTCACGGGTTGGATTTAGAAAAGTAATTTCCTTCTACTACCAAACATTGGTCTCACACGGTTTCGGGTGAGTAGAGGCTCTTTTGGTGCTTCGCTCGAAATTTTGAAACAGAAGCATTCACGTTTAGAGTACTCTTGAACTTTGAGGATTGACCTAACTAGACAACGTTAAATTTGACCTTGTATGTTTGAAAACCTTATTAAATTATCCGCTTCTTTTTGAAATTTTGACTCTTGAAAATCCTATAACTACGATTATTTTGGAATGGAGGAGCTAAATTTGAATCCATTTTGTACACGACTATATATGCTATTATGTACAAAATGAGAGCAAAGATTGGTGCCCCCATAATTTAGGTATGATTTACAAATGCCATGATATCGAATTCAAATAATTGAATGGACTTCATTTTGAATTTGATTTTTTTAAACCACCTTAAGTTGAATTCAAATGTATACTAGTTCATAGCTAGCTATTTATAATGTTCATTGTGTAACTTTCGTATGTATAATGTGCTTTACACACACAACATGAACTATACTCACGTTTATATTAGATTGCTGAAGCGATGCATTGTCTGGAGTTCAAAATACTAACTATGTGGATCAATTATGTCGAATAATAACATAGACATGCTCAAATTCGATAGAACCTAGATGTCTGATGGATCAATGACCATTCCTTACGTGAATTGCAAATATCATGATCCCATCCTAATATTTGGATACAATTTATATCTTTAATCAGTGTGTACATCAGTCATTTACATGTAGTTTCACTCTCCATTGGTGGTCTCTTACACATGCTCACACACTCTCTCCCGGGGTGTATTTCTCGCATACATGCTCTCGATATAACCCTCCCTCCGTCTCGTAACCATTTACGATTGTTTTCACTAAACTTTATCACAAGCACTCTTCCTCTCACAAGCATACACACGCACAATCCCCATCGACCCTTTCTATATACATAGACCTGCCTATGTGTCTCTTGTATGCACATTATCTTTAGGTCAGTCTCTCACGCCTTGTCTCACACCTCTCTTCCTAATCGACGAGTATGATTCTAGTAGAGCATTCTATAGGATGCCCCTTAAAGTTAGGTTGGATGAATAGTAATATCAGAGATAAGGGGTTACCTTAGTCCGAGAACCCAGGTTACAAATCCTAGCCGGTTTTGTCAGTGGACACAGAGTCCTTCACAATTCTGCTATCGTTGTCTTGTACGATAAGTCATCCATAGGTCTCCCTAAATGCGTCACGGGCCGACCAATGTGGCGCAGGAACCGAACCAAGGGCCTCACCTCGACCCACCGGACCTCACGCGGTGACACACCCTCTGCCCCGTGTCTCAAGTATCTTCTCACACCCACACATACGAACATAGACACCACACAAAAAAATTCTCCTCGTGCCTCTATCCCTTCCCCCTTGCATATACACACTCAAGGGGATCTCTCGCCGTGACATCATATTAGTCTCTCTCTCTCTAGACCTCTCTCATTTCTCGTGCTATCTCTCCCACGCCCCACTCCCCCCGCCGGCCCCTCTATCCATGCCTCTCTCGAATACGTAATGCACACACATACCTCTCTAGGCCGTGCCAAATACATCAACTGCACATTCACACAAGTTACATCATGTACCCCATTGATCTAAAAATCCCTTTCTTCACGTTTATTTCGCATACAACATTCCTTTTGAATAAAGTGTGGCCAAAAAATTATTTTAGAATTTCTACATATATACAACATTACAAAGTTATATGGAGGAGTATGAACGTTAATTTGTTGCATGGTGCCCAGAGTGATATTTATTCCGCAGTGTGAATTTTTATTTTTTTATACTATATATAAATTTATTCATAATAAAGAGAAACGAAGAGCATCTCTCTCCCCATCGCATACACCCCCTCTACGCCCCTTTCACGTACGCACACAAACTATCTCCAGGCCCTCTAAAATTAAGCCCCCAACACATTCACGCATGTCTCATCTTTATCTTGCAATATATACAGTGACGATCATTGTATTTGGAGCGAAAGCATGATACGTACATTGGACTTCAGAATCCACTCATTATGGTCACCATTCACGTTTTGTGGTTATTATACAGTCACAGGCTCACCGCACAGCTCTGTATTTGCTCAAGACACGACTACTTGACCAGTTAAACGCTCCACGTGGCACCTCTAGTGTTGCATCACATTATCTCACTACCATTGGGCCCACCTATCGGCTTGTATCTACTCTTCTACACTCTTATAAAAAACATAGTTGGTGATGGTGGTGTGCCTGCCATCCTGCAATATAGGCCGTCCGATTTATATCTGACAGATAGGAAGGAGACCATGGCAATTTTGCAAAAAGGTACCCACACACCTCTCCACATTTGCAAATAAGGCCTTCCCTCGTTCATCCTTTTCACTCACAAGATAAACTAGTCATACAAATGCATATTGTACGTTCAAAAGCGAAACGAACATTGAATACCCTTTATATATGATTTGCAGATGCTATGATCACCGGTTCACAATTTTGAATCCACCTTAGGTATCACACATGCACCCACTCGTTTTCTGTCGATTTCATGTCGGGGTCCGGAGATCGATTGAAAGAGGACTAGGGTGGGTACAATACGTTCATTTCGCTTATGAACGTACACTATACTCCCGCTGATTCCCGCAGATCCCCCCCCCCACCCCGCGGGTCATTTCAATCATAGAAACAGACCAAAGCTTTATCTCCTTGCACGACACACAATTGATCTCTCAAACATCAATCGATCTCGTCAAGATGTGTCGGGGCATGAACCGAATGGGATGTGAAAACTAAGATGGGAAGCGACACATGGTTATTGTATATGTTATTATATATGTTATTTTTACTGTGTATGAACTTTGTCAAAGTTTACAAAGTTTGCTTTGAGCAAAGCTAAAATGTGGAGTAAATAAAAATAGCGGGAGTACGCAGGGACTAGTATAGTTACTACTGCCCGAACATGGTAATTTGGACCCCTAAATGCGGGCACGGACTGGGCACACCTCAATTATTCTGTCAAACAGTCGAACGCCTACATTTACCACACCATCCGGCTACCTAATCAAGTGTTACGCTTCACTACTTGAAAAGGAAAAGGGTGGAATCGTACCCAAAACCACCACACTTGGGGCTAGGGTAACAACTTAGTATTGTACCACATTTCAACCAGGGCACAAAAACCACCTGTCCTACGCCTAATGCGCAACGCAGAGCACTGACGCTCGAATATGGCCGGGAAAACTGGGAAACCGACATGTGGGGCACACCTGTCGGGACAACGTGGGGCAGACTAGTCCAATGGAGGAGCTAGCCTACGACCTCCTCGCCACCGACAATCGTTCATGTGGGTCGTGGGGGCCAGCAACGTGGCGCAGCTCCAGCACCGCCTCTGGACAGGGCGATCGCGGTGAGCGACA
This sequence comes from Aegilops bicornis, assembly GCA_021605145.1. Lineage (NCBI taxonomy): Eukaryota > Viridiplantae > Streptophyta > Magnoliopsida > Poales > Poaceae > Aegilops > Aegilops bicornis. The sequence goes on along the minus strand of CM038675.1, from coordinate 631,878,911 downwards.
CACTCATCATTGTGGACATGGTCGATTTCAATGTGCCGAGGGTGGCGTTAGCGCTGTGGCACGACCAACAGATCAACACCCGACTCGTCGAGGATGCACGGGGCGCCGAAGTGCGCTCGTGCCGCGACGTGTCCGCGGAGTGGTGTAGCGCGGCCAACTGCATCCCCAGGACCAGAGACCATGCCGGGTCGTCTTGTTTTATCAATGACATGTGGGGTCGCATGTGAGCAAAGGGCATCTCCAACGTTGCCACGACCACAACTGACTATACTAGCACACCAAAAACCCACGTCCCTCGCGCCGTCGCGCGGTGTGTTCCTAGCCGGCGCCAGCTGCCCGCATTCATGCCGTTCGTCCGTATGCCGTCGTTAAGAGGCTCGGTGCCCGAGGAACAAACTCCGGCGACTTAATGACGCGCCTGGGCGTGTTGGCCTCACCGAAATGCGCTACTTAAAGCGATAATGCCCAGCTAACCTCCACACCATAGCACATCGTCCTGCTACCTGGCACCACATCCGCCATGACCATGAGCGCGAACGCTCTGCGGGAGAGCTTTGTCTTCGGGGATGAAGCTCGAGGTCGCCGCCCTCACTCAAGTCGCCGCTCGTGACGCAATAGCGGCGTAGACGGATGCGGATGCGACCGCACAAGCGATGGCCACGATGGCGGCCGACGACGGGAGCACCGTCAGCCACGCGTCCTACTTGCCGCCGTCCAACACCTGGCACCGCCGAGGTCGGGGACTCCTCCGAGGATGAGTAGGGCATGGGAGGCAGCAGGGCATGGTGTGCCAACTGGCCGGTCCGTCTCCCGTGTTCTATTCTACTCTTCCCCACCGGAGACCGGACCTTCGTCTTGAACCCCACCCCCGTACATGGAGATCGTAGATGGAGGATGTTAGTCGCCACCGTAGAATAGGTTTAGGGTCGGGTTTCTTTTATTTTTTGTCCTATAAAAGTTCGAAATGTAATGAAAATTTGCCGTGTTTGCATTAATCTCGGCCGGTGTATATGAACTTTGACAATGATATAGTATATTGTAGGAGTACTAGCAAGATGCTCGTATGCTGTAACGGAACATCAAGATCGTGTGGGAGAAAAGGATAAATGAGGGAAGGCCTTATCTGCAAATGTGGAGAGGAGTGCGGGTAAATTGTCATAGTTTCCATCCTATCCGTTAGATATAGATCGAACGGGCGATATTGAAGGATGGCAGGCACACCACCATCACCAACTCTGCATTTTATGTACACTAGCAAGATGCCCGTGCGCTGCACGGAACATCAAGATGCACTTGTATGAGTAGTTTATCTTGTGGGAGAAAAGGAGAATGAGGGAAGGCCTTATTTGCAAATGTGGAAAGGAATATGGGTATCTTTTTGCAAAATTGCCATAGTTTCCTTCCTATCTGTCAGATATAAATTGGGCGGACTCTTATAAAAAACAGAGTTGGTGATGATGGTTTGCCTGCCATCCTGCAATATAGGCCATCCGATTTATATCTGATGGATAGGAAGGAAACTATGGCAATTTTTCAAAAAGGTACCCACACACCTCTCCACAATTGCAAATAGGGCCTTCCCTCGTTCATCCTTTTGTCTCACAAGATAAACTAGTCATACAAATGCATCTTGATGTTACGTGCAACGCACGGGCATCTTGCTAGTAAGAGTAGAAATATGAACATTTACAATAGCAAATATATATGATGTGAAAGTATATTCAATAATGAATCTAATGGTATTCATTTGTTATTGTATATGTTATTATTTCTGTCTATGAACTTTGTCAAAGTTTACAAAGTTTGCTTTGAGCAAAGCTAAAATGTGGAGTAAAATAAAAATAGCGGGAGTACGCAGGGACTAGTATAGTTACTACTACCGGAACATGGTAAGTTGGACCCCTAAATGCGGGCATAGACTGGGCACACCTCAATTATTCTGTCAAGCAGTCGAACGCCTACATTTAGCACACCATCCGGCTACTTAATCAAGTGTTACGCTTCACTACTTGAAAAGGAAAAGGGTGGCATCATAGCCAAAACCACCACACTTGGGGCTAGGGTAACAACTTGGTACTGTACCACATTTGAACCAGGGCACAAAAACCACTGCTCGCGCTTAATGCGCAACATACGTAGCAATCGACGCTCGAATATGGCCGGGAAAACTGGGAAACTGACATGTGGGGCACACCTGTCGGGACGACGTGGCGCAGAGTAGTCCAATGGAGGAGCTAGCCCACGACCTCCTCGCCACCGACAATCGTTCATGTGGGTCGTGGGGGCCAGCAACGTGGCACAGCTCCAGCACCGCCTCGGGATAGGGCGACCGCGGTGAGCGACACGCTCATCGTCGCCGGACATGGTCGGTTTCAGTGTGCCGAGGGTGGCGTTAGCGCTGTGGCACAACCAACAGATCAACACCCGACTCGTTGAGGATGCACGGGGCGCCGAAGTGCGCGTGTGCCGCGACGCTTCCGTGGAGTGGTGTAGCGCGGCCAACTGCATCCCCAGGACCTGAGACCATGCCGGGTCGTCTTGTTTTTTCAATGACATGTGGGGTCACATGTGAGCAAAGGGCATCTCCAAAGTTGCCACGACCACAACTGACTATCCGGGCACACCAAAAACCCTCGCCCCTCGCGCCGTCGCGCGGAGTGTTCCCAGCTGGCGCCAGCTGCCCGCATTCATGCCGTTCGTCCGTATGCTGCCGTTAAGAGGCTGGGTGCCCAAGGAACAAACTCCGATGACTTAATGACGCGCCTGGACGCTTTGGCCTCACCGAAATGTGCTACTTAAAGCGGCAATGCCCAGCTAACCTCCACACCATTGCACATCGTCCTGCTACTTGCCACCACATCCGCCATGACCACGAGTGCGAACGCTCTGCGGGAGAGCTTTGTCTTCGGGGAAGAAGCTCGAGGTCGCCTCCCTCGCTCAAGTCGCCGCTCGCGACGCAATAGCGGCGTAGCCGGATGCGGATGCGACCGGACAAGCGATGGCCACGATGGCGGCCGACGACGGGAGCACCGTCAGCCACGCGTCCTACTTGCCGGGCCCAACACCTCGCACCGCCGAGGTCGAGGACTCCTCCGAGGATGAGTAGGGCATGTGAGGTAGCAGGGCATGGTGTGCCAACTGGCCGGTCCGTCTCCCGTGTTCTACTCTTCCACGCCGGAGACCGCACCTTCGTCTTGAACCCCACCCCCGTACATGGAGATCATAGATGGAGGACGTTAGTCGCCGCCGTAGAATAGGTTTAGGGTCGGGTTTCTTTTATTTTTTGTCCTATAAAAGTTCGAAATGTAATGAAAATTTGCCGTGTTTGCATTAATCTCGGCCGGTGTATATGAACTTTCACAATAATCTAGTATATTGTAGGAGTACTAGCAAGATGCCTGTGCGTTGCACGGAACATCAAGATCGTGTGGGAGAAAAGGATAAATGAGGGAAGGCCTTATCTGCAAATGTGGAGGGGAGTGTGGGTAAATTGTCATAGTTTCCATCCTATCCATTAGATATAGATCGAACGGCCTATATTGCAGGATGGCAGGCACACCACCATCACCAACTCTGGTTTTTATGTACACTAGCAAGATGCCCGTGCGTTGCACGGAACATCAAGAAGCACTTGTATGAGTTCTTTATCTTGTGGGAGAAAAGGATGAATATGGAAAGGCCTTATTTGCAAATCTGGAGAGGAATATGGGTATCTTTTTGCAAAATTTCCATACTTTCCTTCCTATCTATAAGATATAAATCGGACGGACTCAGATAAAAAACAGAGTTGGTGATGATGGTGTGCCCGCCATCCTCAGCAATATAGGCCATCCGATTTATATCCGATGGATAGGAAGGAAACTATGGCAATTTTGCAAAAAGGTACCCACACACCTCTCCACAATTGCAAATAAGGCCTTCCCTCGTTCATCCTTTTGTCTCACAAGATAAACTAGTCATACAAATGCATCTTGATGTTACGTGCAACGCACGGGCATCTTGCTAGTAAGAGTAGAAATATGAACATTTACAATAGCAAATATATATGATGTGAAAGTATATTCAATAATGAATCTAATGGTATTGATTTGTTATTGTATATGTTATTATTTCTGTCTATGAACTTTGTCAAAGTTTACAAAGTTTGCTTTGAGCAAAGCTAAAATGTGGAGTAAATAAAAATAGCGGGAGTACGAAGGGACTAGTATAGTTACTACTGCCGGAACATGGTAAGTTGGACCCCTAAATGGGGGCACGGATTGGGCACACCTCAATTATACAGACAAAAATTAGAACGCCAACATTTAGAACACAATACGGCTACTTAATAAAGTGTTACGCTTCACTACTTGAAAAGGAAAAGGGTGGCATCGTACCCAAAACCACCAAACTTGGGGCTAGGGTAACAACTTGGTACTGTACCACATTTAAACCAGGGCACAAAAACCACCTGTTCTGCGCCTAATGCGCAACGCAGAGCACTAACGCTCGAATATGGCCGGGAAAACTGGGAAACCGACATGTGGGGCACACCTGTTGGGACGACATGGCGCAGACTAGTCCAATGGAGGAGCTAGCCCACGACCTCCTCGCCACCGACAATCGTTCATGTGGGTCGTGGGGGCCAGCAACGTGGCGTAGCTCCAGCACCGCCTCTGGACACGGCGACCGCGGTGGGCGACACGCTCATCGTCGCTGGACATGGTCGGTTTCAGCGTGCCGAGGGTGGCGTTAGCGCTGTGGCACGACCAACAGATCAACACCCGACTTGTCGAGGATGCACGGGGCGCCGAAGTGCGCGCGTGCCGCGACGCGTCCGCGGAGTGGTGTAGCGCGGCCAACTGCATCCCCAGGACAAGAGACCATGCCGGGTCGTCTTGTTTTTTCAATGACATATGGGGTCTCATGTGAGCAAAGGGGGCATCTCCAACGTTGCCACGACCACAACTGACTATCCTGGCACACCAAAAACCCACGTCCCTCGCGCAGCTGCGGCGGTGTTCCTAGCCCCGCCAAATGCCCACATTCATGCGCTCGTCCAGATGCCGTCATAAGAGGCTTTTGCGTTCGAGGAACAAACTCGGTGATCGAATGACGCTACCGACGCTGGCCTCACCGAGATGCGCTACTTAAAGCGGCAATGCCGAGCTAACCTCCACACCATAGCACATCGTCCTGTTACCTGGCACCACATCCGCCATGACCACGAGCGCGAACGCTCTGTGGGAGAGCTTTGTCTTCGGGGATGAAGCTCGAGGTCGCCGCCCTCGCACAAGTCGCCGCTCGCGACGCAATAGCGGCGTAGCCGGATGCGGATGCGATCAAGACAAGCGATGGCCACGATGGCGGCCGACGACGGGAGCACCGACAGCCACGCGTCCTACTTGCCGCCGTCCAACACCCGGCACCGCCGAGGTCGGGGACTCCTCCGAGGATGAGTAGGGCATGGGAGGCAGCAGGGCATGGTGTGCCAACTGGCCGGTCCGTCTCCCGTGTTCTACTCTTCCCCGCCGGAGACCGCACCTTCGTCTTGAACCCCACCCCCGTACATGGAGATCATAGATGGAGGACGTTAGTCGCCGCCGTAGAATAGGTTTAGGGTTGGATTTCTTTTATTTTTAGTCCTATAAAAGTTCGAAATGTAATGAAAATTTGCCGTGTTTGCATTAATCTCGGCCAGTGTATATGAACTTTCACAATAACATAGTATATTGTAGGAGTATTAGCAAGATGCATGTGTGTTGCACGGAACATCAAGATCGTGTGGGAGAAAAGGATAAATGAGCGAAGGCCTTATCTGCAAATGTGGAGAGGAGTGTGGGTAAATTGTCAATAGTTTCGATCCTATCTGTTAGATATAGATCGAACGGCCTATATTGCAGGATGGCAGGCACACCACCATCACCAACTCTGCTTTTTATGTACACTAGCAAGATGCCCGTGCGTTGCACGGAACATCAAGAAGCACTTGTATGAGTAGTTTATCTTGTGGGAGAAAGGGATGAAAGAGGGAAGGCCTTATTTGCAAATGCGGAGAGGAATATGAGTGTCTTTTTGCAAAATTGCCGTAGTTTCCTTCCTATCTGTCAGATATAAATCAGACGGACTCTTATAAAAAACAGAGTTGGTGATGATGGTGTGCCTGCCATCCTGCAATATAGGCCATCCGATTTATATCTGATGGATAGGAAGGAAACTATGGAAATTTTGCAAAAAGGTACCCACACACCTCTCCACAATTGCACATAAGGCCTTCCCTCGTTCATCCTTTTGTCTCACAAGATAAACTAGTCATACAAATGCATCTTGATGTTACGTGCAACACACGGGCATCTTGCTAGAAAGAGTAGAAATATGAACATTTACAATAGCAAATATATATGATGTGAAAGTATATTCAATAATGAATCTAATGGAATTGATTTGTTATTGTATATGTTATTATTTCTGTGTATGAACTTTGTCAAAGATTACAAAGTTTGCTTTGAGCAAAGCTAAAATGTGGAGTAAATAAAAATAGCGGAGTAACGGAGGACTAGTATAGTTACTACTGCCGAACATGGTAAGTTGGACCCTAAATGGGGGCAACGGATTGGGCACACCTCAATTATTCTCACAAACAAATAACGCCTACATTTAGCACACCATCCGGCTACTTAATCAAGTGTTACGCTTCACTACTTGAAAAGGAAAAGGGTGGCATCGTACCCAAAACCACCACACTAGGGGCTAGGGTAACAACTTGGTACTATACCACATTTGAACCAGGGCACAAGAACCACCTGTTCTGCGCCTAATGCGCAACGCAGAGCACTGATGCTCGAATATGGCCGGGAAAACTGGGAAACTGACATGTGGGTCGTGGGGCCAGCAACGTGGCGCAGCTCCAGCACCGCCTCTGGATAGGGCGACCGCGGTGAGCGACACGCTCATCGTCGCAGACATGGTCGGTTTCAGCGTGCCGAGGGTGGCATTAGCGTTGTGCACGACCAACAGATCAACACCCGACTCGTCGAGGATGCACGGGGCGCCGAAGTGCGCGCGTGCCGCGACGCGTCCGCAGAGTGGTGTAGCGCGGCCAACTGCATCCCCAGGACCTGAGACCATGCCGGGTCGTCTTATTTTTTGAATGACATGTGGGGTCTCATGTGAGCAAAGGGCATCTCCAACGTTGCCACGACCACAACTGACTATCCTGGCACACCAAAAACCCTCGTCCCTCGCGCCATCGCGCGGTGTGTTCCAGCCGTTCCAGCTGCCCGCATTCATGCCGTTGGTCCGTATGCCGTCGTTAAGAGGCTCGGTGCCCGAGGAACAAACTCCGGCGACTTAATGACGCGCCTGGACGCTTTGGCCTCACCGAAATGCGCTACTTAAAGCGGCAATGCCCAGCTAACCTCCACACCATAGCACAACGTCCTGCTACCTGTCACCACATCCGCCATGACCACGAGCGCGAACGCTCTGCTGGAGAGCTTTGTCTTCAGGGATGAAGCTCGAGGTCGCCGCCCTCGCTAAAGTCGCTGCTCGTGACGCAATAGCGGCGTAGCCGGATGCGGATGCGACCGCACAAGCGATGGCCACGATGGCAACCGACGACGGGAGCACCGTCAGCCACGCGTCCTACTTGTCGCCGTCCAACACCCGACACCGCCGAGGTCGAGGACTCCTCCGAGGATGAGTAGGGCATGTGAGGTAGCAGGGCATGGTGTGCCAACTGGCCGGTCCGTCTCCCGTGTTCTACTCTTCCACGCCGAGACCGCACTTTCGCCTTGAACCCCACCTCGCACATGGAGGACGCTTGTCGCCGCCAGAGAATAGGTTTAGGGTCGGGTTTCTTTTATTTTTTGTCCTATAAAAGTTCGAAATGTAATGAAAATTTGCCGTGTTTGCATTAATCTCGGCCGATGTATATGAACTTTCACAATAATATAGTATATTGTAGGAGTACTAGCAAGATGCCTGTGCATTGCACGGAACATCAAGATCGTGTGGGAGAAAAGGATAAATGAGGGAAGGCCTTATCTGCAAATGTGGAGAGGAGTGTGGGTAAATTGTCATAGTTTCCATCCTATCCGTTAGATATAGATCGAACGTCCTATATTGCAGGATGGCAGGCACACCACCATCACCAACTCTGCTTTTTATGTACACTAGCAAGATGCCCGTGCATTGCACGGAACATCAAGAAGCACTTGTATGAGTAGTTTATCTTTTGGGAGAAAGGGATGAATGAGGGAAGGCCTTATTTGCAAATGTGGAGAGGAATATGAGTATATTTTTGCAAAATTGCCATAGTTTCCTTCCTATCTGTTAGATATAAATCAGACGGACTCTTATAAAAAACAGAATTGGTGATGATGGTGTGCCTGCCATCCTGCAATATAGGCCATCCGATTTATATCTGATGGATAGGAAGGAAACTATGGCAATTTTGCAAAAAGGTACCCACACACCTCTCCACAATTGCAAATAAGGCCTTCCCTCGTTCATCCTTTTGTCTCACAAGATAAACTAGTCATACAAATGCATCTTGATGTTACGTGCAACGCACGGGCATCTTGCTAGTAAGAGTAGAAATATGAACATTTACAATAGCAAATATATATGATATGAAAGTATATTAAATAATGAATCTAATGGAATTGATTTGTTATTGTATATGTTATTATTTCTGTGTATGAACTTTGTCAAAGATTACAAAGTTTGCTTTGAGCAAAGCTAAAATGTGGAGTAAATAAAAATAGCGGGAGTACGGAGGGACTAGTATAGTTACTACTTCCGGAACATGGTAATTGGACCCCTAAATGCGGGCACGGACTGGGCACACCTCAATTATTCTGTCAAACAGTCGAACGCCTACATTTAGCACACCATCCGGCTACTTAATCAAGTGTTACGCTTCACTACTTGAAAAGGAAAAGGGTGCTATCGTACCCAAAACCACCACACTTGGGGCTAGGGTAACAACTTGGTACTGTACCACATTTGAACCAGGGCACAAAAACCACCTGTTCTGCGCCTAATGCGCAACGCAGAGCACTGACGCTCGAATATGGCCGGGAAAACTGGGAAACCGACATGTGGGGCACACCTGTTGGGACGACATGGCGCAGACTAGTCCAATGGAGGAGCTAGCCCACGACCTCCTCGCCACCGACAATCGTTCATGTGGGTCATGGGGCCGGAACGTGGCGCAGCTCGGCCGCCTCTGGGCGAGGCGACCGCGGTGAGCGACACGCTCATCGTCGCTGGACATGGTCGGTTTCAGCGTGCCGAGGGTGGCGTTAGCGCTGTGGCACGACCAACAAATCAACACCCGACTCGTCGAGGATGCACGGTCGCCGGCGCGCTAAGTGCCGTGCGCGTCGTCCGCGGGGAGTGGTGTAGCGCGCCAATCGCATCCCTGTGACCTGAGACCATGCCGGGTCGTCTTGTTTTTTCAATGACATGTGGGGTCTCATGTGAGCAAAGGGCATCTCCAACGTTGCCAGGACCACAACTAACTATCCTGGCACACCAAAAACCCTCGTCCCTCGCGCCGTCGCGCGGTGTGTTCCCAGCCGTTCCACCTGCCCGCATTCATGCCGTTCGTCCGTATGCCGTCACAAGAGGCTTTGCGTTCGAGGAAAAACTCCGGCGACTTAATGACGCTACCGACGCTTTGGCCTCACCGAAATGTGCTACTTAAAGCGGCAATGCCCAGCTAACCTCCACACCATAGCACATCGTCCTGCTACCTGGCACCACATCCGCCATGACCACGAGCGTGAACGCTCTGCGGGAGAGCTTTGTCTTCGGGGATGAAGCTCGAGGTCGCCGCCCTCGCTCAAGTCGCCGCTCGCGACGCAATAGCGGCGTAGCCGGATGCGGATGCAACCGCACAAGCGATGGCCACGATGGCGGCCGACGACGGGAGCACCGTCAGCCACGCGTCCTACTTGTCACCGTCCAACACCCGGCACCGCCGAGGTCGGGGACTCCTCCGAGGATGAGTAGGGCATGGGAGGCAGCAGGGCATGGTGTGCCAACTGGCCGGTCCGTCTCCCGTGTTCTACTGTTCCCACGGAGACCGTGACTCTTCGTCTTGAACCCCACCCCCGTACATGGATATCGTAGATGGAGGACGTTAGTCGCCGCAGTAGAATAGGTTTAGGGTCGGGTTTCTTTTATTTTTTGTCCTATAAAAGTTCGAAATGTAATGAAAATTTGTCGTCTTTGCATTAATCTCGGCCGGTGTATATGAACTTTCACAATAATATAGTATATTGTAGGAGTACTAGCAAGATGCCTGTGCGTTGCACGGAACATCAAGATCCTGTGGGAGAAAAGGATAAATGAGGGAAGGCCTTATCTGCAAATGTGGAGAGGAGTGTGGATAAATTGTCATAGTTTCCATCCTATCCGTTAGATATAGATCGAACGGCCTATATTGCAGGATGGCAAGCACACCACCATCACCAACTCTGCTTTTATGTACACTAGCAAGATGCGTATGCAGTAATTTTAACATCAAGAAGCACTTGTATGAGTTCTTTATCTTGTGGGAGAAAAGGATGAATATGGAAAGGCCTTATTTGCAAATCTGGAGAGGAATATGGGTATCTTTTTGCAAAATTTCCATACTTTCCTTCCTATCTATAAGATATAAATCGGACGGACTCGTATAAAAAACAGAGTTGGTGATGATGGTGTGCCTGCCATCCTGCAATATAGGCCATCCGATTTATATCTGATGGATAGGAAGGAAACTATGGCAATTTTGCAAAAAGGTACCCACACACCTCTCCACAATTGCAAATAAGGCCTTCCCTCGTTCATCCTTTTGTCTCACAAGATAAACTAGTCATACAAATGCATCTTGATGTTACGTGCAACGCACGGGCATCTTGCTAGTAAGAGTAGAAATATGAACATTTACAATAGCAAATATATATGATGTGAAAGTATATTCAATAATGAATCTAATGGAATTGATTTGTTATTGTATATGTTATTATTTCTATCTATGAACTTTGTCAAAGTTTACAAAGTTTGCTTTGAGCAAAGCTAAAATGTGAAGTAAATAAAAATAGCGGGAGTACGGAGGGACTAGTATAGTTACTACTGCCGGAACATGGTAAGTTGGACCCCTAAATGCGGGCACCGACTGGGCACACCTCAATTATTCTGTCAAACAGTCGAACGCCTACATTTAGCACACCATCCGGCTACTTAATCAAGTGTTACGCTTCACTACTTGAAAAGGAAAAGGGTGGCATCGTACCCAAAACCACCACACTTGGGGCTAGGGTAACAACTTGGTACTGTACCACATCTGAACCAGGGCACAAAAACCACCTGTTCTGCGCCTAATGCGCAACGCAGAGCACTGACGCTCGAATATGGCCGAGAAAACTGGGAAACCGACATCTGGGGCACACCAGTTGGGACGACATGGCGCAGACTAGTCCAATGGAGGAGCTAGCCCACGACCTCCTCGCCACCGACAATCGTTCATGTGGGTCGTGGGGGCCAGCAACGTGGCGCAGCTCCAGCACCGCCTCTGGACAGGGCGACCGCGGTGAGCGACACGCTCATCATCGCTGGACATGGTCGGTTTCAGCGTGCCGAGGGTGGCGTTGGCGCTGTGGCACGACCAACAGATCAACACCCGACTCGTCGAGGATGCACGGGGCGCCGAAGTGCGCGCGTGCCGTGATGCGTCCGCGGAGTGGTATAGCGCGGCCAACTGCATCCCAGGACCTGAGACCATGCCGGGTCGTCTTGTTTTTTCAATGACATGTGGGGTCTCATGTGAGCAAAGGGCATCTCCAACGTTGCCACAACCACAACTGACTATCCTGGCACACCAAAAACCCTCGTCCCTCGCGCCGTCGCGTGGTGTGTTCCCAGCCGTTCCAGCTGCCCGCATGCATGTCGTTCGTCCGTATGCCATCGTTAAGAGGCTCGGTGCCCGAGGAACAAACTCCGGCGACTTAATGACGCGCCTGGACGCTTTGGCCTCACCGAAATGCGCTAATTAAAGCGGCAATGCCCAGCTAACCTCCACACCATAGCACATCGTCCTGCTACCTGGCACCACATCCGCCATGACCACGAGCGCGAACGCTCTGCGGGAGAGCTTTGTCTTCGCGGATGAAGCTCGAGGTCGCCGCCCTCGCTCAAGTCGCCGCTCGCGACGCAATAGCGGCGTAGCCAGATGCGGATGTGACCGCCCAAGCGATGGCCACGATGGCGGCCGACGACAGGAGCACCGTCAGCCACGCGTCCTACTTGCCGCCGTCCAACACCCGGCACCGCCGAGGTTGTTGACTCCTCCGAGGATGAGTAGGGCATGGGAGGCAGCAGGGCATGGTGTGCCAACTCGCCGGAGACCGCACCTTCGTCTTGAACCCCACCCCCGTACATGGAGATCGTAGATGGAGGACGTTAGTCGCCGCCGTAGAATAGGTTTAGGGTCGGGTTTCTTTTATTTTTTGTCCTATAAAAGTTCGAAATGTAATGAAAATTTGCCATGTTTGCATTAATCTCGGCCGGTGTATATGAACTTTCACAATAATATAGTATATTGTAGGAGTACTAGCAAGATGCTCGTGCGCTGTACGGAACATCAAGATCGTGTGGGAGAAAAGGATAAATGAGGGAAGGCCTTATCTGCAAATGTGGAGAGGAGTGCGGGTAAATTGTCATAGTTTCCTTCCTATCCGTTAGATATAGATCGGCCGGCCTATATTGCAGGATGGCAGACACACCATCATCACCAACTCTGCTTTTTATTGAACCGAGAAAAAGCTAACATGCGAAGTAAATAAACACATAGGGTCTACATACACAATTTATCTTAGGCACTCCAATAGTACGTCCACTACACATTCACGCATTTCACATCTTTCTACATGTACGGGAACCTATGAAAGGGTTAATGTAAATTGCCTCTTTCTCTCCTCCCTGATTTTCATGGTGGTGGGCCCCTCCCTGCCCCAATCTACAATCAACAGCTCACACGTTTCACATTACGTTAATTACGTAACTGGGATTACGTAGGTGTAGCATTACTCGTAAAAAAACCCAACGAAGCCAACCTCCCAGCATATCGCGCGGGAAAAGACCCGGCCGCGCCGCTTTAGTCGGGATTACCAGATTACTAGTAGTAGTATCGATGGATCGTGTGAAGCACCAAGTTTTTTTTAGGGGGTGAAGCACCTAATTTAAAAGGAAAAAGGGGGTACACTCACAACACCCCTGTCGCAGTCGCATTGCACCCCACACACGTTCGGTCCTGCACACACGGCTCACGCAAACGGACCGCGCTTCGGCTTGCCTCTTCACTAACACGTGGGACTGCACTTGGAGAAACCGACCATGTGCCAAACTCCCCCTGCCCACCGCGCGACCCCCCCCCCCCAAATTCCCCCCAAATTCCAAATTCAACCGCCCTTCGGCCAACTAGCCAATAATCTTCCCCAAACCCCCTCCACCCCGTCCCCCTCCACTGCATTCGCTCCGCCAAAGCCGCCCTCCCCGCCACTCTGATACGTAGGCGCCGCGGTTCGTCGAGGGGACGCACGGTGATCCTCTTGCTCCCATAGTATGCTCTCGTAGACTGCCATCCTCGAGCGCCGCCAAATACCGGGCGACGTTTCTTGTGGAGGCGACGGTGGTCAAGGCCGCCACCGGGCGACATTCGTGTGGAGACGCACGGCGGTCAGCCTTTCTCCCACGGTACGCGCATTCTAGACCGAGGCCCCTGCATGTCGGTGTAGCGCTGAATGTTAGCCGATAGACGCAGCTAATCTCACTGTTTGTCAAGTAGTTTACAAATAATATGCTCGCTTAAGAAGCTTCCTCGCTCGCTCGCACTCAATCTGCTTAGCTAAGATGGCATGCCAAGCCCGATTAGTTGCTAAAATATCCTGCCATATGTTTATTGTGAAGTAGATTGCCATGGTCTAGTAGCCAATCTGTTAGGTGAAATAGCTCTACACCGTTTTATACTCGATCTTTGTTGCTGTGATGGCCTTCGGTAGTTCAATGGCTGTGTGCTCGGCCTCATTGACTGCTGAAATAGCTTGCCATAATTTAGCACTCAAATCTGTTTGCTGAATTAGTTTTAAATATATTTTGTTACTTAGATCTGCTTGTCCAAATCTCTTGCCATAGCTTTAGACATCGACCTAGGTATTTTTTCTGGACTTCATAAAAAAGGATATATGTTTTTCCTGTAATATCTAGTAGAAGAACTAATTTGCATGTCTAATGATGGATGTGACTTGGATAACTTCTCGCTCAAAGATTCTCCAACGCATATGTTGATGGGGTTGAAAACTTCATGAACTTTATCGAGCTGAGTACGGTGGTCCGAAATCATATGTGCTCTCGCCTGTAGCAGTTGTTTGAATTCAGTTACAAGACCACAATCAACTGTGCAAAATCATTTACACTTGTATGGGATGTCGGTCACATATACTAGGTGGGTTCATCATGGTGAAGCTGTGAACGTCAATGTTACTGACTACGTGGAAGCAGCAGATCACCATCTTGATCTGCCTGATGCTCAGTGGAAGAGGAGGAGGAGGTGGTGGTGGCGGAGCCAGTGAGTTTGACCAACATTGAAACAATGCTACGAAATGCTTGTGCATTTCGTGAACTTTCACCTGCAGAAGAAAAATGGTGGGCCGCATGTTGGAACAATGCAACATGGCCGTCACCCCAGGAAATAAGCTGTCAGTATTCTCAGCTATGGTCACCTTTCTTCAGGTGAAGACATCTGAGCGGATGACCAACAAATCATCCGATGTGATGTTGGCTGCTTTCCGCAAAGCTTTCCCAGATGTGTAACACCCCGGTGTAATGATGCTACAGTAACCCCTGGGGTTAAGCTAATCATTTGGCTAAACAAGTGTTCGATCATCATTGTCTCCTTTCTCTTTTTTTTCCAATTGAATTCAATTTAAAGTTATGAGTGAAATTCAAAATGCTCAGACATGAGTACAAAAATGTTCATCATGTGCTAAATAATCCACAACTAATATTGGTGGTGAACCAACATTTTTTGCAAAAGGTTTAAGTGGCCTAAGCTACTTAAAGCAGTGACCTAAGCAATAAATTAAATGCCCTTTTTAATTTATAAAATTGGCAACTATTCCAAAAGCCTCCCACCCTTTTTGTGGCAGTGCAATATACTTCTTTGAAATTATTTTGGCCAATGGCATAATTTTTGCAAAATCTTTATTGGCTAAAAAGAAAAGGCAAAAGCTGCTGGAAAAGAAGGGGAAAGCAAAAAAAAAGGGAAAGGGGCCAGAGCCCACTGCCTCCTCAGGGTTCGGCCCACCTGAGCCAACTGGCCCGTGCTAGGCCGGCCCACTCCCCCTGCCTTCCCTCTCCTCCACTGCAGGCGAGCGATCACACAAGACGTCACCGTCGAACCACCTCGTCGGCCACGCCGCTACAGGCGCCGCGGGGAGGATAAGGGCAGCCCGACGCCTCGGGCTCCCTCCCCACTCGCCCACTTGCCCCCTCTCCCCCAGATCCAGCTCTCTCCTCTCCCCCTCCTTCGTTCTAGAGAGGAGACCGACGCGGTCGCCGCCGTTCTCCGTTGTCCTCGCGGCCACCAAGACCCGTTCGTCTCGCCGACCAGTCCAACCGCTCCGCCTCCCTCGGCTACGCCTTCCCGTCGAGCTGCAAGACGTCGGGCGCCCCCGAACGCTCCCCCGGCCTCTTCTTCCACTTCGGATCACAGGAGCTCGCCGGCATCGTTCCACTGCACTGCAGCTCCTAAACCTCCGAGGGCCACCGTGTGTGCCGCCCGGTGAGCCCCGCTTCTCCTCCCCTCGCTCCCCTAGCCTCTTGCGCTACCGTAGCCACCGCGCCGCCATGGCCGAGCTCGGCTCCCCAAGCAGCTGGCCGCCGTCGTTACCTTGCTCGCCTGAGCACGGGGACGTGCTCAGTGCAGCCCGCCGAGGCCGCCCGTGCCGCTTGCCCACCTCGAGGACCCCCGTAGCGCGATCCCGACGAGGTCCCGAATCCCACCGCCGCCTCCACTCGTCGCCGGCGCAGTTCCGGCCAGCCGCGAGCCCAACCGACTTCACCACACGACGCGGCGGGCACTCCCCATTCGAGCGCGCCTAACCCCAGCCCCGGAGACCCCCTGTAGACGAATCCCGACGAGGCCGGGTGCCCTCCGCCGCTGCGTGCTCACGGCGTTCAGCCGCCGGCCAGCCGGGCACACCTGGGCCCGCCTGGGTCACCGCCCGTGGCCCTGGGGCGGCTGGCCTGTTGACCTAGTCAATGGCTGATCGGGCATCGCCCAATCATCGCCAGGTCCCCTGGGCCCCTGTTGACTAGTCAACTAGTCTGCTGAACGCCGATGCAACAATGACGCCATGATGACGCATATTCCTTTTCTGTTATTTCTTAAATGATTCCGAATATTGTTTAAACTTTAAAATTCATAGAAATTAAACCGTTCCTCGGATGAAAATGTTTTCTATATGAAAGTTGCTCAGAAAAATCCAACGAATCCGGATACGTGGTCTGTTCATCTGTCACATGCCCCTAGCATGCTGAACATGGAACTTTCCCCCTCTTTTCCTTTTTCCGGAATCCACCTAACGTCGGGAATTCACCCTCGGATGTTTCCCCCCTTCGGCTGCAACGTGTAGTACCGCGTTAGAGCATGCCTAGCGCGACGTATCGTCATGTCATTCTTAGTGTTACCTCTGTTTACTATGTATTTACTGTTTCTTCCCCCTCTTCTCTCCGGTAGACCCCGAGGCCGCTGATGCCCCGGTGATCGACTACGTCACCGACGACTCCTCCTTGCCAGAGCAACCATGCAAGCCCCCCCTTTGATCATCCCGTTATCGCCCATTCCATTCTCTCATGATTGCATTAGATTTTGCTACTGTTATTGTTTGCTCCTATTCTGATGCATAGCCTGCTTTTGTATCTACTGTTGTACCTTACCTGCTTATCCTAAACTGCTTAGTATAGGTTGGTTAGTAATCCATCAGTGACCCCCGCCTTGTCCCGATCGCCTACCGGATTATCGTAAGACACGATCAACGGGATCAAGACCAGGCCCGACACCGCACATCACTTTCCCCTTAGTTGCTTGACAATACTAGGTTACTATCGAGTACCGAGGGTGAGTCCTCATCGCATTTCCGATGTTAACCTCTGTAGTGTAGCTATTCGATCGTGGTCATCGAGGGTGATTTCCTCTTTAACCACTTCGATACGACTGTCGTGCAACCCCTCAAGTGTGGACCTCGAGGGTGAATCCTCTTACGTTTACCTTGATGATTACATCGAGTGGAATTCACCGGGGTGATTCCTCGGGTTTTCCCCTTGATGTTTAGACACACTGTTACTATGATTACTATGACTTTACACTGAGCCATGTTACTAAAGACGGGTCGACCCTGAGGGGTACCCGCGCGAGCTTAATTGCGAGTGATGCGGAGACGGGTTGACCTAGAGGGTGCCCGCGAGATAATTACGAGGCGTGGCCGGGCATTCCTAGCCCTTGCCGCAAGTCCTCGAGACGGGGCAACGGGGTCACATCTTTCGTGAGTCTCGCTTGTTACCGCTGCCCTAATCCACTACGATTTGGATATTTGATCCGAGGGGCCTCCGCCCGATAGCACTAACCATCACGTGGGCATAGTATGGGCGTTCAAGGCCGTATGCATCACCGAAGCTTAATAGACGCGTCGGCCCGGCGGCCTTGCGCGGATTGGACTGGTAAGCTCCTCGCCTTTTTAGGAAGGTAGCTAGGTTCTGCTCACCGGCGCGTTAAGAACGTGCAGGAGTTCCCGGGAGATGGCCCATGACCCTCGGGGCATAGGTTTAGTCCGCGTCTTGGCCTCTCTATTAAACCTAGGTCGGGTTGCGGCGTATTGTTTGGCCGAGGCGGGCATGGCCTGTGAAAGTGTGTCCGCCGGAGTTAAGCGGCGTGGTGGGTAAGTTGGTGCAGCCTCAGGAAGAAAACATCTATCGATAGCCTGTCCTACGGTAATGGACACTTGGAGTTGTATCCCGATCGATACAACTAGAACTGGATACTTGTGATGAGAATTGGATGGTGATGAGTAATGAATTGTGATGATAATCGATAGTATGGCTCTGGGATTTCTTTCGCAGGGAGTCGAGAAAGGATCTCCGCCGAGGTTGATAACACCACTGCTACTTTACTTTATGCTACTCTACTCCCTCCCTGTTCTCCTGCAAGATGGTGGGTTCGAGAAGATGCTAGTCTTCGATAGGACTAGGCCTTCTCTCTATTCTCGCATTTCTCGCAGCCCACCACATATACAGCCTTCCTTTGATAATGTTGCATATGTAGTGTAGATCCTTGCTTGTGAGTACTTTGGATGAGTACTCACGGTTGCTTGACCCCCTTTCTCCCTTTCTTCTTCTTTTCCGGTTGATGCAACCAGAGACGGAGCCAGGAGCGATGCCACCGCCGATGCCTACTACTACGTGAAGACCGCCGACGACCGGGGAGTAGTTAGGAGGCTCCAGGTGAGGCTTTGCCTTTTGATCGTTGCTACTTTTGTGCTAGCCTTCTTAAGGCAAACTTGTCTAACTCATGTCTCGTACTCAGATATTGTTGCTTCACTGACTCTTGTGTTTTCGAGCTTATGTATTCGAGCCCTCGAGGCCCCTGGCTTGTAACATAAAGCTTGTATTAATTTAATTTGTGTCTAGAGTTGTGTTGTGATATCTTCCCGTCAGTCCTTGATCTTGATCGTACACATTTGCGTGTATGATTAGTGTACGATTGAATCGATAGCGTCACAAGCTTTGTCGAGAACTTCTCCAAGATCGCCAAGCCACTGACTAATCTGCTTCACAAAGGCGTTAAGTTTGATTGGACAAACAAATGTCAGGAAAGTTTCCAGACACTCAAGGACAAGCTGACTTACGCCCGATGCTTGCTCCCCCTGATTCTCGCAAGGACTTCGTCATCTATTGTGACGCTTCACGTCAAGGATTAGGCTGTGTTCTAATGCAAGAGCACAGGATGATTGCTTATGCTTCCCGTCAAGTGCGTCCTCACGAGGAAAACTACCCGGTTCATGACCTTGAGCTTGCAGCGGTTATCTTTGCACTAAAGCTATGGCGACAGTACCTTCTCGGTAATCGTTGCGAGATCTTCACCGATCATCGAGTCCAAGTACCTGTTTACTCAACCAGATCTGAACCTCCGTCGGCATCGGTGGATGGAAGCTATTATGGACTACAATCGCGGCATATCTTATACCCCTGGTAAGGCTAATGTAATGGCCGATGCCCTGAGCCGCAAGTCATATTGCAACAATCACATGGTCTACAAAGCTCAACCCCGCCTTTATGAAGAGCTATGCAAACTAAACCTTCAACTAGTTCCACAGGGTTCTCTGAATAACCTTGTCCTAGAACCAACTCTTCTGAAAGAAATTAAGTCTGCTCAAGCCAAAGATGCTCACATTGATTTGATGAAAAAGGATCTTGCCTTAGAGAAATCTAGAGATTTATCACTTGGTGAAGATGGAACCTTATACTTCAGAGATCGCGTTGTAGTACCCCGGTTCGAGCTTATGATAGAGAAGGTGATGAAAGAAGCGCATGGCACCCCTCTCTCTATTCATCCGGGAAGTACCAAGATGTATCTAGACATCCGTCAAATCTTGGTGGTCTAAAATGAAGCAAGACATTGCTCGATATATCGAAGAATGTGACGTTCGCCGTCACAATTAAAGCGAACATCGTAAACCGGCTGGACTTCTACAACCGCTTCGATTCTCGAATGGAAGTGGGATAAGATCCAAATGGATTTCGTCACAGGCCTTCCCAAGTCTCAGAAAGGCAACGATGCTATCTTTGTTGTCATCGAGCAATTCTCGAAAGTTGCTCACTTTCTGCCAGTCAAGGAGACAATCACCGCTAGTCAATTAGCAAATTTGTATATCTCCAGAATTGTGTCACTCCATGGCATTCCGAAGGAGATCAGTTCAGACCGTGGCAGTTTATTCACTTCAAAGTTCTGGGATAGTTTCCAAGAGGCAATGGGAACTCATATTACCTGGAGCACTGCTTATCATCCCCAATCCCAAGGCCAAGTCGAGCGAGCCAATGAAATTCTTGAAGACATGCTTCGAGCTTGTGTTATTTCTTTTGGCAAGAAGTGGGAAGAATCTCTCGCTTATGCGGAGTTCTCTTATAACAACAGTTATCAAGCCAGTTTGAAAGTGGCACCCTTCAAAGTGCTATATGGATGTAAGTGCCGAACCCCTCTGAATTGGTCAGAAACTGGGGAACGGACGCTCATTGGTCCAGACATTATTCAATAAGCTGAAGAGCAGGTTCGCATTGTCCGGGATAATCTCAAGGCGGCCCAGTCCGCCGTAAGAGCAACTATGACCGGAAACACTGGGTTCAACTTATCAACCTGGTGAACAACCTTATCTGCGTGTCACTCCTTTGAGAGGCACTCATCGGTTCGGAGTCAAGGGCAAGCTAGCTCCGCGCTACATTGGTCCTTTCCGCATTCTGGCCCATCGTGGACTGGTGGCTTATCAATTGGAGTTGCCACCTCAGTTCTCTCATGTCCATGACGTCTTCCACGTGTCGCAACTTCGTCGATTCTTCAAGGATCCGGAACGTGAAGTGGATCCGGAATTGATTGAAATTCAAGATGATCTCACATACAAGGAGCATCCGATCTGCATTTTTGAAGAAGCTGAACGTCGAACCCGCCAGAAGGTTACCAAGTTCCTCAAGGTGCAATGGTCGAATCATACTAAAGATGAAGCCACTTGGGAACGCGAAGATAACCTCCGAGCTGAATACCCTGACCTGTTCCCTTCTACCTCTTAATTCTCGGGACGAGAATTTCTTTTAGAGGAGGAGAGTTGTAACACCCCGGTGTAATGATGCTATAGTAACCCCTGGGGTTAAGCTAATCATTTGGCTAAACAAGTGTTCGATCCTCATTGTCTCCTTTCTCTTTTTTTTTCCAGTTGAATTCAATTTAAAGTTATGAGTGAAATTCAAAATGCTCAGACATGAACAAAAAAATGTTCATCATGTGCCAAATAATCCACAACTAATATTGGTGGTGAACCAACATTTTTTGCAAAAGGTTTAAGTGGCCTAAGCTACTTAAAGTAGTGACCTAAGCAATAAATTAAATGCCCTTTTTAATTTATAAAATTGGCAACTATTCCAAAAGCCTCCCACCCTTTTTGTGGCAGTGCAATATACTTCTTTGAAATTATTTTGGCCAATGGCATAATTTTTGAAAAATCTTTATTGGCTAAAAAGAAAAGGCAAAAGCTTTGGAAAAAGAAAAAGGGAAAGCAAAAAAAGGGAAAGGGGCCAGAGCCCTCTGCCTCCCAAAGGCTTCGCCCACCCGAGCTAACCTGCCCAAAGCTAGGCCGCCCACTCCCCATGTCGCCTTCCCTCTCCTCCACTCAGGCGAGCGATCACACACAAGACGCCACCGAACCACCTCGTCGGCCACGCCCTTCTGACAGCGCCAAGGGAGGATAAGGGCAGCCCGACGCCTCGGGCTCCCTCCCCCCTCGCCCACGGGCCCCCTCTCCCCCAGATCCAGCTCTCTCCTCTCCCCCTCCTTCGTTCTGGAGAGGAGACCAGCCTTGATCGCCGCCGTTCTCCGCCGTCCTCGCGGCCACCAAGACCCGCTCGCCTGCCGACCTGTCCAATCGCTCCGCCTCCCTTGGCTACGCCTCCGTCCCGAAGCTGCAAGACGCCGGGCGCCCCCGAACGCTCCCCCGGCCTCGTCTTCCACTTCGGATCACAGGAGCTCGCCGGCATCGTTCCACTGCACTGCAGCTCCTAAACCTCCGAGGGCCACCGTGTGTGCCGCCCGGTGAGCCCCGCTTCTCCTCCCCTCGCTTCCCTAGCCTCTTGCGCTATCAGAGCCACCGCGCCGCCATGGCCGAGCTCGGCTCCCCAAGCAGCTGGTCCGTCGTTGCCTTGCTACTTTGCTCGCTCGAGCACGGGGACGTGCTCAGTGCAGCCCGCCGAGGCCGCCCGTGCCGCTTGCCCACCTCGAGGACCCCCGTAGCGCGATCCCGACAAGGTCCCGAATCCCACCGCCGCCTCCACTCGTCGCCGGCGCAGTTGCGACCAGCCGCGAGCCCAACCTACTTCACCACACAACGCGGCAGGCACTCCCCATTCGAGCGCGCTTAACCCCAGCCCCGGAGACCCCCTGTAGATGAATCCCGACGAGGCCGGGTGCCCTCCGCCGCGTTTTCGTGCTCGCCGGCGTTCACCGCCCGGGCACACCTGGGCCCGCCTGTCACCGCCCGTGGCCCCGGGGCGGTAGCCCTGTTGACCTAGTCAATGGCTGGACTGGCATCGCCCGATCATCGCCAAGGTCCCCGTGGCCCTGTTTACTAGTCAACTAGTCTGTTGACCGCTGATGCAACAATGACGCCATGATGACGTCATATTCCTTTTCTGTTATTTCTTAAATAATTCTGGAATATTGTTTAAACTTTAAAAATTCATAGAAATTAAACCGTTCCTCGGATGAAAATGTTTTCTATATGAAAGTTGCTCTGAAAAATCCAACGAATCCGGATACGTGGTCCGTTCATCTATCACATGCCCCTAGCATGCTGAACATGGAACTTCCCCCCTCTTTTCCTTTGTCCGGAATCCACCTAACGTCGGGAATTCACCCTCGGATGTTTCCCCCCTTCGTCTGCAACGTGTAGTACCGCGTTAGAGAACGCCTAGCGCGGCGTATCGTCATGTCATTCTTAGTGTTACCTCTGTTTACTATGTATTTACTGTTTCTTCCCCCTCTTCTCTCCGGTAGACCCCGAGGCCGCTGATGCCCCGGTGATCGACTACGTCACCGACGACTCCTCCTTGCCGAGCAACCATGCAAGCCCCCCTTTGATCATCCCGTTATCGCCCATTCCATTCTCTCATGCTTGCATTAGATTTTGCTCTTGTTATTGTTTGCTCCTATTCGATGCATAGCCTGCTTTTGTATCTCTTGTTGTACCTTACCGCTTATCCTAAAGCGCTTAGTATAGGTTGGTTAGTAATCCATCGCTGACCCCGCCTTGTCCCGATCGCCTTGCTGGATTATCAAAAGACCTGATCAATGGGATCAAGACCGTGCCCCGACACCGCACATCACTTTCCCTTAGTTGCTCGACAATACTAGGTTACTATCGAAAGTACCGAGGTGAGTCCTCATCAAGACTTATGATGTTAACCCTGTAGTGTAGCTATTCACCGTGGTCATCGAGGGTGATTTCCTCTTTAACCACTTCGATACGACTGCGTCAGGCAACCCCTCAAGTGTGGACCTCGAGGGTGAATCCTCTTACGCTTACCTTGATGATTACATCGAGTGGAATTCACCGGGGTGATTCCTCGGTTTTCCCTTGATGTTTAGACACACTGTTACTATGATTACTATGACTTTACACCGAGCCATGTTACTAAAGACGGGTCGACCACGAGAGGTACCCGCGAGCTTAATTGCAGTGATGCGAGACGGGTTGACACGGAGGGTGCCCGCGAGATAATTACGAGGCGTGGTCGGCATTCCTAGCCCTTGCCGCAAGTCCTCAAGACGGGCAAGGGGTCACATCTTTCGTGAGTCTCTCGCTTGTTACCGCGTTCCTAATCCACTACGATTTGGATATTTGATCCGAGGGGCCTCGCCCGATAGCACTAACCATCACGTGGGCATAGTATGGGCGTTCTGCGTCTTATGCATCAGAAGCTTAATAGACGCTTCGAAGCGGGCGCCGCCGGATTGGACCGGTAAGCTCCTCGCCTTTTTAGGAAGGTAGCTAGGTCTGCTCACCGCCGCGTTCGCAACGCAGGAGTTCCCGGGAGATGGCCCATGACCCCGGGGCATAGGTTTAGTCCGGCGTGCTGGCCTCTCTATTAAGCCTAGGTCGGGTTGCGGCGTATTGTTTGGCCGAGGTCGGGCATGGCCCAGAAAGTGTGTCCGCCGGAGTTAAGCGGCGTGGTGGGTAAGTTGGTGCAGCCTCTGCAGGAAGAAAACATCTATCGATAGCCCGTCCCTACGGTAACGGACACTTGGAGTTGTATCCCGATCGATACAACTAGAACTGGATACTTGTGATGAGAATTGGATGGTGATGAGTAATGAATTGTGATGATAAGCTGGATAGTATGGCTCGGGATTTCTTTCTCGCAGGGAGTCGAGAAAGGATCTCCGCCGAGGTTGATAACACCATCGCTACTTTACTTTATGCTACTCTACTCCCTCCTGTTCTCGCAAGATGGTGGGTTCGAGAAGATGCTAGTCTTCGATAGGACTAGGCCTTCTCTCTATTACGGCATTTCTGCGGCCCCACATATACAGCCTTCCTTTGATAATGTTGCATATGTAGTGTAGATCCTTGCTTGTGAGTACTTTGGATGAGTACTCACGGTTGCTTTGACCCCCCTTTCTCCCTTTCTTCTTCTTTCCGGTTGATGCAACCAGAAGACGGAGCCCAGGAGCCAGATGCCACCGTCGATGCCTACTACTACGTGAAGACCGCCGATGACCAGGAGTAGTTAGGAGGCTCCCAGGCAGGAGGCCTTGCCTTTTCGATCGTTCCTACTTTTGTGCTAGCCTTCTTAAGGCAAACTTGTCTAACTCATGTCTGTACTCAGATATTGTTGCTTCCGCTGACTCTTGTGTTTTCGAGCTTATGTATTCGAGCCCTCGAGGCCCCTGGCTTGTAACATAAAGGTTGTATTATTTTAATTTGTGTCTAGAGTTGTGTTGTGATATCTTCCCGTGAGTCCTTGATCTTGATCGTACACATTTGCGTGTATGATTAGTGTACGATTGAATCGAGGGCGTCACAAGATGCGACTGAGCTGCCACACACCTATAGTAAAATGAAGAATTTCCTTCATGCAGTTGGAATTGGATATGATATGATCCATGTTTGTAAGAATAATTGTGTTCTGTTCCGGAAGGATTATGCCAACTTAAGTGAATGCCCGAAATGCAAATCATCAAGATGGAAAGATGGTGATGCTGTGAAGAGGATTCCTCATAATGTTCTGAGACATTTTCCAATTACACCAAGGTTGCAGAGGTTGTTTCATGATGCTGAAACAAGAGAGGATGTACTGTGGCATTCTAGGAACCAGGAGTACAGAGATCAGAATGTAATGAGCAATCCGTCACATGGTAGTGAGTGGAAAAGCTTCAATCAGAAACAAAAAAAGTTTGTTGCTGACCCGAGAAACATTAGACTTGGCTTAGCTTCAGATGGATTTAACCCATTTGGCCACTAGAGCGCCACATATAGCATGTGGCCAGTGCTTGTTATCCCTTACAACATGCCTCCAAATGTCTGCACCAAAGAATCAAACTACATGATGTCCTTGCTCATCCCAGTCCAAAAAGTCCTGAAAGGTTTTTGATTTATTCATGGAGCCTCTTGTGGAGGAACTTCAACAGCTATGGAGGGTGTTCTCACCGAGACCTATATAGCAGCCCACCAAATTGATTTCTTTTCTGCGTCGTTATAATTTGGGGCATCCATGATTATCCGACTTTGGGCACTATGTCAGGGCGAACGACACATGGTTGCAATGCATGTGTTCGCTGTGATAGGAATCCGCTGTCATACGCAATACTTAGCAAGATCTGTTACATTGGACATTGTCGTTTCCTTGCCAAGGACAAGTCGCGTCCTACAAAATACCGAAGACATGTGTTCAATGCAAAGCATGAAAACCTGATGCGCCAAAGAGGCTCACCGCAGATGAGTTGCAAGTGGAATTAGAGAAGCTCAGGCATATTGCACCAGGAAACCATCCTGGTAATGGTAGCGGGAAAAGGAAGCATGGCAGGGCAGAAGAGAGATTATTGTTTACTCGCAGGTCCACTTTGTGGGACTTGGAGTATTGGAAAGATTTGGATCTGCGGCATAATCTGGATGTGATGCACATCGAGAAAAATATATGTGACAGCATTATCGGCACACTTCTTAATATTGAAGGCAAGACGAAAGATACCTTAAAATCTAGGATTAATTTGACACACCTGGGTATCAGAAAGGATTTGCAGGTGCAAGATGAAGATAAACCACGGGATATGGCACCAGCCGTACATCTTGGAAAAGGCAAAATGAAAAGAATTCTACGAGGTCCTGTCACGTGTGAGATTCCCACATGGATTTGCTTCCAACCCTGAAAGGAGAGTCAGTGCAGATGGAAACAAGGTACAAGGGTTGAAAACTCATGACCGCCACGTCCTACTTCAAAGGGTTTTACCTGTTATCCTTAGAGGATTGGGCCGCCCTGACTTATACAGAGCAGCTACAGAGTTGGGACAATTCTTCACGGAACTCTACAGTAGAAATATCAGGGTAGATGCTTTGGAGCGTCTTAGAGACAAGATACCAACTGTCCTATGCGACCTTGAGAAGATATATCCTCCAGCCTTTTTTGATGTGATGGTGCATTTGGCTGTTCATCTACCCGATGAGGCACTATTTAGAGGTCCAGTACAGTATGGCTGGATGTACCCTATTGAAAGGTGGCTCGACACTTTCAAGGCCTATGTTAGGAACAAAGCTAGACCCAGGGGTTCCATTGCACAGGCCTACATTGCTACAGAAGCGTTGACATTCTGCTCAAAATACATTGAAACAACTGATCTGCTTAGCAAGGAGGTGGGTGAAGACAATCCGAGGCTCATTGTTTTCGATTATTATGTTCGAGTTACAGGGAAGAGTCGACAAGAGGACAAACCTAAAGATTTGGACAAAATGGTTTGGTATGTGTTGAATAACTGTCCTGAGATACTACCTTATATCAAGTAAGTGCTAAGTATTGCAGCTTATACATCATAATCTACTAAACTTGCAGCACATTCTTATATATTTAGATGTTTGACGCGATCACTATGTTGTGTAGCATCTACAAAAAAGAGTTACTACTGCAAAATCCAGGAAACATTGACAAACTGGTTATGGCAGGATTTGCAAAATGGTTCAAGAGCCATGTAAGCTATTGAATTGCACTGTCAGTTTTTTTAATATATTGAGTACATAAGATGATCAACTTGTCTATTTTCTAACCATAGGTTAAGAAGATGCGGGAGGATGGGCATGCAGTTGATGATGCCCTTTACGCACTAGCAATGGGTCCTGATACTCGGGTAAGACATTATGAATCTTGCGTTGTTGGAGATGTGCGCTACAACACCCTTGCACGCGACGAAGGCAGGAAGACACAAAACAGTGCCATCATGAGCACGGATACGTATGATAGAGAGACATCTGAAATGTATGCTAACATAAGAGACATTGTTCAGTTGCAGTATATCTCCAGTTTCGAGGATCATCATTGTGTGGTTCTGTTGTGCTATCGTTGGAATAACCTGTTTTCCAGGATCGCAAAACCCAGAGCTGATGATTATTTCAAATCCATTAATGTCAAGGCGGCGTACCAGACCAACGAGCCTTTTATTTTGGCAAATCAAGCAACACAGATATTTTTCTTGGAAGACAAATTTGCACGTAGCGATGACTGGAGAGTATTGCAAAGGTTTGAGTAGACGAATTCGTTTAATGAAGTTGCACAACAATATGATGCTTACACTTCTCCTGATGTACAAGATTCCACAGTTGTTCCTAATATCTTTGAGAACGATCACGTCAATGACACTGGCGAAAAGATTGCCTGTCGTGCTGTGGCCATACAAGAGTTGATCAAGAAGAAGCCAACGTTCGAGGACATTGAGGATGATGAAGAAGATGACACTCTGGGGAATTATGATTCAGACTAATACACATGGCGAAGATGTTGACGCTGCTGCGGATGATGATTAGATTGCTTTTGTCGACGGTTGCTGTCGTAAGACTTTGTTTTATCTACTATGTGAAATTGTGTTTGCTATGACAATCAAACCCGATGAACGTGTTGTTTAGTATTTTGCTGTGAGAACATCACTTGTTATGTATGTTCATTTGTGTTTGGTGATTGTATGACGACTAAAACATGATGACATTGTTGTTTAGTTTTACTCATATTTGGCTGTGAAACTTGAATTTGATGACATAGTTTGCTGTTGGACTGCAATTTGCTCGACGTCTTCGAATGGGAACAAAGCTGACCCGATAGGGCCTCTGCTAATTTATTTATTACCAAAAGGGCCTATGCTATTTATTTATTTATGAGCAAAAGGGGATACCCCCCGATTTCTGTTAATAGAAATCATTAGATGTTCACAGTACTACGCCCAACCTGCTACATACGTGTTTCATTCATTACTAGTTTCAAAGAAAGTACTCATGTCATAGCCATCAATACATCACGCTGCTACATACACCGCAAATAAAGAGACAATCATCCTCTGAGCACATCGATTTTTCCCATTATCTTCACAAGCTCTTTCATCTCCTCATTGCTTGTCATTAACGCCGCTCAAAGAAATGTTGTTTGGCCATGATCAAAGGAATCTGCATCTTTAACCTTCTGCTCAGATCTTCCTCTTCTGCCGTTCCTTCGCCATTTGTCCAACACCCCAACCTTTGGTATTGGGATTCCTCGACTAACCAAATAATCAGCGTAGTTGCGTTCCCCACATCAACAACTTCCCAGAAATACAAATCACACGAATCTTCCCTTTTCTACACGAATCAAATTGGAAGATCATCAACCAAACTATTAAAAATACCAAAGAATCGAAAGCAGCGTAACAACACTTAAACATATTATTACCCCATGATTCGTGCATTTGTAGAAGACTCGCCGGGGTTGAGGATTGTGGTTGAGACGTGACGGATGACTCTGTGTGATTTGCAGCGGTGGAACCACACCAACGGGCAAATGGGTTGCTATGAGCAACCGTTGTGGTGCGTGTCTTGCGGGGTGTGATGAGACCCATGGCGATGGTACGGGTGGCGACTTACGCATATCTGGTTTTTGCCTGAAGAGCAGGTGGACGACCAACCAGCCGGACATGGTTGTCGCGCCGAGCTTCGATGCTAGGCGAGTAAGTAGAGAAGAGGAGAAGCGAACGTTGGATATGTCGGGCTTCACTACTTGCAGAGTAGCATAGCACCATATATAGTCATAGTCTAGGTTTGGATTCGAACCAGCTACAGGAGCACGTCTCTCTTTTTTCTAAAACTCAGCAATGTCTCTTTACTGGTACACTAGCTTGTTTTGTGCGCCTTCTCAAGTCTTTGATTTTATTTCTTTTTTTTTGCGAGGAAGGAAGGAGGACAAAATTGAGATTTCCTAGGACTCGAACCCAAACCTCTCGGTTGAAAACCAAGGGTGCTAGTCACTTATGTTGCGAACGTTCCCTAGGAGGAGGACGACAGATGAACGCATTTTCCTCGCAGTTTTAGTTGTGACGCAAGACCGAACGGTCGCAGTTTTGCGAATGTTATCAGGCGAACGAGCCCAGTTTTTCTTTTCTTCCCATATATAAAAAAGTATGCTACTTGTTGTCAGCTTAGTCAACAAACGATTGTGCCAACCTTGACAGTTGGATTGACATTCAACGTCTGTCATGTTTCTTCAGTCTCTTCTTTCTCCAGCCGCCAAAGCCAAACCAGCGCCGGCGGGACCGCCTGCTCCCGCCTCCCACGGCTGGCTGTGCTGCCGCGCACGCATCATGGCCACATCGCACCCTAAAACTCTGTGCATGTTCCCCGGCTCCTGTTCGTTCCTGTCCGAGGCCTCACCATCGTCCTCCGCCTTGGTTTCCTCGCCGCGGCGCCGCCCTCCGGTGTTGTCAACATGGTCAACAACCGAGAGGAATAAGGAGATGACTGTACATGGTGAGGATGACAGTAGGGACACAGCAGCACGCGCAGTAATTTTGTTTTTTCGGGACGGAGAAGGGTATCAACTGGGTTGTTCGGGAGCTGTGGCCCGTCTAGCACATGACCAGCCCAGTTTGTTTTTTTTCTTTCTGAAAATGGCTAGCGCAGCTATTTTGTTTTTTGCAGAATAACCAACGTAGGCCTACTTGTTTTTCTACGCCATGCTGGGCCGGAAATCTTTCAAGACGAGGAGGGATGCATTTTGCCCAGAAGATGGGCTATAAGTAATAAGAAATGGGCTATAAGTAATATTAAATGGGCTGTAAAATGAAAAAATACAGCAAACAGGCTATTAGTTCCAAAATACTTTTTTCTTGAGGATTTTGATATTTTAAATTTCATTGTTTTTGTGCGGGTAAAATTTCATTGGATTTCAATTAAGGTATGTTTAGTTTTTAAATTAATTTGAATTTGGCTAGAAATTTTGGGCTATATGCTGTTTGGGACAGATTTGGAGGCTGACTTGTGGGTCTACTAGGTTGATGTGTATGAAAGGCTTTGTCAACTTAGTCCACAAACGATTCTAGCAGTAGTGACAATTGGATGTTAATCCAACGGCCGTGCTACTTCTTCAATATCTGATCTTCTTGCTCCAGCCGCCCAAACCAGCGCCGGTGGGACTACCTGCTCCCGTCTCCCGTGGCCGGCTATGCTGCCGCACAGGCCGCACCGCCCCACCCTACTCCATTGCTGGTCAGGCCATTCCTCTACTCACCCACACCTTCTGTTATTTTCCGCATGACGGCGCCGACCAAGAACCTCGTACTCCCCACCGCATGGGCAAACACCGCCGACTCTTCCCGGCTCCGTGTCGCTCCCTTCCTAGGCCTCATTGCCGTCCACCGCCCTGCTGCTCTCGGCGCGCCGTGGTCAACGTGGTCAACGAACGACATCCACCGGAAGTGGACTGTACGTGGAGAGGCTGACAGCTGGGTCCACGACCGCACACAAGGAAGTGCCTCCTTATTACGTGCAAAA
Organism: Aegilops bicornis; assembly: GCA_021605145.1. NCBI lineage: Eukaryota > Viridiplantae > Streptophyta > Magnoliopsida > Poales > Poaceae > Aegilops > Aegilops bicornis. The sequence goes on along the minus strand of CM038675.1, from coordinate 631,848,072 downwards.
TAATGATTCCTCCACCTGACACTTGGGACCCACCGGAAGGGCCTCTGTATTTCGTGAAAAAAATGTTCCCCCCGCTAACAGGTCGGACCCACCAGCTATATCTTCGCACACAAGGAAGTTCCTCCTTAGTACGCACAAAAAAATGAATACTACCCCTACTAGCTGGGACCCAGCATAGTGGGAGGCTGACATGTGGGCCTATTAAGTTGACGATGATGGAGGGCTTTGTCAACTTAGTCAATATGAACGATTCTAGCTCGAGTAACTGTACGATGTCCATCCAACGGTCATATTGCTTCTTCAACCTCTGGTCTTCTTGCTCCAAATACCAAAGCAAGACCGGTCGTGTCCGCCCGCTTCCCCGCCTCTCGTGGGTCGGCCAGGTCAGCCATGAGGCCTCACCGCCCCCTACTACTCCCACCGCTGGCCAGGCCCTACGGCGAGGGCAGCCTCACACCGCAGCCAAACCCGTGAACCCTCATACTCCTCTCCGCGTGGGCATCCACTACCGCGTCTTCACCGGCTCCGCGTCGTCCCCTTCCTAGGCCTCGCAGTCATCCACCGCCTTGGTCCTCTCGGCGCGGCGTGGTCAATGTGGTCAATGAACGACTTCCATCGGAAGAGTACTGTACGTGGAGAGGCTGACAGCTGGGTCCACGGCCGCATCAAGGAAGTGCCTCCTCATTACGCGCAAAATAATGATTCCTCCACCTGACAGCAGGGACCCATCGGACGGGCCACTATATTTCACAAAAAAAACGTTTCCCCCTGACTGTTGGGACCCACCAGCTATATTCTTCGCACACAAGGAAGTGCCTGACAGTCGGGACCCACCCGGTCGAAGCGTACGTAGCGTTGTCATTCTGGTCGCGAACGTGTACGTACATATGATCGGTCTGTCTGCAGGCTGCAACGATGAACCGTGGCCGTGCAAGGAAGGGCATGTGTCGTAGTAGAGGCGCGCACGTGTCGTAGTAGAGGCGCGCACGTAGCATGTACACGTATGTACAGCGGCCAGGGTGCAAGAAAGCAACACGACCACGCACTCTACATAACGAAGCGGGTCTCGAACGCCTACTCGCGCATACGTACGGCCAGGGCTCGTGTACATGGCTGGGTCGGAACGGAGAAACTGCGTCGTCATCGTGTTCATGGGGAGGCAACAGAATGCGTCGTGTTCATCGGGAGGCAAAAGAATGCGTGCTGTTCATCGGGAGCCAACCGGCTTGGACGGAACAGGCGATGGAAACCAGGCCTGGCGTACCGGAGAACGGAGGAAACGGCCTTGTGTTTGACCGGCCACAGTGGAAACGGGATCCTGTTCATCGGGAGGGGTCTGGCGTACCGCAAAACGGAGGAAACGGACCTCCTACGGTCAAAACAGGGTCCTGTTGATCGGGAGGGGTGTGGCGTACCGCAAAACGGAGGAAACGAACTTGTGTTGGAGCGCTACGGTCGAAATAGGGGTCCTGTTCATTGGGAGGGGTGTGGCATACCGCAAAACGGGACTCCACGGGATACTGTTCATCTCCACCATCGACCTCCTCCAGCCTCCACGGGCTACTGTTCATCCACCGTCGACCTCCTCCAGCCTCCACCTACGACTGTTCATCCACGGTCTCATGTTCATCCAGCCTCCACCGCTCCTCCACCGGCTACTGTTCAACCAACCCTCTCCACGGGGTCCTATTCAACCACCCCTCCACGGGCTACTATTGATCCAGCCCTCCACCGGCTACTGTTCAACCAACCCTCCACCGGCTACTGTTCAACCAGCCCTCCACGGGGTCCTGTTCATCCAGCCCTCCACGGGGTCCTGTTCATCCACCTTCTCGATTGATCGGGGTACTGTTCATCCAGCGGCAACAGACTCTACTACCACCGGTTCCTGTTCATCCAACCCCCACCGGGAACTGTTCATCCAAACCCCCCAACAACACTCACTGTTCATCCACAGGCAGCATCGATCGGCTTCAGCTAGCAGCAGAGTGAAGGAATCGCCGATCGGGTTCGATTAACGACAAGGGATCGATCGATCGCTCGGGTTCGATAACGCCAGTAGCTCTGCGGCAATCGCTCGGGTTCAGTTAAAGCCCAACGCCTCGCTCTGGTTCAGTTAGAGCCCAACGCCTCGCACACACGCGTGTACGTACGAGAGAAACGCCACCTTAATCGGGAACTCCCCGATATTTTCCTCGCCCTCGCTCCTGCCATGGTTTTTTCCGTCATGGACGACCCAAAGAATGTCATGCAGCTGCGTCTCCGGCCCGCCCAGGACGAAAAGCCCATTTTCTGTCATGATTTTTTGTCATAGAAATAGGACCCCACCACATCTATGATGATAGTGGGTTTTGTCACAGTTATCGTCATAGAAGTGTCATAAGTATGACAGAAAAAAAATTCGTTCGGCCCAAAATGTCACAGATGTGTCTTTTTTTTGTAGTGAGGACACACCTTTTGGATAACACTTGAAGGAAGTCACTAGTACCTAAGCATCAGAATACCAAGCTTCACCAGGACCTACACCGCCACTCTACCTAAAGAGGAGCGTTGGACTATTTGAGTACATGTTCCAGGAAGGACGTTCACACCAGTTACCGAGCCCATCGAGTTTTCCTTTGATGCACCAACCTGGAGTCTAGGAAAGAGCATGGCCGCCCACATCGCCACGGGACGCATTGGCGAGGTATACAATAAGGATCTTAAGGACACCATCTACCAAATATGTGGACGCCGAGATGAGCAATGGGACATTATATGCACCAGGAAGGTGATACGTCTCCAACATATCTATAATTTATGAAGTATTCATGCTATTATATTATCTGTTTTGGATGTTTATGGGCTTTACTAAACACTTTATATTATTTTTGCGACTAACCTATTAACCGGAGACCCAGCCCAAATTGCTGTTTTCTTGCCTATTTCAGTGTTTCGAAGAAAAGGAATATCAAACGGAGTCCAAACGGAATGAAACCTTTGGGAGAGTTATTTTTGGAACGGAAGCAATCCAGGAGACTTGGAGTAGGCGTCAGGGATGATTCAAGGAAGCCAGGAGGCAGGGAGGCGCGACCTACCCCCCTGGGTGCGCCCCCACCCTTGTGGGCCCCTCGTGGCTCCCCTGACCGACTTCTTTCGCCTATATATGTCCATATACCCTAAAAACATCGGGGAACACAATAGATCGGGAGTTCCACCACCGCAAGCCTCTGTAGCCACCAAAAACCAATCGGGACCCTGTTCCGGCACCCTGCCGGAGGGGGGATCCCTCACCGGTGAACATCCTCATCATCCCGGCGCTCTCCAAGACAAGGAGGGAGTAGTTCACCCTCGGGGCTGAGGGTATGTACCAGTAGCTATGTGTTTGATCTCTCTCTCTCTCTCTCTCTCTATCGTGTTTTGAGGTGGTACGATCTTGATGTATCACGATCTTTGCTATTGTAGTTGGATCTTATGATGTTTCTCCCCCTCTACTCTCTTGTAATGGATTGAGTTTTCCCTTTGAAGTTATCTTATCGGATACAGCCTTTAAGGATTTGAGAACACTTGATGTATGTCTTGCATGTGCTTATCTTTGGTGACAATGGGATATCACGTGATCTACTTGATGTATGTTTTGGTGATCAACTTGCGGGTTCCGTGACCTCATGAACTTATGCATAGGGGTTGGCACACGTTTTCGTCTTGACTCCCGGTAGAAACTTTTGAGCACTCTTTGAAGTACTTTGTGTTGGTTTGAATAGATGAATCTGAGATTGTGTGATGCATATTGTATAATCATACCCATGGATACTTGAGGTGAAATTGGAGTATCTAGGTGACATTAGTGTTTTGGTTGATTTGTGTATTAAGGTGTTATTCTAGTACGAACTCTATGATAGATCGAACGGAAAGAATAGCTTCGTGTTATTTTACTACGAACTCTTGAATAGATCGATCGGAAAGGATAACTTTGAGGTGGTTTCGTACCCTACAATAGTCTCTTCGTTTGTTCTCCGCTATTAGTGACTTTGGAGTGACTCTTTGTTGCCTATTGAGGGATAGTTATATGATCCAATTATGTTATTATTGTTGAGAGAACTTGCACTAGTGAAAGTATGAACCCTAGGCCTTGTTCCGTAGCATTGCAATACCGTTTGTGTGCACTTTTATCATTAGTTACCTTGCTTTTTTTATATTTTCAGATTACAAATACCCATATCTATCATCCATATTGCACGTGTATCACTATCTCTTCGCCGAACTAGTGCACCTATACATTTTACCATTATATTGGGTGTGTTGGGGACACAAGAGACTCTTTGTTATTTGGTTGCAGGGTTGTTTGAGAGAGACCATCTTCAACCTACGCCTCCCACAGATTGATAAACCTTAGGTCATCCACTTGAGGGAAATTTGCTACTATCGTACAAACCTCTGCACTTGGAGGCCCAACAACGTCTACAAGAACAAGGTTGCGTAGTAGACATCAGAAGGATAGGTCCATTGTAGCCTACATCCAGGAGTTAAATCAACACATTCGTCATCAGGAGAACCAGATGTGCGCCAATATGATAGACATGAAGAAGGTGATGACCAGGAACATGGAGCTAGAAGAGGAACTCAAGTATACACGCGATGGATATGAAGAGGAAACTGTTGTACTACTGGAGAAGAACGAAGACCTGAAGAAGAAGCTAGGAATATTCATGGGAGATCCCAAACCTGAAGAGGACAAACATCTAGAAGACTACATCATAATAGACGACACCGACTCCGACACGCATAGTGATGATGATTATGAAGACGAAGCTGGAGCAGATATCATGGAGTCATCTACCGATCAAAATTTCTAGTCGACCACCATATTACCATTAGTATTTCCCCATGAATATAGTAATAGTCCGAGCAGTTTGTAACGATAGTTTAGATTGATTGTATGATATTTTTTGAATTGAGTGGTGTGAAATGAATGTGTTTGTCTCTTGTGCATATGGGTAGTGATTTCTCTTTAGACCTCACTCTATTCTGTTCTCACCCCTCTAAACCAATCAGATGCCTCCGAGACGTGACCCCGGATTTGCCTTCCCACCGGAGCTCACTCAGTTGATCTAACAGCAGAATGCCTTGATGCAGTTGCTAGTCCAGAACCTAGGCAAAAAAAAACAACAACAACAACCCACCGCCACCACCTCCAGTGGACAACTTAGCCCGTTTTCTGAGGTTGAATCCGCCGGTGTTCTCTAGTAGCACCGATCCGATTGTTGCTGATGACTGGGTCCACAGGATTGGAAGGGAGCCGACCACCACAGGTTGCACAAATGCTGAGAAGGTGCGCTTTGCCGCACACCAACTGGATGGACCCACAATCTCATGGTGGGAGAATTACACAGCCACTTTCCCCGTGGCAAATGTCACTTGGGATCAGTTTCAGCAAGCATTCCGTACTGCACATGTCTCAACTGGAGCCATGAGTATGAAGAACCATGAGTTTCGCAACTTGCGCCAGGGGAACCGTACCGTGACGCAGTACGTGGATGAGATCAGCAAGTTAGCCCGTTATGCCCTAGATGATGTGGCAACAAACGCCGGAAAGCAGGATAAGTTTATGGAGGGGCTGAATGATGAGCTGATTATGCAGTTGATGGTGGCAACATTTGCCAACTACCAAGAGTTGGTAGATAGGGCCCTCATGATTGAAGGAAAGCAACAACAGATAGAGAGCCGCAAACAAAAGTATGGACAAGGGAAGTACAACTCTGGAGCTCAGCAGAAGCCTCCTTTTACCCCCGAACTCGGGAGGACATACCCATCATAACCATGGAGGCCACACCCACAATGGAGGAATTCCACATAACCACAGTGGCCCTAAGAATGGAAATGGAAATGGAGGAAGCAAAGCAATGAGCTGCTCCAACCCAAAGAACACCCGCCAAGAAGGATCTAAGCCATGTAACTTGTTTCAAGTGCGGGAAGACTGGACACTACGTTAATAAATGTCCTGAAACAAAGAATGGTAATGGCAATGGAAGCTCTGGAAAGTAGCCCAATCCCTTCACCAGAGGTCAGGTGAACCACATCAACATAGAGGAAGTTGAAGAGCAGCCTGACGCAGTGATTGGTAAGTTTTTGATTAAGTCATTTACCGCTCTCGTTCTTTTTGACACTAGTGCATCACATTCATACATATCAAGGGGATTGTGGACAAGTTTAAATTGCCAACATTAGCCCTTAGGTCACCCATGTTAGTAAGCTCACCAGGAGCGGAGTATATGGCCAGCCGATGGTGTGATCGGTTACCATTAACCATTGGTAACCATGTCTTTCCCTCAGACCTAATAATTTTGGAGTCACAAGGATAGGATATAATACTAGGTATGGATTGGCTATCGAAGTATGGAGGAAACATTGACTGTGCTAGCAATTCGATACTACTAACCACCCCTAAGGGAAAGAGGATCAAGTATGTATCTAGGCATGCGCCAAGGAGGACTCAAGTAAATTCCCTTTCGGGAGTTGTTCAGGAGGAAGTGCCAGTTGTAAAGGATTACCCTGATGTTTTTCCGGAGGAGTTACGTGCATGCCACCGGGTCAAGATATAGAATTTTGATAGAGCTATTGCCCGCACCGACCAATTTCAAAGAGACCGTGTCGGTATGCCCGCGAATCTAATTCGGAGGAAATTAAGAAGCAGATTAAGGAGTTATTGGAGAAAGGTTACATCCGACCAAGTTCATCACCGTGGGGAGCCCCATCGCTCCTATTTGAGAAGAAGGATGGATCCTTGAGAATGGTTGTTGATTATCATGCATTGAATGAAGTGACGATCAAGAACAAGTACCCACTACCGATGATCAATGATTTATTTTACCAGCTACAGGGAGCCAAAGTATTATCAAAGGTCGATCTTCGATCGGGATACAACCAGCTGAAGATCCCAGAACAGGATATACCTAAGACAACTTTTATCACAAGGTATGGGCTATATGAGTACATGACCTTGTCTTTTGGATTGACTAACGCCCCTGCCTATTTTATGAGTATGATGAATAAGGTGTTCATGGAGTTCTTGGATAAGTTTGTTGTGGTGTTCATTGATGACATATTGGTGTACTCGAAGAATGAAGAAGAACGCAAGGAACATTTACGCTTAGTTCTCGAGAAGCTCAGGGAACATCAGATATACGCCAAGTTTAGCAAATGTGAGTTTTGGTTGAAAGAAGTTGGATTTCTTGGACATGTTATATCAGGGGAAGGTATAGCAGTAGACCCTACCAAGGTTCAGTCTTTTACTGAGTGGTTGGCACCCACCTCAGTTGGAGAGATCCACAGTTTTCTGGGACTCGCAGGATATTATAGGAGATTCATTGAGAATTTTTCCAAGATTGCGAAGCCCATGACAGAGTTGTTGAAGAAGAACACCAAGTTCAAATGGACCGAGGAATGTGAGGCCAGTTTTCAGGAGTTGAAGAAACGTTTAGTTACAGCCCCAGTGCTAATTCCAAGTGTATTGTGACGCTTCTCGCTTAGGACTTGGAGGTGTGCTTATGCAAGACGGAAGGGTTGTTTCATATGCCTCATGTCAGCTTCGACCTCATGAGTTGAATTATGCCACACATGATTTGGAGTTGGCAGCCGTAGTGCATGCGCTCAAGACCTGGAGACATTTTCTTATTGGAAACTGTTGTGATGTATACACGGATCATAAGAGTCCGAAGTACATTTTCACGCAGAAGGAGTTGAATCTCAGGCAGAGGAGATGGTTAGAGCTCATAAAGGATTATGACATGAAGCTACACTATCATCCAGGAAAGGCCAATGTTGTAGCAAACACTTTGAGCCGCAAGAGTTATGTGAATACTCTCGTAACCGGAGGATTGCCGCAGGAGTTGGCCGACGATCTCAGGGAACTTCGTTTGGAGATAGTTCCGAGAGGTTTTGTTGCAGCATTGGAGGTCCAGTCCACATTGTTGGGAAAGATTCAAGAAGCCCAGAAGAATGATAACGAGATTGCGGAAATAAAGGAAAGATGAGCAAAGGAAAGTCCAAAGGATTTTGTGAGGATGAGCACGAGACTTTATGGTTTGAGGACCGAATTTATGTGCCCAATGATTCAGAGATCAGGAAGCTAATACTTCAGGAGGCTAATGACTCGCCATACTCGATTCACCCAGGAAACACCAAGATGTATTTGGATTTGAAGGAACGCTTACGGTGGATGTGTATGAAGAAGGATATTGCCGAGTATGTAGCAAGATGTGATGGATGTCGAGAGTCAAGGCGTAACACCGTAAGCCGCCAGGATTACTACAACCTATGCCGATACCCGAATGGAAGTGGGATAAACTTGGCATGGATTTTATCACCGTATTACCCAGGACCCGACTGGAAACATGGTTTACTTCAAAGTTTTGGAATCAGTTGCACCAGACTTTGGGTACTAGGCTAGAGTTCAGTACAGCCTTTCATCCGCAGACAGACGGACAGACCGAGAGAGTCAATCAGATTCTGGAGGACAAGTTGAGAGCTTGTGTGCTAGATTATGGATCTAGTTGGGATGATAATTTTCCCTACATAGAATTCTCATACAACAACAGCTACCATGCTAGTTTGAAGATGGCCCCTTTTGAAGCCTTATATGGAAGGAGGTGCAGGACACCATTGATCTGGGATGAAGTTGGAGACCGTCGGTTGTCCAGACCAGATTTAATCAAAGAGTCTGAAGAGAAGGTTAAGTTGATTCGTGATAGACTGAAGGTAGCTCAGTCCAGGCAGAAAAGTTATGCCGATACGAAACGCAAGGAGGTAGCCTATGAAATCGGAGACAGAGCGTATCTTCGTGTGTCACCACTGCGAGGTGTTAAACGATTTGGAGTTAAAGGAAAGTTAGCCCCAATATTTGTAGGACCATATCGAGTTTTGAAACGTATGGGAGAAGTGGCCTACAAGTTTGAATTACCCGAGGGATTGTCAGGAGTTCATGATGTGTTTCACGTTTCCCAATTGAAGAAGTGCCATGCAGAGATGGCCGATATTCCTCTGAGAGATACAGTGCCCCTGGAGGCAATTCAGTTGGAAAGTGACCTAACTTACAAGGAGAAACCCGTCAAGATTCTCGAGTTTGCCAGCCGAGTTACACGCAGCAAGGTTATCAAGTTTTGCAAAGTTCAGCGGAGCCACCATACCGAGGAAGAAGCCACCTGGGAGTGAGAGGAAGACCTACGGAAAGACCACCCACACCTATTTTCTAGCCAACCTGAATCTCGAGGGCGAGATTCATCTTAAGGGGGTAGGTTTGTAACATCCCAATTTTCAATTTGGATGTTAATCACTAGGTCATCATATGCATCCATGCTCTTTGCATTTTGAATTGGTTTGATTTGCACATTTTGATCCTAAAAACCTTAAGCAACTCAAGGACCATTGGAGAGAGTTGGAGGTTTCATAAAAATCCATTTTTGAATTATTCAAAATTGGTAAATTGGATCAAAGTGATTTTTATTTGAAATTATTTTTCTGATTATTTTGAAAATAAATAAAATAATGAGAGAAGATAACATGGCTTTTTCAAAACAAAGGAAATAACAGAAATTTAATTTTAAATAAAAATATTTATTTTATCGAATTTTATCTCAGATTTTATTTGAGTAAATTAGGGAAAATTTGCATTTTTAAAAATTGCATTTTAGCCCAGAAAAAGGTTCATGTTGTCCTAAATAATAGTAGAGGACCGTGAAAATTGTTTTTGGGATTATAAGATTTTTATTTATTTTATTATGGATGTTTTTTCCATTTCAGTGAAATTAATAAAAATCACATGTGACCTAAGCTGGGTACCGAAGCCCTGCCAAGAAGTCACTTGACCTTCACACATACATTGCCGCCAGACTTGAGGAGTCCGAGCACGCCCGCGCGCCCTCACCCCCGGGCCTTTATAAGCCACCACCCCGGCCCCCTCTCTCCTCAGCCGCCCAACCCCGCCACCCGCCACATGCCACCGCCCATGACGCCACTGGCCTCACAAGGCCACTCCTCCCTTGGCCACCGCCATACCGACCGCCCTTAACGCAGCACGCCACTCAGAGGAAGCCGCTGCCGCCGGTTTTCTCACTCCGAGCCGGTATAAAACCGACCCGCCTCCCTGTTTTTTTCGGTTTATTCGTTTAGATCGGTTCTTTAGGGTTCGCTAATTAGTGAACGTTCACCCATTAGTTTCTTATAATGAATGATTTCGTTCGTTTAGTCCTGATAGCGAACATTCATTCCGCAGATTTTTCTTTTTCTGTTTATTTTCGTCCAGGGACCTATCCGTAATTAGTTTTATTGCAGATTAGTCCCTAATCTTCAAACCTTCGCTACTTTTTGCTCGTTTATCCAAATCCAGTGAAACCAATGCCAAAATCTTCGTCTCGATCCCCTCTGTCTAGATAATCAACTTGAACATGGTTTTGACAATTTAAAATTTGGTTTCAAGCAGATTTGAATTTGAACTTCTTTTGATCGTAGTTTGAGTTTCGTAACTCCGTTTTGATTGATTCTTTTTGCAAATCGAAGCCCTTCACTCGAACTTTCAGTTTATATCTTTTCTTTTGGGTTTTACCTTTGTATCTGCTTGAGTGCTTATGTATGCTATTGTTTGTTCACGATAGAGTTTCCGGAGTGCGAGGCTTGCTACTACGAATCACTCGGGTTTTCCGATCGTCAGCAAGGCAAGTAACACTTTGATCTTATCCCTTTTACCACCTAGTTTTATGCATTAGTTTCAACCCTCAAACATTGCATAAGTAGGATTGATAACATGTGGGTATTGGGAAGTAGTTGATGAGGTAGAACCTATTGTCTTATACTCAAACCTTGGGTGTTACTACGTTATGCTTATACTGCTATGCTATGCTCGTAGACGTGGATTGGTTTGAGAGAATTCATGAAAGATGTGAGAGTTATTGTTAACTAAGGTTTAACTTAAGGTGCCTACTTTAACACACATCTGGGTGGATTGGTTGTGGGCACCTGGGGATATACCAGTGTTGTCCAAAGGAGATCCCGGGGAAACCGTGTGATCATCATATGGTTTGCCACCCAGGCTCAAAGGGATCATAATGTTATTCATGCTGGAAACTTCCGTGTGTAGCCACAAGACATTATGGGCTCTGGCATAGTTGAGTATGTTGTGTGACCTCTTTCAGTGGTACACTAGCGGATGTAGGTGATGTAGGTGGTACTTTCTACCCATTGTAAAGAGTTAACGCTTCCGAAAGACTGTGTCTCGGTCATCCGTTTCTCAAACATCATGTAGTGCAAGAAATTCAACGGAGGAGATCGAGCCTTGTGGGGAAAAGTGCGCAAACCTCTGCAGAGTGCACAACCTAATCATGGTTAGCCATGTCCCTGCTATGGACATCTTGAGTATCTGGTACTTGAATTATTATTGTTGATCTCATCACTCTATTTAATTAATTTGTCGAGTTATTAACTTTTAACTTGGGATTGAGTTGGGGTTACCTTCTCAATGTTTTCAACCAACTTTGTAGTTAAATAAAATATATTCCTTTGTTGTAGGGAAAAACTAGTTTTATGCAAATGATAACCATAGAGCCTCTACCAGCCATATATGCATGTAGTGATAGTTGTTATTCTGTTCATTGGTATACACTTGTTATTTTGCCAGCATATTCCATGTGTTGGCCTACACAGGCTGCAACGTATCATGTTGCAGAATTTTCAGACGAAGAGTAAGGTGCGCTAGGTCATTGTCGTGCACTCAGTTTTTCCATGGAGTTGGATGGACTCATTTATCTTCGAAGCTTCCGCAGTTGTCTTATTTAGATGGCCTTCAGCCATATTATTGTAATAAGTTCTCTTTTGAGACATTCGATGTAATAAGTGTGCGATTGAACTCTGCAATAAATCCTCGAGTATTGTGTGTGTCAGCAATACCGATCCAGGGATGACACTTAAGCACAGAGACTTGACCGTCTGAGGTCTGGTCGCTACATTATCTGTGGTAGAAGGTGTGCCCAATAGTTTCTTTAGAGTATCCTATGAAGATGCACTTCTCCGATTTAGGTTCGAGCTTATCAGGCTGAAGCATTTTGGCATAAGCGTCGCATCCCCAAAACTTTAAGAAACGACAGCTTAGGTATCTTGCCAAACCACAGTTCATACGGTGTTGTCTCAACGGATTTAGACGGTGCCCTATTTAACGTGAATGCGGCTGTCTCTAATGCATAACCCCAAAATGATAGTGGTAAATCGGTAAGAAACATCATAGAACGCACCATATCTAATAAAGTACGGTTACGACGTTCAGACACACCATTATTCTCTGGTGTTCCAAGTGGCGTGAGTTGTGAAACAATTCCACATTGTTTTAAATGAAGGCCAAACTCGTAACTCAAATATTTGCCTCCATGATCAGGTCATAGAAACTTTATTTTCTTGTTACGATGATTCTCCACTTCACTCTGAAATTTTTGAAATTTTCAAATGTTTCAGACTTGTGTTTCATCAAGTAGATATACCCATACCTACTCAAATCATGTGTGAAGGTCAGAAAATAATGATACCCGCCGCGTGCTTCAACACTTATCGGACCGCATACATCAGTATGTATCTCCAATAAGTCATTAGCTCGCTCAATTGTTCCGGAGAACGGGGTTTTAGTCATCTTGCCCATGAGGCATGGTTCGCAAGTATCAAGTGATTCCAAAAGCCCATCTGCATGGTGTTTCATCATGCTCTTTACACCAATATGTCCTAAATGGCAGTGCCACAAGTATGTTGCACTATCATTACCAACTTTGTATGTTTTGGCATCAATACTATGAATATGTGTATCACTACGATCGAGATTCAATAAACCATTTACATTGGGTGTATGACCATATAAGGTTTTATTCATGTAAACAAAACAACAATTTTTGTCTGACTTAAATGAATAACCGTATTGCAATAAACATGATCAAATCATATTTGCTCAACACAAACACCAAATAACATTTTTTTAGGTTCAATACTAATCCCGAAGGTAGAGAGAGTGTGCGATGGTGATCGTATCAACCTTGGATTTATTTCCAACACACATTGTCACCTCGCTCTTTACTAGTCTTTGTTTATTCTGCAACTCCTGTTTTGATCTACTAATCTTAGCAACTGAACCAGTATCAAATACCCAGGGGTTACTATGAATACTAGTAAGGTACACATCAATAACATGTATATCAAATATACCGTTGTTCACTTTGCCATCCTTCTTATCCGCCAAGTATTTGGGGCAGTTCCGCTTCTAGGGACCATTCCCTTTGCAAGAGAAGCACTCGGTTTCGTGCTTAATTCCAGCTTTGGGCTTCTTCACGGGAGTGGCAACTTGCTTGCCATTCTTCTTGAAGTTCCCATTCTTTCCCTTTGCCCTTTTCTTGAAACTAGTGGTCGTGTTAACCATCAAAACTTGATGCTCTTTCTTGATTTCTACCTTTGCCTATTTCAGCATCGCGAAGAGCTCGGGAATCGTTTTCATCATCCCTTGCATATTATAGTTCATCACGAAGTTCTAGTAGATTGGTGATAGTGACTAGAGAACTCTGTCAATCACTATCTTATCTGGAAGATTAACTACCACTTGATTCAAGCGATTGTAGTGTCCAGACATTCTGAGCACATGCTTACTGGTGATCTATTCTCCACCATCTTGTAGGCAAAGTACTTGTCAGAGGTCTCATACCTTTCGACACGGGCATGAGTCTGAAATACCAGTTTTAGCTCTTGGAACACTCATATGCTTCGCGGTGTTCAAAACAGTTTTGAAGTCCCGGTTCTAGGCCGTAAAGCATGGCACACTAAACTATTAAGTAGTCATCATATCGAGCTTGCCAAAAGTTCATAATGTCTCAGATCTGCTCCTGCAATAGGTCTCTACCAAGCGGTGCATCAAGGACATGATTCTTCTATGCATCAATGAGGATAATCCTTAGATCACGGACCCAGTCCACATCATTGCTAGTATCATCTTTCAACTTATTTTTCTCTAGGAACATATAAAAAATAGGGGAGCTACATTGCAAGCTATTGATCTACAACATAGATTTGCAAATACTACCAGGAGTAAGTTCATGATAAATTAAGTTTAATTAATCAAATTACTAATGAACTCCCATTTAAATCAACATCCCTCAAGTTGTCTAAGTGATACATGATCCAAATCAACTAACACATCTCTGATCATCACGTGAGATGAGGTAGTCATCAATGGTGAACATCTCTATGTTGATCACATCTACTATATGACTCACGTTCGACCTTTCGGTCTCAATTGTTCCGAGACCATGTCTGTACATGCTAGGCTCGTCAAGTTTAACCCAAGTATTCCGTGTTTGTAAATCTGGCTTACACCCGTTGTATATGAACTAGAGTCTATCACACCCGATCATCACATGGTGCTTCGAAACGACGAACTTTGGCAACAGTGCATACTCAGGGAGAACACTTTTATCATGAAATTTAGTGAATGGGTCATCTTATAATGCCACCTCCGTTCCAAGCAAAATAAGTTGCATAAAGGATAAACATCACATGCAACTAAAATATGTGACATGATATGGCCATCATCATCTTGTGCTTTTGATCTCCATCTCCAAAGCAATGTCATTGATCTCCATCATCACCGACTTGACACCTTGATCTCCATCATTGCGTCCTGGTCGTCTCGCCAACTATTGCTTCTACAACTATCGCTAACACATAGTGATAAAGTAAAGCAATTACATGGCGTTTGCATTTCATACAATAAAGAGACAACCATAAGGCTCCTGCCGGTTGCCGATAAATTATGGAACATGATCATCTCATATAATAACGTATATCACATAATGTCTTGACCATATCACATCACAACATGCCCTGCAAAAACAAGTTAGACGTCCTCTACTTTGTTGTTGCAAGTTTTACGTGGCTCCCACGGGCTTCTAGCCAGAACTGTTCTTACCTACGGCAAACACCACAATGGTGATTCATCAAGTTTGCTGTTTCAACCTTCTTCAAGGACCGGCCGTAGTCAAATTCGATTCAACTAAAGTAGGAGAATCAGACACCCGCCAGCCACCTTTATGCAAAACTAGTTGCATGTCAGTCGATGGAACCGATCTCATGTATGTGGACATGTAAGGTTGGTCCGGGCCGCTTCATCCTACAATACCACCGAATCAAAATAAGACATTGGTGGTAAGCAGTATGACTATCACTGCCCAGAACTCTTTGTGTTCTACTCGTGCATATCATTTACGCATAAACCTGGCTCGGATGCCACTGTTGGGAAACGTTGCATGGAAAACAAAAAAAATTCTACGCACACGCAACGATCTATCCATGGAGATGCATAGCAAGGAAGGGGGAGAGTGTGTCAACGTACCCTCGTAGACTATAAGCGGAAGCATTTGATAACGCGCTTGATATAGTCGAATTTTCTTCTCGATCAAACCGATCGAGTACCGAACGTACGTCACCTCCGCGTTCAGCACACGTTCGGCTCGATGACGTCCGCGCCTTCTTGATCTAGTAATACGGAAAGGTAGTGGATGAGTTCTGGCAGCACGATGGTGTGGTGACGGTAACGGTGAAGTTATCTCCGCAGGGCTTCGCCTAAGCACTACGAAAGTATGACCGGGGGTGTGAATGGTGGAGGGGGGCACCGCACACGGCTAAGGCAATGTTGTGTTTTGTTAGGTGCCCCCTCCCTCATATATATAGGTGGGGGTGGAGGGAGCAGCCAGGAGGGCGCCCCAAGTAGGCCGAATCCTACTTGGGGTCCTCCCCAAGTGGCGCCCCCTTTCCTTATATAGGTGCGGGGGAAAGGCAGGGGAGGGAGGCGCCCCCCTTTCCATTCTCCCATGAGAGGGAAAGGCAGGAGGGGCGAGCCCTCCCCCCTTTCCTTCCCTAGGGCTGGCCGGCCAGGGAAAGGGGCGCACCGGCCCCGTGTGGGCTAGTCTGTCCCTCCCTTGGCCCATTAAGCCCATATACCTACCGGGGGTTGTCCGGAACCCCTTCCAGTGACCCGATGGCTACTCGGTGCATCCCGAAACCCTTTCGGTGTCCGAATACCATCGTCCTATATATCAATCTTTACCTCTCGACCATTTTGAGACTCCTCGTCATGTCCGTGATCTCATCCGGGACTCCGAACAAAATTCGGTCACCAAATCATATAACTCATATAACATTATATCGTCATCGAACGTTAAGCGTGCGGACCATACGGGTTCGAGAACTATGTAGACATGACCGAGACACCTCTCTGGTCAATAACCAATAGCGGAATCTGGATGCCCATATTGGCTCCTACATATTCTACGAAGATCTTTATCGGTCGAACCATTATGACAACATACGCAATTCCCTTTGTCCATCGGTATGTTACTTGCCTGAGATTTGATTGTCGGTATCTCTATACCTAGTTCAATATCGTTACCGGCAAGTCTCTTTACTTGTTCCGTAATACATCATCTTGTAACTAACTCATTAGTCATTTGCTTGCAAGGCTTCTTATGATGTGTATTACTGAGAGGGACCAGAGATACCTCTCCAATACTCGGAGTGACAAATCCTAATCTCGATCTATGCCAACTCAACAAACACCTTAGGAGATACCTGTAGAGCATCTTTATGATCACTCATGTCTATGATTAGGAAACCTTAACCATCTTTGATCAGCGAGCTAGTCTAGTAGAGGCTCACTAGGGACACAGTATTTGGTTATGTATTCACACATGTATTTAAGTTTCCGATCAAAACAATTCTAGCATGAATAATAAACCTTTATCAGGAATAAGGAAATATAAAATAACAATTTATTATTGCCTCTAGGGCATATTTCCTTCAACAGTCACCCCGCCTGGCCTCGACATCAACATTTGGCCCACCATCGCCCTTGCCATCCTCTGGAAACTCTGGGACTCTCGTAACACCCAGGTGTTCCGCTCTGAGGCTCACTCGTCCTTGGATAGTCTCATGCAATGTAATCTCAGATTTCACACTTTGGGTCTTCCGCTTTAAAGACCTTGGCCTCAGAGGGACGCTGCCCTGTCTTGGTGTCTGTTCCTCTCTTCCCACTATAACCTATGATGCAATTCTCGGCTTCGACCCTTTTTGAGTAATATATTCAGGTGGGGACGCTCTCCCCCGGTGATTGCTAAAAAAACAAATAAATCAACTTTAGGAGCGAGTGCTACCTCTTGAGCACTGCGCTGGCTTTCCCTTGAAGAGGAAAGGGTGATGCAGTAAAGCAGTGTAAGTATTTCCCTTAGTTTTTGAGAACCAAGGTATCAATCCAGTAGGAGACCATGCACGAGTCCCTCGCACATACACAAACAAATAAATCCTCGCAACCAACGCAATAAAGGGGTTGTCAATCCCTTCACGGTCACTTACGAGAGTGAGATCTGATAGATATGATAAGATAATATTTTTGGTATTTTTATGATAAAGATGCAAAGTAAAATAAAAGGCAATAAAAATAGCTAAGTGTTGGAAGATTAATATGATGGAAAATAGACCCGGGGGCCATAGGTTTCACTAGTGGCTTCTCTCGAGATCATAAGTATTACGGTGGGTAAACAAATTACTGTTGAGCAATGGACAGAAATGAGCATAGTTATGAGAATATCTAGGTATGATCATGTATATAGGCATCACGTCCGAGACAAGTAGACCAACTCCTGCCTGCATCTACTACTATTACTCCACACATCGACCGCTATCCAAAGATGCATCTAGAGTATTAAGTTCATAAGAACAGAGTAACGCTTTAAGTAAGATGACATGATCTAGAGGGATAAACTCATGCAATATGATGTAAACCCCATCTTGTTATCCTCGATGGCAACAATACAATACGTGCCTTGCTGCCCCTACTGTCACTAGGAAAGGACACCGCAAGATTGAACCCAAAGTTAAGCACTTCTTCCATTGCAAGAAAGATCGGCCCAACCAAACTGATAATTCGAAGAGACTTGCAAAGATAACCAATCATACATAAAAGAATTCAGAGAAGATTCAAATATTGTTCATAGATAAACTTGATCATAAACCCACAATTCATCGCCCTCAACAAACACACCACAAAAGAAGATTACATCGAATAAATCTCCACGAGAGAGGGGGAGAACATTGTATTGAGATCCAAAAAAAGAGAACAAGCCATCTAGCTAATAACTATGGACCCGAAGGTCAGAGGTAAACTACCCACACATCATCGGAGAGGCTATGGTGTTGATGTAGAAGAAATCCGTGATCGATGCCCTCTCCGGCGGAGCTCTGGAAAAGGCCCCAAGATGGGATCTCATGGGAATAGAAGGTTGCGGCGGTGGAATTGGGTTTTTGGCTCCGTATCTGGTAGTTTGGGGTACGTAGGTATATATAGGAGGAAGAAGTACGTCGGTGGAGCAACGTGGGGCCCACGAGGGTGGAGGGCGCGCCTGGGGGGGGGGGGGGGTAGGCGCGCCCCTACCTCGTGCCCTCCGGGTTGATGTCTTGACGTAGGGTCCAAGTCCTCTGGATCACGTTCGTTCCGAAAATCCCGTTCCCGAAGGTTTCATTCCGCTTGGACTCCGCTTGATATTCTTTTCTGCGAAACTCAGAATAGGCAAAAAACATCAATTTCGGGCTGGGCCTCCGGGTAATAGGTTAGTCCCAAAAATAATATAAAAGTGTATAATAAAGCCCGATAATGTCCAAAACAGAATATAATATAGCATGGAATAATAAAAAATTATAGATACGTTGGAGACGTATCAGCTAGGCACAAAATGACTATGTTGATTAAGCCCCAAAAGCCCGGATGAAGGGAGTACATTGAAGCCGAAAAATACCACCGTGCCGTAAAAAAAATGTGTACTTTATTTATGTGTGACTTTGCCAATTTATTTTTGGTTACTTTATCAAGTGCAACAAAAGTAGGCATACAATAGTACTCTATATCTAACCTAGGAAGAAAAATCTCCATGTGTAATTGTGCCCTACGACGCTTCATTCGCCCCACAAGTAGTCCTTCTCATGATCTCATCACATGTGCCAGTGAGCTCACGCATGCACAACTCCCGAGCCCCATGTGTCAATATATCACTTTACTGGGCTTCCCAAACCCTCTCTATACATCCACATGGATGGTCCCGGTCACGTATCGAATGCCCGACCTAGACGGGCTCCTCATATCTGCCCTATACGTTTATTGTTGGGTTCATATTTAAAAGATGTTTTTGATGATACTTTTTTTGTATATAACTTATTTTTTGATAGTGAAATCAAATGTCAAAATTGACCCAAAATATAAGGAGGCTAATAAATCAAGATGGGGTAGTAGAAAAGAGTGAGATATTAGCAACCATCCAAAATTGGGACCCAAAAATAAACGTATCAGATAGTGTGTGGTTGTGGCAACTTTTTTTAAGAGTGTGGGCACCAAGGAAATGATCTCACTACTTGCGGACTATTTTAAAAAGTGGCCATGCATGTCTGGTCGTGAGCAGCAGATCGAGCAACATTGTTCGTCCGTGTATGGTGATGGACAAAGAGCAGCGCTTGTGGGCCACAAATTTGGACCCTTGCAGGTGGCCTATGTAGAGACGTGGCCTGCAACACACCATAGAATGAAAAATGGGTTTTAGTCCCACATCGCCTGTGCAAGGGGTGGAAGACCAATTTATAAGCTTGAGCTCATGAAGTGTGAAACTAGTAGAAGCATACATATCCTGATAAGCGTGTGCACCAGCGTGGATATATGCGACTTAAGACCTCAAGAAGCAATGGAAAACAAATTAACCCAAGCTTTTCCATTCACATATCTTGGATTGCCAATGAGCACCTCTCAACTTAAGATGGAGGATTTTTAGCTAATTATTAGAAGAGTTGAAAGAAGACTCACATGGTGCTCCACTTTACTTTCCTTGGATGGTAAGCTACTCATGATTAAATCGGTCTTCTGTGCATTGCCAATTTTCTTCATGTGCTCCTTGGCTCTGCCTGTTGGGGTCATTAATCAACTCAACAAATACTTGAGGCATTTCCTATGGAGAATATTTGGCATGGAAGAAAGTGGAATGGCACCGGTTGCACAGGATAAGATCACTAAGCCGAAAAACTATGGTGGTCTCGGAATTTTGAGCATCTTGGAACATAACAAAGCCCTTCTTATGAAGAATGTACACAGATTCCTCAATCAGGAAGATCTGCCTTGGGTGAAGTTAGTATGGGAAGCCCACTATTCTTTTGGCCCTCCCTTGGATAAAAGGGAGGGATCTTTTTGGTGGAAGATGCATATAAACTTACAGCCTACTTACTACAAGCCTGCACATGTGTAGTTCAAGCAACTCTATTCATCTATGGCTAGATCCTTGGGAAGGGAGACAATTCATCATAAGTTTGCACAACTGCACTCATTCGCTATATCGACATCGTTACCATTGAGAGTTTTGCTAGTAGACCAAACTGGATTGAAAAATTCCATCTGCCTCTGTCTACTCAAGCCCACGAGTAGTTCTTACAACTGGTAGATCTCATCCCTTCTTTGAACCCCCTCGGCAAAGATAGTTGGTTATGTGTTTGGACCAGAAGAATAATTACTCTTCGATGAAGATGCATAAGCATTTGATGGGAAATCATGAAGATCGAATCTTTTTCATAAGCATTTGGAGCAGCTCCAGCGGGCTCAAGCATAAGATTTTCTTCTGGCTAATAGCGCATGACAAAGTGAACACTAGGAACATGTGTTAATAACAAGGGGCATGAACCTGGATAACTAATTTTGCGCAAACTGCAATGAACAAGCTGAGGAAACACTTTTGCATCTACTCTGCAACTGTCTGTTTGCATAGAATTGTTGGAACTCTTTGATCCCAAATAAAAAGAGAGGCATTTCAGTTTATGAGGAAACCTTCCTAGCCAAAGCTGAATTACTATCTCACTTTGGTTTAGAAGTGGCTATGCTAGGGTGTTGGAGCATGAGGAATGGGAAGGTCTTCTGAAACATTCAACCCACGGTCCAAAATTGGAGATTTACGCTCAAACAGGAGCTCAAGTTATTTGGTTTCAAGATAAAGAGCAAATTCACAGCAGAGTTCCAAGCTTGGCTAGGTCACACTTTCTAATTACGTGATGGATCAGATCCCCAAAACTGCTGTTGGATAATCTGCTCTTCTGGTCTTTAGGGGTAGATTTTTATAACTTATTTTCACTCACCTATTCTTCTGAATTATATGTATCTGCATCTTTTCTCCTTACCCCATGTAACATACTCTTTTATTATAATGCTTAAAAAAGACAAGGGAGTGAAAGCAAGACACGGAGAATCAATAAGTATTGTTATGGGTGTGGTGATCTTTTCTCTTGGGCGCAAATTGTTCCGAAAAGAGTTGACAAAGAAGGAGAAAACTAGGGAAGACACACAAAATTGTACCACGAGGACTACAAAGCTGGTGACAGATTCAGATATTCGCGTATACGTGGGTGTTCAAAATGACAAAACAAAATCAACATGAAGGGAAGAATTATCGGCTACCCTAGGACGCGGCTATTCTTAGGAACAGAGGGAGTAACATATTAAAAGTAACTGCCCAAGTGTTTTCATTTGGAAAACTAGCAATTGTGTGGGTATCGATTTTATTTCCTTTTGAAAGTAATGTTCTGTTTATATGACAGGAACAAAGTTAGGGTGTAACAATACCAATATTTTTCTCTTTATTATGCTGAAGTGTTCGGGTACACCGAAAGTGTTGTTCTGATCCCGAGCTCATGTGAGCTTGGGTGAACAGTAAGAAAACTAAAATTAATGTATCCCACATTGATAAATGTTTCATTGCTTGCAAAATTTAATGCCATTTGTGGAAAACGTGGCAAAAATAAAATAAAATTGATACTCCAAAATTAACATTTTGGAGCATACATTTTTTTGCCACGTCTTCCACAAATGTCATCTAGTGATGAAATTTTGCAAGCAATGAAAACATTTGTCAATGTTTGGCACAACAAAATCAGTATTTTTTGGATTTATTTTTTTCCTTTTTATAGACATATTTTAGAGTGTAGATTCACTTATTTGCTCCATGTTTAGTTCATATTTAAATCTCTAAAAAGACTTATATTTAGGAACGAAGGGAGTTCAATTTATAAGCACATATGCTGAAAGAATAAATAATGGACAAGAAAGGCCCAGGTTCAACTATTGCTTCCACATCGTTGTCATCCGCCCACTATCGCTTCTGACCCCACGAAAAAGAGCAGAGTATTATTTTTCGCCGCCGATTCTTGGATGTTTTGGCCATCATCACCAACCCGATGAATCGAAGCCAATGGAGGATGAACGCCAAGATCAGCATGGCAATAGCAAAGATGAAGCTTTTCAAAGCTGAAGGCAGTCACGCTATTGAATGATGAAATGCTTTATTTTCTGCTTGCCTTAGTGGTGGTTAGTGATTAGAATTAAAAAAAAATATCCCAGACACATGCTGCCAGAATATTTTCTCAAAAAAAAACATGATGAAAGAATAAACAGTGGTACAAGAAAGGTGCAGATTCGAGTAGCTCTTCGTCCGACGGTGCTTCCACATTGTCATCCGCCTACCAATTCTATCAAGTTGTTACTATTTGTTGCTGACTCTCGGATGAACAGCGTGGTTGGGCATCATGGATGTTGAGATCATCACCTATGCGATGATGAATCCAAGCTAAAATGCAGAGTGAATGCAGAGGGAAAATTTCCCAAATATGTTTTTAAAGTGTATAAAAAATGTTGTGCAAGAACTATTAAAAAACTATACAATTTTTAAAAATACGTATGATTTCTAAATACATGAACGTTTTCTGAAATAATCAACATTTTTCTAAACGCAATATTTTTTAAAAACAAATGATTTTTTTGAAAATAAGCGCACTTTTTAAAACTTACATGATTTTTATAAATATGTTAAAAAATACATTATTACTATTATTCAAATCACCTTTCACACATTTCTCCTAAATATTTTAAATGAAAAAGGAAAGGGCAATCTTTATGGCCCAGCCCATGATTCTTCGCTTAAGGCGGAGTAGGAGCACTGACCTAAATGCAAAGTGGAGGATCCTTTGTTCCTTTACTTCAAGTTTTTTTTTGCGGGGTAATTAATAAAAATGTATGTAAAGTTTATAGAGTTATGATCAAGAGGCACAAGTTCCTCAATACATGAAATATTAAATTGTTCCAACAAGAGTTGACAAAGAGGGCGGAAACTAGAGAAGACGCACGAAAGAGTACACGAGGAGAACAAGGCTGGTGACAGATTTAGATATTTCGCATATACATGGGTGTTCAAGATGACAAAACAAATCAACATGAAGGGAAGAATTTTTGGTGTATCCTAGGACGAGGTTGTTCTGATCCCGAGCTCATGTGAGCTCAGGTGATCAGTAAAAATATGGAAAATAAATTTAAAAAATTCTGAATTTTTTCATTGACAAATGTTTTGATTGCTTGCAAAGTTTGATCACGGGATGACATTTGTGGAAGATGTGGCAAAAAAAAATAACAATGCTCCATAATGTTTTTCCCGTGATAAAACATTCATCAATGTTCGGTACAATTTTTGTATATAATATTCATATTTTGTTTTTCATTTTACTGCCCACTTTTGGTGTACCCTAACACTTATAAGCATAATAAAGAGAGAAATATGGGTACTGGCATCAAATAACTACAGATTGTTGATTCGCAAAAAAAAAAACACTATAGATTGTTACACCCTAACTTTGTTCTTATCCTAAAAGCAGAATATTACTTTCAAAAGGAAATAAAATTGATGCCCGCACAATTGCTAGTTGTCAAAACACTCGGCCAGTTACCTCTAATCTGTCACAGTACAATTTACAAACAAATATGCTGAAGAATAAACAATGGTTATAAGAAAGACCCAGGTTCAACTATTGCTTCCACATTGTTGTCATCCGCCCACTATCGCTTTCACATTTTTTGCTGCCGATTCTCGGATGTGTAGGCCATCATCACCTACCCGATGAATCCAAGCCGATGGAGGATGAACGCCAAGATGAGCATGACAATAGCGAAGATGAAGCCTTTCCTGCCTAGGAGGCAGTCCTTCGTCTTCTTTGCCGCTGCAACTCCTCGCTGTGCTCTGCTGATCCACTTCATCATTTTCTCTAAATCTTGTGAAGAGAATGAAGACATAGCATGTTGAGCGTTGGCAGCATCCTCCTTGGACATCTCGATACCGAGCAGCCCGCTCATGTTTGCCATCTCATCAGGACTCATGTTCTCCACCATGGATGCAAACATCTCCCACATAGCAGGGCTAACAGGGATTGTTCCGCTTGATGAAGAGGCAACCTGAGACATATTTACCAAGCTTTCTGAAGAGTCAGATTGTACTGAGTTTCGTGCTCCGTCATGTGGCTGTGAAATACTAGTATGCTCAGGAGAAGAAGAACTCTTTTGAGGGCTTGACAGATCAGAACTAATATCTTCTTCTACAAATTCTTCAATGACAACTCCCTTTGGCAGCCCTTCAGTCGCAAGTTTTTCTTGTGCCTCTGTCAGAGCTTGAGCGACAGTTTCATCTTCCGGAGACATCTCATGGGCTTTACTCAGGTCAGCAATAGCAGCCTCGAGGTTTCCTAGCTCTTTGTAAGCCTGACCCCTTCGGTAGCACGCCTTGGCATCGCCCGATTCATAGCTTAAAACCTCCGAGCCTTCCTTCACGCACTCCTCAAACTCGCCCAGCTTCAGGTAACAGGCCATCAGATTAACGCTGCACTGCAGCTGCAGAGCGCGCCCGGCCGCCGACGGCACGCTGTTCTTCACGCTGTCCCTGGCGAGCTTGTACTTGGCGGCGGCGTCGGCGTACTGCCCACGGCCATGGAGCTGGTTCCCCTGCCGCTTCAGCATCTTGGCGGCGGATATCGCGGACGACGTCTGAGCGTCGGCTTGCGCCTTCATGGCGGTGAGCTCCTCGGGCTTGGCCTTGGCGATTTTCTCGGTCATGTCGAGCATCTCCTCTGGCCTCGTTTTGTTCAGCTGTTCGGCGGCGAGCTTGAAGTCGTCGGCCGTCATGTTCTTCATGCTCTCGGTTGCGAGCTTCAGCAGGTCCGGGTTGGACATGAGCTGCCGCTGCATCCGGGCGAGGTCGCCGGCGGCTATGCGTCGCATCTGCTCCTCCGCCAACCGCATCATCTCCGGGTTCATCATGGCGTTTCCCACGGGTGGATCCAAGACGTCGCCGATGGACGGGTCGACGCGAGGACGAAGCGGCGACCGGGAGCTCGCGGGTTTGGGAACTGGCTCTCGATCGTGTGTCTCTCTCGCCTTGTTCTTTTCTTTCCCGTCGCTTCTGGTTTGGCGGTGGGTTTGTGAGCTCTCGCCGCAATTTATTGATGGGGGTTTGGGAGGGGAGACGAAAACGGAGTCCCACTCGGTTCGTCCGACTCCAGTCCGAAAGCGGAATCACTGTACGTGCGTACGATGGTATGGGCGCCGGACAGCGCCGTCATGTCGGTCGGCGAACATGGAGATGAGCGTGGCGAGGCTGGAGCCCACCGCGGGGAGGTTAAAGTTGGCGAGGACTGGCTCGCCGTCGTCGAGTCGCGCCGGCCGAGCGCCACTGGCCAGGTCGGCCCTTGGAGCTGCAGATGTCAGAACAAACAAAACAGACAAGCTAGTAAGCTGCAATGAGCTAATCACTCCGGGAGTCCAGCCATGTTTGGCCGGCCGGGACGCACCAGGAACGTTCCGTCGCGCGCCGGATGTCGGCGCAGGAGACGACGCCTCCACGCGCGGCGTCGATGATGATTAGAAGATGAAAAGAGGTAGTTGATCTCGACGAGGAATGAAAGGTTTGATCAGAAGGAGAATCAATCAACTTTAGATAGAGCTCCGCTACACTTACGCGCTCGCCACACACTTCCTATAGGTGTTCAAACTACCAAAAAAGATTATTAAACGCTTAGACGCGATTCGCCGCTCCTTTTGTTGGACCGCTAAGGAAACTTGTTCGGGCACTAAGTGCCTCGCGAATAAGTAATTTTACCAGGAGCCGGGATGTACCGGTGTTGGATCCACTGTCCATCGGTTTCATCGAGCTCCGTGCAGCTTGACCTGGTATAACACAATAATTCATCTAATAACTATACTTCATAATACAGTCTGACACAAAACAGTGACTAGCAGCTTTTTGCAGAAGAGAGAGAGTGAGTTAGAATTGGGAGACGGACGGTGCATGCATTTTCTCTCCATACAAATGAAATGTACTTAATTTCATCCTTAAATTTTGAATGATTGATATCTGTTAAATGAAATGTTCATTTTTGAAACTTTTTATATATTTGGAATCGTGGTGACAAGATCTTGAGAACAAGATCAATCTTGCATATATTTGAAATACTTTTTATTTTATATATTTCAGTTATCTTTGAAATGACTTTCACAAAACATAAAATTGTTTCGCTTTGAAAAGATATTCCATATATTTGAAATAATCAGTTTCACACACGCAATAATCTATTTCACATCATGAAATAAACAGTTTCACATATTTAAAAAGTAGACCTAAATTGTTGCATAAAACTCACATGACTCATTTCAGAATATAAATTCACTCATTTCATAAAACTTATTTCAATCCTTAAGAGACGAATTCCACAGGTTTTGCCAAAAAAGAACTTGATTTCGGTCATTTTGATTTACTGATTTCAATTATTTGAAAAAGCATATTTTAATTATTTCCAAAAACAATTTCACTCGCTTCATAAAACATATCTTGCTCATTTCAAAAAAGTTTTGAAATAATCAGTTTCACATGTTTGAAATAACTAGTTTCAAAATTTTGAAACAACTAGTTTCACGTATTTCACACCAAAAAAAGTGGCATGTGTATTTAAAAGGATTTCACACCATTTTTTTGATATGATTGAAATAGAAGAACTTAAACTTGTTTAAATATATTCAAAATTGGTCCTGTTCTACAGATCACATGTTCAGGAATTTGAATATATAAAAAAATTCAATAATAGAAAATTAGTGTTAGTGATATTGTCCATCTAAAATTTTAAACAAAGATAAAATGGATAGATTTGTGTGTGTGTGTGTGAGAGAGAGGAGAGATTCTGCATGCATGCATACGTACACTTGGTGTTAAGTACTACTACACCATTCTGACACTGATTAGACTAAAATCAGAAATACAAGAGATTTTTTTGCATTGAATACTTTCATATACGCATGCACATGGTTCCGCAACTTTAGATGTGGCAGCACCTCATTGGTCGGAAGATCTCCGCTAGCTCCCGGCTCTGGTAAAAAACACTTTGCGAGGTGCCTCATCACTTGGAAAAATCTGTGTAAGAAAAAAAACTTGTGGTGGTCTAGGCATCAAAGATTTGTAGCTTCAAAACAACTGCCTCCTCCTAAAATTCTCCTACAAACTCCTGCCTTGGGAAAAATGGTGTTTCTTTCATAACTCGCTCAATTTTTCCTTAGTTCAACCCTACCCCTTCTTCCTTTGGAAGATTCTTAAACACCAACTCCGAAACCTTTTCACAACTTCCTTCGTTTTAACCAACAACGGAAGCACTACTTTCTTCGGGTTTGACACTTGGCTCACTGATATCCCTCTAGCCAAACAATAGCCCCACCTATTCTCCCACTCCACCTAGCAATATGTTCTGTTCTCTGAGGTTTGGCATGATGGATTGCTTGCGACCCTACGGAACCGCCTAACCCATGTTGTGTCCTCCGAGCTTGCTGTGGTTCTATCTTTGTTGCAGGATGTTACTTCCATGGATGCCCCGGATGACAGGTTCCTCAACCATGGCGCCCCGTTCTCCGCAAGGTGAGCTTACTCGCTGCTCTCCCCCACGGAAGAGCTAGACATCCACGCCGATAACATTTGAAGCTCTAAGGCTACGTTAAAATTCAAGATTTTCAGACGGCTTCTACTCCGTGATAGGCTCAACACCAAGGTGAACCTTCACCACAAGACGATAACCCCTGATTCTGCTTGCCCGAGGTGTGCTCACCCCTTCGAGGACGCCACACACCTGGTCATATCCTGCCCTAGGGCGGTCCAGGTGTGGCAGCTGCTAGGTCTTCACCCACCTCCCGAAGTCAACCATTTGTGGGATACAGTTGTTGGGAAGGGTTGCATGGAAAACAAAAAAATTTCTACGCACGCGCAATGATCTATCCATGGAGATGCATAGCAACGAGGGGGGAGAGTGTGTCTACGTACCCTCATAGACCATAAACAGAAGTGTTTGATAACACGGTTGATGTAGTCGAACTTTCTTCGCGATCAAACCGATCGAGTACCGAACGTACGGCACCTTCGCGTTCAGCACACGTTCAGCTAGGTGACGTCTGCGCCTTCTTGATCCAGCAAGATGGAGAGGTAGTGGATGAGTTCCGGCAGCACGACGGCGTGGTGACGGTGACGGTGACGGTGAAGTTCTCTCCGCAGGGCTTCGCCTAAGCACTACGAAAGTATGACCGGGGGTGTAAGCGGTGGAGGGGGGCGCCGCACACGGCTAAGACAATGTTGTGTTGTTCTAGGCGCTCCCCTACCTCATATATATAGGTGGGGGTGGAGGGAGTATGCTGAATCCTACTTGGGGTCCTCCTCAAGTGGCACCCCCTTTCCTTATATAGGTGCAGGGGAAAGGCAGGGGAGGGAGGCGACCCCCTTTCCTTTCTCCATGAGAGGGAAAGGCAGGAGGGTCTAGCCCTCCCCCTGAGGGAGTCCTGGATTAGGGGGTGTCCGGATAGCCGGACTATAACCTTTGGCCGGACTCCTGGACTATGAAGATACAAGATTGAAGACTTCGTCCCGTGTCCGGATGGGACTTTCCTTGGCGTGCAAGGCAAGCTTGGCGATACGGATATGTAGATCTCCTCCCATTGTAACCGACTTTGTGTAACCCTAGCCCTCTCCGGTGTCTATATAAACCGGAGAGGGTTTAGTCCATAGGACGAACAACAATCATACCATAGGCTAGCTTCTAGGGTTTAGCCTCTCTGATCTCGTGGTAGATCTACTCTTGTACTACCCATATCATCAATATTAATCAAGCAGGAGTAGGGTTTTACCTCCATCGAGAGGGCCCAAACCTAGGTAAAATCATCGTATCCCTTGTCTCATGTTACCATCCTCCTAGACGCACAGTTCGGGACTCCCTACCCGAGATCCGCCGGTTTTGACACCAACATTGGTGCTTTCATTGAGAGTTCCTCTGTGTCGTCATCTTTAGGCCCGATGGCTCCTCCGATCATCAACAACGATGCGGTCCAGGGTGAGACTTTTTTCCCCGGACAGATCTTCGTATTCGGCGGCTTTGCACTGCGGGCCAATTCGCTTGGCCATCTGGAGCAGATCGAAAGCTACGCCCCTAGCCATCAGGTCAGATTTGGAAGTTTGAACTACACGGCTGACGTCCGCGGAGACTTGATCTTCGACGGGTTCGAGCCGCAGCCGAGCGCGCTACACTGTCACGATGGGCATGATCTAGCTCTGCCGCCGAACAGTGCCCTGGAGGCCGCACCCATGTCCGCTCCGACCCTTAGCTCGGAGCCGACTGCGCCAATCGAGGACGGGTGGCTGGACACCGCCTCGGGGGCTGCAACCTTTACGGCGATCGAGCCGAACACCAGCCTTGTCCTCTGCGAAGCTCGTGACTCCAAGGTGCCGGACTCCTCTCCGGACTCCGAACCTTCCGCGCCCCCGCCGATCGAATCCGATTGGGCGCCGATCATGGAGTTCGCCGCCGCGGACATCTTTCAGCACTCGCCCTTCGGCGACATTCTGAATTCACTAAAGTCTCTCTCTTTATCAGAGAGCCACAGGCGGACTATGGTCAGCAAGGTTGGGATGCGGATGACGAAGAAATTCAAAGCCCACCCACCACCCACTTCAGAGCCACTGCCGATGATTTAACCGACATGCTCGACTTCGACTCAAGACATCGACGGTATGGACGACGAGTTAGGAGATGAACAGAACCAGTGCCTATAGGGCATCGGACAACCACCTCATCTCACGATGTATACATGGTGGACACACCTAAAAGAAACGACGACGAGGAACAAAGGGACGCAATGAGGGATCGTTCCCTCGAAAAGCAGCCAAAGCGGCGGCGTAAGCGCCGCTCTAAACCCCACCTCGACAGAGACCCAGCCACAGAGCAGGGCGAACCGGCGGAAGACGAACATGCCATCGAGCAACTGTCCAAACAGGGCAACTTGGATAAACAAACCGAACAACCTGTCCCCGGCGAAGATAACAGTCAGGACGACCTCACACCGGACAAGTTGCTGGAGCAGAAGAACCTCCACAAAAGGCTCGTCACCACTGTGTGTAGCCTGAAAAAGCATAAGCGGAAGCTCAAAACAGCGGAAGACGCACTCAGAATTAGATGGAGCAAAGTACTCAACACCATGAGACAAACACGGCGATACGCCACACAAAGAGCTATCCGAGCGAAAATTACTGCGAATTTGATGAAGAGACCTTAGATCCCCGCAATCAAAAAATAAGGAAGCCACCTGGTCGGATACACAACCCCATGGCCAACATAGAGCGTGCAAATGGCACCGCACGCAAGCCGGCACGCGATCCGCACAAGGATTCACATAAAAAAGATGGCCCAGCCAGATCTATCTACGGGCCAAGAAAGCAAGCTTTAGTAAGCAATGCAACACAACAAGTATCCGAACATCGCGGCACACCCAAATATAGGGGTGCCGCACACCCCCTATGTTTCACCGATGAGGTGCTGGACCATGAATTTCCAGCGGGATTCAAGCCCGTAAACATAGAGGCGTACGACGGAACAATAGACCACAGAGTCTGGATTGAGGATTATATCCTCCACATACACATGGCTAGAGGAGATGGCCTCCACGCCATAAAATACTTACCCTCAAGCTCAAAGGGCCAGCCCGACATTGGCTTAAAAGCCTTCCCGAAAACACCATTGGAAGTTGGGAAGAGCTCGAGGATGCTTTTCGCAAATTTTCAAGGGACCTATGTCCGACCTCCGGATGCGACGATTTAAGTCATATAACTCAACAACCCGGAGAGTCAGCCCGGAAACTCTGGAACAGATTTCTTACTAAAAAGAACCAGATAGTCGACTGTCCGGACGCCGAAGCCTTAGCAGCTTTCAAACACAGTGTTCGAGACGAATGGCTCGCCAGACACCTCGGCCAAGAAAAGCCAAGAACAATGGCCGCATTAACAAGCCTCATGACCTGCTTTTTTGCGGGGAGGATAGCTAGTTGGCAAGATGCAGTACCAATGACCCAAATACATCCGGGTTAGGGATGGAAGCAGGAAACCATGACGCAAAGCAACTACCGGCGCGGACCAAGGGAAACAGTCAAGAGCACGGCAATCAACGCCGGATTCAAAAGCTCTCGGCAAAATCAGAAAAATCTCCCCTCAAGGATAGCAGGGACGAGCTATCTAACCTAAACAAAATCTTGGACAAGATATGCCAAATCCACAAGATTCCGGAAGCCTGCAAACCATACCCACAGAGATTGTTGGGTCTTCAAGCAATCCAGCAAACCCAACGCCGAACACAAGGGGCTCGACACACCAAGCGAGGACGATGACGAACCCCACAAGCAGAGCACCGAAAACAAAAGAATTTCCCACAAGAAGTCAAAATAGTAAACTCACTTCACGTGAAAAAAGGGAAAACAGAGTGGCGCCTATAGAGATACGCGCCATACGGCCTATCCCAGAGGAGTCCCGCCACTTGTTGTTAAAACCTATCACCTTCGACCATCAGGATTACTCTAGAAGTATCCGGAACGCAGGCTGGACTGCCTTGATATTAGATCCGATAATTGACGGACTCCACTTTACACAAGTCCTAATGGACGGTGGCAGTGATCTAAACCTGCTATATCAGGACACAATCCGCAAAATGGGGATAGACCCAACAAAAATTTGCCATAGCAACACTTCCTTTCAAGGGGTAACGCCAGGCCCAGATGCCCATTGTACAGGTTCTCTCCTACTAGAAGTTATGTTCAGCTCCCCCGACAACTTCCGCTGTGAAAATCTAACCTTCCACATCGCCCCATTTACAAGTAGCTATCAAGCACTACTGGGACGCGAAGCTTTCGCCCGCTTTAACGCAATACCGCATTATGCATCTCTTACGATTAAAATGCCCGGTCCGCGAGGCATCATCTCATTAAAGGGAAACATCGAGTGTTCCTCGAGCGCGGAAGACTATGCGGCTGCCTTGACAGCCACACACTAAACCGACTTCACTAATCAAAGCACCTAAACAGGTCGTTCCGACCCTGGACATGGCTAGACGAGTCCGGCGTAAACATACAAGGGCTTACTAGCCGCCTACCCCAATACAAGGGGCTCCGCGCATGTACAACGAGAGACAATAAAGCTCAACTTTACCCATTTTTTGAATTATACTTTGTTTATTTAATATAACTTACATTTTCGCACGATCTTTTTCAACTAAGTTCCCCTCTTTTACAGATGAACACCGTGCTACACCCGTCCAGGATATGACACAACGGAGACACAAAGCGCAGACGCAAGAGGGACCCGCTTCAAGGATTCTTTTTAGATTAAGACCCTGCGTAAACCTTTTTCACTGTCTCTTGTTGATACACATCCCCCGGTTTTTTGGTATAACCGAGGAGGA
The DNA here is from genome assembly GCA_021605145.1 of Aegilops bicornis. Taxonomy (NCBI): domain Eukaryota; kingdom Viridiplantae; phylum Streptophyta; class Magnoliopsida; order Poales; family Poaceae; genus Aegilops; species Aegilops bicornis. The sequence continues at coordinate 631,815,393 of CM038675.1, read as the reverse complement.
GGCTGGCGTCTTGGCATGTGGCCACGTCAGAATTTTGCGTACCTGGACACCAGGGGCTTATTACCAAGGGCGTTGTTCAGCCCGCTTTTCATAAAGACCGAATACCTTAGGGAGTGTTCGGCGTCATGAAGTTTGGCCTTATATGCATCAGCCCCGAATCATGTCTTTGGTCAAATATTGGGTTTGCCCGGCTCCTGTTTTGCTGCCTTACGTTCCGCTCTATCGGCTAAGGCGGCACCAGAGAACTATCTGCGATTGTGGCCCGGTTCGCCAAAGTAGCACCTCAGTAGAGAAAGCCGAAAACTGACTGTCATGATATAGCGTGAGACTGGTCAACCACTCGATGACCCACCGGAATCTTTAGGATTCCTCCGCATTAATGAAGGGCCGTTTCCCGGCCAGGCACACACGCGCCCCGAATTCGGGTGAGCGCGGTGCCCCTAGGGGCTATATAGTAGCCCCACTGTCAAACTCCTATGGCTAAGTGAAAGTGATAAAGCATTATAGTCGGGTTGCCTAGTTCGCTGCGCTATCACCTCCTTAATAGGACCAAGACGTTGGATCAAGTGTGAAAATGTGCCTTCTGCGAACATCCCCGCATTATATGCGTGGGGGCTGCAGCCGAAGACTGCCATCTTTCAGGTTATATACACACATACATTAACGGCCGCACAGGAGGTATTTTAATTCTTGAAGGCACAAGTATAAAAAGCTTTTATATTTCCTTGAAACATTGTTTTACAATAATACATGTTATTCGAACATAATATCCTTCAAGCATTGCGTCTCTATTAAACGAGCGCCCTGCAGAACTTCCTGAAAATAGTGCTCGGGAGGTACTCGGCTCCTGTCCGAATCTTGGGATGCAACAGCGATGGCATTCATCTCCGCCCAGTATGTTTTGACACGGCAAGAGCCATCCGCGCACCCTCTATGCACGCCGACCTCTTCATTGCATTGATATGCGGCACCGCACCAAGGAACTGGTGCACCAAGCTAAAATAACTCTTCGGCTCGGGCCTTTCCGGCCACAGATGACTCACGACATACTTCATGGCGAGTACGGATAACCTATTCAGCTCCGCCCATGCGGCCAAACGATCGGTTAATCGAAGTGGGCGCTCTGGCTTGTGGAACTGCGACCAAAAAAGCTTTTCCATTTCGTGATCCTTTTGATCTCGGAAGTGTTCGGCCGCGTCATGCACTCGCCGCCAAGTCCGAGATAAGTGTCCGCCACACTCCACAGCCGGTCCAACGGAGCATATTTAGGATCCCCGAACTTCATCCGCAACATAAAGGGCTTTCCAGCCGCGATATCTCCGGCCTGACGTAGCTCCTCCTTCATAGCTCTCATCGCAGAGTGAGTATCCTTGGCCTCGATAGTGGCCTTCTCCAGGTCCTTCTGTTCCGCCCGATCTTATTTTTCAAGAAGCTTGTAGCGGTCGGCAGCATTTTTCAACTTCACAGCCATCTCGGCCATTTCCTTCTTGCTTCGGCAGTGAGCAGCCTGTTCGGCTTTCAGCTCTTCAGCCGCCTTTAAGGCAGCCGCATCACTTTTCCTGGCCTGCTCCTTGGCTCGGGCTAGTTCCGCCCGAAGGTTCTCCATGGCAGCGGCACCATCTGCGTCAAGCACACATGTTGTAAGATACGGGCATCAAGCTCCTCTTACCAGGTGTCTTCGGAGAAATTACATACCTTGTGCCTCGTCAAGCCGCTTGTTGACCAGCGTGATGTCGGCATCTGCCACGTCAAGTTGCCGCTTTAGCTCGGCAAATTCATCAGTCCGGCTAGTCACCGAACACTTCGCCACCTACATACGAAGGGCGACATATTATACCTGGGATTATGATCCTCAGCGCGCCGTCATTTTTGACAATGCACCGAGTTTCAAGGGCTACTATCTACACAGGGCGCATCTTATATATGCGGAACTGTCAAAAGGTACATCACTTCGCGTACCTCAAAACCTGTCAGTAAACTCCTGACGGCTTCGTACAACCCGCTCTCCGTGAATGAAATCCTTTCAATCACCGTACCCATCAACGCACGGTGTTCTTCTGAGATAGACGCTCGCCCGAGCAGATCCTTCAGCTCCTCCGACCGTGCACCAGATCGTGCCGGACTCGTCCGATGGCCTTTTTCGAAGAATGGACACGGAGGGCTTTGGGGGGCCATCTGACCGCCCTCCGGCCTGCTGATTCGGAGAAACCCTCCGTGACGACACCTCAGGGTCGCCCGCCTCGCAAGGCGGTAGGCGTGGGAGGCGTTCCGCTCTCCATCATCTCCGGATGAAGATCCCCTGAAGATGAGCTCTGCTGAGAAGGGCTGAGATCCGAACTACAAGGTAAAATTTCGGTTATCTTCCTCAGAAATAGAACAGAGATGTCTCTCATCTTAAAACTCCCCTCTGACAAGGGTTGATCCCCTTGGGGACACAGTGCAGCCGAGGCATCCTCCAGCGTAGGACCCTCTGACAAAGATTTATTCCCCCGCTTTGAGACCATGGTCTCCGGGTCTTCAAAGGCGGTCCTCTTCTTCCGCTGGGTAGAGGAATTCTCGATTCCTCCTTTCCTGACAGCCTCCTTCGGGGAGGCGGTAGCTTCCTTGTTCCCCCCTTCGCCTTCTTTCAAAGGCGCAACCTCCAGCAACCTGGTTAACACGGGATCCGGCGTGGTCTCAGGGAGGGGGGCCCACACCTGATTAGCTTTGCTTTTGCTATCCACTCCTGTTTAAGGGACAACTCTTTTAAGGGCAATTTTATGATAAATATACGGATATCGTGTCCGATGCAGGGCTACTTACTTGAGTATCCGGGCGATTGCAGCTTAGACCTGCGTCCTCGGTCGAGTCCGGACACATAGCTTGTGATCCGAAGAACAATTTGTACATCTCCATGGGCGTCGCGCTCGTAAAATGTTGGAGGGCCATGGTCCCTCCGGATTAAACTCCCACAGGCGGAGGGGGCGACGTTTGCAGGGCAGGGTGCGTCGAATCAACACGACCTGCGTCACTACGACTAGATTGATGTCTCTTTCTAGGAGATCTCGAATGCGGCCTCGCAACAAGGGCACGCCCTTGGGCGGCCCCAGTCAAACCCTTTATTGACCCATGACACTAGCTGTGGTGGGGACCCGGCGAAAGGTAGGTGGCGCCACCCACTTGGTGCCCCAGGAGCTGTGATATAAAACCACTCGTTGCCATAAGCTGAACTCCTATCGAAAAAGAGCCCTCGGGCCGGGGAGCGTCGGCATTCTTGCTTATAATAAAGCACCTCCGCACTCTGCGTGCTGCCCCTCGATCATCTTCGGCTCTACTTTGAAGGTCTTAAGCCACAATCCGAAGTGAGGAGTAATACGAAGGAAGGCTTCGCACACCACAATGAACGATGAGATGTGGAGGATGGACTCCGGAGCCAAGTCGTGAAATTCCAACCCATAATAAAACATGAGCCCCCTCACGAAGGGGTCCGTCGGGAAACCAAGCCCCCGAAGGAAGTGAGACGCGAACACCACGCTCTCACCAGGCTTAGGAGTGGGAATAACCTGCCCTTGAGCAGGCAGCCTATGCGAGATTTCGCCGGTCAGATACCTGGCATCTCTTAGCTTTAGCACGTCTTCTTCCGTAACAGAGGAAGGCATCCACCGGCCTTGAAGGTCGGAACCGGACATCATCGAAGGTCCGAAGCGCCTGAATCTGGAGCTTTGGGTGTTGGAACTCAAGGTGAGAGGCAGATTCGATTAAGATCGAAAGAAAGGAGTCGAGCCTTGGTCTCTTTATAAAGAGGTTGAATACCAAGAGCCCTCCCCATGACCATTCGGGACTCGCCTTCGATGGAGGAGACATACCAACAGGCACGATTGGGTAACCCACGCCCGTATCGATGAGAATCCCGGAATAAGGGGACACGATCCCTGCTTCGACAATACGTGCCAAGGAAACCGCCTTGCTAAGTGCGCTGAGGTGGGACAGTAAAAATGATTCGGATAAAGGCTTGGTCGTGGTGTGATGTCATGCTATGGAATACATCAGCAGATTGGATTTGTGTAAATATTATTCTCTCTACGGGGGTATGTGGAACTTATTTTGCAGAGCCAGACACTATCCTTGTGTTCAAAATCTTCTATGAAGTATTCGGAGGAGGAACCCGCCTTGCAATGCCGAAGACAATCTGCCACCGGACTCGTCGTCATTGAAGCCTGGTTCGGGGCTACTAAGGAGTCCTGGATTAAGGGTGTCCGGGTAGCCGGACTATAACCTTTGGCCGGACTCCTGGACTATGAAGATACAAGATTGAAGACTTCGTCCCGTGTCCGGATGGGACTTTCCTTGGCGTGGAAGGCAAGCTTGGCGATACGGATATGTATATCTCCTCCCATTGTAACCGACTCTGTGTAACCCTAGCCCTCTCCGGTGTCTATATAAACCGGAGAGGGTTTAGTCCGTAGGACGAACAACAATCATACCATAGGCTAGCTTCTAGGGTTTAGCCTCTCTGATCTCGTGGTAGATATACTCTTGTACTACCCATATCATCAATATTAATCAAGCAAGAGTAGGGTTTTACCTCCATCGAGAGGGCCCGAACCTGGGTAAAAACATCGTGTCCCTTGTCTCCTGTTACCATCCGCCTAGACGCATAGTTCGGGACCCCCTACCCGAGATCCGCCGGTTTTGACACCGACACCCACCTTTCCTTCCCTAGGGCTGGCCGGCCAGGGAAAGGGGCGCACCAGCCCCCTGTGGGCTGGTCTATCCCTCCTTTGGCCCATTAAGCCCATATACCTGCCGGGGGTAGGCCGGAACCCCTTCCGGTGACCCGATGGCTACTCGATGCATCCCGAAACCCTTCTGGTGTCCGAATACCATCGTGCTATATATCAATATTTACCTCTCGACCATTTTGAGACTCCTCGTCATGTCTGTGATCTCATCCGGAACTCCGAACAACAGTCTATCACTAAACCATATAACTCATGTAACAATCGTCAACAAACGTTAAGCGTGCGGACCCTATGGGTTCGAGAACTATGTAGACATGACCAAGACACGTCTTCGGTCAATAACCAATAGCGGAACCTGGCTTCCTATATTGGCTCCTACATATTCTACAAAGATCTTTATTGGTCGAACCGTATGACAACATACGTAATTCCCTTTGTCCATCCGTATGTTACTTGCATGAGATTCGATCGTCGTTATCTCTATACCTAGTTCAACCTCGTTACTGGCAAGTCTCTTTACTCGTTCCGTAATACATAATCTTGTAACTAACTCATTAGTCATTTGCTTGCAAGGCTTCTTATGATGTGTAGTACCGAGAGGGCCAAGAGATACCTCTCCGATACTCGGAGTGACAAATCCTAATCTTGATCTATGCCAACTCAACAAACACCTTAGGAGATACCTGTAGAGCATCTTTATGATAACCCAGTTACGTTGTGTTGTTTGATAGCACACAAGGTATTCCTCCGGTATCCGGGAGTTGCAAAATCTCATAGTCGAAGGAATATGTATTTGTCATCAAGAAAGCAATAGCAATAAACTGAATGATCAATATGCTAAGCTAACGGATGGGTCTTGTCCATCACATCATTCTCCCAATGGTGTCATCCCGTTATCAAATGACAACTCATGTCTATGGTTAGGAAACCTTAACCATCTTTGATCAACGAGCTAGTCTAGTAGAGGCTCACAAGGGACACGGTATTTGTTTATGTATTCACACATGTATTTATGTTTTCGATCAATACAATTCTAGCATGAATAGTAAACCTTTATCATGAATAAGGAAATATAAAATAACAACTTTATTATTGCCTCTAGGGCATATTTCCTTCAGTCTCCCACTTGCACTAGAGTCCATAATCTAGTTCACATCACCATGTGATTTAACACCCATAGTTCATATCGCCATGTGACCAATACCCAAAGAGTTTACTAGAGTTAATAATCTAGTTCACATCGCCATGTGATTAACACCCAAAGAGTACAAAGGTGTGATCATGTTTTGCTTGTGAGAGAAGTTTAGTCAACGGGTCTGTCACATTCTGATACGTATGTATTTTGCAAATTTCTATGTCTACAAAGCTCTATATGGAGCTACTCTAGCTAATTGCTCCCACTTTCAATATGTATCCAGATCAAGACTCCGAGTCATCTAGATCAGTGTTAAAGCTTGCATCGATGTAACCTTTATCACCTCCATAACCGAGAAACATTTCTTTAGTCCTCTTTAGGTACCTAAGGATAATTTTGACCGCTATCCAGTGGTCCACTCCTTGATCAGTATTGTATACCCTTGCCAAACTCATAGCAAGGTACACAATAGGTTTGGTACACAACATGGTATACTTTATAGAACCTATGGTTCAGGCATAGGGAATGACTTTCATTCTCTCTCAATCTTCTGCTGTGGTCGGGTTTTGAGTCTTACTCAACTTCACACCTTGTAACACAGGCAAGAACCCTTTCTTTGTCTGATCTATTTTGAACTTCTTCAAAGCTTTGCCAATGAATGTGCTATGTGAAAGTCCTATTAAGCGTCTTAATCTATCCCTATAGATCTTGATGCCCAATATATAAGCAGCTTCACCGAGGTCTTTTATTGAAAAAATTCTTATCCAAGTATCCTTTTATGCTATCCAGAAATTCTATATCATTTACAATCAACAATATGTCATCCACATATAATATTAGAAATGCTTCAGAGCTCCAACTCACTTTCTTGTAAATAGAGGATTCACCGTAACTTTGTATAAAACCATATGCTTTGATCACCTCATCAAAGCGTATTTCCAACTCCGAGATGCTTGCACCAGTCCATAGATAGATCGCTGGAGCTTGCACACTTTGTTAGCACCTTTAGGATTGATAAAAGCTTTTGGTTGTACATATACAACTCTTCTTTAAGAAATCCATTAAGGAATGCAGTTTCGACATCCATTTGCCATATTTCATAATTATAAAATGCGGCAATTGCTAACATGATTCGGACAGACTTAAGCATCACTACGGGTGAGAAAGTCTCATCGTAGTCAACCCCTTGAACTTGTCGAAAACCTTTTGTGACAAGTCGAGCTTTGTAGACATAAACATTACCATCAGCGTCAGTCTTCTTCTTGAAGATCCATTTATTCTCAATGGCTTGCCGATCATCGGGCAAGTCCACCAAAGTCCATACTTTGTTCTCATACATGGATCCTATCTCAGATTTCATGGCCTCAAGCCATCTGTCGGAATCTGGGCTCATCATAACTTCTTCATAGTTCGTAGGTTCGCCTTGGTCTAATAACATGACTTCCAGAACAGGATTACCGTATCACCCTAGTGCGGAACGTGTTCTGGATGACCAACGAAGTTCAGTAGTAACTTCATTAGCTTCCTCTCTAGTTGGTGTAGGCATCACGGGAACGGGTTTGTCTGATGTGCTACTTTCCAATTCGAGCGAAGGTACAATTACCTCATCAAGTTCTACTCCCCCCCCCCCACTCACTTCTTTCAAGAGAAACTCCTTCTCTAAAAAGGACCCATTCTTAGCAACAAAGATCTTGCCTTCGTATCTGTAACATCCCAATTTTCAATTTGGATGTTAATCATTAGGTCATCATATGCATCCATGATCTTTGTGTGACACCCCAAAAATTTAACCATCTTTTGTTTATTAAAATTTTGCCAGGAAACTTAAAAAATTGATTTTTCTGGATTTCCTTTTGATTTCAGAACCATTCTTTTCTCTATTATCATGGAGTTTTTACCCCAAGTGAAAACTTCCCAATAATTATTGGACTCATTACTCTCTCTAATAAAACCAATTCTTTCATCAGTAGGATTATTTATATAATTATTTGTCCCTGAGCTTTATCTCTCTAAAATGGGTTTTTATAAGTTTAGGACCCCATTTGCACTGCAACCCTTTTATAAAGTCATTCAAAAAATCCACCAAAATTTGGGGCTGTCAGGTGATGTTTTTAAATCACTTTTATGCAAAGATATATTTCATTCAAGGGATATTTTGAGTTCTACACCAAGTTTTCTAATCTGGTCCAGTGGGCAATTTTACACTACAACCTATTTAAATATTTCTTTAAAACTTCTACCAAAATTAGGGGAGGTCAGTAGGAGCATATTATTCAACTTTATGCAAAAATCCAGGAATGTTCTTTGAAAGATTTCAGTGAATCATCCTCGTCTTCATTCTGGTGCAACTTGGTGATTTGTACTGCAACCATCTTCTAACTTGCTCCTTTACCCATGAGCTTTCTCCTGCTTGTAGTACACCTTACCAAACCCATAAGCCCAAGAGATTGGACCCATGGGGAGATTTTTGGTCCATACAATGATGCCATTTACCTTATGTCCAGAACTGAGGTTTTGAAAAACTTCCACTAGCAAGTTTCTTATTTTGCCCAAATGACCTTACCACCCTCTTTTGCAATTAAAGAGACACTAGCCTGGAGAGTTTGGACACCCCAAGAAATGCCTAAGTGCCCTTGGCATTTTGCCAAACACCTTATGGGCATGATCAGTTTTGACATGAGTTTTAGTTTGCACTATGGACCTGCTTGCTTTGCCTAACCACCATGTCCACTAAGCTCCTAGCTAACCCTAACCCAGGCCTGCTAATCCCCAGACTCATCCTAATCCCCTAGCAAGCCCTGGCATTGCATCGAGCACATAGCGTGCGTGCACTGGGCGCGCCTAGAGCACGTGTTTTGCACGTGCATGTGCGTGGGTCGCCGCGTCCCGCTGCCGCCTACCCGCGCCCGTCCTGGCCTCTCCCCTCTCCCAGCCGTCGCGCCTGACCCCTCCCTCACCACAAGGCCACCCTGGCCCTCCTCCGCCCTCTACCGACCGCCGCCAAGAAGCCGCCACCGCCGCCCGACAGCCTCTGCCTTTGGTCGGCGCCGCCCGAGCTCACACCAACACGCCCGGCTGGCGTGGAGCAGTCCGAGCTTATCCACAGCTCGTCCGCAAGCGCTCGTCGCCTCCACGCCCTCCTACAGCAAACAGAGAGGCGGTTCGCCGGCGATCCTATCCACGGCCGCCGCGAACTGACATGGTTGCGCTATTTAAGGATCCCCCCGAGCTCGCCAGACCCTCAGGCAACCTTCAAGCCAACCCCCTGGCGCTCCCCTGGCCAGCAATCAGCGACGGGAAGCTCTCTTCCCCAGCTCCGGCAGGTCCGGCCACCGCCACCCTCCGGCTCCGCTCGTCGCAACCAGAGTCCTCCCCGTCCAACCAGCACCACCACCCGACTCCCCATGGCCTTGCGCAGCCGCCCAAGCCCCTCAGCTGCGACGGGGAACCACCGTAGAGCAAAAACCCCAAACCACCTGAAGCCTCCTCCGCCGCGGAGCTCGCCGTCGGCAACTCCTTCCACCCCCGACGACCCAACAACCACCGGGAGGACCGCCCCGGTCAGGCGGATCCATCCCTGCCCACTGGAGCCAGCGAGGGGCCGCCAATCGCCAGCGACGATTGCCGGAGCCCCCGCCTTTGTTCGGCCAGAGGAGGAAGGAGGCGGGGAAGACCGGTCAAACCTGACCAGTGGGCCCCCTGGACCCACTGTCAGTGACACCGCACCGGTCCACGTGGGTTAAGTGAAGGCGTAAAGGCAAAGTACGTATTCGACGTGTACCTGTTCGAAACGTTTTTCTTTTCTTTTTCTGTTTTATTTAAAATCAGAATATTGACTAAACTTTGACTTGCCATAACTTTTTAAATAAAACTCCAAATGAGTTGATTCTTTTTCCTACCTTCCTCAAATTTAGTCTAGTTTATTTTAAGATTTATATAAAAAAATTCCAAGAAACTTTTTTGTACTGTTTTTAGACTATGTGTTAATTCGAATATTTTCAAAAATAGGATTGTCGGAGAGAGGAGAAAACTTTCAAAGTGTTGGAATGCACCCTGCCTCCCCACAAATTGAAGGCAAGCATTCTGAACCATGGCGTAATATATTTCATGCATCGTTTGACACGATTATAACACGTAGAACTCGCTATTTTATGTGGTGATTTGATCTTTGGCATGAATGCATATTGGAGATTTCCTTGCTATTGGAAATGGACAGGCTTGTGGTAGTGATCATCCTCGTATACCTTCCGTGCCTGCCGGAAGGAAGCCGGGAAAGTCACTGTCTTGGGTAGACCTGAGCTTTTCCCTAGTTCCTCGTCGAGACGAGTGTGTCCGGCATGGCATGAGGGGGTATGATGAGTGGTGATTACATGCATTGGATGAAATATATTCGTTATGCTAATCATGCAGGAATACTTAAACCTCCTGAGTCGACCATAGATCGAGTCTTGTTCGATAACCCCATACTTGTTTCAGACTACCACTTGTCTCTACAACAAGTAGGGTGCAGTTCAAGAAGTCGTCAACCCCTTTCTAGCACACACCGCATGTAGAGGCCATGGTGGAAGATACCGGTTGTAGCGGTGGCGAGCCACCTGGTCCGGGGCATGGGTGTTTCCGGTTGGGACCGAGAGGGAGGCCACCCCTTAGAGCGCGCGATATAAATTTGATCCCATGCTACGCGAGGTTGTAGCCTCCCACTTAAAGTTTGCTTGGCAGTGTCGTGGGTGATTCCGGAACCTTTGGTAAGTTAAGCTGGTGTGTGCAAGTTAGGTGTGTTTTCAACTAAAAGGCCGTAGACGGAATTAGTCCCGATGGGCTAAAGGAATCTGTTACTCGTCGGTAAAGAGTACACCCTCTGCAGAGGTTAAACCTATTCGAATAGCCGGGTCCATGGTTAAGGACTACAGTCTGGGATGGGTCAAGTGTCGGTCTTAGTGTCGGTCTTCGGAGGAGAAACTGTTAAACCAAACTTGGGGCCCGACTTGTGACTTGTGAGGACCATGATTATTATTTTGTTATGGACTAACCCGTTATATTATTTGAATTATCGAGTATCCCTCGGATGGTTCTACCTCCTGGATATTCCCTGTGATTATTTATAAGCCCTTTATGTGGTGTCGCTGAGACGCCCGACTGTGGCATGCTTGTTACTTATTTACCTTATAAGCCCTTTATGTGGTGTCATTTGAGACGCCTTGATTGTGGCATGCTTGTTATTTATTTACTTTATAAGCCCTTTATGTGGTTACGCTGAGCCGGGTGATTGTGGCTTTCTTGTTATTTATTTACTTTATAAGCCCTTTATGTGGTGTCGCTGAGACGCCCGACTGTGGCATGCTTGTTATTTATTTACTTTATAAGACCTTTATGTGGTGTCGCTGAGACGCCCGACTATGGCATGCTTGTTATTTATTTACTTTATAAGCCCTTTATGTGGTGTCGCTCAGACGCCCGACTGAGGCATGCTCGTTATTTACCATCATTTAGAGACGTCGCTTCAGACATCCGAATGGTGCATTTTATTCCTACTCTGTCATTTCATATTCATTGTTACATATTAATAACCGGCGTGCATGCATCAGAGATTTTTTATTTTATGACTGACGTTGTGATCATAGAATATTTTAGAACATGTTTTGTTATATTATACCTGTGTTCATTATGTTTGCGAGTACATTCAAAGTACTCACTGGCTTGTCCCTGGCTATTGTCTTGGCCAGATTTCTTGCATGGAGAGGAGCGAAGCGATGACAGCCCTGGAACCTACACAATGGTGATAGTAGCCTCGCGAAGATAGGAGTTAACCTGGTCAGCTGTTCTTGTGGAAAATGGAGTCCCATAGACGCTGATGATCCACAAACCGCTTCCGCCATCAACCACTAGAAACCATTTGTTGTACTCACAGGCCAGAATGGTCTTGTACTACATATTTTGTATTTTGCTTGGAATTTCTGTATCAAGTTGGTGCCTCATCAGCTAATAGTAATCCTGGGGCTGGTGAGCACAAGGGCCATTTTCTAGGAAATCAATACCCGGAAAACTGGTTGTGACAAACTTTGTATCAGAGCCAGGTTGACCAGTGGCTAATCCTATCTTAGCCAGGTCGAAAAACCTAGGTAAGCCACCAGACCTTAACCTAAACCCAGCCAAGCTTCTCGTGCAAGATAGCCACACAGTGACCCCGACACTTTTGGCAGTCGGTGCCCAACCTATTAACCTAGCCTGTCGATCACGTGCCAGTGACCGACGCCTATAATGCCTCATTCATGGCGTGCGAAGGAAGACTTCGTCCCCTTTTTCTATAAAAGGGCACGCTCGCCTCAACCCCGACAAAGACAGCCTCTACCCCAAACCGAGCCATAATGATCGGCCCAGAGTGCACAATGAGACCACAACAACCAACCTTGGAGGTTTTGTGACCATACTGCAAACCTCACCCGTCGTGCCTATGCGTTAGAAGAGCCCCGTAATATGTTGTGTACCAAGGACCCATGAGCGGTGAGAGCCGTCAATTACAGGCCATCGCACATCTACGGTAGGGGTCTGTCGCCAGAATGCCCCTACAGGTTCACCGGAAGGACAACTTCCTTCGAGCCACAAGCCATCCAGCTAGCTGCTCGAGAGGCTATAGTTCAACTCCGGCAGTTGTCACCGTTAACTATCGCTCGTTCTACTACTACCCCTGACGCGAAGGGTATGGTAGACCACCCCAAGTTGCCAACGGAGATCACGAGACGGATCCTGCATTGTTGCACCTAGTGCGCTATGTAGGTTAACTAGAGGAACTGTTCGATCAAATCACCATTGATCTGATCGCAGCTCGTGGAGAACTGGTTCGTCGAGCCCAGGCGAGAGGAGAGGACGAGCCCGACACCGACAACCCAGTCGTGCTGTTCGGACACCCGATCGAGACCTTGAGGTTAGCCCCAGCCATCAACCAAGGTGCTTTGGTGACCCCAGAAGTGCTTCGTCGATTTCTGGGAGCACACTCCAACGGGATTGTGGCCAACAATCCCCGCGATTGTCATCATCGCCACCCCGACCCTGCAGTTCCTTAACCACCTCCAGCTAATCCCGACGGTGAGACCCGTGGAGAAGCCTCGACGTCCTCAAGGCAGGCTCGTTTAGATATAAACGAGGTAGACTGAATCACTCGAATAGTACCGAGTCTCAGTGTATCCAGGCCTTATAATCATGTGACCTTGTGAGTTAACGCAGCCTGTTGTTGTGCCTCTGTTTTAAATAGTAACCTTGCATAAATATGTCAGCCTGCAGTTGCATTTTTTTATCCCGGGCACAGCTACCAAAACCACCCCGACGACACCCACAGTAACACGTCGCTTTTGTGAGATATGTTTATCTGTGGCTTTGAGCCCGACCCTGTGAGATCAGGACCGACAAACTAGTGCCCCTCACCGCGGCTTATAACCCATCCCAGATGCTGTATAAAAAGGCCACCTCGTGACCTTGCCAAGCACCCGTCACCTTGTGCACCACCCTCACAACCATTTCTTGCCATACCGAGCCCTAGCATTTATCTGGGAACCCCAGATGCAACCCCGGGTAGCTTTGTCAAAATATTGTGGGACTTTACCTGCAGTACCATGGGTTCTACCCAGCCACCCCAGTACGAGCTGCTCAAATCGAGGATCACCCCATCCACCTCGAAATATTGGGCGTTAGTACACATCCCTCCCAGAATCCGAACCAAGACCCAACGGAAGTTTCCTTCGTGGGGAAATCTATGCCAGCTCCACTAATGGCCATAGAAGCGGCTGCACACGAAGCACTTGCCCACCTTCGATTCGCGGTACCCTATGCCAGTGAAAGAGGATATTATTACTTTCCGAGCCGTGCAGCACCCGGAGAAGTAACATCTTTTCCCGATGGACGAATTGAGAGAGAACCCGTACTGGCCAACCTGGTCCAGTACGTCATCGCTCAAGAACGTTTGACCCAGCGAGTAATGGGTTATCTCCAGAGTCTCGCGGATTTAAATCCTCAGATCGCCATCGGCAGACCACTGAGGCCCGACCAGGAGAGACACATTCATCGGCTGGTCAATCCGCTTCCCCCGATAGAGGAGGAGTATGTCCTAGTACCAGAGACGTTTTCTCGGGACCCCGTCCAGTTATTGTTTGCATTATAGACGTCGCTGCTATGTTTATTATTGCAACATTTATTTATAAGTTGTAACTTATGCGTGGTACCCCGAGTTTGTGCAGCGAGTAAATTATTTAGTTTCGATTAATTTGAGTAGTTTTTGTTGCGGTTTGACTCTCAATTTACTGATTTTCTCTCGCGAAAAATCCTGGAGTGAGATTTCTTTTCCCTGAGTTGCTGCATCGTATATCTTCTCACCACATGGATTATTTTTATTCACACAGCACCACGGCAGCAGACCCACAACTACTCGAACACATACACTGCTTGCTAAAACACGTAACCGTGTTGCATCTCACCGACCCCCTCCCTAAACGCACCACAGTCTCCAAGGGAGAGATTAGTGGATAATCACCCGGGTACAAGTTACCTCCGACACACCAACAACAGTTAACACCCGGCGTCACACCTAGTCCACGTGATCACCGCCACCGCGGAGAGCCAACACCCGAGCGGCAGCATCGCGACGATCATCGAGGATCATCGCGCACAGGAGCACGGAGAGCCCCAACACTGCCGCCAGCCCTCCGCACACCAGGATCACGTACCAGTCCGGCATCACCTCCGCAATTAGAGCCTCGTCTCGAGCTCCTGCAAATGCAAATGGAGGAGAATGGAGGAGAAGGAGAAGCGAGGTCAGGTGGAGGAAGAAGAAGGAGCACCGCGGTCGTTTTGTAGCTCGAGATCGGTGTACGGTGGGCGAAGTCCACCAGCGCTGCTCGTCGCTCGATCGCCGGTGTTCGGAGGCGAATCCGCGAGCAGTGCCGACAGCGCACTGGCCCGCAAGGTGAGTGCATGCTGCGCTGGCAGCTAGCACGCCGCGCACTACCGCAGTACGGCCTAGATGCCCTACGCGCTAGACATCGCCGGTGGAGAAAGCGTGGGAAAGCGCGCGGGAGAGAGGAAGAAGAGAGGGCCAGAGGAAGAAGGAGAGGGCGGTGGGCCTGGGTCCACTGTCGACCCACAGAGAGCTTGTGCCCTTGGGTGCGACAAGCGTATTTTAGAATTTTAGAATTTACGGTAACCAGCGTAGAAATCTCTCCACCGTAAATTTTTCCTCGCAGCGCTAGTGTCCCACGCTGTAGTTTCGCACTACATTTTTCCTCTCTTACTGTAGCCGCATTTTAAAATGGTTATTTCTGTTAATGGTAGGAGTAATGTTTTTCAAAACAGCTCTTAACAAATCTCGAGGACGAGATTTTTCCTTAAGGGGGGTAGTGTTGTGACACCCCAAAAATTTAACCATGTTTTGTTTATTAAAATTTTGCCAGGAAACTTAAAAAATTGATTTTTCTAGATTTCCTTTTGATTTCAGAACCATTCTTTTCTCTATTATCATGGAGTTTTTACCCCAAGTGAAAACTTTCCAATAATTATTGGACTCATTACTCTCTCTAATAAAACCAATTCTTTCATCAGTAGGATTATTTATATAATTATTTATCCCTAAGCTTTATATCTCTAAAATGGTTTTTTATAAGTTTAGGACCCCATTTGCACTGCAACCCTTTTATAAAGTCATTCAAAAATTCCACCAAAATTTGGGGATGTCAGGTGAAGTTTTTAAATCACTTTCATGCAAAGATATATTTCATTCATGGGACATTTTGAGTTCTACACCAAGTTTTCTAATCTGGTCCAGTGGGCAATTTTACACTACAACCTATTTAAATATTTCTTTAAAACTTCTACCAAAATTAGGGGAGGTCAGTAGGAGCATATTTTTCAACTTTATGCAAAAATCCAAGGATGTTCTTTGAAAGATTTCAGTGAATCATCCTCATCTTCATTCTGGTGCAACTTGGTGATTTGTACTGCAACCATCTTCTAACTTGCTCCTTTACCCATGAGCTTTCTCCTGCTTGTAGTACACCTTACCAAACCCTTAAGCCCAGGAGATTGGACCCATGGGGAGATTTTTGGTCCATACAATGATGCCATTTACCTTCTGTCCAGAACTGAGGTTTTGAAAAACTTCCACTAGCAAGTTTCTTATTTTGCCCAAATGACCTTACCACCCTCTTTTGCAATTAAAGAGACACTAGCCTGGAGAGTTTGGACACCCCAAGAAATGCCTAAGTGCCCTTGGCATTTTGCCAAACACCTTATGGGCATGATCAGTTTTGACATGAGTTTTAGTTTGCACTATGGACCTGCTTGCTTTGCCTAACCACCATGTCCACTAAGCTCCTAGCTAACCCTAACCCAGGCCTGCTAATCCCCAGCCTCGTCCTAATCCCCTAGCAAGCCCTGGCATTGCATCGAGAACATAGCGTGCATGCACTGGGCGCGCCCAGAGCACGCGTTTTGCACATGCGTGGCTGGTCGCCAAGGCCCGTCACCGCCTACCCGCGCCTGTCCTGGCCTCTCCCCTCTCCCAGCCGTCGCGCCTGACCCCTCCCTCACCGCAGGGCCACCCTGGCCCCCTCCTGGCGCCCTACAGCACCGCCGGCGCAAGCCGCCACCGCCGCTCGACAGCCTCTGCATTGGTCGGCGCCGCCCGAGCCACACCAACACGCCAGCTCGCCCGTGGAGCAGTCCGAGCTTATCCACAGCTCGTCTGCAAGCGCTCGTCGCCGCCACGCCCTCCTGCAGCAAACAGAGAGGCGGTTCGCCGACGATCCTATCCACGTCCTCCGCGAACCGACATGGCTGCGCTATTTAAGGACCCCCCCCCCCCCCCGAGCTCGCCAAACCCTCAGGAACCTTCAATCCAACCCCCTGGCGCTCCCCTGGTCAGCAATCGGTGACGGGAAGCTCTCTTCCCCAGCTCCGGCAGGTCCAGCCACCGCAACCCTCTGGCTCCGCTCATCGCAACCAGAGTCCTCCCCGTCCAACCAGCACCACCACCCGACTCCCCATGGCCTTGCGGAGCCGCCCAAGCCCTCAGCTGCGACGGGGAACCACCGTAGAGTGAAAACCCCAAACCACCCGAAGCCTCCTCCGCCGCGGAACTCGCCGTCGGCGACTCCTTCCACCCCCGACGACCCAACGACCACCGGGAGGACCGCCCCGGTCAGGCGGATCCATCCCTGCCCACCGGAGCTAGCGAGGGGCCGCCTATCGCCGGCGACGATCGCCGGAGCCCCTGCCTCTGTTCGGCCAGAGGAGGAAGGAGGCGGGGAAGACCGGTCAAACCTGACCAGTGGGCCCCCTGGACCCACTGTCAGTGACACCGCACCGGTCCACGTGGGTTAAGTGAAGGCGTAAAGGCAAAGTACGTATTCGACGTGTACCTGTTCGAAACGTTTTTCTTTTCTTTTTCTGTTTTATTTAAAATCAGAATATTGACTAAACTTTGACTGGCCATAACTTTTTAAATAAAACTCCAAATGAGTTGATTCTTTTTCCTACCTTCCTCAAATTTAGTCTAGTTTATTTTAAGATTTATTTAAAAAAATTCCAAGCAACTTTTTTGTACTGTTTTTAGACTATGAGTTAATTCGAATATTTTCAAAAATAGGATTGTCGGAGAGAGGAGAAAACTTTCAAAGTGTTGGAATGCACCATGACTCCCCACAACTTGAAGGAAAGCATTCTGAACCCTGGCGTAATATATTTCATGCATCGTTTGACACGATTATAACACGTAGAACTCGTTATTTTATGTGGTGGTTTGATCTTTTGCATGAATGCATATTGGAGATTTCCTTGATGTTGGAAATGGACAGGCTTGTGGTAGTGATCATCCTCGTATACCTTCCGTGCCTGCCGGAAGGAAGCCGGGAAAGTCATTGTCTTTGGTAGACTTGAGCTTGTCCCTAGTTCCTCGTCGAGATGAGTGTGTCCGGCATGGCATGAGGGGGTATGATGAGTGGTGATTACATGCATTGGATGAAATATATTCGTTATGCTAATCATGCAGGGAATACTTAAACCTCTGAGTCGACCATAGATCGAGTCTTGTTCCAAAGAACCCCATACTTGTTTCAGACTACCACTTGTCTCTACAACAAGTAGGGTATGGTTCAAGAAGTCGTCAACCCCTTTCTAGCAGACACCGCATGAGAGAGGCCATGGTGGAAGATACCGGTTGTAGCCAGTAGGCAGGCCACCTGGTCCAGGGGCATGGGTGTTTCCGGTTGGGACCGAGAGGGGAGGCCACCCCTTAGAGCGCGCGATATAAATTTGATCCCATGCTACGCGAGGTTGTAGCCTCCCCACTTAGAGTTTGCTTGACAGGTGTAGTGGGTGATTCCAGACACCGGTAAGTTAAGCTGGTGTGTGCAAGTTAGATGTGTTTTCAACTAAAAGGCCGTAGACGGAATTAGTCCTGATGGGCTAAAGGAATCCGTTACTCGTGGGTAAAGAGTACACCCTCTGCAGAGGTTAAACCTATTCGAATAGTCGGGTCCATGGTTAAGGACTACAGTCTGGGATGGGTCAAGTGTCGGTCTTAGTGTCGGTCTTCGGAGGAGAAACTGTTAAAGCAAACTTGGGACCTGACTTGTGACTTGTGAGGACCATGATTATTATTTTGTTATGGACTAACCCGTTATATTATTTGAATTATCGAGTATCCACAGGATGGTTCTACCTCCTGGATATTCCCTGTGATTATTTATAAGCCCTTTATGTGGTGTCACCGAGACGCCTGCATCGTGGCATGCTTGTTATTTATTTACCTTATAAGCCCTTTATGTGGTGTCATTTGAGACGCCTTGACTGTGGCATGCTTGTTATTTATTTACTTTATAAGCCCTTTATGTGGTGTCGCTGAGATGCCCGACTATGGCATGCTTGTCATTTATTTACTTTATAAGCCCTTTAGGTGGTGTCGCTAAGACGCCCGACTATGGCATGCTTGTTATTTATTTACTTTATAAGCCCTTTATGTGGTGTCGCTGAGACGCCCGACTGTGGCATGCTTGTTATTTATTTACTTTATAAGCCCTTTATGTGGTGTCGCTCAGACGCCCAACTGAGGCATGCTCGTTATTTACCATCATTTCGAGACGTCGCTTCAGACATCCGAATGGTGCATTTTATTCCTACTATGTCATTACATATTCATTGTTACATATTAATAACCGGCGTGCATGCATCAGAGATTTTTTATTTTATGACTGACGTTGTGATCATAGAATATTTCAGAACATGTTTTGTTATATTATACCTATGTTCATTATGTTTGCGAGTACATTCAAAGTACTCAATGGCTTGTCCCTGGCTATTGTCTTGGCCAGATTTCTTGCATGGAGAGGAGCGAAGCGATGACAGCCCCGGAACCTACGCAATGATGATAGTAGTCTCGCGAAGATAGGAGTTAACCT
Organism: Aegilops bicornis; assembly: GCA_021605145.1. NCBI lineage: Eukaryota > Viridiplantae > Streptophyta > Magnoliopsida > Poales > Poaceae > Aegilops > Aegilops bicornis. Next base: position 631,796,098 of record CM038675.1, on the reverse strand, counting down.
GGTCAGCTATTCCTGTGGGAAATGGAGTCTCATAGACGCTGATGATCCACAAACCGCTTCCGCCATCAACCACTAGAAACCATTTGTTGTACTCACAGGCCAGAATGGTCTTGTACTACATATTTTGTATTTTGCTTGGAATTTCTGTATCAAGTTGGTGCATCATCAGCTAACAGTAATCCTGGGGCTGGTGAGCACAAGGGCCATTTTCTGGGAAATCAATACTCGGAAAACTGGTCGTGACACTTTGCATTTTGAATTGGTTTTATTTGCACATTTTAATCCTACAGACCTTAAGCAACTCAACGACCATTGGAGAGAGTTCGAGGTTTCATAAAAATCCATTTTTGAATTCTTCAAAATTGGTAAATTGGATCAAAGTGATTTTTTTTTGAAATTATTTTTCTGATTATTTTGAAAATAAATAAAATAATGAGAGAAGATAACATGACTTCTTTAAAATAGAGGAAATAACGGAAATTTTATTTCAAATAAAAATATTTGTTTTATTCGAATTTTATCTGAGGTTTTATTTGAGTAAATTAGGGAAAAATTGCATTTTAGCATGGAAAAATGTTCATGTTGTCGTAAATATTAGTAGAGGGCCGCGAACTTTGTTTTGGGGATTTTAGGATTTTTATTTATTTTATTTTGGATTTTTTTCGTTTTAGTGAAATTAATTAAAAAAACTGCGCGCGACCCAATCGGGCCGGCCCAGCAGGCCGCCACCGCCTTCTACACGCTGCGCAGCCGGACTCCAGAGGAGTCTGAGCATGCCCCGCCCCGCACCGCTCCACCCCTCCTCCAAGTCGGATGGGGCCGCCGCCTCGCCCCCCGGTCTTTATAAGCCGCCTGATACGTCTCCAACGTATCTATAATTTTCGATTGTTCCATGCTATTATATTATCCATCTAGGATGTTATATATGCATTTATATGCTATTTTATATGATTTTTGGGACTAACCTATTAACCTAGAGCCGAGGCCAGTTTCTGTTTTTCCTTGTTTTTGAGTATTGCAGAGAAGGAATACCAAACGCAGTCCAATTGACCTGAAATTTCACGGAGATCGTTTTTGGACCAGAAGAAGCCCACGGAGTACCGGAGATGGACCAGAAGAGTCCCGAGGCCACCACGAGGGTGGGGGGTGCGCCGTACCCCCCTGGGAGCGCCCCTCTACCTCGTGGCCGCCTCGTGGACCCTGCTGACTTGTTCCCGACGCCAACACCTCTTATATATACCCAAACTTCCAGAACATAACCTAGATCGGGAGTTCCGCCGCCGCAAGCCTCTGTAGCCACCAAAAAACCAACCGGGACCCTTTTCCAGCACCTTGCCAGAGGGGGATCCCTCACCGGTGGCTATCATCATCATCCCAGCGCTCTCCATGACGAGGAGGGAGTAGTTCACCCTTGGGGCTGAGGGTATGTACCAGTAGCTATGTGTTTGATCTCTCTCTCTCTCTCTCTCTCTCTCTCGTGTTCTTGATTCGGCACGATCTTGATGTATCGCGAGCTTTGCGATTATAGTTGGATCTTATGATGTTTCTCCCCCTCTACTCTCTTGTAATGGATTCAGTTTTCCCTTCAAAGTTATCTTATCGGATTGAGTCTTTAAGGATTTGAGAACACTTGATGTATGTCTTGCGTGGGATACCCGTGGTGACAATGGGGTATTCTGTTGATTCACTTGATGTATGTTTTGGTGATCAACTTGCGGGTTCCGTGACCTTGGGAATCTACGCATAGGGGTTGGCACATGTTTTCGTCTTGACTCTTCGGTAGAAACTTTGGGGCACTCTTTGAAGTTCTTTGTGTTTGTTGAATAGATGAATCTGAGATTGCGTGATGCATATCGTATAATCATACCCACGGATACTTGAGGTGACATCAGAGTATCTAGGTGACAATAGGGTTTTGGTTGATTTGTGTCTTAAGGTGTTATTCTAGTACGAACTCTAGGATAGATTGAACGGAAAGAATAGCTTCGTGTTATTTTACTACGGACTCTTGAATAGATCGATCGGAAAGGATAACTTTGAGGTGGTTTCGTATCCTACAATAATCTCTTCATTTGTTCTCCGCTATTAGTGACTTTGGAGTGACTCTTTGTTGCATATTAAGGGATAGTTATATGATCCAATTATGTTATTATTGTTGAGAGAACTTGCACTAGTGAAAGTATGAACCCTAGGCCTTGTTTCAACGCATTGCAATACCGTTTGTGCTCACTTTTATCATTAGTTACCTTGCTGTTTTTATACTTTCAGATTACAAAAACCTATATCTACCATCCATATTGCACTTGTATCACCATCTCTTCGCCGAACTGGTGCACCTATACAATTTATCATTGTATTGTGTGTGTTGGGGACACAAGAGACTCTTGGTTATTTGGTTGCAGGGTTGTTTGAGAGAGACCATCTTCATCCTACGCCTCCCACGGATTGATAAACCTTAGGTCATCCACTTGAGGAAAATTTGCTACTGTCCTACAAACCTCTGCACTTGGAGGCCCAACAACGTCTACAAGAAGAAGGTTGTGTAGTAGACATCATGCTCTTTTCTGGCGCCGTTGCCGGGAAGGTTAGTGCTTGAAGGTATATATTTAGATCTTGCAATCGAATCTTTTTGTTTTGTTTTATCACTAGTTTAGTCTATAAAAGAAAACTACAAAAATAATGGAATTGAGGTTGCCTCATATGCTTCATCTTTTTAATATCTTTCGTGAAATGATGGAAAGGAAAATTGTGCTCAAGTGTTAGAAGAAGAATGCATTAAAATGTTTGGCACTAAATATTTGAATGATGAGCATGATTGCAATGTTGTTAGTATGAATTCTTTGAAAATCCATGATGCTAATGATATGCAAAGCCACAAGCTTGGGGATGCTATGTTTGATGAAGATGATATTTTTAGTCCCCCAAGTTTTGATGAGCAAATTTATTATGATGATAGCATGCCACCTATTTATGATGATTTTATTGATGAAAGTGGGTTTGGAAGAGTGTCAACTTTAGGAAGTAATGATCCCACTATTTTGGAGGGTGTTGAATCTTATTTTGATAATTATGAAAGTGGATTTGGAGAGGTCATGACTTTATTTAGTGATGAATCCAGTATTATGGAAGAGGTTCCAATTGATTATGAGAACAAAGTTGCTATCTATGATGAATATTGTGATGACACTTATGCTATAAAAGTAGTGATGATTATATTTATAAAACTTTTCATGATTATGATTACCCTTTTTCTGAACATTACTCTTTTAATATGGAAACAATTTATAGTATTCGAGTTTCTTATGATACTCCCACTATTCCGAATGAGAAGAATTTTGCTTATATGGAGAGTAGTAAATTTTCTATTCTTGTAGATCATGAAAATAATGATTTATGTGATGGTTATATTGTGGAATTTATTCATGATGCTACTGAAAATTATTATGAGGGAGGAATATATGCTTGTAGGAATTGCAATAATATCAAGTTTCCTCTCTATGTTTTAAAAGTTTTGAAGTTATGCTTGTTTTGCCTTCCTATGCTAGTTGATTATTGTTCCCCTAAGTTGTTTGCTCACAAAATACCTATGCATAGGAAGTGGGTTAGACTTAAATGTGCTAGTAATATTCTTCATGATGCTCTCTTTATGTTTCAATTTTTATCTTTTATGTGAGCATCATTGAAATCATCATGCCTAGCTAGGGGCGTTAAACGTTAGAGCTTGTTGGGAGGGAACCCAATTTTATTTTTGTTCTTTTCCTTTTGCTCCTGTTTAGTAATAAATAATTCATACATCCTCTGTTTATATGTGGTTTTATTGTTTAATTAGTGTTTGTGCCAAGTATAACCTTTGGGAAGACTTGGGTGAAGTCTTTGCGATCTTGCTGTAAAAAACAGAAACTTTTGGGCTCACGAGATTAGCTGTCAATTTACTGGAGAGTGCTTTTAGGTTGATTCTTTTTGCATATGATTGATAGACAAATTCCTCAGGTCCACCAATTTATTTTAGAATTTTTGGAGTTACAGAAGTATTCAAATGATACAGATTACTACAAACTGTTCTGTTTTTGACAGATTCTGTTTTCATTGTGTTGTATGCTTATTTTGATGAATCTATGAGTATTATCGGAGGGTATGAACCATAGAGAAGTTGGAATACAGTAGATATTACACCAATATGAATTTAGAATGAGTTCACAATAGTACCAAAAGTGGTGATTTATTTTCTTATACTAACGGAGCTTACGGGTTTTCTGTTGAGTTTTGTGTTGTGAAGTTTTCAAGTTTTGGGTAAAGATTTGATGGACTATGGAATAAGGAGTGGAAAGAGCCTAAGCTTGGGGATTCCCAAGGCACACCAAGGTAATATTAAAGGACAACCAAGAGCCTAAGCTTGCGGATGCCCCAGATGGCATCCCCTCTTTCGTCTTCCTTCATCGGTAACTTTACTTGGAGCTATATTTTTATTCACCACATGATATGTGTTTTGCTTGGAGCGTCATTTTATTTTCTTTTGTTTTTATTGATGTTTGAATAAAATACCAGGATCTGAAATTCTTAAATGTTAGAGATTCTTCACATAGTTACATAATTATTCAACTAATCACTGATCTTCACTTATATATTTTGGAGTAGTTTGTCATTTGCTCTAGTGCTTCACTTATATCTTCTAAGAGAATGGTGGTAGTTTTATTTTGAAGAAATTGTTGATCTCTCATGCTTCTTATATTATTTTGAGAGTCCTAAACAGCATGGTAATTTGCTTTGGTTATGAAACTAGTCCTAATATGATAGGCATCCAAGGTGGGTATAATAAAAACTTTCATATAGAGTGCATTAAATACTATGAGAAGTTTGATACTTGATAATTGTTTTGAGATATATAGATGGTGATATTAGAGTCATGCTAGTTGAGTAATTGTGAAATTGAGAAATACTTGTGTTGAGGATTGCAAGTCCCGTAGCATGCACGTATGGTAAACGTTGTGTGACAAATTTGAAGCATGGGGTGTTCTTTGATTGCTTTGCTTATGAGTGGCGGTCGGGGACAAGCGATGGTCTTTTCCTACCAATCTATCCCTCTAGGAGCATGCGTAGTGCTTGGTTTTGATGACTTGTAGATTTTTGCAATAACTATGTGAGTTCTTTATGACTAATGTTGAGTCCATGGATTATACGCACTCTCACCCTTCCATCATTGCTAGCATCTTGATGCAGTGCATTGCCCTTTCTCACCTCGAGAGTTGGTGCAAACTTTTTTGGTGCATCCAAACCCCGTGATATGATACGCTCTATCACACATAAGCCTCCATATATCTTCCTCAAAACAGCCACCATACCTACCTATTATGGCATTTCCATAGCCATTCCGAGATATATTGCCATGCAACTTTCCACCGTTCCATTTATTATGACACGCTCCATTATTGTCATATTGCTTTGCATGATTATGTAGTTGACATCATATTTGTGGCAAAGCCACCTTCACAATTCTTTCATACATGTCTGTAACGCCCCGGATGTAACTTTCCGTATTTGTAACTCCATCTTTTGCCACCTTCACAATTCTTTCATACATGTCTGTAACGCCCCGCCATGACCGCCTCGTCCCAGAGCAAGCTCGTCGGCGTCCTTCGTCGTCCTGCGCCTAGCGCCGCCCTGGATCCGGAGAACGCCCTCCGCCTCGCCAAGTCCAAGGTGCCGCCTCCCCGTCGCACATCCGGTGAGGTCACCGGTGAGCGCCGTGCCGTGCCCCTGCTGCCTCCCTATCCCGCCGTCGCTCCTAGCTTTCCTTCCATGTTCCCTCTCTGAATCCTCTCCCTGACCTTCTTTTCTTAAGGCTACAATAGCAGCCATGGAGCTGCCTCCGCTTCGATTCGGTAGGGAACGGGACCCCGACGACCTCCACCGCCCGGATCCGTGTCTCCCATGCCGCCAGCTTTCGCATCTGATTCCGCTACCCCACGCCGGAGCGCTGCCCTTTGCCAAGTCCACCGTCGCCGCCTTGAGCAGAGGAGCTTCGCTCGTCCCGCACAAGCGCCATGACCTGCCTGCTCGCGTTGATCAGCGCCTCCAGGCCTTGAGCCGCCTGCCAGCGCCAAGCCCTCGGGTGAGAAGCCCAGACCAAAGACCCGCCTTGCACTAATGGGCCACCGGTTTCAGCCCGTGGACATTTTTTTTCAGTTCTGGACGATTTGCAAATTAGCCAGGAACTGCATTTTTTACAGAAAAACCCTCCATGTTCATGCATTAATAATTCACAAACCATGCATCGGATTAAAATGATTAAACATGTAAAATTCTTATAATTTCATCTAGTTTCATAATATGCTACTTTAATCCATGTTAAAAAAAATCAACTTGCTGTTTGCATTAATTTTACATAAATGCCATGTTAAAATGATTTATTTCATAACTAATTAACCGTAGCTCCGAATTTTTATAAACTTTATATGTAAATGGGGTGAAAAATGCATAGAATAACATGGTTCACTATATTTTGATGTTTAACAACATTAAAATATGGTTTAGGGCAGAACAGTAGCAAATTCAAAATATGCACATGGGGATTTTCCGGATTTGTTGTTTGTTGTTCCGGCCTCATTTAAACTTGCCTAAATAGTTAGTTTACTTATGATTCACCCCTTGCCATGTTTAATAACATTTAATATTGTTGAGTAGTTTAAACGGGAGAGAACTAAACAATTGTTGTGGTGTTTCGTCAATATGCAACTCGTTGCATATTGAGCTCCATTTTAGTTGTAGTATTGTTTGTGCACTTTGCCACGCCATGCCTCATTAAACCAGACATGCATCATACTTGATTGTTCATAATTCCATGTTTATGTGATGGTTGTTTACCATGATGTTTGCTTCTTTCCGGTTGCGCTTCTCCTTGATAGTTCCGGTTACGTTGCGATTGTGAGAATTCGTTCGACTACGTTGGTTCGTCTACTTCATGGATTCGATCTTCTTCCTAGCGGGATTTCAGGCAAGATGATCATTACCCTCGATATCACTTCTATCTTTGCTTGCTAGTTGTTCGTTCTATCGCTATCTCGCGTTACCTACAACTTTTTTTATCATGCCTCCCATGTTGCCATGTCAAGCCTCTAACCCACCTTCTTAGCAAATCGTTGTTTGGCTATGTTACCGCTTTTGCTCAGCCCCTCTTATAGCATTGCTAGTTGCAGGTGAAGTTGAAGATTGCTCCATGTTGGAACATGATGATTTTGGGATATCACAATATCTCTTATTTAATTAATGCATCTATATACTTGGTTAAGAGTGGAAGGCTCAGCCTTATGCTTGGTGTTTTGTTCCACTCTTGCCGCCCTAGTTTCCGTCATACCGGTCTTATTTTCCTTGATTTTGCGTTTGTAAGGGCATATTTATCCCGTAAGTGTTTTGGTGATTGATGACGATACTTTTGCGGACTAATCGTATGCCTTGAGTTTCTCAGATGTTTCATCACTAGGCACGAGACGATTCGGTGCCCCTCGGAGACTATTGAAGACGGCGTCGTTCTACGTTTCTTTTTGGTGGATTTGAGTCGTAGGAGAGCCGTACTATTAAGAGGGGGTCCGCGTCGGAAAGGTTTGGGTGGAATCAACACGTACACTCGTCCTTCCTTTCCTTGCACTTTGGAGCATCTTCCCGTTGTCATCATTGTGCTTAAAACCGGCGGCTACTGCTGTTCTTGCGGTAGTACTGCTCTAGGGAGCGGTAGTACCGCAAGCGCCAACGGTAGTACCGCTGGGGGTCACGGTAGTACCGCTTCCCTGGAGCCGTAGTACCGTGACTCCCAGGCCTTGTGCCGCTCCGGTACGGTAGTAGGCGCGGATGTAATTTTTTACATCCGCGCCCACACGGTAGTACAACACATCTTGCGCGGTAGTACCGCGAGTGGACACAATAGTACCGCTCTCTTGGAGCCGTAGTACCGTGGCCCTCATGCCCCGTACCGTTGCGCCGCGGTTGTAGGAGCGGATGTATTTCTACATCCGCGCCTCCACGGTAGTACCGCGCCTCGGGCGCGGTAGTACCGCGTCGGGTTTTCGCACTGGTTCTTTTTTCGTGAAGTAGGCACGGATGTAATTTATTTCATCCGTGCTCTTCAGAGGTCGGGCTTGCTCGCTTATGCGGTAGTACCGCGCCGGTAGTATCTGCGCTTAGTCGAGCCAGTCGAACTGTTCTTCTTCTTGCCAGCGGTAGTACTGCGTGGCCCTCCACGGTAGTACCCGCGTGGCAGCAGTAGTACGCGTTTTTGCTGCCTTGCGGTAGTACGCGCGCCGGTAGTACTTCGGTCGAGCTAGTCCCGAGCTTTCTTGCTGCCGCGGTAGTACTGTGGCCCTCCACGGTAGTACCGCGTGGCCGCGCGGTAGTACCGCGTTTTCGGAGCGGTAGTACCGCGTGTCGCGGGCTGAACAAGAGGATAACGGTTGGATCTTTTCCCCGAGTATAAAAGGCGTGTCTCCTACCTCTAGTTGACCATCTCTTCGATCTCTAAGCTCCATTGTTGCTCCAAGCTCCGTTTTGGCCCGATCTCTCTCCCTAGCCAATCAAACTTGTTGATTTGCTCGGGATTGGGTGACAAGGGCCCGATCTACACTTCCACCAAGAGACTTTTGATTCCCCCCACTTATCCCTTGTGGATCTTGTTACTCTTGGGTGTTTGAGCACCCTAGACGGTTGAGGTCACCGTGGAGCCATATTCCATTGTGGTGAAGCTTCGTGGTGTTGTTGGGAGCCTCCAATTAAGTTGTGGAGATTGCCCCAACCTTGTTTGTAAAGGTTCGGTCACCGCCTTCAAGGGCACCAATAGTGGAATCACGGCTCTTGCATTGTCTTGGCGTGAGGAGATTACGGTGGCCCTAGTGGATTCTTGGGGAGCATTGTGCCTCCACACCGCTCTAATGGAGACGTACTTCCCCTCAAAAGGAAGGAACTTCGGTAACACATCCTCGTCTCCACCGGCTCCACTCTTGGTTATCTTATCCCTTTACTTGTGCAAGCTTATTTGTGTTCCTATCCTTGCTTGCTCTTGTGCTTGTGTTGTTTGCATCATATAGGTTGTCCACCTAGTTGCACATCTAGAAAACCTTTATTATTGCAAAGTTTAAATTGGTAAAGAAAAGCTTAAAAATTGTTAGTTGCCTATTCACCGCCCTCTAGTCAACTATATCGATCCTTTCAGCGTTCCTTAGGCGGTTGGGGATTTATGGGACCCCCTTGACAGTTCGCTTTGAATAAAACTCCTCCAGCAAGGCCCAACCTTGGTTTTACCATTTGCCTACCTACCACCTATACCTTTCCCTTGGGTTCTGCAGACTCAAGGGTCATCTTTATTTAAACCCCCCCGGGCCAGTGCTCCTCTGAGTATTGGTCCGAAACGGGCAGCCTGCGGGGCCACCTTGGGGCAACTTGAGGGCTGGTTTTTACTCGTAGCTTGACCTATCAGGTGTGCCCTGAGAACGAGATACGTGCGACTCCTATCGGGATTTGTCGGCACATCGGGCGGCTTTGGTGGTCTTGTTTTACCATTGTCGAAAAGTCTTGTAACCGGGATTCCGAGTCTGATCGGGTCTTCCCGGGAGAAGGAATATCCTTCGTTGACCATGAGAGCTTGTGATGGGCTAAGTTGGGACACCCCTGCAGGGTATAAACTTTCGAAAGCCGTGCCCGAGGTTATGTGGCAGATGGGAATTTGTTAATGTCCGGTTGTAGAGAACTTGACACTTGACTTAATTAAAATGCATCAACCGCGTGTGTAGCCGTGATGGTCTCTTTTCGGCGGAGTCCGGGAAGTGAACACGGTCTTGTGTTATGCTTGAATGTAAGTAGTTTCAGGATCACTTCTTGATCACTTCTAGCTTCTTGACCGTTGCGTTGCTTCTCTTCTCGCTCTTATTTGCGTAAGTTAGCCACCATATATGCTTAGTGCTTGCTGCAGCTCCACCTCATTACCCTATCCTACCCATAAGCTTAAATAGTCTTGATCTCGCGGGTGTGAGATTGCTGAGTCCTCGTGGCTCACATATACTTCCAAACAGTTGCAGGTGCCAACGATACCAGTGCAGGTGACGCAACCGAGCTCAAGTGGGTGCTCGATGAAGATCTTGATCATTGTTTTGTTTCGTTTCCTGTTGATCAGTAGTGGAGCCCAGTTGGGATGATCGGGGACCTTGCATTTGGGGTTGTCTTCCTTTATATTGGTTCCGTAGTCGGACCTTGTTTGTAATTTGGATGATGTATGTTTAACTTGTATTTGTGTGAAGTGGCGATTGTAAGCCAACTCTTTGTCCCTTTCTTATTCCGTACATGGGATTGTGTGAAGATTACCCCATTTGCGACTAAACCACCATGCGGTTATGCCTCTAAGTCGTGCCTCGACATGTGGGAGATATAGCCTCATTGTGGGTGTTACAAGTTGGTTATCAGAGCCATCCCCGACTTAGGAGCCCCCTGCTTGATCGAATCGCTGACGTTGTTGAGTCTAGAACAAAATGTTTTGAGTCTTAGGATTATATATATCGGAGAGTAGGATTCTTTTTACTCCTCAGTCCCTTCGTCGCTCTGGTGAGGCCTCCTAACATAGAAGTTTTGACTTCCCTCTCCTCAAATTTCATGAAAAAAAATTAGTATCACGCGGGTATCTTGGAATCGTTACGATAGTCTTGTGACGAGAACATTGTTCTTGGTGCCTCCTGGCATTTAGGGGTTGTGGCAGTGTCCCGGAGAGTTGAGCTCCGAGGTGTTGTTGTCACAATTTTATCGTTGCAGTTCTGGAATACATGAGTTTCGCCGACATCGAAAATCTCTTTAATGAAGTTGTTGGTGAGATAACCCCGACGCCACCCAGTACTGGGGTGGGAGTTCGGGAGTATTGCCATAACTCGTATAACGGATGCTTTTCGAAGGTTGAGGTACATGATTTCCGAAGGTTTCTTGGTTATGTGTTGAAGGATGGATACAGCTAGATGTAGGAATTGTTAGTTTGGGTGAGATATTATGCTTCCCCTGTATCCCCAACACCTAATTGCATAACCAGAAAGTTTCGGGAGTTTATAAGTGGGAATTCAAGTATATCATAGGATATCTTTCCAACAGACACATGATACTATATGGGGTTTATCATATGTTTGTTTCCGGCTTATTCTGCAAGCCAATCTTCTGTTTTGTTTTGAGTTGTGGTATTCGAGTTGCTTCGAAGTCAAGTGTTGATTCCATACCTTTCCTAAGCGGTGTTCTCATACTTCTATGTGAATACCAATCCTTCTTGATCATCGAGATTGTCATGCCAATTCTTTTCCAACCAACGTGCTCTTTTTCAAGTGGATCCAATCATTTCAACATTCGCGAGATCAATTCTCAGTTCTTTGCAACGGTGTTTGCTTCATCCGTCCCAAGTTTTCTTTGTTTTTCCCGCCCTCCCACCCTTTTTCTTCAAGGACTCATATATCTTAATCAAGTATCCATTTTATTGATGGGAAGTCTCTCCATTCTTTTCGTCAATGTTCTTATCCGGTGATTCTCAGGAAGATACTAACGGAGCTTCAAGTGTATTATTCTTCATTGTTTTCTTCTCCATGGATTCAAGTCAATCTTTGTTGATCATATCCTTTCCTCGTTTCAAATGTCTTCTCTTGCCGGTGCACCTCTTAATCATAAACTTCTCGCTATTCATTTGTTTCGGAGTGCTGAAGATATCTCAGGAGATTCATGTTTCCATTCTTAATCCGTTCAAGCTATTTGGAGATTGTTATCTCATTCAAGTCATTTAATTCAACAGGTGCAATATATTTCAAGTAATCGTTCGACGGTGTTTCTTTTGAGTGGGCCCTAACCCACATGTCTTTTCCCAGGATCTTACCTGACTCTTCTAATTTTCCCAGAGCTATCCCCAAATTCTTTCAAAGTTGACATAAGAATGAATTATCATCAGTCATATGTCTTTCTCCAAGATCTTTCAAATTATTTTCTCGTCGGTTCAACCTTTCTAATTTTCAATCCGGGGTATCTCAACAATTCATGGTGGTGTTTCTCATCGTCATTCTCAACATTTGAAGACCGAAGAAGAGTTTTTCCTCCAAATCTTATCCGTTCTCTCAGAGATGCGAAGGTCAACCTTGCTGCCATCCTCTCATAATTGTTTTCGATTATGAGAATTCTTTTCACCCATCCAAAGCAATTCAGGAGTCTTTTCAGTTTGATTCTCCGGAGCCCATCATCTCAGAATTATTCATTCTCAGCTTGTAGCTACCGTTCTCCAAATCTTACCGGTGAATCGTTCAAATATCCTCTAATCAGTTCATGATCTCTCCGTTCTCATGTATCTAAATCCCCTCAAGTATCTTCTTTCGTTCTTTCCAATTCTTCCCGGTGAATTGAGCCTTTGCTACTTTCATTTTTAATTCTTACGGTGGTTCGTTCAAGATTTGTCTTCCTTCATTATCATATCAATTTATTCGTTGGTTAAATCCTACCGGTGGTCCATTGAGTTTGTGCTATATCTCTCTTAATCCTTTCTATGGGAATAAGTATTATGCCAAATCCGTTGCTTGTCATCAATTTAACTGATGAATGATAAGCATAATGTAATTCTTATTCTTGTTTCATCGAGTGTATTCAATTCTTTATTCCGGAGGTTCATCAAATTCTCAGTTTTGATTGTTTCATCTTTTCTTTTCCCGGAGTTCCAAGCTCTCTCAATTATATCATCATGAAGATCCATCTAAATCATCGCAAGGCTTCACCTTGTGTTTTCAACTTCTCTTTCTTTTATCATCCTTTTATTACCGGAGTTCTTCATGGAGGCTCTACATGGTGGTTCACCAAAAATTTCTTTCATTCTCAAAGAGTTCTTCAAGATTCTTATTGGAGGAGCTCAAGCATTCTTCATCTTACATTCAAGTGCAATTCTTTCTACCTTATCTTTTGAGGTGGTGTTATGTCATTCTTGAAAATTTACATGTGTTTCATGATTCACAAGTTCAGGAATGAGATATTTAAACCCATCACTTTCTTCCTTGGAGTTATCCCGGTATAGATTTCACCTAAAGCCTTCCATTGAGAATGTTGCTCCTTGTGGTGATTACCTAGGATCCAAGTTTTCCTATCACCTCGACGGAAGAAGCTTTCTATCTTTTCTAGCTCTCAACCCAATCTGTTGTTTCCCTTAGTGGCAGAATTTCACCTCATAATTTTGAGATGTCTTCCATAAGCCCACATCAAGCTTATCCTTTCGTTGTTGATAATCCAACAACTCCGGTCTAGCATTTGTTGTAAGCGTGCTCTCTCAAGATCTTGTTTCCCTCCGTTCATTCCATTCCATTCTTTCATTTCTTTCGGAGGCTTTGTGATGTTGCTCTCTTCTCTCATCATCTTGAATTGTGAGGATCGTGTTCTTTTCATGCTTATCATTTAACCGGAGTGTTGTGTCCTCTGCTCAAGTTCTTTTCGCCTTATCAAGTCTTGCATCTCTTTTCAACCGGAGTGCTGTTCGAATTTGTTCTTCCTTGTTCCTCTTTTCCAACAAAGTGTTTTCAACTTAGACCATCTCCGTTGTATTCTTTTCTCAAATGGTTTAACTTCTCAAGGTTCTTTGGTTTCACTCGTTTGTCAAAGAAGCAACTTAGTTTTACCTCTTATCTTCCTCTTCCATTTCCCTTCGGTGCCATCCTAGATCTCGAGACGAGATCCTCTCATAGTGGTGGAGTGTTGTAACGCCCTGGATGTAACTTTCCATATTTGTAACTTCAACTTTTGCCATTTCCGGCTATGTGATATGGTAATTCCTTCGTGGTTGGGTTTTGTCTTTCGTTTTGCATTTTGTTTTGTTTGTTGCATTCATAATCGCATCATCTGCATTGCATCCGCATGTTTTCATAAAGACTCGTGGTCCGTTCGTAGTTGCCGCTTCTTCATCGCCTCTGTCGATCTTTCTCAAACCAACCGTTCTTTTGTCGTCCAACCGTTTGACCTCTCTACACAATTCTGAGACCCCCTTCGCACGCGTTCCAAACTTCTCCGAACCCGAACCTGACTTTCGTTACCGTTGGATCCGGATCATCCCCAAACATCTATAAAACATCTCCATTTTCTTAATTAGACTCCCCTAGCCTATTTTTCTTGAACCGTCTGATTTTAATCGGACGGACTAAATCCACTTTCATTATTCTATATATAGACCACCACCTACCAAATCAACCCAACCCTAGTTTTTAAGAGGTTTGTCCTCATCGCCGCCGCCGCCGGGTCTCGATCCACCTCGGGATCCCCTTCTCCTCGTTTTCCTCCACCCACCAACAGGAGCCCGAGCTCCTCCTCCCCGACCCCGAGCACTCGATCCACCTCGCCGGTGCCTCCTCCTCCAAATCCGGTCGGGAGGGGAGCTCTCGATCTGAAGCTTCCTTGCGCCCGCGGTCCAGCGCGCCCGTGCCCAAGGCCTCGTCTCTTCCACCTCGCCCGATCCCCTGCTCGTTCGAGCCCCCTGCCCAGGTGCTCCCGCAGCGACCCAGCGACCGAAGTCAGCACCACCGGCCTCCTCTGCTTCGCTTCGAGACCCCAACAGCCGAGCCCCTTGCGCGCCTCCTTCCTCGAGCAGGAGCTCGACCTGCTGCCGCGACCACCACCGGCGACCAGGACCAGGTCGTCCCCGCACCGCACCCTGCCTCTCCTTCTCTTTTCCTTCTTCCCCTGGTTCTTCTCTCCCTCACCCCGCGGTCTCTCTCTCTCTCTCTCTCTCTCTCTCTCTCTCTCTCTCTCTCTCTCTCTCTCTCTCTCTCTCTCTCTCTCTCTCTCTCTCTCTCGCTCTCTCGCCTTCTTCAGGGGGAGAACAGGGGCATGCCCTGCCATGGCCGCCTCGTCCCGGAGCAAGCTCGTCGGCGTCCTGTGCCTAGCGCCGCCCTGGATCCGGAGAACGCCCTCCGCCTCGCCAAGTCCATGGAGCCGCCTCCCCGTCGCACGTCCGGTGAGGTCACCGGTGAGCGCCGTGCCATGCCCCTGCTGCCTCCCTATCCCGCCGTCGCTCCTAGCTTTCCTTCCCTGTTCCCTCTCTGAATCCTCTCCCTGACCTTCTTTTCTTCAGGCTACAATAGCAGCCATGGAGCTGCCTCTGCTTCGATTCGGCAGGGAACGGGACCCCGACGACCTCCACCGCCCGGATCCGTGTCTCCCATGCTGCCAGCTTTCGCATCTGCTTCCGCTACCCCACGCCGGCGCGCCGCCCTTTGCCAAGTCCACCGTCGCTGGCTCGAGCAGAGGAGCTTCGCTCGTTCCGCACAAGCGCCTTGACCCTGCCTCGCTCGCGTTGACCGCGCCTCCAGCGCGCCAGGCCGCTGCCCAGCAGCGCCCCAAGCCCTCTGGTGAGAAGCCCAGACCCAGCGCCCCGCCTTGCACTAATGGGCCAGTCAGTTTCAGCCCGTGGACGTTTTTTCCCAGTTCTGGACGATTTGCTAATTATCCAGGAACTGCATTTTTTTACAGAAAAACCCTCCATGTTCATGCATTAATAAATCACAAACCATGCATCGGATTAAAATGATTTAAACATGTAAAATGCTTAGAATTTCATCTAGTTTCATAATATGCTACTTTAATCCATGTTAAAAATGTTTAACTTGCTGTTTGCATTAATTTTGCATAAATGCCATGTTAAAATGATTTATTTCATAACTAATTAACCGTAGCTCCGAATTTTTATAAACTTTATATGTAAATGGGGTGAAAAATGCATAGAATAACATGGTTCACTATATTTTGATGTTTAACAACATTAAAATATGGTTTAGGGCAGAACAGTAGCAAATTCAAAATATGCACATATGGATTTTCCGGATTTGTTGTTTGTTGTTCCGGCCTCATTTAAACTTGCATAAATAGTTAGTTTACTTATGATTCACTCCTTCCCATGTTTAATAACATTTAATATTGTTGAGTAGTTTAAACGAGAGAGAACTAAACAATTGTTGTGGTGTTTCGTCAATATGCAACTCGTTGCATATTGAGCTCTATTTAACTTGTAGTATTGTTTGTGCACTTTGCCATGCCATGCCTCATTAAACCGGACATGCATCATACTTGATTGTGCATAATGCCATGTTTATGTGATGGTTGTTTACCATGATGTTTGTTTCTTTGTGAGGATTCATTCAACTACGTTGGTTCGTTTACTTCATGGATTCGATCTTCTTCCTATCGGGATTTCAGGCAAGATAATCATTACCCTCGATATCACTTCTATCTTTGCTTGCTAGTTGTTTGTTTTATCGCTATGTCGCGTTACCTACAACTTGTTTATCATGCCTCCCATGTTGCCATGTCAAGCCTCTAACCCACCTTCTTAACAAACCGTTGTTTGGCTATGTTACCGCTTTTGCTCAGACCCTCTTATAGCGTTGCTAATTGCAGGTGAAGTTGAAGATTGCTCCATGTTGGAACATGATGATTTTGGGATATCACAATATCTCTTATTTAATTAATGCATCTATATACTTGGTTAAGAGTGGAAGGCTCAGCTTTATGCTTGGTGTTTTGTTCCACTCTTGCGCCCTAGTTTCCGTCATCTGGGTCTTATGTTCCTTGATTTTATGCGTTCCTTACGCGGTTTATGCGGTTATGGGACCCCTCGATTCGCGTTGAATAAAACTCCTCCAGCAAGGCCCAACCTTGGTTTTACCATTTGCCTACCTACCACCTATACCTTTCCCTTGGGTTCTGCAGACTCAAGGGTCATCTTTATTTAAACCCCCCAGGCCAGTGCTCCTCTGAGTGTTGGTCCAAAGCAGGCGACTGCGGGCCACGTTAGAGGCAACTTGAAATTTGGTTTTACTCGTAACTTGATCTATCCGGTGTGCCTTGATAATGAGATACGTCGACTCCTATCGGGATTTGTCGGCACATCGAGGCGGCTTCTTTGGTCTTGTTTTACCATTGTCGAAAAGTCTTGTAACCGGATTAGAGTTTGATCGGGTCTTCCGGGATAAGGAATATCCTTAGATTGTTGTGAGAGCTTGTGATGGGCTAAGTTGGGACACCCCTGCGGTATAAATTTTTGAAAGCCGTGCATGATTTATGTGGCAAATGGGAATTTGTTAATGTCCGGTTGTAGAGAACTTGACACTTGACTTAATTAAAATGCATCAACCGCGTGTGTAGCCGTGATGGTCTCTTTTCGGCAGAGTCCGGGAAGTGAACACGGTCTTGTGTTATGCTTGAATGTAAGTAGTTTCGGGATCACTTCTTGATCACTTCTAGCTTCTCGACTGTTGCGTTGCTTCTTTTCTCGCTCTTATTTGCGTAAGTTAGCCACCATATACGCTTAGTGCTTGCTGCAGCTCCACCTCATTACCCTATCCTACCCATAAGCTTAAATAGTCTTGATCTCGCGGGTGTGAGATTGCTGAGTCATCGTGGTTCACAGATTCTTCCAAACAGTTGTAGGTAAGCGATACCGGTCAGGGTGGCCTTAACCGAGCTCAAGTGGGTGCTCGATGAAGATCTTGATCATTGTTTTGTTTCGTTTCCTGTTGATTAGTAGTGGAGCCCAGTTGGGATGATCGGGGATCTAGCATTTGGGGTTGTCTTCCTTTATATTTGTTCCGTAGTCGGACCTTGTTTGTAATTTGGATGATGTATGTTTAACTTGTATTTGTGTGAAGTGGCGATTGTAAGCCAACTCTTTATCCCTTTCTTATTCCGTACATGGGATTGTGTGAAGATTACGCCATTTGCGACTAAACCACCATGGGACACGTGGGAGATATAGCCGCATTGTGGGTGTTACAATGTCGCTCTTGATTCATTGCACATCCCTGTACACCACCGGAGGCATTCACATAGAGTCATATTTTGTTCTAAGTATCGAGTTGTAATTATTGAGTTGTAAGTAAATAAAAGTGTGATGATTTTCATTATTAGGGCATTGTCCCATGTGAGGAATGGATGAGGGAGACTATGATTCCCCCACTAGTTGGGATGAGACTCCGGACGAAAAAAAAGGAGACCAAAGAAGCCCAAATAAAAAAAGAGGCCAAAGAAGCCAAAAAAAATAATGAGAGAAAAAGAGAGAAGGGGCTATGTTACTATCCTTTTTCCACACTTGTGTTTCAAAGTAGCACCATGATCTTCAAGATAGAGTCTTATTTTGTCACTTTCATATACTAGTGAGAATTTTTCATTATAGAACTTGGCTTGTATATATTCCATAATGGGCTTCCTAAAAATGCCCTAGGTCTTCGTGAGCAAGCAAGTTGGATGCACACCCACTTAGTTTCTTTTGTTGAGCTTTCATATATTTATAGCTCTAGTGCATCTGTTGCATGGAAATCCCTACTCTCGCATTGACATCAATTGATGGGCATCTCCATAGCCCGTTGATTAGCCGCATCGATGTGAGACTTTCTCCTTTTTTTGTCTTCTCCACACAACCTCCATCATCATATTCTATTCCACCCATAGTGCTATGTCCATGGCTCGCGCTCATGGTACTAACAATCACTACTTTGATGTAAGGCATTTGCATAGTGCTATGTCCATTAGCATTTGGGGTTGTCTTCTTCACTCTTCAGAACTCATTCGTGCATGATACTAACAATCACTACTTTGATGTAAGGCAAACACATGATTCAAGGATGGAATAATACGGAAAACAGGACGGCATTGCATATTCACAACTGTTTGTGTAAACTAAGCAGTAACCATTTCAACAAATAAGAAGCAATGCAAGCTAGACACCACATGAAAGATGCAATCAATATGACTCTGCCAAGTTAAAAGCGTCCCATCATAAATGGCATTTCAACAAATTAGAAACAGCGCATGCTATAAATCATATGAAAGATGCAACTAATATCACACTGCATATACTAAAGGTGTCTCGTCATATTGATTTATGCGGGATACAAAAAACAATAGTTTTATGTAAGGACATGCTTAATAGACAGATGTACTATGTACTAAAAATAGGAAGGCATGTCACATTAACATGTATAATGTATAAAGTAAGCAGAATAGCACATGCAATTTAACCAGATTGACAATCTAGACACCATATGCAACATGCAACCACATATCACGCTGCCAAGTTAGAGCAAGCACCTGCGATGCTAGTGTAGGGGAAATGCAGTAATCAACTATAGAGCTACGTTCACTATCTTCATCTAGCCTTGCAGTTTCTTGAGAATCATGTGGGAGGCTGACGCTGCAATCTTTAACTGAGGATATTTTCTCATAGTAGTCCACTTGCCTGACTGCCTCATCATAAGTGATTGATGAGGGATACACAAGAACATTAGTTTGATGTAAGAACATGGTTAATAGACAGATGTACTAGTATGTACCAAAAACAGGAAGGCATGTCATATTCAAAGGTATAGTGTGTAAGCTAAGTAGATGCAATTTAACCAAATTGGAAGCAATACAAGCTAGACATCCGGTGGAGTGGTGAGCATGATCATCTAGGACACGAGAGCACGGTGGGAGGCGGGTTTTAGTTGGCTTCGGTGATGCTGTCTATCTTTGGGCTTGTCACTTGCTCGGCCAGTGCCCTCACTAGCCATTTGACTTCTGGTGCTCCCGGGATGGTGGTTCATGTAAAAAATATCTTTCCTTACCTTAATAAAGACCGACTTCAGCCTTTCGAATACAAGCTAGACACCATACGTAACATGCAACCACATATGACACCATGAAGTTAAAGCAGGCACCTGGGATGGTGGTTCATTGGGAGCGAGGTCATCAACTACATAGCTACGTTTACCGCATCCATCTAATGACACTGCAACCTTTAAATGGATGAAACGTGTCTGGCCTAGCCGTGTACCACGCTGGAGCAACTTCTCTCTTTTTTTTTCTTCTTCTGTGAAGGCAACAGAGTCTGAAATACCCTTGCATAAAAACACAATAGGGAGAGTATGGGTGAAGTGTGTCCAGAAATAGTGCACTGTAAAAGTAGCAGATAGCAGGTGGGTGAAAAATAAATGACAGGAGACATATGATAGCTCTACAACATTGCATGACAAACAAAATTAGATTCTACTCCATATGATTTTGTAATATATGAGCACAGGAAATGCAGGTACTCCTCCAGCACACCACCACATGTGGTCCTATCAAGATAATAGTCGACTGAAAATAAATAGGTCAGTCGATTTTTTTATGAACTGTCCAATCTATAAGGAACGGGTAGATGGCCTTCGTCTACCTCCCGCCAATCACTGTTGGCGATCTTTCTCGAACCGCCAGCGACCACCGGCCCAGACCCCTGCCTCCGCCATCCCGCCCTTCCCTCGACCTCACACCACCGTCGTGCTTGGCAGCGCCCCCAGGCCATCCCTTTAATCCCGGCCGACCTCCAGATCAGGCGCCAGCAGCTCTAGGCCCCACACGCCCCTAAGATAAACACCGAGGCGCAGCTTCCCTGACGTAATAGGTGGACTAGCGCCTATTACGCTGGGGAATGCTTCCGTTAATTGGGAATCAACTGACCAAGAATTGAAATCCAGGGGGCGACGGGCCTCTAGCTAAGGTGAAATAGTATATGAGGAGAAACCTTGTGCATTGCAAGTAACTAGGAACATCTAGTATCAAGAAGAAGCGGCCAACTAGTGTCTTCCGTGGGATGAATACCGTGCAAGCAGTCACGTAAGATTTGCACGAATAAGGGAAGAGGAGTACCATTTCCGGTTGCCAGTGTGGTCGCCTCCACATGTGGCGCCGATCTTCTTCTTTTTGCCGGGGAAACCGATGTTTTGGAGGAGGGTGCAGGCTTGGACGAACCCATGGCCAAATTGTTGTCTGTGTTGCCGTGGCCGTAGGTCGGCGGAGGGGAAGCAGATTCGAGGCGGCAAGGGCGGCGTGGCGAGAACAGCTCGGTCACGGTGGGCCGGTGGCGAAGTTGGAGCGGCGGCGGTGGCGCAGGATGGCGTGGTTGAACCTGGCTCGAATGCAGGCGGCTCGGCCTCGGCTTCAACTACTACTAGCCTTGGAGGCGTTGTGGTTGAGGTTGCGGTGGGCAACTGACGCGTCGGGTATCGGCTCGGCGTGATGGAAGAAGGCGATGGTTGATGGGTGGGATGGGGCGTCGGACGGAGGACGCCGGGGTTTCATCTGGTGGAGAGGTAGTTTTGGCGCCCACGAGTACGAATGGGGAATCGAGACGGGGCAGGGGCACGGGCGCGATGCAGGATGCGCTTGTTTTTGGCTTTTGAGCAGATGGGATGCGCTTGTTTGAAATTTGGGAAAGTACAAACTTTGCCCCTCTTAAATTTTGGACCCATCTGCTTGGTCGGGGGTAGGATGGTAATCCTAGGTGTCCCAAATAGTGGGCGGGGCGATTTGACGTGTGCATATGTGCTTAGGCGGCAATTGTGTATGAATGTTTTTCGGAGGCGGTTGCGTGGCGTCTAGATGAAGCTACAAACCTACCCCGGTTTAGACCTTTGGACGTCGGGCCGGTAGGTTTCACGGGTTGGAGTTAGAAAAGTAATTTCCTTCTACTACCAAATATTGGTCTCACACGGTTCCGGGCGAGTAGAGGCTCTTTTGGCGCTTTGTTCGAAATTTTGAAACAGAAGCATTCACGTTTAGAGTACTCTTGAACTTTGAGGATTGACCTAAACAGACAACGTTAGATTTGACCTTGTATGTTTGAAAACCTCATTAAATTATCCGCTTCTTTTTGAAATTTTGACTCTTGAAAATCCTATAACTACGATTATTTTGGAATGGAGGAGCTAAATTTGAATCTATTTTGTACACGACTATATATGCTATTATGTACAAAATGAGAGCAAAATTGGTGCCCCTATAATTTAGGTATGATTTACAAATACCATGATATCGAATTCAAATAATTGAATGGACTTCATGTTGAATTCGATTTTTTTAAACCACCTTAAGTTGAATTCAAATGTATACTAGTTCATAGCTAGCTATTTATAATGTTCATTGTGTAACTTTCATTATGTATAATGTGCTTTACACACACAACATGAACTATACTCACGTTTATATTCGATTGCTAAAGCGATGCATTGTCTGGAGTTCAAAATACTAACTATGTGGATCAATTATGTCGAATAATAACATAGACATGCTCAAATTCGATAGAACCTAGATGTCTGATGGGTCAATGACCATTCCTTACGCGAATTGCAAATATCATGATCCCATCCTAATATTTGGATACAATTTATATCTTTAATCAATGTGTACATCAGTCTTTTACGTGTAGTTTCACTCTCCATTGGTGGTCTCTCACACATGCTCACACACTCTCTCCGAGGTGTGTTTCTCGCATATATGCTCTCGATATAACCCTCCCTCCCTCTCGTAACCATTTATGATTGTTTTCACTAACCTTTATCACAAGCAAACTTCCTCTCACAAGCATACTGCAACGCCCCGAGACCGACGCTCCAGAAGACTTCCAGCTATTCCGGGTTTCGCCGTGTGTTTCATTTGTGCCTGCCCTTTTTATTTTTTATTTTTGCATTGCATCATGTCATCATGCCATCATCTCATAAATCTTTTGCAACTCAACTAAATAAATGGCATGGATCTTTGATCCATTTAAATCGAGGGAATTCACATGGTGATTTCTCTTTATAACATATCCTCCTAATATTAGGGAGCTATAATAAAATTATTCCATTGTTTCGGTATCACCATAACACACTTGCAAATAATTCTCCATGCCTTTGTTATCTCATTTCTTGTTCTCCAACCTTGCCCATAAATTATTTCATCATTTTCCGGAGCTCCACCAAAAATCCGAACATTTTTGGACCTTCCTTTTATCAAGTCCTAGTTCAAACCCATTTGAATTATATTCAAATGACTTTGAATATAAATCTTTCAATCATGGCCCTTCTATTTTTCTTGGTTCCAACTCAATTTTGCGAGTCCGGGAAAATTATCCCCATGCGCAAATCTTTCCCTAACCCTCTCTTTCTTTTCCTCTCTCTAATTATTTTCTGCTAGAATATTAGAGGGAGAGAGAAGTGAGAGACATCCAAGCCGCCACTTGTATCCATCTAGGCCAGCCGCAACCCACTACCTAAGCCGGCCCAAGGCCCGGCCAGCGCCCCTCTAACCCTAGCGCGGGGAGAGCCTCTGCTCGATCCCTATCTCCTCCTCGGCCTTGCCCGCCTCGAGCTCCCCTGTCTCCATCCCCTCTGCCGCCATGAAGCAGGAGGTCCTCGCGCCTCCGCCTCCGCCCAAGGCCTCGCCCTTCCTTCTCCCTGCGTCCCCATCGCCACCCGCCCGTCGGCGACCCTAGGAGGGCCACCCAGCGTGGCCCCATCCTCTCCGCCATGAAGTCCTTCCCTCGTCGCCTCCTCTGCGCCCCGTTGACCCGCTGGCCCGTCCGCCTCGGAGCCAGCCTCCACCGCCTCCCTCGCCCGGCCACGGCCTCCTCCCGAGCTCATGCTCCCTTCGTCCATGGTGCCCAGCTAGCCCCTTGATCCAGCCGTCGCCTCCTCCTCATCGAGCCGAGGAGTGGTGCTCCTGCGCCCAGTCCCTCGCCCCTTGCCGCCTCCTCCGTTGGTGGCGACCACCAGAGCCCGGAGTCCCCGCCGTCAAGCTCCATGCCGCACCCCTGCATCCTGCGACCGCATCAGCCGCAACCGCCTCCATTTTTTTGTTCCTTGCGCGAAGAAGACCCATGCCCTTCAACCGCAGCATGCTTCGTTGGGTTGTCTCCGCAAGGCTCCGTTTCGAATCACTACCAAGGCCAAGACCATCCCCGGGCAGGACCTCGTGTACGACTACACCGGTGATGCGCCAAGTCCCACGACATTGACGACCCTTCAAGTTCGACTACCGTTGCCATGTACCACTACCGTCGCAGAACCGAGACCGGCAAGTCCGAAGACCCCAAGTACCACGGCGCCCTCGAGGACGTTGGCTCCGTCAAGTTCGACTACAATGTGTGTACAACTACCGTCGCCGTGAACCACTACTTCCACTACCGTCGCCGTGAACGACTACTTCAACGACGTCCGTGAACCACTACTTCCCCTACGACCCGTGAACGACTACTGCCCTCGACGATTTTGAACCGCCCCGAAATGCATGCTTCAAAGGTATAACCCCGAGACGATCAACCGTGGACCGAATGCATGTGTTTATGAGATGCTCGTGTTTGCACCGTGCCCGTTTGCTTCATGCACGTTCCTCCTCGTTTTCCATGCCGTCGAACCGTGGGAACCCGGTAACCGGGATCACCCCACCATCTTTTGCATGTTCCGCACGTCCACACTTTCTTTTGCAATCGACATCTCGATGAGCTGTCGGAACCGATATGTTGCCGTGGCATCATTTTCGGATTAGTTGCCGTGGCACCCCTTTCGTTCCACCATGGTGACCAAATGCTTCATAACATGCTCATGTCGACATTTTCATAAAAGTTGCATATAACTTGTATATGTTATCCGCATCATGATAACAACATTTTAATGTTTAAAATTGTTGTTGCATTAATTTGCTAAATGCATATGGGGATTTACCGGATTTGTTGTTTGTTATATCCGGTCCCATTTAAATTGTTTAGATGGTATAGTTTTGTTATGCTTCACCACTTGCCATGTTAACCAATATTTAACATTGTTGGGCACATAACCAAGAGAGAACTAAATAATTGATGTGGTGTTTTGTCAATATGCAACTCGTTGCATATTGAGCTCCACTTAACTTGTAGTGTTGTTTGTGCATATTGCCATGCCATGCCTCATTAAACCGGACATGCATCATACTTGTTTTGCGCATCATGCCATGTTTATGTGATGGTTGTTTACTATGTTGTTTGTTTCTTTCCGGGCTGCTTCTCTCGTTAGCTTCGGTTTCGTTCGGAGTTGTGAGGATTCGATTCGACTACGTCCGTTTGTCTTCTTCATGGACTCGTTCTTCTTCCTTGCGGGATTTCAGGCAAGATGATCATACCCTCGAAATCACTTCTATCTTTGCTTGCTAGATGCTCGCTCTTTTGCTATGCCTATACTACGATGCCTACCACTTGCTTATCATGCCTCCCATATTGCCATGTCAAGCCCCTAACCATCCTTTCCTAGCAAACCGTTGTTTGGCTATGTTAACGCTTTGCTCAGCCCCTCTTATAGCGTTGTTAGTTGCAGGTGAAGATGAAGTTTGTTCCTTGTTGGAACATGGAGATGTTGTTCCTTGTTGGAACATGTTTACTTGTTGGGATATCACAATATATCTTCTTTAATTAATGCATCTATACACTTGGTAAAGGGTGGAAGACTTCGACCTTATGCACGGTGTTTTGTTCCACTCTTGCCGCCCTAGTTTCCGTCATATCGGTATTATGTTCATGGATTTTGCGTCCCTAATGCGGTTGGGTGATTTATGGGCCCCCTTGACAGTTCGCTTTGAATAAGACTCCTCCAAAGAAGGCCCAACCTTGGTTTTACCATTTGCCACCAAAGTCTTTTTCCCTTGGGTTCTGCAGACTCACGGTTCATCTTTATTTACCCCGGGCGGTGCTCCTCCGGTGTTGGTCCAAACTAGAGCACCGTCTTGGGACCATTCCTTGGCAACTTGGATTACGTCGGTACCTGTACGCTTAGCTTATCCGGTGTGCCCTGAGAACGAGATATGTGCATCTCCTATCGAGATTTGTCGGCACATCCGGGCGGCTTTGCTGGTCTTGTTTTATTACTGCCGAAATGTCTTGTAGCCGGGATTCCGAGACTGATCGGGTCTTCCCGGTAGAAGGAATATCCTTCGTTGACCGTGAGAGCTTATAATGGGCTAAGTTGGGACACCCTGCAGGGTATTATCTTTCGAAAGCCGTGCCGCGGTTATGAGGCAGATGGGAATTTGTTAATGTCCGGTTGTAGAAAACCCGAAGTTTGATCTTAACTAAAATACATCAACGGCGTGTGTAACTGTGATGGTCTCTTCTCGGTAGTCCGGAAGTGAACACGGTGTTGGAGTTATGCTTGGCGTGGGCTGTTCTAGGATCACTTCTTGATCATAGTTGTTCGACCGTGCTTTTGCCTTCTCTTCTCGCTCTCATTTGCGTATGTTAGACACCGGATATGCTGAGTCGCTTGCGCAGCTCCACCTCACTATCTTCTCCTACCCATAAGCTTAAATAGTCTTGATCTCATGGTGTGAGATTGTTGAGTCCCGTGACTCACAGATACTTCAAAACCAGTTTGCGGTGCCGATGAAACCGTCGGGTGGCCTTTTACCCGAGCTCAAGGAGGAGCTTGATGAAGATCTTGTTCATTGTGTTGTTTCGTTTCAGTTGATCGATAGTGGAGCCAGTTGGGACGATCGGGGATCTGTGTAGCATTTGGGGTAGTCTTCTTTTATTTTGGTTCCGTAGTCGGACCTTGATTGTATCTATTTGATGTAATGCTTTACTCATGTATTGTGTGAAGTGGCGATTGTAAGCCAACTATGTATCTCTTTCCCTTATGTATTACATGGGTTGTGTGAAGATTACCTCACTTGCGACATTGCTTTCAATGCGGTTATGCCTCTAAGTCGTGCTTCGACACGTGGGAGATATAGCCGCATCGAGGGCGTTAGAAGTTGGTAATCAGAGCCATCCCCGACTTAGGAGCCCCCGCAGTTGAATCGCTGACTTTGTTGAGTCTAGAACAAAAATGTTTTGAGTCTTAGGATTATATATCGGAGAGTAGGATTCTTTTTACTCCTCAGTCCCTTCGTCGCTCTGGTGAGGTCTCCTGACGTAGAAGTTTTGACTCTTCTCTCCTCAAATTTCACTAAAAAAATTTTAGGATCACGCGGGTATCTTGGAATCGTTCCGATGGTTTTGTGGCGAGAACATTGTTCTTGGTGCCTCGACATTTAGGGGTTGTGGCGGTGTCCGGGAGTTGAGCTCCGAGGTTTTGTCGTCACAATTTTATCGTTGCAGTTGGAATACACGAGCTTTGCCGACATCGAAAATCTCTTTTATGCAGTTGTTGGTGAGATAACCCGATAACCCAAAGATCTTTGGGCGAGTTCGGGAGTATTGCCATGACTCGTATAACGGATGCTTTTGAAGGTCGAGGTAAACGATTTCGGAGTTTTCTTGGTTATGTGTTGAAGGATGGATACAATTTGGATCTAGGTATTGTTAGTTTGGGTTATATATTTTGTGTCCCTGTATCCCCAACACAGATTGCATAACCAGAAAGTTTCGGGAGTTTATAAGTGGGAATTCAAGTATCTCGTAGGATATCTTTCCAACAGACACATGATACGATATGGGATCTATCATATGTTTGTTTCTGGCTTATTCTGCGAGCCAAATCCTTTGTTTTTGTTTTGTTTTGTGGTATTCAAGTTGCTTCAATGCCAAGTGTTGATTCCATACCTTATTCTAAACGGTGTTCTCATATTTCTATGTGAATACTAATCCTTCTTGATCATCGAGTTTGTCATCTCAATTTCTTCTCACCGGTGCGCTTCTCTTCAAGATGATCCCATCATTCTCCCCATTCGCGAGATCAATTCTCAGTTCTTTGCAACGGTGTTTGTTTCATCCGCCCCAAGTTGCCTTTGTTTTTCCCGCCCTCCCACCCTTTTATTCAAGGACTCATATATCTTAATCAAGCTTCCATTTTATTGCTGTGAAGTATATTCATTATTTTGCTTCAATGTTATTATCCAGTGATTCTCATGAAGATGCTAAAGGAAGCTCCAAGTTTATCATTCTTTGTTCTCTTATCTTCCCCGGTGGATTCAATTCAAGCTTTGTCGATCATATCCTTTTCCCCGTTTCAAATGTTTTCCCATACCGGTGCACCTCATAATCTTTCATTTCTTGTTATTCAATTGTTCCGGAGTGCTGAAGATATCTCAGAAGATTCAAGTTTCCATTCTCAATTCACTCAAGTTCTTTTGAGGATGCTATCTCATTCAATCCATTTAATTCAACCGGTGCAATCTCTCTTTTCAAGCAATTGTTCAACGGTGGTTCTTTTGAGTGGGCCCTAACCCACATGTCTTTTCCCAGGATCTTACCTGACTCTTCTATTTTCACGGAGATTCTAAAATTCTTTTCAAAGTTTGACGTAAGTATGAATTTCATCAGTCATATGCCTTTGTCCAAGATCTTCCAAATTATTTTCATTGTTAGCTCAACCTTTCTAATTTTCATCCCGGAGTATCTCAACAATTCATGCTGGTGTTTCTCATCGTCATTCTCAACATTTGAAGACCAAAGAAGAGTTTCTCTTAAATCTTGCTCCATTCTCTTCAAGATTCATGGTTCTAGTTTGATGCCATCCTCTCATAATGGTTTTAGATTGTGAGAATTCTTTTCACCCATCCGAGCAATTCAGGAGTCTTTTCGGTTTGATTCTTGAGCCCATCATCTCGTAATTATTCATTCCGACTTTCAGCTCTCGTTCTCCAAATCATACCGGTGCATCATTCAAGTATTATCTAATCAGCTCGGGATCTCTGCGTTCACTTGTATCTAAATTCTCTCAAGTATCTTGGTTCATTTTCTAATTCTTCCCGGTGTTTCTTTATCTTTTCTTCGTTCGTTTTCAATTCTTACGGTGGTTCGTTCAAGAGTTCTCTTCCTTCATTATTATATAGATTCATTCGTTGTTTCAATCCTACCGGTGGATCGTTGAAGACCTTCCCAAGTTGAGCAATATCTCTCTTCAATCCTTTTTCAACGAGAATAAGTAGTATGCCTAATCCGTTGCTTGTCATCAATGTAAATTGGTGAATGATACGCATAACATAATTCTTGTTCTTGTTTCATCCAAGTGATTGATTTCCGGAGTTCGTAATGGTATCAATTTCTCAGTTCTAAGTTGTTCATCTCTTCTTTCCGGAGTTTGTTCATCATATCACATTCTCGGTCCGAGATGCTTCATCTTTTCTTTCCGGAGTTCAAACTTTTCTCGGTTATATCATTTCAAAGCTTCATCTTATCACTGCAAGGCTTCACCTTGTGTTGTCAACTTCTCTTTCTTTCTATCATCCTTTTGTTTACCGGAGTTCTTTCATGGAGGCTCTACATGATGGTTCGTCAAGGATTCTTTTCATTCTTCAATTGTTCTTCAAGATTTTTCTCTCGGAGTTAAGATCCGTCAAACCATACTTCAAAATAAACATGGTGCTCAACACATGTTTTTTTTGAGGAGTTCAAGCATTCTTCATCTTGCATTCCGAGGTGCAATTCTTTCTATCTTATCTTTTGAGGTGGTGTTATGTCATTCTTGACAATTTCCCTTCATGCTCCATGATTCACATGTTGTCAAGAATGAGGTATTTTAAATCCATCAATCTCTTCATTGGAGTTATCTTGGGCTATATTTCACCTAAAGCTTTCCGAAGGAATGTTGCCAATTGTGGTGCTTATCAATGATCCAAGTTTTCTCCTATTCTCTCGGCGAATCAAGTTTTCATCTCCGTGTTGCTCTCAAGCAATCAATTGTTTTTCATAGTGGCATGTATTCACCTCTAAGTTTTGAGTTGTTTCCATAAGCCCACTACACGTTTATTCTTTTCATTGTTGATTTTTCAACAACTCCGTTCTAGCCTTCCTCGTAAGGATGTTTCTTTCAAATTCTTTTTGTGGCGTAAGTTGACATTTTTCTTCTCCATTCCCCTATTTCAATTATCTATCTTCTATTCTTTTGTTCCGGAGGCATTGTCATGTTGCGCTTTTCAACCCATCATCTCGTTTTGTCAAAGACCATGTTCTTTTCGTGCTTATCCATTTAACCGAGTGTTGTGCCCTTTGCTCAGGTTTTTTTCCGCCTTTATCAAGCCTTGCATCTCTTTTCAACCGAGTGTCTGTTCGAGATCTTTCTTACCCTTGTGCCATTTTTCAATAGCTTCGGAGGCAGTGTGTTGTTTATTTCATCAAGTATCATCCCATCTTTTCAAGTTCATGATTCTAATTCCTTCCATTTTCAATCAGTCTTTGCCAAAATTATATCAATCTTATTCCTTCTCTATCTAGTTTTAACCGGAGTGGTTTCAATATCTATGTTATCACTAAACCTCTTGGTTCTCGTCGTATCCCATGTTCCTCTTTTCTAACAGAGTGTTTTCAACCTTGTTCATCTTCGTTGTTTTCTTTCTTTCATTTTGTTCAACCTCTCAAGGTTCTTTGGTTTCACTCTTTTATCAAAGAAGCAACTTTGTTTTACCTCTTTCTCTTCCGCTTTTCTCCGGTGCCATCCTAGATCTCGGGACAAGATCCTCTCGTAGTGGTGGAGTGTTGTAACGCCCCGAGACCGACGCTCCAGAAGACTTCCAGCTATTCCGGGTTTCGCCGTGTGTTTCATTTGTGCCTGCCCTTTTTATTTTTTATTTTTTGCATTGCATCATGTCATCATGCCATCATCTCATAAATCTTTTGCAACTCAACTAAATAAATGGCATGGATCTTTGATCCATTTAAATCAAGGGAATTCACATGGTGATTTCTCTTTATAACATATCCACCTAATATTAGGGAGCTATAATAAAATTATTCCATTGTTTCGGTATCACCATAACACACTTGCAAATAATTCTCCATGCCTTTGTTATCTCATTTCTTGGTCTCCAACCTTGCCCATAAATTATTTCGTCATTTTTAGGAGCTCCACCAAAATCCGAACATTTTTGGACCTTCCTTTTATCAAGTCCTAGTTCAAACCCATTTGAATTAAATTCAAATGAGTTTGAATTTAAATCTTTCAATCATGGCCCTTCTATTTTTCTTGGTTCCACCTCAATTTTGCAGTCCAGGAAAATTATCCCCATCAAATCTTTCCCTAACCCTCTCTTTCTTTTCCTCTCTCTAATTATTTTCTGCTAGAAAATTAGAGGGAGAGAAGAGAGAGACAGCCAACCGCCACTTGTATCCATCTAGGCCAGCCGCAGCCCACTACCTAAGCCGGCCCAAGGCCCAGCCGCCCCTCTAACCCTAAGCGCAGGGGAGAGCCTCCTGCTCGATCCCTATCTCCCTCCAGCGCCGCACGCATCGAGCTCCCCTCGTCTCCATCCCCTCTGCCGCCATGAAACAGGAGGTCCTCGCGCCTCCGCCTCCGCCCAAGGCCTCGCCCTTCCTTCTCCCCTGCGTCCCCATCGCCACCCGCCGCCGTCGGCGACCCCTAGGAGGGCCACCCAGCGTGGCCCCATCCTCTCACTTGAAGTCCTTCCCTCGTCGCCTCCCTCTGCGCCCGTTGACCAGCCCGTCCGCCTCGGAGCCGGCCTCCACCGCCTCCTCGCCAGCGCTCGGCCTCCTCCCCGAGCTCATGCTCCCTTCGTCCATGGTGCCAGCCAGCCCCGCAGGCCCGCGCCGTCGCCTCCTCCGCATCGAGCCAGGGAGTGGTGCTCCCTGCGCCCGGTCCCCTCGCCCCTTGCCGCCTCCTCCGTTGGTGGCGACCACCAGGAGCCCGGAGTCCCCGCCGTCAAGCTCCATGCCGCACCCCTGCATCCTGCGACCGCATCAGCCGCAACCGCCTCCATTTTTTTGTTCCTTGCGCGAAGAAGACCCATGCCCTTCAACCGCAGCATGCTTCGTTGGGTTGTCTCCGCAAGGCTCCGTTTCAAATCACTACCAAGGCCAAGACCATCCCCGGGCAGGACCTCGTGTACGACTACACCCGGTGATGCGCCAAGTCCCACGACGTTGACGACCCTTCAAGTTTGACTACCGTTGCCATGTACCACTACCGTCGCAAGAACCGAGACCGGCAAGTCCGAAGACCCCAAGTACCACGGCGCCCTCGAGGGCGTTGGCTCCGTCAAGTTCGACTACAACGTGTGTACAACTACCATCGCCGTGAACCACTACTTCCACTACCGTCGCCGTGAACGACTACTTCCACGACGTCCGTGAACCACTACTTCCCCTATGACCCGTGAACGACTACTTCCCTCGACGATTTTGAACCGCCCCGAAATGCATGCTTCAAAGGTATAACCCCGAGACGATCAACCGTGGACCGAATGCATGTGTTGTATGAGATGCTCGTGTTTGCACCGTGCCCGTTTGCTTCATGCACGTTCCTCCTCGTTTGCCATGCCATCGAACCGTGGGAACCTGGTAACCGGGATCACCCCACCATCTTTTGCATGTTCCGCACGTCCACACTTTCTTTTGCACCGACATCTCGATGAGCTGTCGGAACCGATATGTTGCCGTGACATCATTTTCGGATTCGTTGCCGTGGCACCCCTTTCGTTCCACCATGGTGACCAAATGCTTCATAACATGCTCATGTCGACATTTTCATAAAAGTTGCATATAACTTGTATATGTTATCCGCATCATGATAACAACATTTCAATGTTTAAAATTGTTGTTGCATTAATTTGCTAAATGCATATGGGGATTTACCGGATTTGTTGTTTGTTATATCCGGTCCCATTTAAATTGTTTAGATGGTATAGTTTTGTTATGCTTCACCACTTGCCATGTTAACCAATATTTAACATTGTTGGGTACATAACCGAGAGAGAACTAAATAATTGATGTGGTGTTTTGTCAATATGCAACTCGTTGCATATTGAGCTCCACTTAACTTGTAGTGTTGTTTGTGCATATTGCCATGCCATGCCTCATTAAACCGGACATGCATCATACTTGTTTTGCATCATGCCATGTTTATGTGATGGTTGTTTACTATGTTGTTTGTTTCTTTCCGGGTTGCTTCTCTCGTTAGCTTCGGTTTCGTTCGGAGTTGTGAGGATTCGCTCGACTACGTCCGTTTGTCTTCTTCATGGACTCGTTCTTCTTCCTGGCGGGATTTCAGGCAAGATGACCATACCCTCGAAATCACTTCTATCTTTGCTTGCTAGATGCTCGCTCTTTTGCTATGCCTATACTACGATGCCTACCACTTGCTTATCATGCCTCCCATATTGCCATGTCAAGCCCCTAACCATCCTTTCCTAGAAAACCGTTGTTTGGCTATGTTACCGCTTTGCTCAGCCCCTCTTATAGCATTGTTAGTTGCAGGTGAAGATGAAGTTTGTTCCTTGTTGGAACATGGAGATGTTGTTCCTTGTTGGAACATGTTTACTTGTTGGGATATCACAATATATCTTCTTTAATTAATGCATCTATACACTTGGTGAAGGGTGGAAGACTCGGCCTTATGCCTGGTGTTTTGTTCCACTCTTGCCGCCCTAGTTTCCGTCATATCGGTATTATGTTCCCGGATTTTGCGTCCCTAACGCGGTTGGGTGATTTATGGGACCCCCTTGATAGTTCGCTTTGAATAAGACTCCTCCAGCAAGGCCCAACCTTGGTTTTACCATTTGCCACCTAAGCCTTTTTCCCTTGGGTTCTGCAGACTCAAGGGTCATCTTTATTTTACCCCCGGGCCAGTGCTCCTCTGAGTATTGGTCCAAACTAGAGCACCGTGCGGGACCATTCCTTGGCAACTTGGATTACGTCGGTACCAGACGCTTAGCTTATCCGGTGTGCCACGAGAACGAGATATGTGCAGCTCCTATCGGGATTTGTCGGCACATCCGGCGGCTTTTGCTGGTCTTGTTTTATTACTGCCGAAATGTCTTGTAGCCCGGATTCCGAGATCGATCGGGTCTTCGGTAGAAGGAATATCCTTCGTTGACCGTGAGAGCTTATAATGGGCTAAGTTGGGACACCCCTGTAGGGTATTATCTTTCGAAAGTCGTGCCCGCGGTTATGAGGCAGATGGGAATTTGTTAATGTCCGGTTGTAGAAAACCCGAAGTTTGATCTTAATTAAAATACATCAACCGCGTGTGTAACCGTGATGGTCTCTTCTCGGCGGAGTCTGGGAAGTGAACACGGTGTTGGAGTTATGCTTGACGTAGGTTGTTCTAGGATCACTTCTTGATCATAGTTGTTCGACCGTGCTTTTGCCTTCTCTTCTCGCTCTCATTTGCGTATGTTAGACACCAGATATGCTAGTCGCTTGCTGCAGCTCCACCTCACTATCTTCTCCTACCCATAAGCTTAAATAGTCTTGATCTCATGGTGTGAGATTGCAGAGTCCCCTTGACTCACAGATACTTCCAAAACCAGTTTGCGGTGTGCCGATGAAACCGTGTAGGTGGCCTTTTGAGCTCAAGGAGGAGCTCGATGAAGATCTTGTTCATTGTGTTGTTTCGTTTCAGTTGATCAGTAGTGGAGCCCAGTTGGGACGATCGGGGATCTGTGTAGCATTTGGGGTAGTCTTCTTTTATTTTGGTTCCGTAGTCGGACCTTGATTGTATCTATTTGATGTAATGCTTTACTCATGTATTGTGTGAAGTGGCGATTGTAAGCCAACTATGTATCTCTTTCCCTTATGTATTACATGGGTTGTGTGAAGATTACCTCACTTGCGACATTGCTTTCAATGCGGTTATGCCTCTAAGTCGTGCTTCGACACGTGGGAGATATAGCCGCATCGAGGGCGTTACACATACACACGCACAATCCCCATCGACCCTTTTTATATACATAGACCTTCCTACGTGTCTCCTGTACGCACATTATCTTTAGGTCTGTCTCTCACGCATTGTCTCACACTTCTCTTCCTAATCGAGGAGTATGATTCTAGCAGAGCATTCTATAGGATGCCCCTTAAAGTTAGGTTGGATGAATAGTTTTATCAGAGATAAGGGGTTACCTTAGTCCGAGAACCCAGGGTTACAAATCCTAGCTGGTTTTGTCAGTGGACACAGAGTCCTTCACAATTCTGCTATCGTTGTCTTGTATGATAAGTCATCCATAGGTCTCCCGAAATGCGTCACGGGCTGACCAATGTGGCGCAGGAACCAAACAAGGGCCTCACCTCGACCCACCGGACATCACGCGGTGACACGCCCTCTGCCCCCAGGTCTCGTTATCTTCTCACACCCACACATACCAACACAGACACCACACAAAAAAATTCTCCTCGTGCCTCTATCCCTCCCCCTTGCATATACACACTCAAGGGGATCTCTCGCCGTGACATCCACTACAAAAAAAAGACACATCCGTGACATTTTGGCCGAACGAAT
This sequence comes from Aegilops bicornis, assembly GCA_021605145.1. Lineage (NCBI taxonomy): Eukaryota > Viridiplantae > Streptophyta > Magnoliopsida > Poales > Poaceae > Aegilops > Aegilops bicornis. The sequence goes on along the minus strand of CM038675.1, from coordinate 631,761,116 downwards.
TTTTTTTGTCATACATATGACACTTCTATGACGATAATTGTGACAAAACCCGGTATCATCATAGATGTGGTGGGCTCCTACTTCTATGACAAGAAATCATGACAGAAAATGGGCTTTTCGTCCTGGGCGGGCCGGAGATGCAGCTGCATGACATTATTTGGGCCGTCCATGACGAAAAAAACCATGGTAGAAGCGAGGGGGAGGAAAATTTCGGGGAGTTGCCGGTTATGGTGGGAGGTCGGGGCGGAGCGATGCGCGTTTCTCTCGTACGTACGCGCGTGTGTGCGAGGTGTTGGCTCTAACTGAACCCGACCGAGGCGCTGGGCTCTAACTGAACCCGAGTGATTGCACTGCAGGCTACGTATTACTGAACCCGAGGGATCGATCGATGGCTGTTAACTGAACCCGATGGAGCGATTCCTCCGCTACTGCTGCTAACTGAAGCCGATCGATTGGATGAACATTGAGCGTTGCGGGGGGGGGGGGGGGTTGGATGAACAGTGAGTGGTGGCGTTGCCTCTGGATGAACAGGAACCCAGGGTGTGGTGGGATGGATGAACAGTAGACAGTGGAGGGGTGGCCGTGGAGGGGTGGTTGAACAGGACCCGTGGTGTGGAGGGCTGGATGAGCGATGAGACGATGGAGGGGTGCCCGTGGAGGGGTGGTTGAGCGATGGCGATTGGAGTAGCACACGGTGGAGGCTGGATGAACAGGAGCCCGTGGAGGTGGAGGAGGTCGACGGTAGCCCGTGGAGGCTGGAGAAGGTCGACGGTGGAGATGAACAGTATCCCGTGGAGTCCTGTTTTGCGGTCGCCACACCCCCCTTTTCGGCCGTGGCGCTCCAACACAAGTCCGTTTCGTCCGTTTTGCGACGCCACACCCTCTCGATGAACAGGACCCTGTTTTGACCGTGGCGCTCAACACAAGTCCGTTTTCGTCTGCTTTTGCGGTACGCCACACCCCTCCCAATCAACATGACCCCGTTTCGACCGTAGGTGGCCCGTTTCCTCCGCTTTTGCGATGCCAGCCCCTCCCGATCAACAGGACCCGTTTCAAACGCGTGGCGGTCGAACACAAGGCCGTTTCCTCCGCCAGCGATACGCCAGCCTCGTTTCCATCGCCTGTTCCGTCCAAGCCCTCCCGATGAACACGACCATGCATTCCGTTTCGACCTAGCCGAGTGGCTCCCCATGAACACTACGACGACGCTGTTTCTCCGTTCCGACCCAGCCATGTACGTATGCGCGATAGGCGTTAGAGACCCTGCCCGTATGTACGTACGTGGCCGTATTTTCTTTCATGCACCCTCGCCATTGTACGTACGTGTACATGCTACGTGCGCGCCTCTACTATGACACGTGCGCGCCTCTACATCTACGACACGTGCGCGCCTCTACATCGACCAAGATGTACGCATATCGTCACACGACGAATGACAACGCTATGTACGCTTCGACCAGGTGGGTCCCGACTGTCAGGCACTTCCTTGCGTGCGAAGATGTAGCTGGTGGGTCCCAGCAGTCAGGGGGGCGAATCGTTTTTTTTCAGACGCATTTCCTTGCGTGCGAAGATGTAGCTGGTGGGTCCCGGCAGACAGGGGGAAATGTTTTTTTCATAAAATACGGTAGACCGTCCGGTGGGTCCCCGCTGTCAGGTGGAGGAATAATTATTTTGCGCGTAATAAGGAGGCACTTCCTTGCTGCGGCCGTGGACCCAGCTGTCAGCCTTTCCACGTCTGATCCACGTCCGATGGAAGCCATTCCTTGACCATGTTGACCACGCCGCGCCGAGAGCACCAGGGCGGTGGACGACGGCGAGGCCTAGGAAGGGGACGATGCGGAGCCGGGGAAGACGCGACAGTGGATGCCCACGCATAGAGGAGTATGAGGGTTCACTCGTTCGGCTGCGGTGTGAGGCTGTCGTCGCCATAGAATAACAGGGGGTGTGGGTGCGTAGAGGGATGGCCTGGCAGCGGTGGGAGTAGTAGGGGGCGGCGAGGCCTCCGCGGCATCACAGCCGGCCACGGGCGGCAGGAGCAGGCGGCACGACCAGCCTTTGCTGGCGGCTGGAGCAAGAAGACTAGAGGTTGAAGAAGCACTACGGCCGTTGGATGGACATCGTACGGTCACTGGAGCTAGAATTGTTCATAGATTGACTAAAGTTGACAAAGGCCTCCATCCCAGTCAACTTAGTAGGCCCACAAGTCAGCCTCCCACCAAGGTTGGTCCTAGCTAGCAGGGGGTATTCATTTTTTTGTGCGTAATAAGGAGGCACTTTCGGTGGGTCCGAGCTGACAGCGGGGGGAATGTTTTTTTCATGAAATACGGTGGCCCGACCTGTGGGTCCCAACAGTCAGGGGGAAACATTTTTTTTCGCGAAATACTGGTGGCCCGTCCAGTGGGTCCCAGATGTCAGGTGGAGGAATAGTTATTTTCTGCGTAATAAGGAGGCACTTCCTTGCGGCTGCCGTGGACCCAGCTGTCAGCCTCTCCATGTACAAGATTTTCCGATGGAAGTCGGTCGTTGACCACATTGACCACGCCACGCCGAGAGCACCACGGCGTTGGATGACGGCGAGGCCTTGGAAGGGATGACGCGAGCCGGGAAGACAGCGGTAGTGGAAGCCCAGCGGAGAGGAGTACGAGGATTCACCGGTTCGGCTGCGGTGTGAGGCTGCCATCGCCGCAGAATATCAGGGGGTGTGGGTGAGTAGAGGGATGCTCTGGCCAGCGGTGGGAGTAGTAGGGTGCCGAGGCTCATAAGGCAGCACAGCCGCCACGGAGGCGGAGGCGGTCCCGCCGGTGCTGCTTTAAGGCCGGAGCAAGAAGATCAGAGATTGAAGAAACACGACGGCCGTTGGATTGACATCCAACGGTTACGTCTGCTAGAATCATTTGTTGACGTAGTATATAATAACTAAAAAAATCTTGCATACGCGTCAACTAAACAGGCCCACAAGTCAGACCACTCCCTCTTTTTTAATAATTTATATATAGCTCATGGCAACTTCTTTTGCAATTTATTGCGATCGTTTTTTGGTTGGCGGGCCAATTTCACACATTTCGTGGGTTCCAAACTATTTTAATACCGAAATGTCGAGCCTGATTTAAAGTACTTTGAAGATATATTTGAATTAGGTTAATGCCCAGTGAAATAGGAATCTGAAAATGTGAAAAAAATCAGAAATTATAAAGTAATTGCCAATTTGTCATATGTTTTTATATTTACAACCCATTTCATATTACTTTCAAGGCGTAGAAAAATAAGTAGGCCTGGATTGGGTATTCTTCAGAAAAATAAACTGGGCTCATTTGCACAAAGAAAAAATAGCTGGGCTGGTCACATGGTGAACATAAAATTTAAGCCTGGGATAGACGGGCAGACCTGACCAGTTCAAACCCTGCTCTGTCTCAACAATACCAAACAAAAAAAAATATTGCTCGAGTAGCTACGTCCCAGGTGTCAGCCGATCTTGTGCTATTCTCTTGTCTATTGACTATATACGCTCACAATATTGTGGGTCCCAGATGTCAGGAAAACACTAGGAGGAAGCATTTATTTTTCCATACGCTGACGTGGTGGGCCCCTACTATCATCCTCTCCACGCACTTCTGCCGATTCCTGTTGTTTGTTGACCATGTTGACAACGCGAGAGGGCGGCGCCTTGTGGCGCACCAAAGCGCCATGGAGGACATTGGCGTTAACGATTTAGGAGGCGGTGGGGCGGCGTCGTCTTGTTGGCGCAACCAGCCGTGGGAGGCGGAAGCAGGCGGCCCCGCCTGCGCTGGTTTGGTTTTGGCGGCTGGAGGAAGACATGACAGAAGAAACACGGCAGACTATAAAAGCAGCAGGAGTACTTAACAACCTTAACTGAAACCAGCAGGGGCACTTAACAACCAAAGCTGAAAGCAGTATGAGTACTTATACAGGTTCAACCATACAAAGCACGCCTCAAACAATGCTACTTTGCCTACAGGCTACAGTTAACCAAGGGTGAGGCCGCCAAGCCCCAGGACAAGGCCCAGGCGCCACCCCGCGCATCCACAACCTTCTGAAAGTGGCTTCATCTCGCAACGTGGTCAATAAACAGGATATTCGCTTTAGAGCCATGGAAAAGCATGAACATAATCTTTTGTCCTATTCTCGAAGGTGGACGGGCCTTCATTATCTGAGACCACCGACGAATAAGTATCTTTTCGCCTCCAAGGGGAATTGAGTAGGTCGACATAAACATCATGTTGTGACCAAGCGCAAGTCTGACCCGACCATGGTCAGCATCCATATAGGAACAATAGAACTCGACAGTTCCTGTTTCAAGAAGATCACAATTGTAAAACTGTGTATAAGCAATAGTTTATGAACAACATATATAACAGAAAACAGCTCGTACCATAAGTTTCTCGACACAGTTGGACCTGTTCAACGAGTGCAGCAGTGGCACATGTATCCCACGTGGCCTTCCACCATTGAAACGCCCCACAAGGACCTCAAGACGATCAATAAAGTGTAGGAACATGTGGATGTCGATCCAGTCAACTTCAGTGCCATTAGTAACAGCCGAGTTATTACAGAGTAACAAACAAGCAGACTGCTTAACTCTGAAAAAACCTACACGTGCCACCAATTATAAGACAATATTAGTTAGAAGTAGCATCTTCGTGAGAGATTCGTTGCTACTTCTAAAGTTAAATTGTGATTAGTTAGACAGAATAGGTGGATTAAGAAGTAATCGAGGCAACAAGCAAGAACCAGATACAAAACTAACATGGATGAACAATTGGAACGACGTCGGGGTGGAAGATTGCAGTGCAGATGAGACAAGGTTCTGCTATTTCCATCAACATTCATGCGCCAACTTTCAGTCCGTAACATTTGAGAAAGTTTATCCAAGTTCGGCCATAAAAAAAAGCAGCGATCTTCTTGGTTCATGAACCCAACTTGGAAGCAATATCCATGGATTATCTTCACTGTGACCATTAAACTAAAGTATTCAGTTATGGCAAGGCCGAGCATCTTGAGTACATGTGTTCTGGCAGAGCAAATAATACACTGCAGGAAAAATAATATGAGAACACAACATGTTCAAAAAACCCCCACCCTCCCGGATAGAGAAGAGGATTCTAGGAACATACTGTGCGCGTTTCAAAATGCTGTGGTAGGATGAGAAGGAACAAGTGTGGCGTCTGGCCGTGGGCGCAGAAATCTGTAGGGTACTCGCACTTTGGGCACTACAACTGAAACACACTAGATTCAGTACGAAGAAAAATGCATCAACGGCGGCGGCTGCCATCCTAGGATTACCCGCGACCAAGGGCTTTGGATTTATCGGGGATGGATGAAGAATTCGTACCTGGTTCTCCATGAGGAAACCCTATGCAATCGCCGAGCGGGGGTTTTCTCTGAACAAGCAGACGAGGGAGAAGGGGATTCATGCCCAGTGAAATATTGCCGCTTCGTCCGTCTACCATCGCTAAAGTCGGAAAGGGGGATTGTGATTTGACGGCTCATTGGGCATTACTGCGGCACTATGACCGGGGTGTGTCTACCGTGAAGTTGTGCACTCTAATGTGTGCATATGGCATGTGGACCCCGTTGCCGGTTGCCCCACATATCAGCGAAAGGAAGTAGAAAGACAGGAGTAACTAGTTACACATAAATATATGTTTTGACAGAGAGATACTCCCTCTATAAAGAAATATACAAATATTTTATATCACAGGCTCACCTTGCTGAGAAATATACTCCCTCTGCAACGCACGGGCATTATGGGGGTTCAGCTCTTTTTTATGGGGGTTCAGCTAAGAATATAATACTCAGATAGGCTCACGGTTCTGGACTTTGGGCTACAGGCTGACCCTGCATGTTTGGGGGCCCATGTGTTCTACCTCAGCGCTTTTCATATTGCAAGCGATCGGTATCAAGGCTGGTTTTAGATCTTGTCATAAGGCGAATACACAAAATTGAATAAATCACGGCAATTGTTGGAATGAAATCGAGCAGCGCTCCTAACCACCAATCAGAGTTGCAATTCTATCAACGATATACCATGTGATAAATAATACCGTCAGACTACTTATACACACGGGACACTTGTTTCACCATGCCAGATTATTACATCAAAATCTCGGAGGATAGATCAGTTCGGCAGCTATGCGTTGCTATCAAGAATTTCAAAGTTGATTTGGACCAGCTCTCCTTGCCGAGAAAGTTTGATTTTGACATCATCCCCTACCTCAAGATATGATTTAGATTTGAACCTTGACCATCCTTTAGCATCAATCATCATACGACCATCCTTTGTACTTACGGTATATTCAGCTGGTTCATTCACACCAAGGCTGCGCATGGTAAGAGAAACTTGGCCGCGGTCGCCCGAATTGTTGAACGACTCCCTCGTTGCTCTAGGAATTCTCTGTTTCAAAACAAGAATACATACCCAAACAGTTAGATCAACACAGTGAATCATGTGAAACAACATGGAAAGAAAAAAGAACGAAGCACTTGGGCGGCCAATGCTTACCAAGAAGGTGGACATGTCGGTTTTTGTAAGGACTTTGGTATATGAAGTGCGAACTGCAGCCCAGTCTATTGCCGGTGCAACTGCACGGGCCGGACCAAATGCAAGTGCAAGTGTTGGTGCAGGTGCCGAAGCCGCTGCTGCTGCCGGAGATGGTGCTCCTTGTAGAGCTGGTGCCGGTGTCGATGCCCGATCCTCCGGTAGATCGGTGATCTCTGACGCTGTCGGTGCCCAATCCTCACCGATCGGGATCGAAGTTGCTGCCATTGTCGATTGCTAGAGCAACTGCCGGTGCTCGATCTGTGCGAGACAACGGCGATCGTGTCTGGTCTGCTATGATCAGCTTTCTAACTTGACTAGGATCCGTGACCGTGACCCAGTTTTTTTCTTCATTTCTTTTAAACGTGAGAAGGACTAATTGTGGCATTTTTGTTAAACCAAACTGCAGTTCATCATAGGGATTCAACTTGTACTCAGACAACAGACTAATCCAATTTTTTCCAGTAATATAAGTGATGGACAGTGCCTTCGTTACTGACACGACATAAGAAATGAAACCTGCAAAAATAGCCATCGTAGAGCAAACCAAACGGTTTATACTGTGATAAATGTCACATGGCAAAACCTGCATCGTAACATTGCAGGAAAAGAAAGAAAACATGACATTAAATCAATAAGATTTAGACAGTAAATCAATAAGATTTACTTGATGTGACACGAGTGAATTCTTACCAGGAAATCACTATGTTGAAGTACTAAACAGAAGATTGATCGTCCAACTACGCGTGGCATGCAGGGGCCCTGCCTACTCCCACAAGCAGGACAGTCCAAAGGTCGTGACAAATCGTATGGACCGAACATCCATGGGACTGGAAATCCTGGTGGGTGCGATAAACCCTGCAATGCATACGGATATTGGAGTGTAACCATAATTGATAAACCGTCCTCACAAAAAATATGATCTGGATACTTCAAAATGTACAGACTGAATTGAGTGGACAGACATTAACATAGATCGTTCTCACGACTTACCACACACCAAAAGCGGCAGTACTAATAAACAATACAGGGTTCACAAACACAAATCAAGTACTGAACAATAGTACTTACTACAGACAAGCAAAGTTGCACTAACTAAACTCTGCAGACTATTTCTTGCCACCGACCTACGGGATGAACCCCGCATAACCGACTAGGCCATGGACTTCATGTGAGATGTCTACATGCACCATCACCATCTTGTCAACCTTGGAGAACCTAACAGTGGTCTTTCCACTCATAAACATGATGATGACGACATGCCGCATCAGATTTGTTGGGAAGCTTTACAAGAACCACACCCTTCAGTGTCGAAGGCACAACCAGGAAATTGTTGTGGTCAAGTACAACCTCGAGAACACGCCTGACAATAATGCTACAGGAAAACACTAGTTCAGGACACATGGCGACAAGGACACAGCAGTTGGATAGTTCAGCAATAGAACTCATCATCAGGTCTTCCGGTTCACGGCATGACTTTGAGAACTTCATCTCCACCACGGACCTGGTTCTAATTCAAGCGAAACCATATTTCATTACTACCTCCGTTCAGAAATATAAGATGATTTTCGATATTATACTCCACATATGACTACATATACGCACATAAATGAGTGAACAAAGACACTAGAACATGTCTTCAAAGGCATGAGAGCAGAGGGATTACATGCAATATCCATAACACAAGTTACCGAGGCAAATATACCCTCTTAAAAGGTAGCATTGATGTTCATAAAGTACTCCCTCCGTCCCAAAATTCTTGTCTTAGATTTGTCTAGATACGGATGTATCAAGTCACATTGTAGTATTAGATACATCCGTATCTAGACAAACCTAAGACAAGAAATTTGGGACAGAAGGAAATAGTTGAAAGTAATCTATAAGAAATCAGTGTCAACCTCTCGCATGTTTTGGTCAAAAGAGGAATTTAGAACCGTCATTTGGCACACTAAAATCACATGCAAGATCACCCGAAAGTTGCACTACCAGTACTAGTACTGCGTGTTAGATGAAAAACACGATCAAGATCGAGAAAAGATCGTCAACAAGAGACATTACCTGGACTTGCTTAATGAGGGATCCCGGAGAGGGGGCTTGGACAGGCGATGGCTTTGAGCTTGTCTCATGTAGTCTCGGCGGGGTGCTTGCGCTTCTTCGTACCATGAGCCTCGACGGTTTTGGCCAGAGCCATAGACATCACGTCGGCCGGTGCTCCGGCGTCCATCTAAGAGAGGAAGCTGAGAGAGAAGAGTGAAAGGAGGAACGAGATGAGGGAGAAGCGAAGTGAGTGGGGGTTTTCTTCAAGAGAGGAAGCTGAGAGAGAAGAGTTAAATGATGGTTGCGTCGTCCGTCCACCTGACTGCTTGAAAGGAGGGGGCTTCGTGATTGGACGGCTCATTGGGCATTACTACGGCGGTTTGATCGGGGTAGTCTACTGTCACTCTACTACAGAGTAATTTAGTGCGTGGTTGGTGGACCCAGGTGCTGGCTGTCCCACACATTGGCGAAAGTGAGTAATTTAGTGCATGGCTGGAGGAGGATCCTCACGGTAGAGCGTGTCCACTGTTTTTCATTCTGAAGAAAAAAATGATTACAACAAGCGTTTCCACTCTTACGACGGAGGAGTGCGAAACACGGCAGCCACTTGAACATACACAATGCTCCTACTACTAGTCATGTGCAGTGGTTCATACGTCAGTACTACACAATCTTTTTGCTGTGTTATGCGCATGTCAACTACTCCTATATGTAACATAGTACCGCTTTTTCGACTGTCCGGTCGAGAATGAACGGTGAGATCAATGTTAACAAAACTAGGTCCACAGCTCACGGAGAGTACGGTGCTCTGATGCTCCACGAAACATGAACCATATGAAGCACATCCTATAGTGTTAGGCGGGGGTGTATGAAGGGTGCAGGATAGGATCAAAAGTTCCCTTCTCGACCCACTTTTGGGTGTTTGGCAGAGTGCATGAAGGGTGCATGAGTCCACACTAGTAGGTTGACAAAAATACACGAAGAGGAAACAACTATATTGAGATGAGAATGCAACCAAACACACCCACACGCTTTGTGCTACAGTGACGGATCTACACCGTCTGAGTTTGATCCAACGGTCATGTTGCGCCGAGACATGGACATGCCCATGCAGAGGGCGCCTAAACACCACCGAAGTCCCTCTGCTTCTCGAGGTGCACGACGTTGGTGATGCAGGTGCAACCGCCCATAGAAACTGCTCCCGGTCGACGGGAGCCAGCTCGTCAAAAGCGGCGTCAATGGCACGAATGGATTCCGTGACGGAGCCTCAAAGGATTCGCCCGCAACGGCGACGGCAGAATACAAGAACCCCTCCTTGTCCAGCTCAGCCCCCACCATCGCGTGGAGACGGCTCAGCTCCTCGGAGATATAGGTGAAGAAGGAGACCAGGTCAGGAAGCCGCAGCTCGTTGAAGTCGACCAGGTGGTCGAATGGGTTTAGCCCGACGACCGGCATCGTCGCACTGGCACGGTGGTAGGCATCGCGCAGCCACAACACGTGCGTGGCAACTTGGTTCACCAAGTGGCTGAGGCGATCCTGGACCTCGTCACGATCGGCCCGCTCGCGCTCCAGCCGGCTCCCCTAACGGCCTATCGTATCTCCCGCTTTCTGCAGCAACGCCGCCGACGCCTCGAGCATCTTTGTGGTGGACGCCTGCCGCTTTTGAAGCTCCGTGAACTCCCGCACATAACGGAGGAGCATGGCACTCCTCTCCTCCTTGAGCTCACGGAGCTCCACGTCCTTGGCCCTGAGCTCCGCATCCTTGGCATGGAGCTCCTTTGTCAGGCGCCTCACCTCAGACTCCGTGATCTGCTGCGCTGCCATGGCACCAGGTAGAAGCAATGGGGAGAGGAAGCAAAGGGGGCGAAATGGCTGAAAGGCAATGCAATCTACGGGAAGGCGGAGGGAGCCAGCCGAGGAGCGGGGAATCTTTTGGTTTTCACCACGGTAAAACACCAGTCGACGACTTCTCACATCAGGGAGCAAAGGTTTTTACAGGCGGAGTCATCGTGACTAATTGCTACCGCGCCTGCTCCCGTCAATCAAAAAATAAAATCCTGCCGCGCCTGCTCCCGTCAATCAAAAAATTTAAAATCATGCCGCACCCAAACACCAGAGAAATGCCGCGGTGGATATTTAAATTTACTTGCCGGAAAGTAGATAAAAAAGGGGTGAAAAAACAAATGTGGCGGCGTCCTAGCTAATCGGTCGAACTAGCCCAACTAGCTAGCCACCGTGCTTCACTGATGTACTCGGCGGGAAAGGTGGTCTTTGTGATTTGACGACTCATTTACTTGCTTCGGCGCTACGACCGAGGAGGACCCAGAAAACGCGCGGTAGGGCGTCCACGTCGGGAAGAATATATGCGTGCACCACCGGGAGGACCCCGAAACAGCGGTAGGGTGTGCCACGTCTCGCACGGAGGAAAAATGTGCGTGTAAAAATATACTGTATCAGACGTAGTACCTATGGTTCGACCTCGGGACCCAGCCATTCGGTCGAAAACACCCCACTAGCCACACAGCTTCATCATGCAAACGTGGCACGGTTAGCTCCGTCTCGACCAGCCGCAACGTCTCATGTTCTAGGCGATTCTTCTATTTTCCAAGCTTTTTTTAGTTGTAATAACACCACGGCAAGCTAGCGCCGCTCTTCGTGTGTGCCCGTGCAAAGGTTAGACGATGGAGAGAAGAGAGATTGAGATCGCAGACCTGGGACCACCCGTAAGTGAGACAACGGTCATGCACGTGTTGACGAGACACTCTCTCTACTCTACTCAACACAAGTACTGTATAAAATCAAGTTATGGGACAAAGCCAACAACCGTTCGTTTTTTCCGGCTATTGACTTACACTTTGTAGGCCAGGTTGCCAGTTTGAATCTCGTCTTTCAGATTTGTTAGTTTTAGGTCCAAATTTGGTTAATGACAAGTGGGACCCCCGTGTGTTGTTCCGATATTTCAGTGTAGGATGGTCTTTTTGAACAAACACTTTGTGCGGTTAGACAAGTAACGGCACGAGTTACACGTATTTTGCAAGTTTACGAACAAAAATGACAGCGACATAGAATATCACATCCACCCCGCATCTTAGATACTACGGTGATACGAGTTTTTACACCGTTGGAAGTGAGATCCAATGGCTTGGGAGTAGTCTTTGTAATTATGCGCAATTTCCAAACTCTCCAAAGGTTTTTTTTGCAAATAAAACATTCAGGCCTCGTGTGTGCCGCTGCATCTTCGATCCAATGGCTCCCCAGTGCTAATATTAGGTGCTCCCCGTAGCTTAATTACCCGCTACGGTGATATGAGCATCTAGGTCGTATGATCAATGATCAGATGGCACATGCATAGTACTTGTACTTTCTGCGCATTTCCCAAACTCTATCACCGTATATTGCAAAAACATTCAAACCTCCTACCAGGCCGTTAGATCTCAGTGAACTCGTATCACCATAGAATCTACGGTGCGGGAGCACCTCATACTCTCCCGTGCTAGAAAACATAAGGTGCTATCGCAGCTTGGATGCTACGGTGATACGAGCTTGGAGGTCGTTTGATCTGAGATCCAATGGCATCTGAGTAGCCTTTCTGCTTGTAAGCAGTGGCCGAACTATTTTGGGGCTTTTCTACAAAAAACCATTCGAACAACTGAGGAGGTGTTGGGTCACAAATCCAATGCCTCCGAAGAGCTTGTATCACCAAAGCATCTAAGGTGTGGTGGCACATGATATTCTTACATACAGGAGAATATGATGTCCTCCTTCATCTTAGATGCTACGGTGATCTGACTTCGAGGTTGTTGGATATGGGATCAAAGGGCATCTAAGTAGTTTTTGTACAAATTGTGTGCAATTCTCAAACTCATCAAGGTTTCCTGCAAAAAATTAAGACACATCATGTGAGCTGCTATATCTCGGATCTACAAGCTCCAAGCAACTCAGACGGCATATAGCATGTAAGGTATGGGGGCACATGATATTCTCCCGGGGAGGAGGGGTGGGGGGTGCACAACCAATTGGTGGTTGGGAGGGTGGGAACAAATATAATCTAAACAACCCTAAACAGAGCTCCAAAGTTTTATCTAAGGTCGAGGGGTTGACCCTCGACAGTCATAGCTCCGCCTAAACACAACATTTGCATGTACTATAGTACTAGACTTAATATTCATGTTTAAGTTTCATGTTCATTTTAAATATTGAACTGAGGACCATGGATGTCTTACATTTTACTCCCTTCGTTCCTAAATATTAGTCTTTTTAGAGGCTTCAAATGGACTGGCACATACGGATGTATATAGACATACTTTAGAGTCTAGATTCACTCATTTTTCTCCGTATGTAGTCACTTGTTGAACTTTCTAAAAGACTAATATTTAGGAATAGAAGGAGTATTTTTGAACTCGTGTCATACATGCATGGGTTGGAAAAATAGATGCACTATACTTATTGGATTGTTGTTGTGTTCGTATGCGTGTGTCTGCATACGTGTGTGTGTGTGTGTGTGGTCATATGCTTGATACAGACAAAGTTTTCTCACCTCCATATTGTTCATCTTTTAAATTTGAATTTGCATTGGAAAACTTACTAGGGATACCATGAAATGTGAAATCCACGTTGAGATCACTATATCACAAATTCACTCTAATTCAACGACTCGTCATAAATCAATTACCACGTTGAGATTAGTATTTGCAAGGAAAATACGGGTATTGTAATACACATAGACTCGTTCGGCAATTTAAAAGGTTCCTTTCATATTCTCAAATGGTAGGGCCCAACGGCGTACCAGCCAGACCTTGGCTCGTGTTGATCCTAAAAAAACGGGCTCTTGTCCTTCGGTGGCGTGCGTGGTACGCACATTAGGCAACCCCAACCAGTCGAGCCTTAGCATTTCAAGTCGAAATATCTGGCGGCCAGAATTCCAGCCCTAGGAAATTCCCCTCATGTCCCCGGTCCATAATGACTACCGATGAACAACGGAGGGATGCTTTAGTAACTAGACAACGTTACCTACCGTGCCGAGCACGGTTCAATTCCCTTGGTCGTCGCTCGTCAATGTCACCCGTCAACTGCATTGCCTAGTACTACTACTACACCAGGATGAGCACATAATTGAGCCCGTTTGTTCGTGCCTAGTACTTTTTTTGTTCGTGCCTAGTACTTGAGTTAATATATCAGGCAATGCACCTTTGATGCGGAGGGATTATCCTTTTACTCCCTCCTTTCCGGTTTATAGGGCTTATGTCAAAATTTTAGTTTTCCCATTTTATAAGTCTCAATTTGGTTGTTCCCCATCACATGTTCAGATTTCAAGGTGCAATAAATCATTACATGCAAGTATTAAGAGAAAATTGACCAATGCATGTACTTTATGCATTCATGCATTGCAATTAATGCATTAAATAAACACAATTTTTGAGGAAAACAAGCGCATTAATTGAGTGGTTTTGCAAACTACAACAATTGTTCCACCACTCACCATCTACCTTGGTTGGTGAGATTTTTGAATTGAGCCATATCAACCGGAAAGGAGGTTTAACTAAGCAAAATGTTTGACCAAATCCTTTCTTAAGAAATACAACAGACGGATGTACGGCTTGAAAATTTATTGCATGATGCAGGTTATGATATTGTTTGAATCCTGGGTCTTAAATTTCAGAAAATCCAAAAGGGAGCATAAATTCTTGAAACTAGCATGGTCACGTGATATGGCACAAATATTACTTCGTAAGTTTTTTCTTCAATTCGAGACAAGCTGCTTATGACAAGTTGCACAAATGAAGAGCCAAGGTATTTTGGAACAAAGACCTGTCACATTTGTTTTAGGGAAAAGACCTGTCACGTTAAGGCGAACACTTTCACTATTGAAACCGTGGGCGTTTACGTGCCGCCACGAGTCCCCGCTTCTCATCGGCAGGTGCCGTCCCAGCAAGCATGTGAGTCGGCCAGAGGCGTGGCGAAGCGGCTGCGCCGGCTGTTAGGGAGGCATGCGAGCAGACTGTCTTGCAGACTCACCGGAGGCGAGCCTTTGACCAGGCTCCGCCGCTCACCGTCGTCCCAACTGCTCCCACTTTTAATGTCGCCCGGCGCCCGCAGTTTAAAATCAACCCCGCACTACCGGTATCGCTACAATCCTCTCTCTTCCTCTCCGATTCTCCATCATCTACCTCCAACTAGCCCTGACCTAAACGTCGCCATGCCGCATCACGATGGTTTGCCCTTAGTGTTCCGATTTCATGAGGAAGACACCCAGCCGAGTCTCAAGAACATAAGGCGCTTTGGGACGAGCTTGAACTGCCTTGCGGGAAGACGCCGCTACCGTCTCGCTCCCTGCTCCGGCTCCGCCGCCGATCGCGCCAAAGACCCATCCCCGTGGCATTGATGGGCTGGGAGCCGCACATTGTCACCGAGCTTGATGCCATGGGGTTCCACGAGGTCCCCGCCGACTTTCACGCGCCCGTGCACCTGCCAAGATTTGCTGCTGCGTGCAGCGCCAAGACGCTGCGCCGCGGTGCCGTGCACCTGCCACATGCGCTGCGCGTGCAGCAGCGTCGCGTGCCCGTGCGGTGCCCATCCACACGAACGTCTCCGCCCGCGCCGTTGACAGCGCTTTGTCCCCGCAGTGCGGTGCCCTCAGCGGCATGGATGGCCGCCGTCGACCGCTTCCTTGCATCAACGCCAGTTGCCTCCTCCCGCCAGTTGACTTGCTCCGAATTCCAGAACATTTTGGCCTTCCTTGAAGCTAGGCCAACGTCCAGGAGTACGCCAACAACGGCGCAAGACGCCGCCGTCGCCGTCGGTCAGTGGCCCGACGACACACGAAGCACGGCAGGAGCCGCTTCCCACCGCGAGACGCCCCGCCGCCGCCCGCGTAATCTAAATTTGCCATGAAAAGCGTTCGATTGCCATGCTTAAAATCCGAACGTTTATCATTTCCGTTTATTTTATATCGATCATCGTATAATTTACAGTCGGAGTCAGACTGAACGAAATGTATGGTTTGATCGATTGAATGTTCTGCTAGAGCCGTATCAAATTAAATATAAAACGTCATCAAGCCACATGTATTCCTTGTCATCCAACGACCTAGACTGCTTCAATATCGAGTGCTCAACACGTTTAGCGTGCAGTTAATTTCATGCCAAAAATAATGCTAATCACATGACAACACGCAAATAATATCCTAGTAGTTAATATCCGAATGCACTTAATATACTTCCAAATTAACGTGCATTGCACGTACACACTGACTAGTGCTGCTAGTACGTGAAACTGGTGCCGTGACTTGTGAGTTGTGAACGCGTCCAGATATGGTCAACGGCAACATCGCCCGCGAGTTCTTCCTGTTTACCCTTGCGTCTAAACGCAGAAGGAGAGGAGAGGAGAGAGCACACATGGAACCCACCAGTAAGTGAAGGCGAATAGTACTAAAAATAATATTACATGTTATCCATTAATTAGGCTGTGGTAATATAAAAACATTATGTGAACAAAGGGGGTACAACAAACATTGCTATTCTCATTATGTTGCCTATTGACGTGCGGCTTGAAGGCCCGGTCGCATGTTCGATCCTCGTCCTTTATTTTTTAATTTGTATATGGATCCAAATTTGTTTCATGACATGTGGGCCCCTTGGTGTGTAGTTTGTAGCACTTTAATTTGTGGGTCGAAATTTGTTCCATTCCAAGCGGACTATTGGTGTGTAGTTTTGTAGCTTATTTATAATAATTAAAGGGAACAACATAGTTTTTTCAATAATACCATGGTGCGACGTTGAAGGTGAGAAAGGACATGCAAGAGAGCGATGACCGATCCAGAGGGAAATCAACTAGGGGAGTTGCGTGGGTTGCAACGGCGTTTGGAGTAGTTGTGGGCCGAATGCTACGAAAATATAATCTAAACCGACCGGAATAAATGCCTACACAAATTAATCCAAGGTTGGAGTGCCCCTCGCAATGTAAATAGCTCCGGCTTTGCGAGGGATGGAGAGGTAGTAGCTTCAACACATGGAAGATACGGTATGAGAAAGCGAGGTCAATCGAGAGACATATAGATAGAGAGACAAAGTGAGTGTGGTCCGACATTCATTGAACAAATATATATGCTCCAGAGAGATATTGTCCGATTGAGCTTTTGGTAAGGGTGAGGGCTGTAAGATAGAGCTTGAGAGATGATCCAGTCACAGACGTGTAGATATATTTTGTGCGTGGGAGGAAGCAAGGTCAACCGATCACATAGAATTACGCCGTCTTGATCGAAAAGAGTGAGACGGGTTGGAGAGAGTGACCTAGATAGACGATGTGCGTGAGAGAGTATACAATGTGAATAGGTCTAATTGGGCTCAAACATGGTGATATATCATTTTGTCCGAGAAAGAGCGAGGTAAATCGAGACATACACACACACACACACACACACACGAGAGAGAGAGAGAGAGAGAGAGAGAGAGATTGAGTGAGCGTGGCCCACCATGAGGTCGAAAGAGTGGCGGTGGCTTGGATGGACTGACCTAGATAGACAATCTGCGTGAGAGAGTATAGAGTGTGTCGATCGAGGCCCGAACATGGAGATATATCATTTGTGTGTGAAAGAAAACGAGGTTAAACGAGACCCAGATAAAGAGAGCGAGATTGAGAGAGTGTGGTTCACTGCATGGAAGAAAGAGTGAGACAGTCTCGAGGGAGTGACCGAGATATACAACGTGCGTTCATGCGCACGAGATGTTGGGGGGAGGGCTAGATAGGCAATGCATGTATTTAGTGCGAGAGGGTGAGAGGGAGAGGGGGAGAGAGAGAGAGCTCGACATGGGGTGCAATGGCGGGTGTGTGAGGTAAATACATGTGGTAACAGGAGTGGCGGGTGCGCGGGGGGGGGGGACTAAAAACAACATTTGAATGGCCATAGTATGAGACTTAATATCGATGTTTCAATTCGGTGTACATTGTAAGATTTGAAGCGAGGACCAGGCATACGGGTAATTATTTCGAATTCGTGCCATACTAAGTTTCGAAAAGTTGACATTGGCTCAATTTGTTGTGCTATTTTGTAGGTCATATGCTTGAATCCATCCAAAAGTTTTCTCACTACCATGGTGTTCATCATATACATATGAATTTGTATTAAAAAAGTAGCGTGGATACATTGAAATGCGAAATCCACGTTAGAATTAGAGATCGCTACGTGAAACACACTCTAATTCAAATAACTAACTACGTGACACACACTCTAATTCAAATAAATAATTATGTGACACACTCTAATCCACGTTAGCGTGGGTACCGTTTTGATTTTTTTTCAAATAACTCCTCATTAATTAATTTATAGTACTCGCTATGTCCACTTTTATAAGACCTTGAAGACATTTCAGACAATGTGCAAAACAGTTCATTTTAAGTTGTCTGAAATGACTTACAAAAGTGAACGGATGGAGTATCTCGTTTGAATGACTAATTATTGCAAGGAAAACACGGGCATGGTAATACATACAGATTCGCTTGCAAATTAAAGAAGATTCGCTTGCATTCTCAAATGTAGGCGCACCAGTGCGGACCAGGGTCGTGGTCGGGTGGACGCCGCCGGTGCCTTAAAGGCAACAACCCTTGGGTGATCGACATGTGTGCTAGCCACCTGTTGGGCCCACATGTCATGGACACAAAGGCAGGTGCCTTAAGGCACTGAAGCGTAGTCCTGTCGGGGTGGTTGCGTGTGTTGGGCGGACGCGTAGCACCCAACCACCCACCCCCCTCCCCCCAAAAAAAGGACGATGACAATATAAGTTCGCGCTTCCACGTTTCGGATTGAAATATCCTGCGGCCCCAATTCTAGCCATACAAAACCTCTCTTCTCCACCGTCCCCTTCCGCGCCCAGATTGCTCAAATCCCTAATTCGCCGCCATCCCTCGAATCGCCCCTCGTCTCGTCTCTTTCCCCACCGTTCCCCACCGTTCCCCACCCCTGTGCCGGACGACGCCGACGAAGATGATGGTCGCGCTTCACCACCGCACCGGAGCTACCTCATCTACGCCCTCGTCCGCCGCACCGGGTGGTCCACCGACAATGTAGGCCGCCACAACCGACGTGCCTCACAGACACCAAGTTCCACCGCATCAGGTGCGCTTCACCGACACCGTCTCCCAGCTCACCGGGGCTGCTTCACCGAGTACATCGTCGCACCTCCGCCCCCCGAGGTCGTTGGGGCTTCACCAACGGTCTCGTCCACCACATCGTAGCGCTCCTCTGCGACTCAAGATCTGCATCCGTGCGCGGCCAGCCAACGCCAGCGCATCACCCTCAACGGCTCTGATGTGACCCGCACTCTAGCTAGGCGAGCATGCCCAAACGTCGGCCCGAACTAGGTATCCACACATCACTCCCTTGTGCATTGTTCCGATGATGTTTGGATATCCTTTCACTGCTCTCTTAGCTTACACGCCTATGCAACTGACTTTAACTCTTATTTCTTCTGGAGATATCATCTGAAACAAGCAAATCCATTTTTTAGCGAAGCATGACGGGGCTACGGGATCTGCACACATCCCGCACACACCAGTATAACCTTGTAAGTATCTCATCCTCCGGTACAACATCAAGGTCGATTCCTCTTATTTGATCAACCATTCGTCGTGTAAAAAATGCAGAGGAGGATGCAAGGAGCACAAGGCCTGCACATCCAAGCAAGTGGTAACATGGACTTGTACATGGAACATCCCAAGCGCAAGCAGAGCTGCAGCGAGCCTGTACAACGAGCTAGCGTAAGTCCCTGCATTTCATTTAATTCATACTGGCATTCGTGTATGATTTGTGTGCAGTGGCTGATCCACGAATTCAAGTTACCAGGGGTGAACATTTAACTTAAAAAATACGAAGGCACTTGCACTCCAAAAATCAACATAACTTGAGAAATGTGAAGCTAGATGCACTTTGAAAACTAGCTAATGTTCCAAAGTAGTTCAGATTATAAAACACTAAATGATGCAAGAACCAAAAACACAAAATGCAACATGGTGTACAAGGACTACAAACATGGTCTGTACTTTTGTATTATTCGTTCTCTGGCTGAATATATCAAAGTGTAACTGCATGTATAACTAGTGTGCAAACTGCATATCAATATATCTATCCTGCACAAGTATGCCAATAGTTTCAAACAACAGATTAGAAAAATATTTATGCTATGTTGTCATGATACGGGGACTTTCTGGTAGATGGCCTCGACGTTTCCTCAAGCTATGAAAATGCACTATAATTTGCTTGTCATCAATGCTGCAAATCTGTCTCTCTCAACATAGTAGATCGTCATTAGACACTAAATCCTTCAATGAGCTTGCAAAATGCTTGCATTAGATACCTCATTAGACACTATATGTTCATCACCAGGAGCATGTAAAATGTTTGCATCAAATCCTTCATTAGTAGTCTGTTCATTAGACACTTGTGCTCAAGAACAACATGAGCTTGTATGTTTGCACGGAAACTTGATTAGATACATCAGATTCAGTCGATTCAAGATTGATTGGGGAGTTATAAAATAAGTAGAAATTGGTTTCATTTTCTCATAGATTCCCTACATACAAGCAGTTTTACAACACCGTCGAGTTTAACTATTGGCCGAATTGAAGAGTTGAATTAGATATAATCAGGGATGTGATGTACACCTTTCGTTGCACATGCTACTCTTGCAAGTCATGATCGTCTGCTTATGCAAGCTCGATGCCATGCATGTCTTTGCCGCCACGCCTCCCACGCAGCTACACCCTGTGGTTGGATCTTCATCTTCTTGTCCTTCCGCTCGCTTGAAGCCCGGCCACGCCCTCCAACGAGGGCGCGAGAAAGTGTTGTGTCGGTCTGTCCAGCGGCGGCTAGGTTAGGAGCGAACCAGACTGGAGGCAGGAGCGAATGAATTGGGATTTTTCCTGCCGTCGATCGATATGGGAGTCGCTCGTTTGGGCCGCGAGCCTGCTATAAGGCCTGCCTTGCACTTATGTTATTGGCCCATCCAAATTGAAACATTTTTCTTCATTTTTACATTGCTCGCCGCTGCGTTGGGGATCGAACAAAACTAGCGTAATAACCTCGACGACTCAAACTAGGTGCACACTTTCCAACACCGAGGCGGTCACCATACCAGCCCCTATGGTGGCGTCACCCCTTTTTGCATGTATGATTGGATAGTGAAAAATATTCCAGTGGCGCTTTTGATTTACCCACAGAATGGTTGAATTGTTTGTTTATATGAACTGAGTTCGCCAATAATGTGAAGGATGCCAGTCTTTTCATCCTATTGTAGATTGCTTAGATCTCGATAATGCCAAAAGTAATCGCATGAAATATACAGTAAAAGCCAGTGTGATGTGTTTGGCAACAACTAGTCTGACTACACGTCCTCATATGACATATCAAGGATGCACCATCTTACCAGATTAACCATTCGACTTACCCATGCAGTGTGGGAAGAAAGAAGTATTGGGACTGCGTATCCAAGCAATTGATGCCATGGACTCTTTTGTACAACCTTGTAAGCGAAAAAAGAAGTTGCAGTGTGCCTGTACATCGAACTAGCGTTAGTTCAGTTACCTGCTTCTCGGAATTTTAGTTAGCCACTTATTGCAAAATTGTTCAATTACGTTGCTTGGCTTAATTTAGTTTGCTACTGATTACCTAATGGCACAGCTTGTTAATCATATTGTAGACTGCGCCTATCTATATGTTTGATACTTACTGTTAAGAATTACCTGTTTGCCTTAACTTCAATATCTACTTGTTTGTTTAATCGCTTTTGCTGCTGCAATGAGTTACAATGATGTTAATAACTACTCCTACTTTTCAAAGCATCCAATTGAAACTCTTTAATTCCTTGTTTGTTTAACTGGTTTGCTGTTATAACTCCCAGCTTGAGATGTTTTGCTAACTTCAAATTTTCTGAATCCAATCGAACTTTAATGGCAAAACAGGTTAGCCCAAGATCAAAGAGCGAGGTCCCCATGGACGTTGCATCATCCCACAAAGAAGGGCACCGCCCAATCGTGCATTATGAATTGCCAATTGCCGATGCTCTAGAGGCTAAACTAGTGGTAGAAAGAGATTCGCTTACGCACTTAGATATGAAGTTGACATGTTGAGGAAGCAAACAGCACAATCACAAGCAGTACTCAAGACAACCATTAAATATTTGGTGGATTTCAAAACGAAGCAAGCCGAGACTGACCAGATTGTTAAGGTCCTGAAGGAAAAAAGAAATTAAATTCCTACTTGGTAAATCATAGGTGAAATGTTCTTTCCATAGTTGAATAAACTTTGTGTTGTCTGTTCATGTAATCAATCAAACCATTTGTTTTAGAGATCATGTAATAATTTTTGTTTTGTTTTTTGGTTTGTAATTTTATTTGAGCACAAGTTTGTATTAATTGATAAGACTCGGAGACATTTCATTTGGATTGCTGTGCCAGACCTACAAATATGTCAATCAGGCTGAATGTGCATTCATCAATAGTAGTAGTATAGATGGACCATAAGTGGCACGCATCGGAAAGGGCCAAGATGCTGGCTAAAAAAAGATGTTGTTGTAGCCAAAAAAAAGTACAGCGGCCTGGCTTATGTATGTTAGTTGATATTATTGATCCATATACTCTATAAGTGTTTATATGTCTGTTAGTTCTGTACATTCTTGGTTGATTGACTCGGTATTTGAATCTTGATACATTGCTTGTGTACATATTTAAATGGGAGTACACATTATGATGCGTGTGACATTTGAGTTGGACATGAGGTGTTCCAAATATTCGAATTCACCTTAAATTGGATACTAGTTTCTGAATTTGAGTATCGGCATTTGTAAACCATATTCATATATGACAGTGGAATACATCTTTGTCGCCCTTTTGAAGATATATAAAACACATAGAACGATTTATAAAGATTCATATAGGAATACAAAATGGATTCAATTTAGTTGCTGTGGTAAACGTGGATGCTTATTGTCCCAAAATTCGAAAGAAGCTGCAAAATTTGCACTCCCACGTCGGCTGCCCGAAGCCAAGTGTTCGGGAGATGGAAATTACTGTCTACCCATTACACGGACAATCCATCGGCCCGATTTCCACTGCTCTAAATAGGGGTAGGTTAGTAACTTCAATTAGACGTGACACGATCGCCTCTGAGCCCATTCCGACACGGTGGGCGTCAAACATGGGCGGCAAAACACATTTGATTCAAGCTCGTTCGAAAGACCTCTGTTTCTCCCTCCATTCCCCATTCATACACGGTGGGCGGCAAAACAAACTCGACTCAGCCGAAATCGATGTAGGCAAATATTTTCAATAGGGGCAGGTTTGTAACTTCACTCAGACGTGACACAACCGCCCTACCTGTCAGCCCTGTTCATACACCATGGGTGCCAACCATGGGCGCCAACCACCCTCTCCTCGCCCGAAATCGCTTTGGGCAAATATTGGCGAGATGCGAGATTACCTCCTATCCCCAACCGACGAGATGTCCAAATATTAAACGGGGGCTAAGTCCGTAACTTTCCCATATTTCAGACAGGCGCGTCCCAAAAACATGGTTCCCCGTACCTCCCCCTCCATTTTCCCATTCATACACCATCCGCGCTATAACACCCCATCCCCACACCAGCCTCCGTCCGCCACCCCATCCATCGTCGCCGTCCTCCACCACATCCATCGCCACCGTCCTCCACCATGCTGGAGCGCCTACCAAGACCGCATCGTCCACTGCTAGAGATGGACGTTTCTCATCCATGGCGACGGACCAATAGCCTTGCATTGCGTCCTCTCGCTTCATCGGCGCCGTCGTCCTCTTCGCCGGGGCCGCTCACACGACCTTCTCTTCCACCGCAATGGGACTTATCCCCCGATGCACCCGTCTACCATCGCAGATCTGCTTCAATGCCACCGACAACAATCGCACCCCCGATGCCTACACGGCGCCACAAGAGAGGTGGTACTTCATATCTCCTCAACTTTTTGATCTCAACCAGAAAATAGATCTTAACTTGGTTACTCTACTTTCTTTTCAGCTCTTAGAATTTAGTTCTTAGTTCGAATAAAACAATGGATGATAAATATCATTTCTCCGGTTTGCAGCTTCAAATCTGCCATGGCACAGCCATAATACGGTTTAATTGATCATGCTTAGGGTTTAATTGATCATGTTGGACCCGTGGTGGTTTCTTTAATAGAAATCGGAGGGAAAACCCTCTTTTGCTAAAAACATATGCTTAGAGTTTCCCCCTTTTATGATCACTATACGATCAGAATACGTGCTTCGTGTCATAATAACACTGCTCCACGCATCAAGCTAAACAAGCTTAGGTGTTCAAATACGAATCTGATATTATTAAAACAGAGTTGTTTAATTGGTCAGCTAAATGTTCCTAAATTAGTTTCGAAAATGCATGTTCGCCGCTCGGGTGTGTATCTCTGAGGTGCCCACGGTGGGCCGCCCACCCTGGGATTTTGGGTCGCCCCAGCCCCGATTCCCCCTCTGTTCACAAGGCTTCCGATCTCTACTCACCCCCGGCCGCTTTGCCTCACCGTGACTTGCCGTCCCAGACGGCATGACTCTAGGAGGAGACGCCGGACTAACAGGAGGCCAGGAGCCGCCGCCTAACAAAGCGTCACCGCGCTGCCCATGCGCGCCGCCGTGCCTACCTTCCCAAATTGTCCGTTCAGGCTCAGCATGCAAAGACCCACCAAGCCAACCCGATTTATCCCGAGATACGTCCTCAACACTCAAAGAACCACTCCTCATCACCCATTTTCTAATTGATTCATTACTCATTAGGCAGGACTGTCATTAGGGTTTGTTGTGTGCTCAGTGCTACCTACACTTAAAGGTTCAGATGTATTTCGGTAATCTTTAGTACCTCTAAAGTTCACAGGATTTTCAAAATTCCGGCCCTCGGAACAGAAACTAGTCATTTTGTATTGTTGGTCGTAGTGACATTGACCCAGATTACTACTGCAAGCCAGGTTTGTTGAAAATTTTACTTGTCTTTCTTACTCATTCGATATAATATCTAATTATTCACGTCGATTTGTTGCAAACAATAAGTGCTAGACAAACTTCTTCATTCAGATTTTGGACTGTCTCTTACTGCAGTTACAATTCTGCATACTTGTCCTAATAAGCTCACAAGTAAATGATTGATTCACTACATCTATGCTTGCCTTGTCATATTTGTTGTCAATATTCTTTTAGGGTGGACCACCCTGTTTCTAAATACTGGAACCGTAGACCTGAGTGAATAGTATTTCTCTATGTGATCTCTTCCATCATGTGTGGGTAACGAACACTGCATTGTATAGAAAGAAAGTGTCGTTTCCAGCTTTTACATAGGTTTCAATCTTTTACATGGAATACAATCTGCCTACTTGCTTTGTGTCGCACTACCAACACTCCACCCTTGAAGCTAAACATTACGCCACTCATAATTGCTTAGTTTATTTGTTCAAATACGAATTTCATATGATTCTAATGTTCCTACTTAAGTTTTGAAATGTGTGCCTGCCTGTTATAGAGACATAAGGGGTTTGTACTTACGTGTGTGGTCCGTCAAGACGGTTGGGGAGGTGAACTTTGCATATGCAGGGGTTTATAGGGAGACACTCTCCGAGTTGAATCCGCAATGCATTCCATAGATAATCTGACTACTTTTTATGTTTTCATGAATCTCAGATTCTGAACAGCATCATAATGATTATGAGCTTGCGTGCATGAAAAGAATAAAGAGTAACAATGCCATGGCTGTCAAACTTGGCATTAAGGGACTGAAATCAAGTCTGGATGCAATGCAATGCAAACGCTCTCCACCTCTGATTCATGCTCAGAATATGATCCTAACAATGATTCTGAGCTAGAGGGAGACCTAAGTCAATGTAGCTCCCTAGTGGAGGAGTCAGAGGAAGATGCCCTATCTTATTCACCCATCAAGGTACTTGCTCTAATATTCCAATGTTACATTGCTCGCACATATCTTGCAACTGATGCTTTGCATTGCTTCTACTTTGTTGAACTACCATTAGCTTAGTTTACACATCGTGTATGTGAATACGCCCTGCCTATCCATTTTCAGTACATATTCCATCTGTCATCATATTCAAAAGGAAGAGGGCGATTGCTGATCGTGGAGGAGCACAAGCAAAGTATTTGGAAAAGGTAGTGGCACCTGATAAATCAAATAGCCCATTAGGTGTAGTTGCAATATCACCGACCCACAAAATACCCCAACTCTAGCAGACTCTAGCCCTACTACACTGGTCATTTCGATGCCCCAACTCAAAGAAACCCCAACTGCAGCAAATAGTATGATTATGCCAGTTGACATAGCACCAAATTGTCACATAAAACCCCATTCCAGCAAAGAGTACACCAAATCCATTTTCGAACCAGAGAGAGCCCCAATTGCAGCAAATAGGACCCCTGTTCCATTTCTTCCCAGTTTAGAAGACGAAGCTTATGTTGTTGTCAGGAACTTTGTGCGCATCTTTCCTTCATGGAAATATTATACCGCAGACACAGAACAATTTCCAGTCTTCCTCCGCAACTTACGCGTAAGTAATGTACTAATGTTATTCATGGTCATTACTGCATATGTTTCTGCTGACAGAAGACACAAGATTTCATTTTTTTAAATAGGCGAGGAGAAAACTGGATTGTGATGACGAGCAAGAGTTGGTTGCGCTTTTCAAGCACTCGTTGACGAAGTATTGTTCCTACCTGAGGCAAGCGCACTTCGATGGCAAGCCTCTGAACGAAATTTCTGTAAAGTCTCCGGTGCTACATTTATCCGACAGTGACTGGAATAATCTTGTTACACATTGGTCTCATCTGCAGCGTAAGGTACTGTCTATGATATCACATCACAATTTGAACTACATTTCTGCATTTGCCTTAATGTCTCACTTGTACGAAAACTGTTAGCAGAAGAACATTCGTTCTCAAGGGACCACAGAATCTCGCAACTATACCGCACAATCGCATTGCTCTCGTGAGTACCTCTTGCCCTGTATGACCATACTTACTTTCATAGATGTTTGATTATGTAGCATCACTGCACATGTTAGACTCGTAATCTCCCATTTGGTGGACATTATAAGATCCGTATGGACTCTTACACAAATTTAGAATCAACCCAATGCTTTTGAAGAGGTTTAGCTCTGCAGTCCTCTTGTAAGGACTGAACGTGGTCTATCACTGTACTTACATTAGCAGCTACTCCCTCCGTCCCATAATATAAGAACGTTTTGTACAGTACACCAGTGTTCAAAACACTCTTGTATTATGGGAAGAGGGATTGGTTCATTTTGTAGCATTCTGCATGTTATCTCCCTCGCCCACCATTTACTAAAAAAGATCAGATTTATATTTAATCTTACCAACAAGTAGAATACACAGACAATGCCAGTGCAGAAGTGTAGCCCATTGCTCTTGTCCGTACATTTTGTCCTGTAACGCTTGTTTACTTCCAGGGATTGGTAGTTGATTATGTAGCATCAATCTGCATCTTATCTTCATTATCCTCTATCCCTTCCAGTATTATCATATCTATAATTACTCTCTACAAAATGTAGAGTACATGCAATGCTTATGAAGAAGATTACATGCTTTGAAATTCTTGAGTTATCCTTCCCTTGACATGGAGAAGGGCATTATAAAGCCGGTGTTAACTGTTAATGTAAGTCAGTCCTTCTAAAGCCTTTATCCTCAACTGCTGTTTAATTTGCTCATACTCCCTATCGCTTCTTTGTTTAGTTTGTTGTTTCTACCAAAATGCATGTTCAGAAGAACCGTAAGTTTTAAGTTTTACTTGTAAAACCAAATTTCTTATTCATAACATGCACATTACTTAATACTCCCTATATGTATGCTTGGTTTTGTGGATCTATAATCCAGTGTGTGGTGAAGTAGCCCACGTTTGCACCTTGTCATCTCCTGTTTTATCTTATTGATGTGGCTGATGATATGAACAACATGCCATACACATTATCCAAAATAGAAACAATGATTTTCTTTGCCCTTCATCTATGCTTGTTATGTTGACATGGTAATCCAGTAGTGTGGTGAAGCTCCCCGCATTATGAACAATGCCAAATTATGCTATTGATATTTTGAACTTACTCTTCATTTTCTAATTTGAAATTGGATAGAATTGACAGAACAGTTATCATCTTTGTTTATACACGTGCAAAACCTGTCATCTCTCTGCTTTGTTTCAGGGTGATATGCACGATGGCATGCACAAGTCTGTCAAGGCTGTGAGACAAACCCAACATATATTGCAGCAAAGAAGGCAAAACATCTTGAAGATAGCGAGACAACCCCAAAGTCTTGTCTTGATGCAGTGTTCAAGTTACTTGAGACTAACAGTCAGACAAGCTCACAGAATTCATTGTCTGAATCAGACTTCTTCAGTCCCAAATTCTAGCAGAAAGGCATTCTGCAACTCAACTTCGACTTGAAGTCCTATCTCTAAGAAAGATTGCGGAGAACACCAATGAGAACCTCATCGCTAAACAGTTACACCTGGAAGCTATGACCGACATGCTATGCCGGTCTCACAGCCTTCTTTCAAGATTCTTGCGCAGTTCCCCTCAAGGCTAACCTTTCTTGAACTGTCCTGGAAGTGGTCTCGGTTCAGTATTATTTTGTTACGCTGCAATGGTGCCCAGTTTTTGTAATCTGCTTCTTCGTTGAGCTTTATGATCACTGGTGGCAAACTTCGATGCCCAGTGGATTAATATACCTTAAATCCTTTATTGTATAGTGTAGGTTTATTCTTAGTTACTATGCCGTAATTTCTTTATTGTGTAGAGTAGGTTTGTTCTTAATTCCTACTAGTTACTGCCATCATTCGCTATCTGAAAAAATCAGATGTAGTCGATCGGGCGAAACATTCGATAACGGGCCAGGTTTTTAGCGGGCCACAATTGGGCGGCCTGCGTCTTTCTTGGGCCCGAATGATTGGGGCCTTCACACATTGCGCCAGCCCAAACTTACACCGCCTATATTTTAGTTGGGCCTTTTGTCGACCCAGCTTAGTTCGGCCCTGTAGCGTTGGGCCATTAACAGTCGAATATTGTCTTGGCTGTACGGCCGAGATGAAACCACGGGCCTTTAGCAGGCCAAAATGCATGTTGGGCCTCAATGTTCACTAGTCGTCGACGGGCCTTCAGCAGGCCGAAATGTAGACCGAGCCGTTATGGGCCCAGTTAGCTCACGGGCCGTTACCAGGCCGAAACATATCTCGGGCCTTAGTTGGCCCACTGATATCATGTGCCTTTAAGAGGCCGAAGCTTAGTACGTGCATCAACGGGCGAATTACGCGACAAAGCCTTTAACAGCCCAAAGTCACGTTGGGCATAACTGTTGCCACCTTTAGCACGGGCCGTTAGTGGGCCCGATGTCCTGTCGGACCATATATGGCCCATGGGCGCACGGGCCATTCCCAGGCCGAAAGTCACACCGGGATGAAACGGGCCCATGTCTACATCAGGCCTCTAACAGGCCGAAAGTCACTGGGCTGTAGTTGGGCCCGAATATTCGGTGAACAATTAACGGGCCAGATCTGGCTTCGGGCCGCAAATGGGCCCAAATATTGGGTGAACAATTAACGGGCCAGATCTGGCTTCGGGCCATAAATGGGCCCAAATATTGGGCGAACAATTAACGGGCCAGATCTGGTTTCGGGCTGTAAATGGGCCTTTATTAAGCAGGCCGTTATTGGGCTGGCCCACTAGTACCTGATTAAGTTCTACGGGCCTTTGACTGGGCTTTTTTAACCTATATGGGCCTCTGTTGGGCCCACCACGTGTCAACGTACCATAGGCATGTCTCCTCCAATGGACGGGCGACATCCGCCCATCGACGAGCCGACAGTGTTCCTTCGCCAATTAGAATTTTACACGTGGAAATTTCCCATTGGTCGGGGCTGTTAACGGGTTATCGGATTGAAAACCCGACCCGATAGCTTAACGGCATTCCGTTACGGTGGATGCCAGGTGTCGGTCACCCTTGACGAAAGCACTTCTGTGACGCGCGATTTATCGTCATGGAAGTGGACACTTCCGTGATGATAATTTTGGTAATGTCATGGAACACTTCTCTGACAAAGACAGGTATGACTATCTTGATTCTGTCATAAATTTGTCATGGATGTACATGCATGACAAAAAACACGACCTACTGTGACAAACACGTATCATCACAGAAGTGTATTTTTTTTGTACTGATCATATTAGTCTCTCTCTCTCTCTCTAGACCTCTCTCATTTCTCGTGCTATCTCTCCCATGGCCCCCTCCCCCCGCCGGCCCTCTATCCATGCCTCTCTCGAATACGTAATACACACACATACCTCTCTAGGCTCTGCCAAATACATCAACTACACATGCACACATGTTACATCATGTAGCCCATTGATCTAAAAAGCCCTCTCTTCATGTTTATTTTGCATACAACATTCCTTTTGAATAAAGTGTGGCCAAAAAATTATTTTAGAATTTCTACATATATACAACATTACAAAGTTATATGGAGGAGTATGAACGTTAATTGTTTGCATGGTGCCCACAATGATATTTAGTCCGCACTGTGAATTTTTATTTTTTTATACTATATATAAAGTTAGTCATAGTAAAGAGAAACGAAGAGCATCTCTCTCCCCATCGCATACACCCCCTCTACGCCCCTTTCATGTAAGCATACAAACTATCTCCAGGTCCTCTAAAATTAAGCCCCCAGCACATTCACACATGTTTCATCTTTCTCTCGCGATATATACAAAGGATTTATCATTGTATTTGGAGCGAAAGCACGATACGTACATTGGACTTTAGAATCCACTCATTATGGTCACCATTTACGTTTTGTGGTTATTATACAGTCACGGGCTCACCGTACAGCTCTGTATTTGCTCAAGACACGACTAGTTGACCAATTAAACGCTCCATGTGGCACCTCTAGTGTTGCATCACATTATCTCACTACCATTGGGCCCACCTGTCGGCTTGTATCTACTCTTCTACACTCTTATAAAACACAGAGTTGGTGATGATGGTGTGCTTGCCATCCTGCAATATAGGCCGTCCGATTTATATCTCACGGATAGGAAGGAAACTATGGCAATTTTGAAAAAAAGGTACCCACACACCTCTCCACATTTGCAAATAAGGCCTTCCCTCGTTCATCCTTTTCTCTCACAAGATAAACTTGTCATACAAATGCATATTGTACGTTCAAAAGCGAAACAAACATTGAATACCCTTTATATATGATTTGCGGATGCTATGATCACCGGTTCAAAATTTTGAATCCGCCTTAGGTATCACACGTGCACCCACTCGTTTTCTCTCGATTTCATGTCGGGGTCTGGAGATCGATTGAAAGATGACTAGGGTGGGTACAATACGTTCGTTTCGCTTATGAACGTACAATATACTCCCTCTGATCCCCATAGACCCCCCCCCCCGCAGGTCATTTCTATCATTCTATCATAGAAACAGACCAAACATTTATCTCCTTGCACGACACACAATTGATCTCTCAAACATCAATCGATCTCCTCAAGATGTGTCGGGGCATGAACCGAATGGGATGTCAAAACTAAGATGGGAAGCGACACGTAGTGGAGGCAAAGTGAAACTTTAAACGAACCATTTTTTGTATGCATGTCGTACAAATTACAACATTGGAAATACAAGCGAATGATACTCGGCGGAATGTTCAAATGACGCATGCGGGAGGATGGACTCGACCGGAGGGCGGCATGATCGATGGAGAAGAGGGTTGGAGAGGAATGAGAAATAAGCAACGCCAAATGATTATAATTGAACGGCTCAAATAAACAATAAGTTATCTCGTTTTCCCTTCCGTCTTGGTCACGGAGTAAGATACTCCCTCTATGTTTATTTACTCTGCATATTAGGTTTGACTGAAGTCAAACTTCATAAAATTTGACCAAGTTTATAGAAAACTAGCAAGATGCCCATGCCTTGCACGAAACATCAAGATCTTGTGGGAGAAAAGGATGAATGAGGGAAGGCCTTATCTGCAAATGTGGAGAGGAGTGCGGGTAAATTGTCATAGTTTCCACCCTATCCTTTAGATATAGATCGAACGGCCTATATTGCAGGATGGCAGGCACACCACCATCACCAACTCTGCTTTTTATGTACACTAGCAAGATGCCCGTGCGTTGCACGGAACATCAAGATGCATTTGTATGAGTAGTTTATCTTGTGGGAGAAAAGGATGAATGAGGGAAGGCCTTATTTGCAAATGTGGAGAGGAATGTGGGTATCTTTTTACAAAATTGCCATAGTTGCCTTCCTATCTGTCAGATATAAACCGGACTGACTCTTATAAAAAACAGAGTTGGTGATGATGGTGTGTTTGTCATCCTGCAATATAGGCCATCCGATTTATATCTGACGGATAGGAAGGAAACTATGGCAATTTTGCAAAAAGGTACCCACACACCTCTCCACAATTGCAAATAAGACCTTCCCTCGTTCATCCTTTTGTCTCACAAGATAAACTAGTTATACAAATGCATCTTGATGTTACGTGCAACGCACGGGCATCTTGCTAGTAAGAGTAGAAATATGAACATTTACAATAGCAAATATATATGATGTGAAAGTATATTCAATAATGAATCTAATGGTATTGATTTGTTATTGTATATGTTATTATTTCTGTCTATGAACTTTGTCAAAGTTTACAAAGTTTGCTTTGAGCAAAGCTAAAATGTGGAGTAAATAAAAATAGTGGGAGTACGCAGGGACTAGTATAGTTACTACTGCCGGAACATGGTAAGTTGGACCCCTAAATGCGGGCACGGACCGGGCACACCTTAATTATTGTTTCAAACAGTCGGACACCTATATTTAGCACACCATCCGGCTACTTAATCAAGTGTTACTCTTCACTACTTGAAAAGGAAAAGTGTGGCACCGTACCCAAAACCACCACACTTGGGGCGAGGGTAACAACTTGGTGCTATACCACATTTGAACCAGGGCACAAAAACCACACTGTTACTGCGCCCTAATCGCCAATGCGGAACGAGCCTTTCGAATATGGCCGGGAAACCAAGGAAATTGACATGTGGGGCACACCTGTCGGGATGGCGTGGCACGGACTAGTCCAATGGAGGAGCTGGCCCACGACCTCCTCGCCACCGACAATCGTTCATGTGGGTCGTGGGGGCCAGCAATGTGGCGCAGCTCCAGCACCGCCTCTGGACAGGGCGACCGCGGTGAGAGACACGCTCAACGTCGCTGGACATGGTCGGTTTCAGTGTACCGAGGGTGGCGTTAGCGCTGTGGCACGACCAACAGATCAACACCCGACTCGTCGAGGATGCACGGGGCGCCGTAGTGCGCGCGTGCCGTGACGCGTCCATGGAGTGGTGTAGCGCGGTCAACTGCATCCCCAGGACCTGAGACCATGCCGGGTCGTCTTGCTTTTTCAATGACATGCGGGGATCGCATTTGAGCAAAGGGCATCTCCAACGTTGCCATGACCGCAACTGACTACCCTGGCACACCAAAGCCCTCGTCCCTCACGCCGTCGCGCGGTGCATTCCCAGCTGGTGCCAGCTGCCCGCATTCATGCCATCCGTTCGTATGTCATCGTTAAGAAGCTAGGTGCCCGAGGAACAAACTCCGGCGACTTAATGACGTGCCCATGACGCTTTGGCCTCATCGAAATGCGCTACTTAAAGCGGCAATGCCCAGCTAACCTCCACATCATAGCACATCGTCCTAGTACCTGGCACCACATCCGCCATGACCACGAGCGTGAACGCTCTGCCGGAGAGCTTTGTCTTCAGGGATGAAGTTCGAGGTCGCCGCCCTCGCTCAAGTCGCCGCTCGTGACACAATTGCAGCGTAGCTGGATGCGGATGCGACCGCACAAGCGATGGCCACGATGGCGGCCGACGACGGGAGCACCTTCAGCCATGCGTCCTACTTGACGCCGTCCAACATCCGGCACCGCCGAGGTCGGGGACTCCTCCGTGGATGAGTAGGGCATGGGAGGCAGCAGGGCATGGTGTGCCAACTGGCCAGTCCGTCTCCCGTGTTCTACTCTTCCACGCCGGAGACCGCACCTTCGTCTTGAACCCCACCCTCGCACATGGAGGACGTTTGTCGCCGCCGTAGAATAGGTTTAGGGTCGGGTTTCTTTTATTTTTTGTCCTATAAAAGTTCGAAATGTAATGAAAATCTGCCGTGTTTGCATTAATCTCGGCCGGTGTATATGAACTTTCACAATAATATAGTATATTGTAGGAGTACTAGCAAGATGCATGTGCGTTGCCCGGAACATGAAGATCGTGTGGGAGAAAAGGATAAATGAGGGAAGGCCTTATTTGCAAATGTGGAGAGGAGTGCGGGTAAATTGTCATAGTTTCCTTCCTATCCGTTAGATATAGATCGTACGGCCTATATTGCAGGATGGCAGGCACACCATCATCACCAACTCTGTTTTTTATTGAACCGAGATAAAGCTAACATGCGAAGTAAATAAACACATAGGGTCTACATACACAATTTATATTAGGCACTCCAATAGTACGTCCACTACACATTCACGCATTTCACATCTTTCTACATCTACGGGAACCTATGAAAGGGTTAACGTAAATTGCTCTCTCTCTCCTCCCTGATTTTCATGGTGGTGGGCCCCTCCCTGCCCCCAATCTACAATCAACAGCTCACACGTTTCACATTACGTTAATTATGTAACTGGGATTACGTAGGTGTAGCATTACTCGTAAAAAAACCCAACTAAGCCAACCTCCCAGCATATCTCGCGGGAAATGACCCGGCCGTGCCGTTTTAGTCGGGATTACTAGATTACTACTAGTAGTATCGATGGATCGCGCGAAGCACCAAGTTTTTTTTGAGGGGGCGAAGCACCTAATTTAAAAGGAAAAAGGGGGTACACTCACAGCACCCCTGCCGCAGTCGCATTGCACCCCACACACGTTCGGTCCTGCACACGGCTCACGCAAACGGAACGTGCTTTGGCTTGCCTCTTCACTGACACGTGGGACTGCACTTGGAGAAACCGACCATGTGCCAAACTCCACCTGCCCACCGCGCGACCCCCCCCCCCCAAATTCCCCCCAAATTCCAAATTCAACCGCCCTTCGGCCAACTAGCCTATAATATTCCCCAACCCCCCCCCCCTCCACTCCATTCGCTCCGCCAAAGCCGCCCTCCCCGCCACGCTGATACGTCGGCGCCACGGTTCGTCGAGGGGATGCACGGTGATCCTCTCGCTCCCATAGTATGCTCTCGTAGAATGCCATCCTCTAGCCGCACTGCCACCGCTGGCGACGTTCTTGTGGAGGCGCACGGCGGTCAGTGCCGCCACCGCTGGCGACGTTCGTGTGGAGACGCACGGCGGTCAGCTTCTCCCATGGTACACGCATTCTAGACTGAGGCCCCGTGCATGTCGGTGTAGCGCTGAATGTTAGCTGATAGATGCTGTTAATCTCACTGTTTGCCGAAGTAGTTTACAGTCAATATGCTATGCTTAAGAAGCTTCCTTGCCCTGTTCTGCACTCAATCTGCTTAGCTGAGATGGCATGCCAAGCCCGATTAGTTGCTAAAATATACTGCCATATATTTATTGTGACGTAGATTGCCATGGTCTAGTAGCCAATCTGTTAGGTGAAATAGCTCTACACCGTTTTATACTCGATCTTTGTTGCTGCGATGGCCTTCAATAGTTCAATGGCTGTGTGCTCGGCCTCATTGACTCCTGAAATAGCCTACCATAATTTAGGACTCAAATTTGTTTGCTGAATTAGCTTTAAATATATTTCGTTACTTAGATCTGCTCGTCCAAATATCTTGCCAAAGCTTTAGACATTGACCTAGGTATTTTTTTCCGGACTTCATAAAAAAGCATGTATGTTTTTCCTGTAATATCTAGTAGATGAACTAATTTGTATGTCTAACAGATGGATGGGACTTGGATAACTTCTGCTCGAAGATTCTCCGCTGCATATGTCGAGGGGGTTGAAAACTTCATGAACTTTAGCAGAGCTGAGTACGGTGGTCCGATATCAGATGTGCTCTACCCGTGTAGCGGTAGTATGAATTCAGTTACAAGACCACAATCAACTGTGCAAAATCATCTGCACTTGTATGGGATGTCGGTCACATATACTAGGTGGGTTCATCATGGTGAAGCTGTGAACGTCAATGTTACTGACTACGTGGAAGCAGCAGATCACCATCTTGATGCACGATGCTCAGGTGGAAGAGGAGGAGGAGGAGGAGGTGGTGGAGCCAGTGAGTTTGACCAACATTGAAACAATGCTACGAAATGCTTGTGCATTTCATGAACTTTCACCTGTAGAAGAAAAACGATGGGCCCACATGTTGGAACAATGCAACGTGGCTATCACCCCAGGAAATAAGCTGTCAGTATTCTCAGCTATGGTCACCTTTCTTTAGGTGAAGACATCTGAGCGGATGACCAACAAATTGTCCGATGCGATGTTGGCTGCTTTCCGCAAAGCTTTTCCAGATGCGTCTGAGCTGCCACACACCTATAGTAAAATGAAGAATTTCCTTCGTGCAGTTGGAATTGGATATGGTATGATCCATGTTTGTAAGAATAATTGTGTTCTGTTCTAGAAGGATTATGCCAACTTAAGTGAATGCCCGAAATGCAAATCATCAAGATGGAAAGATGGCGATCTTTGTGAAGAGGATTCCTCATAATGTTACGAGACATTTTCCAATTACACCAAGGTTGCAGAGGTTGTTTCATGATCTTTGAAACAAGAGAGGGTGTCTTGTGGCATTCTAGGAACCAGGAGTACAGAGATCAGAATGTAATGAGCCATCCATCACATGGTAGTGAGTGGAAAAGCTTCAATCCAAAACAAAAAAAGTTTGCTGCTGACCCAAGAAACATTAGAATTGGCTTATCTTCAAATGGATTTAACCCATTTGGCCACTAGAGCGCCACATATAGCATGTGGCCAGTGCTTGTTATCCCTTACAACATGCCTCCAAATGTCTGAACCAAAGAATCAAACTACATGATGGCCTTGCTCATCCCAGGTCCAAAAAGTCCTGGAAAGGATTTTGATTTATTCATGGAGCCTCTTGTGGAGGAACTTCAACAGCTATGGAGGGGTGTTCTCACTCAAGACCTATATAGCAGCCCACCAGCTGATTTCTTTCTACGTGCTGTTATAATTTGGTGCATCCATGATTATCCGACTTTGGGCACTATGTCAGGGCGAAAGACACATGGTTACAATGCATGTGTTCGCTCTGACATGAATCCGTTGTCATACGCATTACTTATTAAGATCTGTTACATTGGACACCGTTGTTTCCTTGCCAAGGACAAGCCGCGTCCTACAAAATAATGAAGACATGTGTTCAATGCAAAGCATGAAAACCACGATGCGCCAAAGAGGCTCACCGCCGATGAGTTGCAAGTAGAATTAGAGAAGGTCAGGCATATTACACCAGGAAACCATCCAGGTAATGGTAGCGGGAAAAGGAAGTGTGGCAGGGCAGAAGAGAGATTATTGTTTACCCGCAGGTCCACTTTGTGGGACTTGGAGTATTGGAAAGATTTGGATCTGCGGCATAATCTTGATGTGATGCACATCGAGAAAAATATATGTGACAACATTATCGGCACACTTCTTAATATTGAAGGCAAGACAAAAGATACCTTAAAATCTAGGATTGATTTGACACACCTGGGTATCAGAAAGGATTTGCAGGTGCAAGATGAAGATAAACCACGGGATATGGCACCAGCTGTGTACGTCTTGGACAAGGCAAAAAGAAAAGAATTCTGCAAGGTCTTGTCACATGTGAGATTCCCACATGGATTTGCTTCCAACCCTGAAAGGAGAGTCAGTGCATATGGAAACACGGTACAAGGGTTGGAAACTCATGACTGCCACGTCCTACTTCAAAGGGTTTTACGTGTTATCCTTAGAGGATTGGGCCACCCTGACTTATACAGAGCAGTTGCAGAGTTGGGACAATTCTTCAGGGAACTCTACAGTAGAAAGATCAGGGTAGATGCTTTGGAGCGTCTTAGAGACAAGATACCAACTATCCTATGCGACCTTGAGAAGATATATCCTCCAGCCTTTTTTGATGTGATGGTGCATTTGGCTGTTCATCTACCTGATGAGGCACTACTTAGAGGTCCAGTACAGTATGGCTGGATGTACCCTATTGAAAGGCGGCTCGACACTTTCAAGGGCTATATTAGGAACAAAGCTAGACCCGGGGGTTCCATTGTAGAGGCCTACATTGCTACAGAAGCGTTGACATGCTGCTCAAAATACATTGAAATAGCTGATCAGCTTAGCAAAGAGGTGGGTGAAGACAATCCCAGGCTCAATGTTTTCGAATATTCTATTCGAGTTACAGGGAAGAGTCGACAAGAGGACAAACCTAAAGATTTGGAAAAAATCGTTTGGTATGTGTTGAATAACTGTCCTGAGATACTACCTTATATCAAGTAAGTACTAAGTACTGCAGCTTATACATCGTAATCTACTAAACTTGCAGCACATTCTTATATATTTAGATGTTTGACGCGATCACTATGTTGTGCAGCATCTACAAAAAGGATTTGCTGCCGCAAAGTCCAGGAAACATTGACAAACTGGTTATGGCAGGATTTGCAAAATGGTTCAAGAGCCATGTAAGCTTTGAATTGCACTATCAGTTTTTTTAATATATTGAGTACATAAGATGATCAGCTTGTCTATTTTCTAACCATAGGTTAAGAAGATGCGGGAGGATGGGCATGCAGTTGATGATGCCCTTTAAGCACTAGCAATGGGTCCTGATACTCGGGTAAGACATTATGAATCTTGCGTTGTTGAAGATGTGTGCTACAACACCCTTGCACACGACGAAGGCAGGAAGACACAAAATAGTGCCATCATGAGCATGGATACGTACGACAAAGAGACAACTTAAATGTATGCTAACATAACAGACATTGTTCAGTTGCAGTATATCTCCAGTTTCGAGGATCATCGGTGTGTGGTTCTATTGTTTTGTCGTTGGTATAACCTGTTTTCCAGGATCGCAAAACTCAGAGCTGATGTTTATTTGAAATCCATCAATGTCAAGGCGGCGTACCAGACCAACGAGCCTTTTATTTTGGCAAATCAAGCTACACATATATTTTTCTTGGAAGACACATTCACGTAGCGATGACTGGAGAATATTGCAAAGGTTTGAGTAGAGGAATTCGTTTAATGAAGTTGCACAAAAAGATGATGCTTACACTGCTCCTGATGTACAGGATTCCATAGATGTTCCTAATATCTTTGAGAACGATCACGTCAATGACGCTGGCGAAAAAGATTACTGTCGTCTTTGTGGACATACAAGAGTTGATCAAGAAGAAGCCAACGTTCGAGGACATTGAGGATGAAGAAGAAGATGACACTCTGGGGAATTACGATTCAGACTGATACACATGGCGAAGATGTTGACGCTGCTGCTGCGGATGATGATTAGATTGCTTTTGTCGTATTTGCCTGTCAGAAGAATTTTTATCTACTATGTGAAATTGTGTTTGCTATGACAACTGAAACCTAATGAACGTGTTGTTTAGTATTTTGCTGTGAGAACATCACTTGTTATGTATGTTCATTTGTGTTTGGTGATTGTATGACGACTAAAACATGATGACATTGTTGTTTAGTTGTACACATATTTGGTTGTGAAACTTGAATTTGATGACACAGTTTGTTGTTGGACTGCAATTTGCTCGCTTCGAATGGGAACAAAGCTGACCCGACAGGGCCTCTGCTAATTTATTTATTACCAAAAGGGCCTATGCTATTTATTTATTTATGAGCAAAAGGGGATACCCCTCGATTTCTGTTAATAGAAATCATTAGATGTTCACAACACTACGCCCAACCTGCTATACAGGTTTCATTCATTACTAGTTTCAGCAAAGTGCTCATGTCATAGCCACTGAATACATCACGAGTGCTACATACACTGCAAATAAAGAGACAATCATCCTCTGAGCTCATCGATTTTGCCCATTATCTTCACAAGCTCTTTCATCT
The DNA here is from genome assembly GCA_021605145.1 of Aegilops bicornis. Lineage (NCBI taxonomy): Eukaryota > Viridiplantae > Streptophyta > Magnoliopsida > Poales > Poaceae > Aegilops > Aegilops bicornis. The sequence goes on along the minus strand of CM038675.1, from coordinate 631,721,401 downwards.
CCTCATTGTTGTCAAGGCCGTTCAGCAGCTGTTGCTTGGCCATGATCAGAGGAACTGCATCTTTAACCTTCTACTCTGCATCTTCCTCTTCTGCCGTTCCTTCAGTTACTTGTCCAACACCCCAACCAGCTGGTATTGGGATTCCTTGGCTAACCAAATAATCCGCGTAGTTGCATTCCCCCACATCAGCAACTTTCCAGAAATATAAATCACACGAATCTTCCCTTTTCTGCACGAATCATATTGGAAGATCATCAACCAAACTATTAAAAATATCAAGAATCGAAAAGCAGCAGAACACCACTTAAACATATTATTACCCCATGATTCAGGCATTTGTATAAGACTCGGCCAGGGTTGAGGATTGTGGTTGAGACGCGGTGGATGACTCTGCGTGATTTGCAGCAGTGGCACCACACCAACGGCAGCGGGTTGCGATGAGCAACCGGCTGTGGTGCATGTGCCGGTGGGGTGTGATGAGACCCACATGCGATGGTACGGGTGGCGACTTGGCGCATATCTAGTTGTTGCCTGCTGAAGAGCAGGTGGACGACCAGCCAGCGGACATGGTTGCTGCGGCCAGAGCTTCTGATGCTAGGCAGAGTAAGTAGAGAAGAGGAGAAGCGCACGTTGGATATGTCAGTTTCATTACTTGCAGAGTAGCATAGCACCATATATAGTCATAGTCTAGGTTTGGATTCGAACCAGCTACAGGAGCACGTCTCTCTTTTTTCTAAAACTCGGCAATGTCTCTTTACTGGTACACTAGCTTGTTTTGTGCGCCTTCTCAAGTCTTTGATTTTCTTTCCTTTTTTGCGAGGAAGGAAGGAGGACAAAATTGAGATTTCCTGGGACTCGAATCCAAACCTCTCGGTTGAAAACCAAGGGTGCTACTCACTTATGTGGCGAACGTTCCCTGGGAGGACGACGACAGACGAACGCATTTTCATCGCAGTTTTAGTTGTGATGCAAGATCGAACGGTCACAGTTTTGGGAATGTTATCAGGCGAATGAGCCCAGGTTTTCTTTTCTTCCTATATATAAAAAAGTATGCTACTTGGTGTCAGCTTAGTCAACAAACGATTGTGCCAACCTTGACCGTTGGATTGACATTCAACGTCTGTCATGTTTCTTCAGTCTCTTCTTTCTCCAGCCGCCAAAGCCAAACCAGCGCCGGCCGGCTCCCGCCTGCTCCCGCCTCCCACGGCTGGCTGTGCTGCCGCGCAGGCATCATGGCCACATTGCACCCTAAAACTCTGCGCATCTTCCCCGGCTTATGTTCATTCCTGTCCGAGGCCACACCATCGTCCTCCACCTTGGTTTGCACGCCGCGGCGCCGCCCTCCGGTGTTGTCAACATGGTCAACAACCGAGAGGAATAAGGAGATGAATGTACATGGTGAGGATGACAGTAGGGACCCAAAGAGCTGCCAGTAATTTTGTTTTTTCGGGACGGAGAAGGGTATCAACTGGGTTGTTCGGGAGCTGTGGCCTGTCTAGCACCTAACCAGCCCAGTTTGTTTTTTTCCTTTCTGAAAATGGCTAGCCCAGCTATTTCATTTTTTGTAGAATAACCAACGTAGGCCTACTTGTTTTTCTACGCCCTGCTGGGCCGGAAATCTTTCAAGACGAGGAGGGATGCATTTTGCCCAGAAAATGGGCTATAAGTAATAAGAAATGGGCTATAAGTAATATTAAATGGGCTGTAAAATGAAAAAATACAGCAAACAGGCAATTAGTTCCAAAATACTTTTTTCTTTCGGATTTTGATATTTTAAATTGCATTGTTTTTGTGCGGGTAAAATTTCATTGAATTTAAATTAAGGTATGTTTAGTTTTTAAATTAATTTGAATCTGGCTAGAAATTTCGGGCTATATGCTGTTTGGGAAAGATTTGGAGGCTGACTTGTGGGTCTACTAGGTTGACATGTACGAAAGGCTTTGTCAACTTAGTCCACAAACAATTCTAGCAGTAGTGACCGTTGGATGTTAATCCAACGGCCATGTTGCTTCTTCAATATCTGATCTTCTTGCTCCAGCCGCCCAAACCAGCGTCGGTGGGACTGCCTGCTCCCGCCTCCTGTGGTCGGCTGTGCTGCCGCACAGGCCGCACCGCCCCACCCTACTCCATTGCTAGCCAGGCCATTCATCTACTCACCCACACCTCCTGTTATTTTCCGGCGACGGCAGCCGGACCAGTAAACCATCGTACTCCCCACCGCATGGGAAAACACTGCCGAGTCTTCCCCGGCTCCGTGTCGTTCCCTTCCTAGGCCTTGCTGCCGTCCACCGCCCTGGTGCTCTCGGCGCGCCGTGGTCAACATGGTCAATGAACGACATCCATCGGAAGTGGACTGTACATGGAGAGGCTGACAGCTGGGTCCACGGCCGCACACGAGGCAATGCCTCCTTATTACACGCAAAACAATGATTCCTCCACCTGACATCTAGGACCCACCGGAAGGGCCTCTGTGTGAAAAAAATGTTCCCCCTGCTAACAGGTCGGACAAACCAGCTATATCTCCGCACACAAGGAAGTGCCTCCTTATTACGCACACAAAAAATGAATACTCCCCCTACTAGCTGGGACCCAACATAGTGGGAGGCTGACATGTGGGCCTATTAAGTTGACGGGGATGGAGGCCTTTGTCAACTTAGTCAATATGAACGATTCTAGCTCGAGTGACTGTACGATGTCCATCCAACGGCCGTAGTGCTTCTTCAACTTCTGGTCTTCTTGCTCCAGCCGCCCAAAGCAGCACCGGTCGTGTCGCCTGCTCCTGCCTCCCATGGTCGGTTGTGCTGCAGCGGAGGCCTCACCGCCCCCTACTACTCCCACCGCTGGCCAGGCCCTGCGGTGACGGCAGCCTCACACCGCAGCCGAACCCGTGAACCCTCATACTCCTCTCCACGTGGGCATCCACTACCGCGTCTTCCCCGGCTCCGCGTCGTCCCCTTCCTAGGCCTCGCCGTCATCCACCGCCATGGTGCTCTCGGCGCGGCGTGGTCAATGTGGTCAACGAACAACTTCCATCGGAAGAGTACTGTACGTGGAGAGGCTGACAGCTGGGTCCACGGCCGCAGCAAGGAAGTGCCTCCTTATTACACGCAAAATAATGATTCCTCCACCTGACAGCAGGGACCCACCGGACGGGCCACTGTATTTCACAAAAAAAAACATTTCCCCTTGACTGCTGGGACCCACCAGCTACATCCTCGCACGCAAGGAAGTGCCTGACGGTCGGGACCCACCCGCTCGAAGCGTACGTAGCGTTGTCATTCTGGTCGCGAACGTGTACGTACATACGATCGGTCTGTCTGCAGGGTGCAGCGATGAACCGTGGCCGTGCAAGGAAAGGCACGTGTCGTAGGAGAGGCACACACGTAGCATGTACATGTACGTACATCGGCCAGGGTGCAAGAAAGTAAATACAGCCACGTACGTACATACGGGCGGGGTCTCGAACGCCTACTCGCGCATACGTACGGCCAGGGTTCATGTACATGGCTGGGTCTGAATGGAGAAACTGCGTCCTGGTCGTGTTCATGCGGAGGCAACAGAATGCGTCGTGTTCATCGGGAGGCAACAGAATGCGTGCTATTCATCGGGAGCCAACCGGCTTGGACGGAACAGGCGATGGAAACGAGGCCTGGCGTACCGGAGAACGGAGGAAACGGCCTTGTGTTCGACCGGCCATGGTGGAAATAGAATCATGTTCATTGGGAGGGGTCTGGCATACCGCAAAACGGAGGAAACGGACCTCCGACGGTCGAAACAGGGTCCTGTTGATCGGGAGGGGTGCGGACTTGTGTTGGAGCGCTACGGCCGAAACGGGGGTCCTGTACATCAGGAGGGGTGTGGCGTACCGCAAAACAGGACTCCACGGGATACTGTTCATCTCCACCATCGACCTCCTCCACCCTCCACGGGCTACTGTTCATCCACCGTCGACCTCCTCCAGCCTCCACCTGCGACTGTTCATCCACGGGCTCATGTTCATCCAGCCTCCACCGCTCCTCCGTCGGCTATTGTTCAACCAGCCCTCTCCACTGGGTCCTATTCAACCACCCCTCCACGGGCTACTGTTCATCCAGCCCTCCACCTGCTACTGTTCAACCAGCCCTCCACCGGCTACTATTCAACCAGCCCTCCACGGGGTCCTGTTCATCCACCGGATCGATCGATCGAGGTACTGTTCATCCAGCGGCAACGGCCTCTACTACCACAGGTTCCTGTTCATCCAACCCCCACCGGGTACTGTTCATCAAACCCCAAACAACGCTCACTTTGTTCATCCAGAGGCGGCATCGATCGGCTTGATTAGCAGCGATGGCGAAGGAATCGCTTCGATCGGGTTCGATTAACGACAAGGATCGATCAATCGCTCGGGTTCAGTAAGCGTAACCTGCAGTGCAATCGCTCGGGTTCAGTTAAAGCCCAACGCCTCGCTCGGGTTCAGTTAGAGCCCAACGCCTCGCACACACGCGCGTACATACGAGAGAAACGCCACCGTAACCGGGAACTCCCCGATATTTTCCTCGCCCTCGCTTCTACCATGGTTTTTTCCTTCGCTGACGGCCCAAAGAATGTCATGCAGCTGCGTCTCCGGCCCGCCCAGGATGAAAAGCCCATTTTTCTGTCATGATTTTTTGTCATAGAAGTAGGACCCCACCACACCTATGATGATACCGGGTTTTGTCACAGTTATCGTCGTAGAAGTGTCATAAGTATGACAGGAAAAAAATTCATTCGGCCCAAAATGTTACAGATGTGTCTTTTTTTGTAGTGAGGACACACCTTTTGGATGACACTTGAAGGAAGTCACTAGGTACCTAAGCATCAGAATACCAAGCTTCACCGGGACCTACACCGCCACTCTACCTAAATAGGAGCGTAGGACGATTCGAGTACATGTTCCAGGAAGGACGTTCACGCTAGTTACCGAGCCCATCGAGTTTTCCTTTGATGCACCAACATGGAATCTAGGAAAGAGCAGGGCCGCCCACATCGCCATGGGACGCATTGGCGAGGTATACAATAAGGATCTTAAGGACACCATCTACCAGATATGTGGACGCCGAGATGAGCAATGGGAGATGATATGCACCAGGAAGGTGATACGTCTCCAACGTATCTATAATTTATGAAGTATTCATGCTATTATATTATCTGTTTTGGACGTTTATGGGCTTTACTAAACACTTTTATATTATTTTTGGGACTAAACTATTAAATGGAGGCCCGACCCAAATTGCTATTTTCTTGCTTATTTCAGTGTTTCGAAGAAAAGGAATATCAAACGGAGTCCAAACGGAATGAAACCTTCGGGAGAGTTATTTTTGGAACAGAAGCAATCCAGGAGACTTGGAGTAGACGTCAGGGAAGCTTCGAGGAAGCCACGAGGCATGAAGGCATGCCCTACCACCCTGGGCGCGCCTCCACCCTTGTGGGCCCCTCGTGGCTCCCCTGACCGACTTTTTTCGCCTATATATGTCCATATACCCTAAAAACATCGGGGAACACAATAGATCGGGAGTTCCGCCGCCGCAAGCCTCTGTAGCCACCAAAAACCAATCGGGACCCTGTTAAGCACCTGCCGGAGGGATCCCTCACCGGTGGCCATCTTCATCATCCCGGCGCTCTCCATGACGAGGAGGGAGTAGTTCACCCTCGGGGCTGATGGTATGTACCAGTAGCTATGTGTTTGATCTCTCTCTCTCGTGTTCTTGAGGTGGTACGATCTTCATGTATCGCGAGCTTTGCTGTTGTAGTTGGATCTTATGATGTTTCTCCCCCTCTACTCTCTTGTAATGGATTGAGTTTTCCCTTTGAAGTTATCTTATCAGATTGAGTCTTTAACGATTTGAGAACACTTGATGTATGTCTTGCATGTGCTTATCTGTGGTGACAATGGGATATCACGTGATCTACTTGATGCATGTTTTGGTGATCAACTTGCGGGTTCCGTGACCTCGTGAACTTATGCATAGGGGTTGGCACACGTTTTCGTCTTGACTCTCCGGTAGAAACTTTGGGGCACTCTTTGAAGTACTTTGTGTTGGTTTGAATAGATGAATCTGAGATTGTGTGATGCATATCGTATAATCATACCCATGGATACTTGAGGTGACATTGGAGTATCTAGGTGACATTAGGGTTTTGGTTGATTTGTGTCTTACGGTGTTATTCTAGTACGAACTCTATGATAGATCGAACGGAAAGAATAGCTTCGTGTTATTTTACTAAAGACTCTCGAATAGTTCGATCGGAAAGGATAACTTTGAGGTGGTTTCGTACCCTACAATAATCTCTTCATTTTCTCTCCGCAATTAGTGACTTTGGAGTGACTCTTTGTTGCATGTTGAGGGATAGTTATATGATCCAATTATGTTATTATTGTTGAGAGAACTTGCACTAGTGAAAGTATGAACCCTAGGCCTTGTTCCCTAGCATTGCAATACCGTTTGTGTTCACTTTTATCATTAGTTACCTTTCTTTTTTTATATTTCCAGATTACAAATACCCATATCTATCATCAATATTGCACGTGTATCACCATCTCTTCGCTGAACTAGTGCACCTATACAATTTACCATTGTATTGGGTGTGTTGGGGACACAAGAGACTCTTTGTTATTTGGTTGCAGGGTTGTTTGAGAGAGACCATCTTCAACCTATGCCTCCCACAGATTGATAAACCTTAGGTCATCCACTTGAGGGAAATTTGCTACTATCCTACAAACCTCTGCACTTGGAGGCCCAACAAGGTCTACAAGAAGAAGGTTGCATAGTAGACATCAGAAGGATAGGTCCATTGCAGCCTACATCTAGGAGTTAAATCAGCACATTCATCGTCAGGAGAACCAGATGTGCGCCAATATGATAGACATGAAGAAGGTGATGACTAGGAACATGGGGCTAGAAGAGGAACTCAAGTATACACGCGATGGACATGAAGAGGAAATTGATGTACTACTGGAGAAAAATGAAGACCTGAAGAAGAAGCTAGGAATATTCATGGGAGATCCCGAACCTGAAGAGGACAAACATCCAGAAGACTACATCCTAATAGACGACACCGACTCCGACCCCGACAGTGATGATGATTATGAAGACGAAGCTGGAGCAGATATCATGGAGTCATCTACCGATCAAAATTTCTAGTCGACCACCTATTGTCATTAGTATTTCCCCAAGAATATAGTAATAGTCCGAGCAGTTTGTAACGATAGTTTAGATTGATTGTATGATCTTTTTTGAATTGAGTGATGTGAAATGAATGTGTTTGTCTCTTGTGCATATGGGTAGTGATTTCTCTTTAGACCTCACTCTATTCAGTTCTCACCCCTCTAAACCTATCAGATGCCTCCGAGGCGTGACCCCGGATTTGCATTCCCACCGGAGCTCACTCAGTTGATCTAACAGCAGAATGCCTTGATGCAGTTGCTAGTCTAGAACCAAGGCAACAACAACAACAACAACAACAACAACAACAACAACAACAACAACAACAACAACAACAACAACAACAACAACAACAACAACAACAACAACAACAACAACAACAACAACAACAACAACAACAACAACAACAACAACAACAACAACAACAACAACAACAACAACAACAACAACAACAACAACAACAACAACAACAACAACAACAACAACAACAACAACAACAACAACAACAACAACAACAACAACAACAACAACAACAACAACAACCACAACAACAACAACAACAACAACAACAACAACAACAACAACAACAACCCACTGCCACCACCTCCAGTGGACAACTTAGCCCATTTTCTGAGGCTATCCGCCAGTGTTCTCTAGTAGCACCGAGCCGATTCTTGTTGATGACTGGCTCCGCAGGATTGGAAGGGAGCTGACCACCACAGGTTGCACAAATGCTGAGAAGGTGCGCTTTTCCGCACACCAACTGGATGGACCCACAGCCTCATGGTGGGAGAATTACACAACCACTTTCCCCGTGGCAAATGTCACTTGGGATCAGTTTCAGCAAGCATTCCGTACTGCACATGTCTCAATTGGAGCCATGAGTATGAAGAAGCGTGAGTTTTGCAACTTGCGTTAGGGGAACTGTACCGTGACACAGTACGTGGATGAGTTCAGCAAGTTAGTCCGTTATGCCCCAGATGATGTGGCAACAGACGCCACAAAGCAGGAGAAGTTTATGGAGGGGCTGAATGATGAGCTGAGTATACATTTGATGGCGGCAACATTTGCCAACTACCAAGAGTTGGTAGATAGGGCCCTCATGATTGAAGGCAAGTAACAGCAGATAGAGAGCCGCAAACAGAAGTATGGACAAGGGAAGTACAACTCTGGAGCTCAGCAGAAGCCTCGTTTTACCCCCGAACTCGGGTGGACATACCCATCACAACCATGGAGGCCACACCCACAATGGAGGAATTACACATAACCACAGTGGCCCTAAGAATGGAAAAGGAAATGGAGGAAGCAGCAGTCAGAGCCATTCCAACCCAGCAACACTCGCCAAGAAGGATCTAAGCCATATAACTTGTTCCAAGTGCGGGAAGACTGGACACTACGCCAATGAATGTCCTGAAACAAAGAATGGTAATGGCAATGGAAGCTCTGGAAAGAAGCCCAATCCCTTCACCAGAGGTCAGGTGAACCACATCAACATAGAGGATGATGAAGAGCAGCCTAACGTAGTGATTGGTAAGTTTTTGATTAAGTCATTTACCGCTCTCGTTCTTTTTGACACTGGTGCATCGCATTCATACATATCAAGGGCATTGTGGACAAGTTTAAATTGCCATCCTTAGCCCTTAGGTCACCCATGTTAGTAAGCTCACCAGGAGCGGAGTATATGGCCAGCCGATGGTGTGATCGGTTACCATTAACCATTGGTAACCATGTCTTTCCCTCATTCCTAATAATTTTGGAGTCACAAGGATAGGATATAATACTAGGTATGGATTGGCTATCGAAGTATGGAGGAAACATTGACTGTGCTAGCAAGTCAATACTACTAACCACCCCTAAGGGAAAGAGGATCAAGTATGTATCTAGGCATGCGCCAAGGAGGACTCAAGTAAATTCCCTTTCGGGAGTTGTTCAGGAGGAAGTGCCAGTTGTAAAGGATTACCCTGATGTTTTTCCAAAGGAGTTACCAGGCATGCCACCGGACCGAGATATAGAATTTTTGATAGAGCTATTGCCTGGCACCGGACCAATATCGAAGAGACCATATCGGATGCCCGCGAACGACCTGGAGGAAATTAAGAAGCAGATTAAGGAGCTATTGGAGAAAGGTTACATCCGACCAAGTTCATCACTGTGGGGAGCCCCAGTGCTCTTATTTGAGAAGAATGATGGATCCTTGAGAATGGTTGTTGATTATCATGCATTGAATGAAGTGACGTTCAAGAACAAGTACCCACTACCGATGATCAATGATTTGTTTTACCAGCTACAGGGAGCCAAAGTATTATCAAAGATCGATCTTCGATCGGGATACCACCATCTGAAGATCCCAGAACAGGATATACCTAAGACATCTTTTATCACAAGGTATGGGCTATATGAGTACACGGCCATGTCTTTTGGATTGACTAACACCCCCGCCTATTTTATGAGTATGATGAATAAGGTGTTCATGGAGTTCTTGGATAAGTTTGTTGTGGTGTTCATTGATGACATATTGGTGTACTCGAAGAATGAAGAAGAACACAAGGAACATTTACGCTTAGTTCTCGAGAAGCTCAGGGAACATCAGCTATACGCCAAGTTTAGCAAATGTGAGTTTTGGTTGAAAGAAGTTGGATTTCTTGGACATGTTATATCAGGAGAGGTATAGCAATAGACCTTACCAAGGTTCAGTCTATTACTGAGTGGTTGGCACCCACCTCAGTTGGAGAGATCCGCAGTTTTCTAGGACTCGCAGGATATTATAGGAGATTCATTGGGAATTTTTCCAAGATTGCGAAGCCCATGACAGAGTTGTTGAAGAAGAACACCAAGTTCAAATGGACCGAGGAATGTGAGGCCAGTTTTCATGAGTTGAAGAAACGTTGAGTTACAGCCCCAGTGCTAATTCCAAGTGTATTGTGACGCTTCTCGCTGAGGACTTGGAGGTGTGCTTATGCAAGACAGAAGAGTTGTTTCATATGCCTCACGTCAGCTTCGACCTCATGAGTTGAATTATGCCACACATGATTTGGAGTTGGCAGCCGTAGTGCATGCGCTCAAGACCTGGAGACATTTTCTTATTGGAAACTGTTGTGAAGTATACACAGATCATAAGAGTCTGAAGTACATTTTCACGCAGAAGGAGTTGAATCTCAGTCAGAGGAGATGGTTGGAGCTCATAAAGGATTATGACATGAAGCTACACTATCATCCAGGAAAGGCCAATGTTGTAGAAGACGCTTTGAGCCGCAAGAGTTATGTGAATACTCTCGTAACCGGAGGATTACCGCAGGAGTTGGCCTCGATCTCAAGGAACTTCGTTTGGAGATAGTTCCGAGAGGTATTGTTGCAGCATTGGAGGTCCAGTCCACATTGTTGGGAAAGATTCAAGAAGCCCATAAGAATGATAAGGAGATTGCAAAAATAAAGGAAAAGATGAGAAAGGAAAGGCCAAAGGATTTCGTGAGGATGAGCACGAGACTTTATGGTTTGAGGACCAAATTTATGTGCCCAATGATTCAGAGATCAGGAAGTTAATACTTCAGGAGGCTAATGACTCGCCATACTCGATTCACCCAGGAAACACCAAGATTTATTTGGATTTGAAGGAACGTTTCTGGTGGACCGGTATGAAGAAGGATATTGCCAAGTATGTAGCAGTATGTGATGGATGTCAGAGAGTCAAGGCAGAACACCAGAAGCCAGCAGCATTACTACAACCTATGCCGATACCCAAATGGAAGTGGGATAAACTTGGCATGGATTTTATCACTGTATTACCCAGGACCCGATCAGGATATGACTCTATCTGGGTAGTAGTAGATCGCTTGACCAAAGTGGCTCACTTTATCCTTGTGAAAACCACTTATATGACAAGGATCGTTTGTCTGCATGGAGTTCCGAGGACCATCTTATCATATAGAGGAACACAGTTTACTTCGAAGTTTTGGAATCAGTTGCACAAGACTTCGAGTACCAGGCTAGAGTTCAGTACAGCCTTTCATCCGCAGACAGACGGACAGACCGAGAGAGTCAATGAGATTCTGGAGGATATGTTGAGAGCTTGTGCGCTAGATTATGGATCTAGTTGGGATGATAATTTGCAACACGCAGAATTCTCATACAACAACAGCTACCAGGCTAGTTTGAAGATGGCCCCTTTTGAAGCCCTATATGGAAGGAGGTGCAGTACACCATTGATGTGGGATGAAGTTGGAGACCGTCAGTTGTTCAGACCAGATTTAATCAAAGAGTCTGAAGATAAGGTTAAGTTGATTCGTGATAGACTGAAGGTAGCTCGATCCGAGCGGAAAAAGTTATGCCGATACGAAACGCAAGGAGGTAGCCTATGAAATCGGAGACAGAGCGTATCTTCGTGTGTCACCACTGTGAGGTGTTAAATGATTTGGAATTAAAGGAAAGTTAGCCCCAAGATTTGTAGGACCATATCGAGTTTTGGAACGTATGGGAGAAGTGGCCTACAAGTTGGAATTACCCGAGCGATTGTCAGGAGTTCATGATGTGTTTCATGTTTCCCAACTGAAGAAGTGATTGATGGACGATATTCCTCTGAGAGATACAGTGCCCCTGGAGGCAATTCAGTTGGAAAGTGACCTAACTTACAAGGAGAAACCCGTCAAGATTCTCGAGTTTGCCAGCCGAGATACACGCAGCAAGGTTATCATGTTTTGCAAAGTTCAGTGGAGCCACCATACCGAGGAAGAAGCCACCTGGGAGCGAGAGGAAGACCTACAGAAAGACCACCTACACCTATTTTCTAGCCAACCCGAATCTCGAGGGCGAGATTCATCTTAAGGGGGGTAGGTTTGTAACATCCCAATTTTCAATTTGGATGTTAATCATTAGGTCATCATATTCATCCATGCTCTTTGCATTTTGAATTGGTTTTATTTGCACATTTTGATCCTAGAGACCTTAAGCAACTCAAGGACCATTGGAGAGAGTTGGAGGTTTCATAAAAATCCATTTTTGAATTCTTCAAAATTGGTAAATTGGACAAAGTGATTTTTGTTTGAAATTATTTTTCCGATTATTTTGAAAATAAATAAAATAGTGAGAGAAGATAACATGACTTCTTCAAAACAGAGGAAATAACAGAAATTTAATTTTAAATAAAAATATTTATTTTATACGAATTTTATCTGAGATTTTATTTGAGTAAATTAGGAAAAAATTGCATTTTTAAAAATTGCATTTCAGCGCAGAAAAAGGTTCATGTTGTCCTAAATAATAGTAGAGGACCGTGAAAATTGTTTTGGGGATTTTAGGATTTTTATTTATTTTATTTTGGATGGTTTTTCCATTTCAGTGAAATTAATAAAAAAACAGCCTTGTGACCAACTGGGCGGTCTTGGTAAAAGCCTTGGCCCAAGAGCCGCCACATCCAGGCCACATTGCCGTGCCGGACTATGGAGGAGTCCGAGCACGCCCGCCTCGCGCCGCCTCGCCCGGGCCTTTATAAGCCCGCCCGGCCCTCTCTCCTCGGTAGCCTCACCCCGCCACCGCCCCCTGCCACGCCGCCCGTTCTCTGGCCTGCCGCTGGCCGTAGCGCCACTCCCAGCCGTGACGCCGCCATCGCCACCCACGACCCGCCCGATGCCGCTGCCGCCGCTCACCGGAGGAAGCCGCCGCCGCCGGTTTTCTCACTCCGAGCCGTTATAAAACCGACCCGCCTCCCCAGTTTTTTTTGTTTATTCGTTTAGATCGGTTTTTTAGGATTCGCTAATTAGCACACGTTCACCCGTTAGTTTCTTATAATGAATTATTTTGTTCGTTTAGTCCTGATAGCGAACGTTCATTCCGTAGAATTTTCTTTTTCTGTTTATTTTCGTCCAGGGACCTATCCGTAATTAGTTTTATCATAGATTAGTCCCTAATCTTCAAACTTTCGCTACTTTTTGCTCGTTTATCCAAATCCAGTGAAACCAATGCCAAAATCTTCGTCTCGATCCCCTCTGTCCAGATAATCAACTTGAACATGGTTTTCACAATTTAAAATTTGGTTTCAAGAAAATTTGAATTTGAACTTCTTTTGATCGTAGTTTGAGTTTCGTAACTCTGTTTCGATTGATTCTTTTTGCAAATCGAAGCTCTTCACTTGAACTTTTAGTTTAGATCTTTTCTTTTTGGTTTTACCTTTGTATCTTATGCTTGAGTGCTTATGTATGCTATTGTTTGTTCACGATAGAGTTTCCGGAGTGCGAGGCTTGCTACTACGAATCACTCGGGTTTTCCGATCGTCGGCAAGGCAAGTAACACTTTTATCATATCCCTTTTACCACCCAGTTTTATCCGTTAGTTTCAACCCTCAAACATTGCATGAGTAGGATTGATAACATGTGGGTATTGGAAAGTAGTTGATGAGGTAGAACCTATTGTCTTATACTCAAACCTTGGGTGTTACTACGTTATGCTTATACTGCTATGCTATGCTCGTAGACGTGGATTGGTTTGAGAGAATTCATGAAAGATGTGAGAGTTATTGTTAACTAAGGTTTAACTTAAGGTGGCTACTTTAAGACGCATCTGGCTGGATTGGTTGTGGGCACCTGGGGATATACCAGTGTTGTCGAAAGGAGATCCCGCGGAACCCGTGTGATCATCCTATGGTTTGCCACCCAGGCTCAAAGGGATCATAATGTTATTCATGCTGGAAACTTCCGTGTGCAGCCACAAGACGTTATGGGCTCTGGCATAGTTGAGTATGTTGTGTGACCTTTTTCAGTGGTAGACTAGCAGATGTAGGTGGTACTGTCTACCCATCGTAAAGAGTTAACGCTTCCGAAGGACTGTGTCTCGGTCATCCGTTTCTCAAACATCATGTAGTGCGAGAAATTCAACGGAGGAGATCGAGCCTTGTGGGGAAAAGTGCGCAAACCGCTGAAGAGTGTACAAACTAATCATGGTTAGCCGTGTCCCCGGTTATGGACGTCTTGAGTATCTGGTACTTGAATTATTATTATTCATCTCATCACTCTATTTAATTAATTTGTCGGGTTATTAACTTTTAATTTGGGATTGAGTTGTGGTTACCTTCTCAATGTTTTCAACCAACTTTGTAGTTAAATAAAATATATTCCTTTGTTGTAGGAAAAAACTAGCTTTATGCAAATGATAACCATAGAGCCTCTACCAGCCATATATGCATGTAGTGATAGCTGTTATTTTGTTCATTGGTATACACTTGTTATTTTGCCAGCATATTCCATGTGTTGTCCTACACAGGCTGCAACGTATCATGTTGCAGAATTTTCAGACGAAGAGTAAGGTGCGCTAGGTCATTGTCGTGCATTCAGTTTTGCCGTGGAGTTGGATGGACTCATTTATCTTTGAAGCTTCCGCAGTTGTCTTATTTAGATGGCCTTCAGCCATATTATTGTAATAAGTTCTCTTTTGAGACATTCGATGTAATAAGTGTGCGATAGAACTCTGCTATAAATCCTCGAGTACTGTGTGTGTCAGCTATACCGATCCAGGGATGACACTTAAGCCTGAAGACTTGACCGTCGAGGTCTGGTCGCTCTGATGTCTGTGGTAGAAGGTGTGCCCAATAGTTTCTTTAGGGTATCCTATGAAGACGCACTTCTCTGATTTAGGTTCAAGCTTATCAGGCTGAAGCGTTTTGACATAAGCGTCGCATCCCCAAAACTTTAAGAAACGACAGCTTAGGTATCTTGCCAAACCACAGTTTATACGGTGTTTTCTCAACGGATTTAGACAGTGCCCTATTTAATGTGAATGTGGCTGTCTCTAATGCATAACCCCAAAACGATAGTGGTAAATCGGTAAGAGACATCATAGAATGCACCATATCTAATAAAGAACGGTTACGACGTTCGGACAGACCATTATGCTCTGGTGTTCCAAGTGACGTGAGTTGTGAAACAATTCCACATTGTTTTAAATGAAGGCCAAACTCGTGACTCAAATATTCGCCTCCACGATCAGGTCGTAGAAACTTTATTTTCTTGTTACGATGATTCTCCACTTCACTCTGAAATTTTTGAAATTTTCAAATGTTTCAGACTTGTGTTTCATCAAGTAGATATACCCATACCTACTCAAATCATCTGTGAAGGTCAGAAAATAATGATACCCGCCGCATGCTTCAACACTTATTGGACCGCATACATCAGTATGTATCTCCAATAAGTCATTAGCTCGCTCCATTGTTCCGGAGAACGGGGTTTTAGTCATCTTGCCCATGAGGCATGGTTCGCAAGTATCAAATGATTCATAATCAAGTGATTCCAAAAGCCCATCTGCATGGTGTTTCATCATGCTCATTACACCAATATGACCTAAACGGCGTGCCACAAGTATGTTGCACTATCATTACCAACTTTGTATGTTTTGGCATCAATACTATGAATATGTGTATCACTACGATCGAGATTCAATAAACCATTTACATTGGGTGTATGACCATATAAGGTTTCATTCATGTAAACAAAACAACAATTATTGTCTGACTTAAATGAATAATCGTATTGCAATAAACATGATCAAATCATATTTATGCTCAACGCAAACACCAAATAACATTTATTTAGGTTCAATACTAATCCCGAAGGTAGAGAGAGTGTGCGATGGTGATCGTATCAACCTTGGAATTATTTCCAACACACATTGTCACATCGCTCTTTACTAGTCTTTGTTTATTCTGCAACTTCTGTTTCGAGCTACTAATCTTAGCAACTGAACCAGTATCAAATATCCAGGGGTTACTATGAATACTAGTAAGGTACACATCAATAACATGTATATCAAATATATCGTTGTTCACTTTGCCATCCTTCTTATCCGCCAAGTATTTGGGGCAGTTCCGCTTCTAGGGACCATTCCCTTTGCAGTAGAAGCACTTAGTTTCAGGCTTAATTCCAGCTTTGGGCTTCTTCACGGGAGTGGCAACTTGCTTTCCATTCTTCTTGAAGTTCCCTTTCTTTCCCTTTGCCCATTTCTTGAAACTAGTGGTCGTGTTAACCATCAACACTGGATGCTCTTTCTTGATTTCTACCTTCGCCGATTTCAGCATCGCGAGGAGCTCGGGAATCGTTTTCATCGTCCCTTGCATATTATAGTTCATCACGAAGTTCTAGTAGCTTGGTGATAGTGACTAGAGAACTCTGTCAATCACTATCTTATCTGGAAGATCAAATCCCACTTGATTCAAGCGATTGTAGTGTCCAGACATTCTGAGCACATGCTTACTGGTGAGCTATTCTCCACCATCTTGTAGGCAAAGTACTTGTCAGAGGTCTCATACCTCTCGACACGGGCATGAGTCTGAAATACCAATTTTAGCTCTTGGAACACTCATATGCTTCGTGGTGTTCAAAATGGTTTTGAAGTCCCGGTTCTAGGCCGTAAAGCATGGCACACTAAACTATTAGGTAGTCATCATATCGAGCTTGCCAAAAGTTCGTAACATCTGCATCTGCTCCTGCAATAGGTCTGTCACCAAGCGGTGCATCAAGGACATGATTCTTCTATGCATCAATGAGGATAATCCTTAGATCACGGACCCAGTCCGCATCATTGCTACTATCATCTTTCAATTTATTTTTCTCTAGGAACATATCAAAAATAGGGAACTACATTGCAAGCTATTGATCTACAACATAGATTTGCAAATACTACCAGGACTAAGTTCATGATAAATTAAGTTTAATTAATCAAATTACTAATGAACTCCAATTTAAATCAACATCCCTCAAGTTGTCTACACTACTAGGAAAAGGCCTACTAATGGCGCACTACTGGTGCGCCATTAGTGTCACGCCACTAGTATTTTTTACTAATGGCGCACCAGTGGTGCGCCATTAGTATAGGCCACGGTGCGCCATTAGTATAGGCCACTGGTGCGCCATTAGTGTTGGCCACGGTGCGCCATTAGTATTTATGAATTTTGAAGGCGGGAAAATAGTAGTGGCGCACCGTCTAACCCCCACCGTGCGCCATTGCTATTTTTGAATTTTGAATTTGGACCTGGATCGCGATTTTTTTGCCCATTTTTTGCTCGTTTTTTTCTCTTTATTGCACGATATTATTTCAAATTTTGTTCCCGTTTTTGGATCTTGTACGTTCTTTTGCCGTGTTCTTTTGCCGGAGAGGAGCTCGCCGGAGAGGAGTTCACCAGAGGGGAGTTTGCCGAAGAGGAGGAGGAGGAGCTCACCGGAGAGGAGGGAGGAGGAGCTCACCACAGAGGCGCTCGCCTACATCGCCGGAGAGGAGGAGGAGGTCGCCGGAGAGGAGTTCTCCGGAGCATCGGAGAGGAGGAAGGAGAAACCATGAGGGGATGGGAGGAGAGGAGAGGAGGGAGGAGGAGCTCACCGGAGATGAGGGAGGAGGAGCTCACCGGAGAGGAGGGAGGAGAAACCGTGAGGGAAGGGGAGGGGAGGGGAGGAGAGGAGAGGAGGGAGGAGGAGGTCGCCGGAGAGGAGGAGGAGGAGGTCGCCGGAGAGGAGGAGGGTAGTATGGTGGAGGAGAGAAGGGAAGATGGAGTGGAGGAGAGGTGGAGTGGAGGAGAAGAATGAAGAGGTAAGGTGGAGAGGACACGCCCAGCAATATATACGACATAGTAATGGCGCACCGTGGGCAGGTGCGCCATCACTATTTTTTTTATTTTTTTATTTATTTTGAATTTTGAAGGCGGGAAGGTACTAATGGCGCACCATGGGCAGGTGCGCCATTAGTAACTTTTTTTTATTTTTTGATTTATTTTGAATTTTGAAGGCGGGAAGATACTAATGGCGCACCATGGGCAGGTGCGCCATTAGTAATTTTTTTTATTTTTTTTATTTATTTTGAATTTTGAAGGTGGGCGGGAAGATAGTAATGGCGCACCATGGGCAGGTGCGCCATTAGTAAGTTTGATTTTTTTGAATTTTTTTGCCTCTCCAGATCTTAAAAGCCTCGTATCTTTTTTTCTGTTAGGTTTTTCAGGATTTTGAAAATGTTTAACGAGGTTCCCCCTGTTAAATTCGGATGTGACTTTTCGAGTAGATGATTTTTCATATAAAAAACTTTTTCATCCGAGTTCTTATGCAAAAGTTATGCCCATTTTTACAAATTCTCGAGAGATTTTGCAAAAAAGTCGAAAATTCATGTTTGTAAATTTTGCTAACAACTAGACCACATATCACATGGGAATCTTATTTTCTTTTATTTTTTTGACATTTCTATCATTTTCTTTTATTTTTTGAAACTGAAAAGGCGGTCCACAGGGGGGGTGCATTCGTGGGAATGTTTGGGCCAAATTACTAATGGCGCACCATGGGAGTGGTGGGCCAATAATATTTTAAAAAAGTAATTGCGGACCACACCCACAGTGGGCCATTAGTAGTTTTGAAAAAATAAAAAAAATTACTAATGGCGCACCATGGGATGTGGTGCGCCATTAGTATTTGCACACTAATGGCGCACCAACACATGGTGCGTCATTAGTATTTAGTAATGGCGCACCACATGTACAGTGCGCCATTAGTGTCCATCCCATCTATAGCCCTTTTCCTAGTAGTGCTAAGTGATACAAGATCCAAATCAACTAACACGTCTCTGATCATCACGTGAGATGGGGTAGTCATCAATGGTGAACATCTCTATGTTGATCACATCTACTATATGACTCACGTTCGACCTTTCGGTCTCAAGTGTTCCGAGACCATGTCTGTACCTGCTAGGCTCGTCAAGTTTAACCCAAGTATTCCGCGTGTGTAAATTTGGCTTACACCCGTTGTATGTGACCTAGAGTCTATCACACCCGATCATCACATGGTGCTTCGAAACGACGAACTTTGGCAACGGTGCATACTCAGGGAGAACACTTTTGTCATGAAATTTAGTGAATGGGTCATCTTATAATGCTACCGCCGTTCTAAGCAAAATAAGATGCATAAAGGATAAACATCACATGCAATTAAAATATGTGACATGATATGGCCATCATCATCTTGTGCTTTTGATCTCCATCTCCAAAGCAATGTCATGATCTCCATCATCACCGGCTTGACACCTTGATCTCCATCATTGCGTCGTGGTCGTCTCGCCAACTATTGCTTCTACAACTATCGCTAACGCATAGTGATAAAGTAAAGCAATTAAATGGCGCTTGCATTTCATACAATAAAGAGATAACCACAAGGCTCCTACCGGTTGCCGATAAATTACGGAACATGATCATCTCATACAATAACATATATCACATAATGTCTTGACCATATCACATCACAACATGCTCTGCAAAAACAAGTTAGACATCCTCTACTTTGTTGTTGCAAGTTTTACGTGGCTCTTACGGGCTTCTAGCAAGAACTGTTCTTACCTACGGCAAAAACCACAATGGTGATTCATCAAGTTTGCTATTTCAACCTTCTTCAAGGACCGGCCGTAGTAAAATTTGATTCAACTAAAGTAGGAGAATCAGACACACGTCAGCCACCTTTATGCAAAACTAGTTGCATGTCAGTCGATGGAACCGATCTCATGTATGTGGACATGTAAGGTTGGTCCGGGCCGCTTCGTCCTACAATACCACCAAATCAAAATAAGACGTTGGTGGTAAGCAGTATGACTATCACTGCGCAGAACTCTTTGTGTTCTACTCGTGCATATCATCTACGCATAAACCTGGCTAGGATGCCACTGTTGGGAAACGTTGCATGGAAAACAAAAAAAATTCTACGACCACGCAATGATCTATCCATGGAGATGCATATCAAGGAGGGGAAGAGTGTGTCCACGTACCCTCATAGACTGTAAGCGGAAGAGTTTGATAACGCGCTTGATATAGTCAAACTTTCTTTGCAATCAAACCGATCGAGTACCGAACGTACGTCACCTCCGCGTTCAGCACACATTCGGCTCGGTGACGTCCGTGCCTTCTTGATCTAGTAAGACGGCAAGGTAGTGGATGAGTTCTAGCAGCACGATGGCGTGGTGACGGTGACTATGAAGTTATCTCCGCAGGGCTTCGCCTAAGCACTACGAAAGTATGACCGGGGGTGTGAACGGTGGAGGGGAGCACCGGACACGGCTAATACAATGTTGTGTTTTGCTAGGCGCCCCTCCCTCATATATATAGGTGGGGGTGGAGGGAGCAGCCAGGAGGGTGCCCCAAGTAGGCTGAATCCTACTTGGAGTCCTCCCCAAGTGGCGCCCCCTTTCCTTATATAGGTGCGAGGGGAAGGCAGGGGAGGGAGGCGCCCCCTTTCCATTCTCCCATGAGAGGGAAAGGCAGGAGGGGCTAGACCTCCCCCCTTTCCTTCCCTAGGGCTAGACGGCCAGGGAAAGGGGCGCACCGGCCCCCTATGGGCTATTCTGTCCCTCCCTTGGCCCATTAAGCGCATATACCTACCGGGGGTTGTCCGGAACCCCTTCGGTGACCTGATGGCTACTCGGTGTCCGAATACCATCGTACTATATATCAATCTTTACCTCTCGAACATTTCGAGACTCCTCGTCATGTCCATTATCTCATCCGGGACTCCGAACAACATTCGGTCACCAAATCATATAACTCATATAACATTATATAAATCGTGAGCGTTAAGCGTGCGGACCATACGGGTTCGAGAACTATGTAGACATGACCGAGACACCTCTCTGGTCAATAACCAATAGCGGAACCTAGATGCCCATATTGGCTCCTACATATTCTACGAAGATCTTTATCGATCGAACCATTATGACAACATACGTAATTCACTTTGTCTATCATTATGTTACTTGCCCGAGATTAGATTCGATCGTCGGTATCTCTATACCTAGTTCAATCTCGTTACCGGCAAGTCTCTTTACTTGTTCCGTAATACGTCATCTTGTAACTAACTCATTAGTCATTTGCTTCCAAGGCTTCTTATGATGTGTATTACTGAGAGGGATTAGAGATACCTCTCCAATACTCGGAGTGACAAATCCTAATCTCGATCTATGCCAACTCAACAAACACCTTAGGAGATACCTGTAGAGCATCTTTATGATCACCCAATTATGTAGTGACGTTTGATAGCACATAAGGTATTCCTGTGGTATCTGGGAGTTACAAAATCTCATAGTCGAAGGAATATGTATTTGTCAGCAAGAAAGCAATAGCAAAAAACTGAACGATCAATATGCTAAGCTAACGAATGGGTCTTATCCATCACATCATTCTCCTAATGATGTGATC
This sequence comes from Aegilops bicornis, assembly GCA_021605145.1. Classification (NCBI taxonomy): domain Eukaryota; kingdom Viridiplantae; phylum Streptophyta; class Magnoliopsida; order Poales; family Poaceae; genus Aegilops; species Aegilops bicornis. Next base: position 631,700,026 of record CM038675.1, on the reverse strand, counting down.
CTGTTATCAAACGAAAACTCATGTCTATGGTTAGGAAACCTTAACCATCTTTGATCAACGAGCTAGTCTAGTAGAGGCTCACTAGGGACACACTATTTGGTTATGTATTCACACATGTATTTAAGTTTTCGATCAAAACAATTCTAGAATGAATAATAAACCTTTATCAGGAATAAGGAAATATAAAATAATAACTTTATTATTGCCTCTAGGGCATATTTCCTTCAACTGTCACCCCGCCTGGCCTCGACATCAACATTTGGCCCATCGTCGCCCTTGCCATCCTCTGGAAACTCTGGGACTCTCGTAACACCCAGGTGTTCCGCTCTGAGGCTCACTCGTCCTTGGATAGTCTGCGCAATGTAATCTCAGAGTTCACACTTTGGGTCTTCCGTTTTAAAGAACCGGTCTGTAGGGACGCTGCCCTGTCTTGGCGCCTGTTCCTCTCTTCCCACTATAACCTATGATGTAATTCTCGGCTTCGACCCTCTTTGAGTAATATATTCAGGAGGGGATGCTCTCCCCCCGGTGATTGCTAAAAAAACAAATAAATCAACTTTAGGAGCGAGGCACAAAATGACCATGCTGATTAGGCCCCAAAAGCCCGGATGAAGGGAGTACATTGAAGCCGAAAAATACCACCGTGTCGTAAACAAAATGTGTATTTTATTTATGTGTGACTTTGCCAATTTATTTTTGGTTACTTTATCAAGTGCAACAAAAGTAGGCATACAATAGTACTCTATATCTAACCTAGGAAGAAAAATCTCCATGTGTAATTGTGCCCTCTGACGCTTCATTCGCCCCACAAGTAGTCCTTCTCATGATCTCATCACATGTGCCCGGTGAGCTCACGCTGCACAACTCCCGAGCCCCGTGTGTCAATATATCACTTTCTTGGGCTTCCCAAACCCTCTCTATACATCCGCGGATGGTCCGGGTCTCCAATGCCCGACCTAGACGGGCTCCTCATATCTGCCCTATACGTTTATTGTTGGGTTCATATTCAAAATATGTTTTCGATGATACTTTTTTGTATATAAATATTTTTTGATAGTGAAATCAAATGTCAAAATTTGACCCAAAATATAAGGAGGCTAATAAATCAAGACGGGGTAGTAGAAAAGAGTGAGATATTAGCAGCCAACCAAAATTGGGACCCAAAAATAAATGTATCAGATAGTGTGTGGTTGTGGCAAAAACATTTAAGAGTGTGGGCACCAAGGAAATGATCTCACTACTCATGGACTATTTTAAAGAGTGGCTGTCGGTGTCAAAACCGGCGGATCTCGGGTAGGGGGTCCCGAACTGTGCGTCTAGGCGGATTGTAGCAGGAGACAAGGGACACGATGTTTTTACCCAGGTTCGGGCCCTCTCGATGGAGGTAATACCCTACTCCTGCTTGATTAATATTGATGATATGGGTATTACAAGAGTAGATCTACAACGAGATCAAGGAGGCTAAACCCTAGAAGCTAGCCTATGGTATGATTGTTGTTCGTCCTACGGACTAAAACCCTCCGGTTTATATAGACACCGGATAGGTTAGGGTTACACATAGTCGGTTACAATGGTAGGAGATATACATATCCGTATCGCCAAGCTTGCCTTCCACGCCAAGGAAAGTCCCATCCAGACACGGGACGAAGTCTTCAATCTTGTATCTTCGTAGTCTAGGAGTCCGACCAAAGATGATAGTTCGGCTATCCGGACACCCCCTAGTCCAGGACTCCCTCAGTAGCCCCTGAACCAGGCTTCAATGACGACGAGTCCGGCGCGCATATTGTCTTCGGCATTGCAAGGCGGGTTCCTCCTCCGAATACTTCATAGTAGGTTTTGAACACAAGGATAGTGTCCGGCTCTGCAAAACAAGTTCCACATACCACCGTAGAGAGAATAACTTTTGCACAGATCTGCTGACGTATTCTGCGGCGTGGAATCACACCACGGCCAGGCCTTTATATGAATCGTTTTTTTACTGTTCCACCCTAGCGCGTTTAGCGAGGCAGTTTCCTTGGCACGTCTTTATCAAAGCGTAGATCGCGCCCCCTTATTCCAGGATTCTCATCAAATACGGACGTGGGTAACCCAACGTGCGTTAGCACGCCTCCTCTATCGAAGGCGAGTCCTAATCGACCACGGGGAGGGCTCTTAGTATTCAACCCCTTTATAATGAGACCAAGGCCCCCTTCTTTTTTCCACCCTCCGTCGAGTTCGCCCCACGCTTTGAGTTCTAACACCCAAAGCTTCAGATTTAGGCGCTTCGGACCTTCGACGATGTCCGGCTCCGACCAGCTCGGCCGATGGATGTCTTCTTCCGTCACAGAAGAAGATGTGTTAAAGCTGCGAGATGCCAGGTATCTAACCGGCGAGATTTCGCATAGGCTGCCTGCTCCAGGGCAGGTCATTCCCACTCCTGAGCCCGGCGAGAGCGTGGTGTTCGTGTCACACTTCCTTCGGGGTTTAGGCTTCCCGACGGATCCCTTTGTGCGGGGGCTCATGGTTTATTATGGGCTGGATTTCCATGACTTGAATCCGGAGTCCATCCTCCATATCTCGTCATTCATTGTCGTATGTGAGGCCTTCCTCCATATTACCCCTCACTTTGGATTGTGGCTCAAGACCTTCAAGGTGGAGCCAAGATGATCGAGGGGCAACAAGCGAAAGTCTTGGAGGGGCGGTCATAAGCAAGTGTCTTTGATGCTCTGTGGCGAGGGCTCTTTTCAAGAGGAGCTTGGTTTGTGGCAACGGGAGTGGTTTTATATCACCGCTCCCGGGGGCACCAAATGGGTGGCGCTTCCGCCTTCCGCTTAGGTCCACCACAATGGTGACGTCATGGGTCAACAAGGGGCTCGGCTGGGGCCGTCCAAGGGCGTTCCTCATTGCGAGGCCGTATTCGAGACCTCCAAGAAAGAGAGATCAATCTAGTCGCAGTGGCGCAAGTTATGTTGATTCAGCGCCTTCTGCCCTGCAAACGTCGCCCCCTCCGTCTGTGGGAATTCAATCCGGAGGGACCACGAGCTCTCCAATGTTTTATGGGTACAACGCCCGTGGAGATGTATAAACTGTTCTTCGGATCACAAGAGAAGTGTCCGGACCTGACTGAGGACGCAGGACTAAGCTGCAATCGCCCAGATACTCAAGTAAGTAATCCTGTATCCGGACAGGCTGTTCGTTCATTTATCATAGACTTGCCCTTAAAGGAGTTGTTTCTTGAACAGGAGTGGATAGCGAAGGCAAAGTTAATAAGGTGTCCGGCTCCCCTCCCAGAGACCACGCCGGATCCCATGCTGACCAAGATGTTGAAGGCCGCGCCTTTTAAAGAAGGCGAAGGGGGGAGCAGGGAAGCAACTGCCTCCACGAAGGAGGCTTCTGAGGAAGGAGGATCAAAAGTCCCACCCTCCAAGGAGAGAAGAGGACCGCTTCGGAACATCCGGAGGTCAAGGCCTCAAAGAGGGGAAAGAAATCTTCGTCAGAGAGTCCGGCGCTGGGAAGTATCCCAGCCGCACTATTTCCCCAAGGGGATTAGCCCTCCAGCGAGCCATAAGTAAAAAGAAGGGGTCTTGTAAATAAGGAACATCCCTGCATTTATTTCTAAAGATAACCGAAATTGTACCTTGTAGTTCGGATCTCAGCCCTTCTCAGCAGAGCTCGTCTTGAGGATCTTCTTAGGAGATGATGGAAAGCGAACGCCTCCACCTGTCGCACCCTCATGTGAGGCGGGCGACCTGAGGTGTCGTCGCGGAGGGTTTCCCCATGTCCGGCGGGCCGGAAGGTCCGCGCCAACCGGGCGTCGGTCGGAGGAGCTGAAGGATCTGCTCGGGCGAGCGGCTATCTCAGAAGATCACCGCGCGCTAATGGGTACGGTGATTGAAAGAATTCAATCCGCTGAGAGCGGATTGCATGAAGCCGTCATAAGCTTACTGACGGGGTTTCAGGTACGCAAAAATGATGTACCTTCGGCGATTATGCATATAGAATGCGCCTGTATAGATAGTAGCCCACGAGACTCGGTATGTTGTCAAAATTGACAGCGTTCGAGGATCATAATCTCGATTATAACATATCGCCGCTCCTAAATAGGTGGCGGGCGTCCGATGGCCAGCTGGATCGATGAATATGCCGAACTAAAGCGGCAACTTGACGAGGCGGATGCGGACATCGCTGGTCAATAAACGGTTTGACGAGTCACAAGGTATGCGACTTCTCTGGCGGAAACCTGGTAAGGGAGCTTGACGCCCATGCCTTACTACTTGTATGCTTAATGCAGGTGGTGCCGCTCTTTGTGGAGGAGCTGCGGGCGGAACTCGCCCGAGCTAAAGAGCAAGCCAGAAATAGTAATGCGGCCGCTTTAAGGGCGGCCGAAGAGCTAAAAGCCGAACGGGCTGCTCACTGCCGAAGCAAAGAGGAAATGGCCGATATGGTCATAAGGTTGAAGAATACTACCGACCGCTGCGAGGTTCTTGAAAAAGAACGTCAAGCGGAGCAAGAGGTCCTGAAAAAGGCCACCGCCGAATCCAAGGATGCCCGTTCCGCTTTGAGAGCTGCCAATGAGGAGCTGAGTCAGGCCGGGGCTATTGCGGCTGGAAAACCGTTTACGCCCGGAGGAAATATCTGGATCTGAAGTATGCTCGGTTGGACAAGTTGTGGAGTTCGAGGATGCTTATCTGGACTTAGCGGCGAAGCGCCATGGACGCGATTGAGCACTTCCGAGGCGGAAGGGGCCTGAAGGGAAGAGCTATATTGGTCGCAGCCCATAGTCCGGGCGTCCTCTTCCATTGACCGATCGGTTGGCGAATGGGTCGAGCTGAATCGATTATCCGGACTTGCCATGAAGCATGTCATGACTCATTTGTGGCGAGCGGACCCGGTAGAAGAGTTATTTTGGTTTAGTGCAGCGGTTCCTTGGTGCGATCGCGTATCGACGCAATGAAGCGATCGGCGTGTATTGAGGGAGCGGATGGCTCGCCCGTGCCAAGACATCTTGGGCGGAGATGAAGGCCACCGACATTGCATCCCAAGATTCGGACGAAGCCAGTACCTGCCGAGCACTATTTTGAGGAAGTCCTGCAGGGTGCTCGTTTAATAGAGACGCAGTGCTCGAAGGATATTATGTTTTAATGACATGTATGATTTGTGAAAACAATGTTTCAATATAATATAAGAGCTTTTTATACTTGTGCGATCAAGTAGTAAACTACTCCTGTCTTGCCGTTGATGTATATGTATATATAACTGAAAGATGGCAGTCCTTGGCTTCAGCCCCACGCACATAGTGCGGGGTGTTTGCAAAGAAGGCGCTTTTTCACACTTAATCCAACGTCTTGGTCCTATTAAGGAGGTGGTAGCGTAGCAAACTAGGCAACCGGACTATAATGCTTTATCACTTTCACTTAGCCATATGAGTTCGAGGGTGGGGCTACTATATAGCCCCTGGGGGCACCGCACTCTCCCGGTCGGGTGCGTATGTGCACGACCAAAAACGGTCCTTCGTTAATGCGGAGGAATTCTAAACATTCCGGTGAGTCATCGAAAGTGGTTGACCAGTCTCTCGCTATATCATGACAATCGGTTTTCGGCTTTCTCTCTTGAGGTGCTCGCCTGGCTGGGCACAATCGCAGAGTTCTCCACAGTGCCGCGTTAGCCGATAGAACGGAACGTAAGGCAGCAAAACACAGGAGCCGGGCAAAACCAACATTTGACCAAAGACATGATTCGGAGCTGATGCATATAAGGCCTAACTCGAGACGCCGAACACTCCCTAAGGTATTCGGTCTTTATAAAAGCAGGCGAGAATAATGCCCTAAGCCCCTGGTGTCCGTGTACACGCATAAAAATTCTGGTGCGGCCAATGCCAAAACGCATGACCTCCTCCTCGGTTATAGTAAGAAACCGGGGATGTATATCAACAAGAGACAGTAAAAAAGGTTTACGCAGGGTCTTAATCTGAAAAGAATCCTTGCAACGGGTCCCTACTTCACGTGTGCGCCTGTGTCTCCGTTGTGCCGTATCCTGGATGGGTGTAGCACGTTGTTCATCTGTATAAGAGAGGAACTTAGTTTAAAAGAAAAAAGATCGTGCGAAAAATGTACTTTTATATTAAATAAATAGAGTACGATTCGAAGAAGTGAATAAAATTGAGCTTTATTGTCTCTTGTTGTACATGCGTGCAGCCCCTTGTATGGGGGTATGCCGCTAGTAAGTGCCGGACTCGTCTAGCCGTGTCCGGGGTTTGAATGACCTATTCAGGTGCTTTGATTAGCGGAGCGGGATTGGTGTGGGGCTGTGAAGGCAGTCTCACGTTCTTCCGTGCTCGAGTAACACTTAATACTCCCTTTTAATGAGATGATGCCGCGTGGACCGGGCATTTTAAGTGTAAGAGATGCATAATGCGGTATTGCATTAAAGCGGCGAAGCTTCACGCCCCAGTAGTGCTTGATAGCTACTTCCGAATGGGGCGATGTGGAAGGTTAACTTTTCACGGCGGAAGTTGTCGGATGAGCCGAACACAACTTCTAGCAGTAGGGAGCCCCTGCAATGGGCATACAGGCCTGGCATTACAACTTTGAAGGAGGTGTTGCTATGGCGAATTTTGGTTGGGTCTATCCCCATCCTGCGGATTGTGTCCTGATATATCAGGTTTATGTCACTGCCGCCATCCATGAGGACTTGTGTAAATTGGAATCCGTTGATTATAGGATCCAATATCAAGGCAGTCCATCCTGCGTTCGGATACTTTCGGAGTAGTCCCGATGGTCGAAGGTGATTGGTTTTGACAACCGGTGTTGGTACTCCGCTAGGGTAGTGTGTGCGGTAGCGTCTTAATGGGCGCCACTGCTGTTTTCCTTTTATCACGTGAAGTGAGTTTACTGTTTTAACCTCTTGTGGGAAATTCTTTTGTTTTCCGGTGCCACCTTGTGAGGTTCGTCATCATCCTCACTTGGTGTGTCGAGCCCCTTGTGTTCGGGCGTTGAGTCTGCCGGACTGCTTGAAGACCCAACAATCTCTGTGGGTATGGTTTGCAGGCTTCCTGAGAGTACTGTGGATTTGACATATCTTGTCCAAGATTTTGTTTAAGTTGGATAGCTCATCGCTATTGTCCTTAAGGGGCAGTTTTTTATTGTTCTGCCATGAGCTTTTGAATCCGGCGTTGACTGCCGCGCTCTTTGGACCGTTCCCCTTAATCCGGCGCTGGTCCTTGTTGCGCCGTGGTTTTCCATTTCCATCCCTGACTTCAGATGTACTTGGGTCGCTGGTGCTGCATCTTGCTAGCCAGCTATCCTCTCCCGCACAAAAGCGGGCCATGAGGCTTGTTAATGCGGCCATGGTTCTCGGCTTCTCCTGGCCGAGGTGTCTGGCGAGCCATTCGTCTCGGACGTTGTGTTTGAAAGTTGCTAAGGCTTCGGCATCCGGACAATCGACTATTTGGTTCTTTTTGGTGAGGAACCTGTTCCAGAATTTGCGGGCTGACTCTCCGGTTTGTTGAGTTATATGACTTAAATCGTCTACATCCGGAGGACGGACATAAGTCCCTTGAAAATTTGCCGAAAAAGCATCCTCGAGCTCTTCCCAACTTCCAATGGTATTTTCAGGAGGCTTTTGAGCCAATGCGGGCTGGCCCTTTGAGCTTGAGGGTAAGTATTTTATGGCGTGGAGATCATCTCCTCTAGCCATGTGTATGTGGAGGATATAGTCCTCAATCCGCACTCGTGGTGCATTGTTACGTCAGATGCCTCTATGTTTACGGGCTTGAATCCGCTGAAATTCATGATCCAAAGCACCTCATCGGTGAAACATAGGGGTGCGCGCGCCCTGTATTTGGGTGTGCCGTGATGTTCGGGTATTTGACGTGTTGAATTGCTTTGAAGAGCTTGCTTTCGGCCCATAGATGGACCTAACTGGGCCATCCTTTTGATGTGAATCCTTATGCGGATCGCGTACCGGCTTGTGTGCGGCGCCATTTGCCGCTCTCTTTTTGCCGTGGGGTCGTCCATCCGACCGGGTGGCCTTCTTACTTTTTGATTGTGGGGGCTCTACGGCCTCATCATCAAATTCGGGCAGTAGCTTTCTCTTTGGGTAGCTCTTTGTTCGGCGACTGTCGCCATGTTTGTCTGCGGTGTTGAATACTTTGCTCCATCTGATTCTGAGTGCATCTTCCGCTGTTTTGAGCTTCCGCTTCTGCTTTTTCAGGCTACGCGTAGTGGCGACGAGCCTTTTGTGGAGGTTATTCTGCTCCAACAATTTGTCCGCATGAGATCGTCCGGATCGTTATCTTCGCCGCAACGGGTTGTTTATCCAAGTTGTCCTGTTCGACGATTGCTCGATGAAATGTTAAATGCGTCCTTTGGTTCGCCCCTGCTTATGGCTGCGTCTTTGTTGAGGCGGGACTTGGTGCGGCGTTTACGTTGCCGTTTTGACTGCTTTTCGAGGGATTTATCCTTTGTAGCGTCCCGTTGTTCCTCGTCGTCACTTCCTTTAGGTGTATCCACCATGTATACATCATGGGATGAGGTGGTTGCCCAGCATCCTATAGGTGCTGGTTCATGGTTGTCTCCTACATCGTCGTCCATACCGTCGATGTCTTCGGAGTCGAAATCGAGCACGTCGTGTAAGCTTTCGACGATGGCTACAAAGTGGGTGGTGGGTGGGTGTTGGATTTCTTCGTCGTCCGCATCCCAACCTTCCTGACCATAGTCCGGCCAGGGCTCTCCGGATAAAGAGAGAGACTTTAGTGAATTTAGGATGTCGCCAAAGGGCGAGTGCTGAAAGATCTTCGCGGCAGTGAACTCCATGACCGGCGCCCAATCGGATTCGATTGGCGGCGCGGGGTTCGAGTCCGGAGAGGAGTCCGCACCTCGGAGTCACGGTCTTCGCAAAGGACAGGAATTGTGTTCGCTCAATCGCCGTAGAGATTTCAGCCCCGAGGTGGTGTCCAACCAACCATCCTCGATCGGCGAGATCGGCTCGAATCAATGTTCGGAGAGGACACTAGTGCGACCTCCGTGACACCTTTACGTGGCGAGTTAGATCATGCCCATCGAGACGGTCTTGGCGCTTGGCTGTGGCTCGAATCCGTCGAAGATCAAGTCTCCGCGGATGTCGGCCGTATAATTCAAGCTTTCCAAATCTGACTGGCGGCCGAGCGTAGCTTTCGATCTGCTCCGGATGGCCAAGTGAATTGGCCCGGTCGAAGCCACCGAATCTGAAGATCATGTCTGGGGAGAAAAGTCTCACCTGGACCATGTCGTTGTTGATGATCGAACGAGCCATCGGGCCTATAGGTGGCGACACAAAGGAACTCTCAATGAAAGCACCAATGTCGGTGTCAAAACCGGCAGATCTCGGGTAGGGGATCCCGAACTGTGCGTCTAGGCGGATGGTAGCAGGAGACAAGGGACACGATGTTTTTACCCAGGTTCGGGCCCTCTCGATGGAGGTAATACCCTACTCCTGCTTGATTAATATTGATGATATGGGTAGTACAAGAGTAGATCTACCACGAGATCAAGGAGGCTAAACCCTAGAAGCTAGCCTATGGTATGATTGTTGTTAGTCCTCTGGACTAAAACCCTCCGGTTTATATAGACACCGGATAGGTTAGGGTTACACAGTCGGTTACAATGGTAGGAGATCTACATATCCGTATCGCCAAGCTTGCCTTCCACGCCAAGGAAAGTCCCATCCGGACACGGTACGAAGTCTTCAATCTTCTATCTTCATAGTCTAGGAGTCCGGCCAAAGATGATAGTTCGGCTATCCGGACACCCCCTAGTCCAGGACTCCCTCAGTGGCCATGCATGTCTGGTTGTGAGCAGCAGCATCAGAGCAACATTGTTCGTCCGTGTATGGTGATGGACAAAGAGCAGCGCTTGTGGCCCACAAATTTGGACCCTTGCTGGTGGCCTATGTAGAGATGTGGCCTACAACACACCATAGAATGAAAAAAGGGTTTTAGTCCCACATCGCCCAGGCAAGGGGGTGGAAGACCAATTTATAAGCTTGAGCTCATGAAGTGTGAAACTAGTAGAAGCATTCATATCCTGATAAGCGTGTGCACCTGCTTGGTATATGCGACTTAAGACCTCAGTGAAGCAATGGAAAACAAATTAACCCAAGCTTTTCCATTCACCTATCTTGGATTGCCAATGAGCATCTCTCAACTTAAGATGGATGATTTTTAGCTAATTATTCGAAGAGTTGAAAGAAGGCTCACATGATGCTCCACTTTACTTTCCTTGGATGGTAAGCTACTCATGATTAAACCGGTCTTCTGTCATGCCAATTTTCTTCATGTGCTCCTTAGCTCTGCATGTTGGGGTCATTAATCAACTCAACAAATACTTGAGGCATTCCCTATGGAGAATATTTGGCATGGAAAAAAGTGGAATGGCACCGGTTGCCTGGGATAAGATCACTAAGCCGAAAAACTATGGTGGTCTCAGAATTTTGAGCATCTTGGAACATAACAAAGCCCTTCTAATGAAGAATTGATACGTCTCTGTCTTATATACTTTTCCAAACACTTTTGCCCTTGTTTTGGACTCTAACTTCCATGATTTGAATGGAACTAACCCAGACTGATGTTGTTTTCAGCTGACTTTCCATGGTGTTATTTATGTGCAGAAACAAAAGTTCTCGGAATGACCTGAAACTCCACGGAACATCTATTTGGAAAATAAGAAAAATACTGGAAGAAAAATCCATGTCGGGGCCCACACCCTGTCCCACGAGGGTGGGCGCTTTGCCCCAGTAGCGCCCCCCTACCTCGTCGGCCGCCTGACGCTCCACCGACCTCAACTCCAACTCCATATATTCACTTTCGGGGAGGAAAAAATAAGATAGAAGGATTCATCGCGTTTTACGGTACGGAGCCACCGCCAAGCCGCAAAACCTCTCGGGAGGGCTGATCTAGAGTCCGTTCGGGGCTCCGGAGAGGGGGATTTGTTGCCGTCGTCATCATCAACCATCCTCCATCACCAAATTCATGATGCTCACCGCCGTGCGTGAGTAATTCCATCGTAGGCTTGCTGGACGGTGATGGGTTGGATGAGATCTATCATGTAATCGAGTTAGTTTTGTTAGGGTTTGATCCCTAGTATCCACTATGTTACGAGAATGATGTTGCTATGACTTTGCTATGCTTAATGCTTGTCACTAGGGCCCGAAGTGCCATGATTTCACATCTGAACCTATTATGTTTTCATGAATATATGTGAGTTCTTGATCCTATCTTGCAAGTCTATAGTCACCTACTATGTGTTATGATTCGCAACCCCGAAGTGACAATAATCGGGACCACTCCGGTGATGACCGTAGTTTGAGGAGTTCATGTATTCACTATGTGTTAATGCTTTGGTCCGTACTCTATTAAAAGGAGGCCTTAATATCCCTTAGTTTCTGTTAGGACACCGCTGCCACAGGAGGGTAGGACAAAAGATGTCAAGCAAGTTCTTATCAATAATCACGTAAGACTATATTCTGAATACATGCCTACATTACATTGATGAATAGGAGCTAGTTACATGTCACCCTATGTTATGATCATTACATGATGAACCGCATCCGACATAATTCTCCATCACCGATCCAATGCCTCTGAGCTTTTCATATATTGTTTTTCGCTTATTTACTTTTCCGTTACTCTTGTTACAATCACTACAAAACACCAAAAATATTACTTTGCTACCGTTACTTTTTTTAACGTTAACACTACTATCATATTACTTTGCTACTAAATTATCTGCTGCAGATACTAAGTTATCCAGGTGTGGTTGAATTGAAAAATCAACTGCTAATACTTGAGAATATTCTTTGGCTCCCCTTGTGTCGAATCAATAAATTTGGGTTGAATACTCTACCCTCGAAAACTGTTGCGATCCCCTATACTTGTGGGTTATCAAGACTATTTTTTGGCGCCATTGCCGGGGAGCATAGCTCTATTCTTTGAGTCACTTGGGATTTATATCTGCTGGTCACTATGAAGAACTTGAAAGATGAGAAAAAAAATTATCCCTCAACTACGAGGGGAGGTAAGGAACTGCCATCTAGCTCTGCACTTGATTCACCTACTGTTTTGAGTAAGATTGCGACACCTAAACCTGCTTCTGCTATTCATCCTAATATGTCGCATGTTATTGATGATGCCACTTCTGCTATGCATGATACTTATGATGAAACTAATTCTATACTTGATACTATTGTGCCACTTAGTGAATTTCTTGACGAACAACTTGCTAGGGCTAGAGAGAAAGAAATTATTGAAACTGATAACATTGATGAAAGTGATGATGAAGACTATCCTGTTGTTCCTGAGGGTTATGTTTTTGAAAAAGAAGCTTCTCTAGCTATTTTAGCTTGCAAAGATAGATACGAGCTCAAGAGGCTATTAGCTAAATGGAAGCAGCAATCTCTTAATGCTAGAATGAAACCTGACCCTGCTGTTGCTACTTCACCTATCTGTGTTACTGATAAGGATTATGAATTCTATGTTGATCCTGATATAATTACTTTGGTTGAATCTGATCCTTTTCATGTCTATGAATCTGAAACTGTTGTGGCACATCTTACTAAATTAAATGATGTAGCCACCCTGTTCACTAATGATGAGAAATCTCGCTATCTTTATATCCTTAAAATATTTCCATTCTCATTAAAGGGTGACACTAAGATATGGTTTAATTCTCTTGATCCTGTCTGTGTGTGTAGTCCCCAGGATATAATGTATTACTTCTCTGCTAAATATTTCCCTGCTCATAAGAAACAAGCTGCTTTGAGGGATATATATAATTTTGTGCAAATTGAAGAAGAGAGTCTCCCACAAGCTTGGGGAGGCTTCTCCAATTACTTAATGCTTTGCTTGATCATCCTCTTAAGAAAAATGAAATACTTGATATCTTTTATAATGGACTAATCGATGCTTCCAGAGATTACACGGATAGTTGTCTTTGGTTACATTTTTCGAGGAAAGAACGCCGGATGAAGCTGAAATTCTATTGAATAATATGTTGACAAATGAAAATAATTGGACACTTCTTGAGCCAGCTCCTGAGCCTATTCCTAAACCAACTCCGAAGAAGAGAGGTGTTCTATTTCGCAGTCCTGAAGATATGCAAGAGGCAAAGAAATCTATGAAAGAAAAAGGTATAAAAGTTGAAGATGTTAAGAATTTACCTCCTATTGAAGAAATACATGGTCTTAATTTACACTTTGTTGAAGAAACATATGATCTTAATCCATCACCTATTGAAGAAACTCATGGTCTTGATAACCCGACACAGGTAGTAAAGGTAAATTCTCTCTATAGATTTGATGAAGGTGATATTCCTCACTATAAGTTTGCTAGCCAATGCTTAGATGAGTTTGATAATTTTATGGTTAAGCAAGAAGACTTCAATGCTTATTTTGGTAGAAAATTGAAATACAATTCCGATACGCTTGAACACTTGAGTAATTACATGTCTAATGTTAAAGGTGAACTTAAACTCATTACTAAACATGCTATTATGGTTACCACTCAAGTAGAACAAGTACTTAAAGCTCAAAATGATTTGCTCAATGAATTGAATAATAAGAAAAATGATTATGCTGTTAGAGTGGCTACTAGAACTGGTAAAATGACTCAGGAACCTTTGTATCCTGAAGGCCACCCTAAGAGAATTGAACAAGATTCTCAGAGAAATAATATAGATGCACCCAGTCCTTCTAAAAACAAGAAAAAGAAAAATGATAGGACTTTACATGCTTCTAGTGAACCTATTACTGAATTACCTGAGAATCCAAATGATATCTCTATCTCTGATGCTGAAACGCAATATGGTAATGAACATGAACCTGATGAAAATGTTAATGATGATGTTCATGTTGATGCTCAACCTAGCAATGATAATGATGTAGAAATTGAACCTGCTGTTGATCTTGATAACCCACAATCAAAGAATCAACGGTATGATAAGAGATACTTTGTTGCTAGGAAACATGGTAAAGAAAGAGAACCTTGGGTTCAGAAACCCATGCCTTTTCTTCCTAAGCCATCCAAGAAAAAGGATGATGAGGATTTTGAGTGCTTTGCTGAAATGATTAGACCTATCTTTTTGCGTATGTGATTAACTGATATGCTCAAAATGAATCTTTATGCTAAGTACATGAAAGATATTGTTACAAATAAAAGAAAGATACCGGAAGCTGAAATTTCCACCATGCTTGCTAATTACACTTTTAAAGGTGGAATACCCAAGAAACTAGGAGATCCAGGAGTACCCACTATACCATGCTCCATTAAGAGAAACTATGTTAAAACTGCTTTATGTGATCTTGGAGCCGGTGTTAGTGTTATGCCTCTCTCTTTATATCGTAGACTTGATCTGAATAAGTTGACACCTACTGAAATATCTTTGCAAATGGCTGATAAATCAACTGCTATACATATGGGTATTTGTGAGGATGTGCCTGTGGTGGTTGCAAACGATCCTATTTTAACTGACTTTGTTATTCTTGATATTCCCGAGGCGATAGTATGTCTATTATTCTTGGAAGACCTTTTTGAATACTGCAGGGGCTGTTATTGATTGCAACAAAGCCAATGTCACTTTTCATGTTAATGGTAATGAGCATACGGTACACTTTTCGAGGAAACAACCTCAAGTTCATAGTATCAATTCTATTGGAAAAATTCCATCGATTATTTTTGGAGGTTTTGAATTTCCTCTTCCTACTGTCAAGAAGAAATATGATATTCTTATTAATTATTGGGGATGTGCATATCTCCGTTGAGGTAACATAGTGTTATTCGAAATTTCTCCGGTTCCATGTTATTCAGAATGAGTTTGTTAACAAGACCTGATCAACCTTGTTAGTGGCTTCCTTTTGATGAGCATGAGATGGATGAAACTAGAAGGCACAACCTTCTATACCCTCTTTCTACTTTCTGTTATTTAGTTGAAATAAAGTAAAAATAGTATTTTTCTGCATTTTCTAATTTATCCGTGCAATATAAAAATACCCCGAAAATAAAAGTTCTCCAAATGCCCTGAAAATGGATATGATTTTTTTCTGCTATATTTGAGAATATCTGGCACTGAGAACACAGCAGGAGGGGCAAGCACCTGGCCACGAGGGTGGAGGGCACGCCCTACCCCCTGGGCGCACCCCCTGCCTCGTGGGCCCATGTTGGCTCCCCTCCACTTATTCCTGCACCCATACACTTCTTCTTCCTCCCAAAAAAATCACTATCCAACTCAAGCACGAGTTCTAGCTCATTTTGCTGCGATTTTCGATATCCTTGCTCAAAGCACCTCTCACAAAACTGCTTGGGGGGATTGTTCCTTGGTATGTGACTCCTCCATTGGTCCAATTAGTTTTTGTTCTAATGCTTTATTCATTGCAAATTTGTGCTGCCTAGGTGACCATGTTCTTGAGCTTGCATGTCAAATTTATATGGTTCCAAGTAGTTCTAATGCTTGATATAGGCTCTAGGCACTTGTAAGAGTAGTTGCTATCAATTTTGTTGAGCTTGGTTCACTTTTATTTGAAGTTACTAAAAATTTCAGAATTTTTCAGAAAATAATGAAGAGATTTTTAGGGGCTCATCGAGTCAAGCTTCGAAGGAGAAGCAAAGTGAAGAAGCACAGAGGCCCAAATATAATTTGCCTCGCACAGCGGAGGTTCGACCGTGTGAATGGCCTTCCAATGATTTCTTGAGAGCAGCTAGGATTTATGACGATTTTTATGAATTGGCTGAGAATGCAGGCCTCACCGACTTCCTCCGCGACCAACGCAATCAGTATCTCTTACTCACCAATACTTTTGTGCAAAACTTCTACTATTATCCTAAGGAAACACCTCCTTCAGTAGAGTTTCATTTATATGATGTTGTCAAGAAGATGCCACTAGATGAATTTTGCAAGGTTTGCAAAATACCTTTTGAGGGTAGTTTAGATGAACCACATCGTGAAGATGTGGATGGGTTTATTGGCACTATTACTCTAGGGGAAACTAGGAAGGTTTCCGATGCAAGAATCACTAGCATACATTTTCCTGTTTTATGCTACTTTGCCTTATTTGCTAGTCGTTGCTTAATTGGTCACGGAAACTATGGAAACCTTAGTGTTCCTGATATTATCATTTTGTTCCATGGTTTGTTCTGCGATAACACTGTTAGTATGGGCGGTATTATTGCTAAACGGTTAAGTTTGAACCGTACAAAGGGCCCCATCTTTGGAGGTATTTATGCTTCGCGCCTTGCTGCATGTTATGACATACCCATTAGGCACTATGAAAAAGAAGAAAAATTGCTGCCCAATGCTTATTTAGATTATAAGAGTACGGTAGTGCATGACTTTATTGTTAAGAATAGGGAAGGACCTCTTAAATACAAATTGTTCTTTGATAAACATCACCCTGAGACTATTACCTTGCCTGCTCCTTCCTTATTTGATTTATCTGCAGGTCTGTATCTCGCTCCGCTGGCGGCCATTCACGCCTACCGGAACCCTACTTCAGCCACAGAACCGGAACCACAATTTGAGCCTCCACGGCAATCTAACTACCAGTGGGATCCGGAGATGATTTCCAACCGATGTGCAATCGAGTCTTCCTCATCTCGATGCGACCCGGCTACAACTACGGATATCCGCCAGGCCATCCATGGCAATAAACCAACTTAGGCCAAAAGCCTAAGCTTGGGGGAGTACATATTTCCCACCGACATTACATTTATGTTTACACACCCATTGCTAGATGTCGGTGCTCATACTCTTTCTCTGTAATATCCATGCTAGTTTATTTTCCTTTTTCCTGCTTTCTTCTGGTGTGTTTGATAAACCTTAAGAAAAACCAAAAAAATTAGTTGTAGCTTTTAGCTAGTTTACTTTTCTTGCTATAGTAGTAATAATTAAAAAGATAACCCAAAAAAATTTCATGTTCTTCTTTTGCTTGTTGGGAGCTTTCCCGCGTAAATAGTTTTATTTCTTTTCTTTTCTTTGGGGGTCGATAGGAGAAGACCATGATTAAATTGTTGAAGTGGCTCTTATATGCATTATTGTTGATTTAACCAAGAGCCCATATTGCCTTGTCTTCTCCTGTTTATTGAATGCTCGCAGATTCCAGCTTAGTCCAATGCACGTGCACCCTTATTATTTTCACTTCGTTTGGTCGTGCAAGTGAAAGGCAATAATGACGATATATGATGGACTGACTGAGATGAGAAAAGCTGGTATGAACTCGACCTCTCTTGTTTTTGTAAATATGATTAGTTCATCGTTCCTGATTCAGCCTATTATGAATAAACATGTTTGCAATGACAATTAGAGATCATAGTTGCTTGTGCCATGCTTGATTAGCTATGAGTTATAATGGTTTACCATGCGTGCCAACATGCTATTAAAATGGTTGTGATGTGGTATAGTGGGGTGGTATCCTCCTTTGAATGATTTAAGTGACTCGACTTGGCACATGTTCACAAATGTAGTTGAAACAAATCAACATAGCCTTCACGATATTTATGTTCATGGTGGATTATATCCTACTCATGCTTGCACTCAATGTTTATTAATTTTTAATGCATGTTCATGACTGTTGTCGCTCTCTAGTTGGTCGCTTCCGGTCTTTTGCAAGCCTTCACTTGTACTAAGCGGGAATACTGCTTGTGCATCCAATCCCTTAAACCCCAAAGTTATTCCATATGAGTCCACCATACCTTCCTATATGCGGTATCTACCTGCCGTTCCAAGTAAATTTTTATGTGCCAAACTCTAAACCTTCAAATGAAATTATGTTTTGTATGCTCGAATAGCTCATGTATCAACTAGGGTTGTCCGTATCTTCCATGCTAGGCGGGTTATTCTCAAGAGGAGTGGACTCCGCTCCTCACTCCACGAGAAAATGGCTGGTCACCGGGATGCCCAGTCCATGCTTTATGCAAACTAAATCAAAATAATTGCAAACAAAACTCCCCACAGGACTGTTGATAGTTGGATGCACTCGTTGTTTCGAGCAAGCCATGGATTGATGCTTGTTGGTGGAGGGGGAGTATAAACTTTACCATTCTGTATGGGAACCGCCTATAATGTGTGTAGCATGGAAGATATCACCATCTCTTGGTTGTTATGTTGACAATGAAAGTATGCCGCTCAAAATATTATTTATCTCTATTTCAAAATCGAGCTCTGGCCCCTCTACAAATCCCTGCTACCCTCTGCGAAGGGCCTATCTATATACTTTTATGTTGAGTCATCACCCTCTTATTAAAAAGCACTAGCTGGAGAGCGCTGCTGTCATTTGCATCCATTACTATTAATTTATATTGGGTATGACCATGACTGGATCTCTTTTACCATGAATTACAATTTTAGTCAATCCTTGATCTTTAAAGGTGCTCTGCATTTATGTTTTGCGGTTTCAGAAAGGGCTAGCGAGATACCATCTTATTATATCATATCATGATTGTTTTGAGAAAGTGTTGTCATCCGAGATTTATTATTATGGCTCGCTAGTTGATTATGCCATTGATATGAGTAAACATGAGACCTGAGAGCTATTGCAAATGTGGTTAGTCATAATCTTTGCTGAAAACTTGAATGTTGGCTTTACATATTTACAACAACAAGAGCAAACAGAGTTTGTAAAAGTTTTTCTTTATCACTTTCAGTTTATCAACTGAATTGCTTGAGGACAACCAAAGGTTTAAGCTTGGGGGAGTTGATACAGAGGTTTAAGCTTGAGGGAGTTGATACGTCTCCGTCGTATCTACTTTTCCAAATACTTTTTCCCTTGTTTTGGACTCTAACTTGCATGATTTGAATGGAACTAACCCGGTCTGACGCTGTTTTCAGTAGACTTTCCATGGTGTTATTTATGTGCAGAAACAAAAGTTCTGGGAATGACTTGAAGCTCCACGGAACATCTATTTGGAAAATAAGAAAAATACTGGAAGAAAAATCCATGTCAGGGGGCCCACATCCTGTCCACGAGGGTGGGGGCGCGCCTGCCCCCCCCCCCCCCAGGGCGCGCCCCTACCTCGTGGGCCCCCTGACGCTCCACCAACCTTAACTCCAACTCCATATATTCACTTTCGGGGAGGAAAAAATAAGAGAGAAGGATTCATCGCGTTTTACGGTACGGAGCCACTGCCAAGCCGTAAAACCTCTCGGGAGGGCTGATCTGGAGTCCGTTCGGGGCTCCTGAGAGGGGGATTTGTTGCCGTCGTCATCATCAACCATCCTCCATCACCAAATTCATGATGCTCACCGCCGTGCGTGAGTAATTCCATCGTGAGGCTTGCTTTGGACGGTGATGGGTTGGATGAGATCTATCATGTAATCGAGTTAGTTTTGTTAGGGTTTGATCCTAGTATCCACTATGTTCTGAGATTGATGTTGCTATGACTTTGCTATGCTTAATGCTTGTCACGAGGGCCCGAGTGCCATGATTTCACATCTGAACCTATTATGTTTTCATGAATATATGTGAGTTCTTGATCCTATCTTGCAAGTCTATAGTCACCTACTATGTGTTATGATTCGGCAACCCCGAAGTGACAATAATCGGGACCACTCCCGGTGATGACCGTAGTTTGAGGAGTTCATGTATTCACTATGTGTTAATGATTTGGTCTGGTACTCTATTAAAAGGAGGCCTTAATCCTTAGTTTCCATTAGGACCCGCTGCCACGGGAGGGTAGGACAAAAGATGTCATGCAAGTTCTTTTCCATAAGCACGTATGACTATATTCTGAATACATGCCTACATTACATTGATGAATTGGAGCTAGTTACATGTCACCCTATGTTATGATCATACATGATGAACCGCATCCGGCATAATTCTCCATCACCGATCCAATGCCTACGAGCTTTTCATATATTGTTTTTCGCTTATTTACTTTTCCGTTGCTACTGTTACAATCACTACAAAACACCAAAAATATTACTTTGCTACCGTTACTTTTGTTACCGTTACCACTACTATCATATTACTTTGCTACTAAATACTCTGCTGCAGATACTAAGTTATCCAGGTGTGGTTGAATTGACAACTCAACTGCTAATACTTGAGAATATTCTTTGGCTCCCCTTGTGTCGAATCAATAAATTTGGGTTGAATACTCTACCCTCAAAAACTGTTGCGATCCTCTATACTTGTGGGTTATCAAGAATGTACACAGATTCCTCAATCAGGAAGATATGCCTTGGGTGAAGTTAGTATGGGAAGCCCACTATTCTTCTGGCCCTCCGTTGGATAAAAGGGAGGGATCTTTTTGGTGGAAGATGCATATAAACTTACAGCCTACTTACTACAAGCCTGCACATGTGTAGTTCAGTCGGACAACTCTATTCATCTATGGCTAGATCCTTGGGCAGGGGACACAATTCATCATAAGTTTTCACAACTGCACTCATTCTCTATATCTGATACTGTTACCATTGAGAGTTTTGCTAGCAGATCAAACTGGATTGAAAATTTCCATCTGCCTCTGTCTACTCAAGCCCACGAGTAGTTCTTACAACTGGTAGATCTCATCCCTTCTTTGAACCCCTCGGCAAAGATAGTTGGTTATGTGTTTGGACCAGAAGAATAATTACTCTTCGATGAAGATGCATAAGCATTTGATGGGAAATCATGAAGATCGAATCTTTTTCATAAGCATCTGGAGCAGCTCCAGTGGGCTCAAGCATAAGATTTTCTTCTAGCTAATAGCGCATGACAAAGTGAACACTAGGAACATGTGTTAATAAAAAGGGGCATGAACCTGGATAACAAATTTTGCGCAAACTGCAATGAACAAGCTGAGGAAACACTTTTGCATCTACTCTGCAACTGTCTGTTTGCATAGAATTGTTGGAACTCTTTGATCCCAAATAAAAAGAGAGGCATTTCAGTTTATGAGGAAACCTTCCTAGCCAAAGCTGAATTACTATCTCACTTTGGTTTAGAAGTGGCTATGCTAGGGTGTTGGAGCATGAGGAATGGGAAGGTCTTCAAACATTCAACCCACGGTCCAAAATTGGAGATTTACGCTCAAACAGGAGCTCAAGTTATTTGGTTTCAAGATCAAGAGCAAATTCACAGCAGAGTTCCAAGCTTGGCTAGGCCACACTTTCTAATTACGTGATGGATCAGATCCCCAAAACTGGTGTTGGATAATCCGCTCTTACGGTCTTTAGGGGTAGATTTTTATAACTTATTTTCACTCACCTATTCTTCTGAATTATATGTACCTGCATCTTTTCTCCTTACCCCATGTAACATACTTTTTTATTTTAATGCTTAAAAAAAGACAAGGGAGTGAAAGCAAGACACGGAGAATCAATAAGTATTGTTATGGGTGTGGTGATCTTTTCTCTTGGGCGCAAATTGTCCGAAAAGAGTTGACAAAGAAGGAGAAAACTAGGGAAGACACACAAAATTGTACCACGAGGACTACAAAGCTGGTGGTGGATTCACATATTCGTGTATACGTGGGTGTTCAAAATGACAAAACAAAATCAACATGAAGGGAAGAATTATCGGTTACCCTAGGACGCGGCTATTCTTAGGAACAGAGGGAGTATCATATTAAAAGTAACTGCCCAAGTGTTTTCTTTTGGAAAACTAGCAATTGTGGGGGTATCGATTTTATTTCCTTTTGAAAGTAATGTTCTGTTTATATGACAGGAACAAAGTTAGGGTGTAACAATACCCATATTTTTCTCTTTATTATGCTGAAGTGTTCGAATTTTACGAAAGTATTGTTCTGATCCCGAGCTCATGTGAGCTTGGGTGAACAGTAAGAAAACTAAAATTAATATATCCCACATTGATAAATGTTTCATTGCTTGCAAAATTTAATGTCATTTGTGGAAAACGTGGCAAAAATAAAATAAAATTGATACTCCAAAAATAACATTTTGGAGCATACATTTTTTTGCCACGTCTTCCACAAATGTCATCTAGTGATGAAATTTTGCATGCAATCAAAACATTTGTCAATGTTTAACCTAACAAAATCAGTATTTTTGGATTTATTTTTTCCTTTTTATAGACATATTTTAGAGTGTAGATTCACTTATTTGCTCCATGTTTAGTTCATATTGAAATCTCTAAAAAGACTTATATTTAGGAACGAAGGGAGTTCAATTTATAAGCACATGTGCTGAAAAGAATAAATAATGGACAAGAAAGGCCCAGGTTCAACTATTGCTTCCACATCGTTGTCATCCGCCCACTATCGCTTCCCGACCCACCGAAAAGAGCAGAGTATTATTTTTCGCCGCCGATTCTTGGATGTGTAGGCCATCATCACCTACCCGACGAATCCAAGCCGATGGAGGATGAACGCCAAGATCAGCATGGCAATAGCAAAGATGAAGATTTTCAAAGCTGAAGGCAGTCACGCTATTGAATGATGAAATGCTTTATTTTCTGCTTGCCTTAGTGGTGGTTAGTGATTAGAATAAAAAAATATATATCACAGACACATGATGCCAGAATATTTTCACAAAAAAAAACATGATGAAAGAATAAACAGTGGTACAAGAAAGGTGCAGATTCGAGTAGCTCTTCGTCCGACGGTGCTTCCACAGTGTCATCCGCCCACCAATTCTATCAAGTTGTTACTATTTGTTGCTGACTCTCGGATGAACAGCATGGTTGGGCATCATGGATGTTGAGATCATCACCTATGCGATGATGAATCCAAGCTAATATGCAGAGTGAATGCAGAGGGAAAATTTCCCAAATATGTTTTTAAAGTGTATAAAAAATGCAGTGCAAGAACTATTAAAAAATCATACAATTTTTAAAAATACGTATGATTTCTAAATACATGAACGTTTTCTGAAATAATCAACATTTTTCTAAACGCAATATTTTTTAAAAACAAACGATTTTTTTGAAAATGAGTGCAGTTTTTAAAACGTACAGGATTTTTATAAATATGTTAAAAAATACATTATTACTATTATTCAAATCACCTTTCACACATTTCTCCTAAATATGTTAAATGAAAAAGGAAAGGGCAATCTTAATGGCCCAGCCCATGATTCTTCGCTTAGGCGGAGTAGGAGCACTGACCTAAATGCAAAGTGGAGGATCCGTTGTTCCTTTACTTCAAGTTTTTTTTGCGGGGTAATTAATAAAAATGTATGCAAAGTTTATAGAGTTATGATCAAGAGGCACAAGTTCCTCAATACATGAAATATTAAATTGTTCCAACAAGAGTTGACAAAGAGGGCGGAAACTAGAGAAGGCATACGAAAGAGTACACGAGGACAACAAGGCTGGTGACGGATTTAGATATTTCGCATATACATGGGTGTTCAAGATGACAAAACAAATCAACATGAAGGGAAGAATTTTTGGTGTATCCTAGGACGAGGATGTTCTGATCCCGAGCTCATGTGAGCTCAGGTGATCAGTAAAAATATGGAAAATAAATTTAAAAAATTCTGAATTTTTTCATTGAAAAATGTTTTGATTGCTTGCAAAGTTTGATCATGGGATGACATTTGTGGAAGATGTGGCAAAAAGTTAAAATAACGATGCTCCAAAATGTTTTTCCCGTGATAAAACATTCATCAATGTTTGGTACAATTTTTGTATATAATATTCATATTTTGTTTTTCATTTTACTGCCCACTTTTGGCGTACCCTAACACTTAAGCATAATAAAGAGAAAAATATGGGTACAGGCATCAAATAACTACAGAATGTTGATTCGCAAAAAAACACTATAGATTGTTACACATAACTTTGTTCTTATCCTAAAAGCAGAATATTACTTTCAAAAGGAAATAAAATTGATGCCCGCACAATTGCTAGTTGTCAAAACACTCGGCCAGTTACCTCTAATCTGTTACAGTACAATTTACAAACAAATATGCTGAAAGAATAAACAATGGTTACAAGAAAGACCCAGGTTCAACTATTGCTTCCACATTGTTGTCATCCGCCCACTATCGCTTCCACATTTTTCACCGCGGATTCTTGGATGTGTATGGCATCATCACCTACCCGATGAATCCAAGCCGATGGAGGATGAACGCCAAGATCAGCATGACAATAGCAAAGATGAAGCCTTTCCTGCCTAGGAGGCAGTCCTTCGTCTTCTTTGCCGCTGCGACTCCTCGCTGTGCTCTGCCGATCCACTTCATCATTTTCTCTAAATCTTGTGAAGAGAATGAAGACATGGCATGTTGAGCGTTGGCAGCATCCTCCTTGGACATCTCGATACCGAGCAGCCCGCTCATGTTTGCCATCTCATCAGGGCTCATGTTCTCCACCATGGAGGTAAACATCTGCCACATAGCAGGGTCTGCCATACCAACCATCCCAGGCATATTGGAACCAAAATCTGGAGCAACAGAGATTGTTTCGCTTGATGAAGAGGCAGCCCGAGACATAGTATTTACCAAGCTTTCAGATTGTGTCGAGTTTCGTGCTCCGTCATGTGGTTGTGAAACAGTATGCTCAGTCGCAGTAGTAGAAGAATAATTCTTTTGAGCGCTTGACAGATCAGAACTAACATCTTCTTCTACAACTTCTTCAATGACAACTCCCTTTGGCAGGTTTGTTGTTCCCTCTTGGGTTGCAAGTTTTTCTTGCACCTCTGTCAGAGTTTGAGCGACAGTTTCGTCGTCCGGAGACATCTCACGGGCTTTGCTCAGGTCAGCAACAGCGGCCCGGAGGTCTCCTAGCTCTTTGTACGCCTGACCCCTTCTGTAGTACACCTTGGTAGTGCCCGAGTCATAGCTTAGAACCTCCGAGCCTTCGTTAACGCACTCCTCAAACTCGCCTAGCTTCAGGCAACAAGCCATCAGATTGACGCTGCACTGCAGCCGCAGAGCGCGCCCGGCCGCCGACGGCACGCTGCTCTTCACGCTGTCCCTGGCGAGCCTGTACTTGGCGGCGGCGGCGGCGTACTGCCCACGGCCATGGAGCTGGTTCCCCTGCCGCTTCAGCATCTTGGCGGCGGATATCGCGGACGACGTGTGAGCGTCGGCTTGGGACTTGATGGCGGCGAGCTCCTCGGGCTTGGCCTTGGCGATTTTCTCGGTCATGTCGAGCATCTCCTCTGGCCTCGTTTTGTTCAGCTGTTCGGCGGCCCTCTTGAAGTCGTCGGCCGTCATGTTCTTCATGCTTTCGGTTGCGAGCTTCAGCAGGTCCGGGTTGGACATGAGCTGCCGCTGCATCCTGGCGAGGTCGCCGGCGGGTATGCGTCGCATCTGCTCCTCCGCCACCCTCATCATCTCCGGGTTCATCATGGCGATCCCGACGGGTGGAACCAAGACGTCGCCGATGGATGGATGGATCCACGCGATCGAGGACGAGGCAGCGACCGGGAGCTCGCGGGTTTGGGAACTGGGTCTCGATCGTGTGTGTCTCCCTCCTCGCCCTTTTCTTTTCTTTCCCGTCGCTTCTGATTTGGAGGTTGGTTCGTGTGCTCTCGCTGCAATTTATTGATGGGGGTTTGGGAGGGGAGACGGAAACGGAGTCCGACTCCAATCGGAAAGCGGAATCACTGTACGTACGATTTTGGTTGTCCGACTCTCGTAGCTGGCTTGATTGCTGGCCGATTCCATGGATGGATGGTTTCGATCGTCTGCCGTATAGAAATCGTAGCGCAAAATCCGAAAGCGGCTCTGAACGACGGTCCCTTGCGGTGGACCGTTCTTTCAGATGGGTTTGGGCTCAGATCGCGATTCGCGACCATGGTGGATGTTACAACGAGAATCCTCCCGCGTTGCAGCCTGCTGTTTTTTTTTTCGTAAAGCTGGCAAGAGGGGGAGCATGTTGATTAGTTTTTTTCTTTTCTTGTGAGGACATTGGTCTCTTTTTTTTTTTTGAGATATCACATTGCTCATTCTTAACATAAGCAGATAATTAATTACACGTGCACTGTAACAGGGCACATATATTCTACCTCCATTTCTAAATACAAGTCTTTTTAGTGATTCCAATAAGGGACTACATACGGAGCAAATGAGTAAATCTATACTTTAAAATATGTCTATATACATACATATGTAATTTGTATTGAAATCTATAAAAAGACTTATATTTAAAAACGGAGGGAGGGTTCATGTTGTTAATGTGGTATGTTAGCCCATAATATACCTGCCCATATTGATGTGGTTGTGTAAAAAATACATTTCATATGCTAAACACTTATTTGTGTTTATTTTCACAAAAAAAGTTATTTCTGTTTCCCTCAACTCTTATGGATCAAGTGTTGGCAAGATTAAGGATCATTTCATAGCTTATTGTGATCCAAGATAAGTTCAATTCCATAATTATGTTGATGCCATCAAAAGGGGACTAAGGGATGTGAGGTGAAGCTTTTCTTGCAAAGTGCTTGAATGCCAAACTCCAAAACCCTCAAAAAAATTCATACTTCCTAGCCTATATCTCTCTGTTTTTCAAGTGGTCGAAACCTCCAGCCAGATTCCATTGAGAGCCTCTGAATCTTTTCCATGTTGAATCTTGTACCATTCGGAGCCTTCAACTATATGCCATTCAGAACCTTCGAAGCCGAGGCTGCAGCTTACTGAGTGTCATCTGGATCCTTCGAACCATCTTTTGTTAGAACCTTGCACTTTGTTTGCCTTTCAGTTCAGAGCCTTTGGTCATATTTTGGTCAGATCCTCCAAGTCTTGTTATGAGTTCTGAAGGGATTTCTACATCAACATTCATGCCATTCCAATAATAATTTCTTGTAAATGAGCCCCATAAAATATTTGTTGTAAAACAAACAGATGGTCACATTTTGCTTTTCAGTATTTATGCTGATGATCATACCAGCATGGCAGGTTTATATGGAAAATCTTCAAAATATTCGGACGGATGTATTAATTGTAAGTCATTAAAACACCACCTTTAAAAATATATATGGAAATCTTTTAAGTGTTTGTAAGAATTATTAAATACAACAAAGATTATAGTCGCAATAAAGAGAGATATCAATATTGAAACAAGATACTCCCCGAGGAGATTTTAATATGCTCCCTCTTACCCCATAAGAGGTAAGTGAGGAAATGAACCCCAGTACATGTATTCTAGAAAATGATGAGTTCTACCTAAAATTCATAAATAATTAATACCAGCATGTGCCAAGTGTCAACGGAGAGAATAACTGCATGGTGAGCTAGTAATGAAACCAAAAATAGAAATAGAGATATTATTAACTACTAGTATTATAACAATTTTCATATTTACTTATGTGCTTTAACCAGACAATAATTTTCTTCGTTATTATATAGGTGGTACCAATACTAATATTTAGCCGCTATATTACTCCCTCCGTTCCTAAATATAAGTCTTTTTTAGAGATTTCAATATAAACTACATACAGAGCAAATGAGTGAATGTACGCTCTAAAATATGTCCATGTACATCTATATGTAGTTCATATTAAAACGGAAATCCCTTTTGGAGCTCAGCCTCCAAATTCAAATTTAAAATTTCATCAAAATTCATATTTTTACATTTAAAAAAAATCTGAAAAAATATAGATATACATGAAGGCATAACACACATGTGTGTAAATTTTCAGTTCAAAATATATTGAAATGAGGGTTGTGCAAACAAGATAAATCTGGAGCTATTTAACACATGATACTATTCATCCTACCAGGCCATGAATTTATCTTTTTTGTATAGGTCGCAACTCAAGGTATTTCATCATGAATTTTTACACACATGTGGGTTACATCCTTACATACGCGCATATGTTTTTCAGAATTTTTTGAACCATAAAAGTTTGAACTTGAATTTTTTAAAAAAGATGGCCTCCATGAAGCTCGGCCTCCAAAACGCCTCTCTCATATTAAAATCTATAAAAAGACTTATATTTATGAGCGGAGGGAGTAACAAAAACAGTTGACTCGTATCATTTGGGACCATCTTAAAAGAGCTTGTCTGTAAAATCATAGCCATCAAATAGCCTATAAACCAATGGGTGATTTGTATATGCAATTGTTGCGATTGTAAGATTGCATCACTTCTTGTGTTCTTCGAAAGATCGATACAACACATGGTATACTATGTTTAATTTTGCTACGATGCAACATTTGAGAGTTTCGTTGCATCTTCTCGGCTCTCCATCTAGCTGTTGACGAATCTGCAGTTTCTCCTAACCTGGCCGGCGGTGCCGGTGAGAGGATTAATGTTGCCCATCTTCACCATCGCCTTGACGAAGTCGCTCCGGAAGAGCGCGGGGTTGGCGCTGTACTGCCGCACCAGCGAGTCCTGCGACCCTCCGCTGAAGAGCTCCTGATCCGAGCGGAACAGGCCGCGGTGAGCCATGAGGTTCTGGTAGTAGGCGGTGTCGAAGGCCCTGGGGGTCTGCACGTCCAAGGGCGCCAGGTTGTTGTCCCCGCCGGAGAGGGGGCAGGTCCGCTGCTGCCGCCTCGCGAAGGTCGCGTCCATGTTGGAGTTGCCGTAGATGCGGTCGCGGAAGGTGGTGCAGCGTGCCTGCCCGACGGTGTGCGCGCCGGACAGCGCCGTCATGTCGGTCGGCGAGAGCCCTTGCCTCGCGAACATGGAGATGAGCGTGGCGAGGCTGGAGTTCACCGAGGGAAGGTTAAAGTTGGCGAGGGACTGGCTCGCCGTCGTCGAGTCGCGCCGGCCGAGCGGCACTGCCCAGGTCGGCCCGTGGAGCTACAGATTCCAGAACAAACAAAGCAGACACATTAATAAGATTCTAAAAATGGAAATTAGTAAGTTGTGTAATGAGCAGAGTACTCCGGGAGTCGATGGCTAAGTTTGGCCGGCCGGGACGCACCCCTACACATACGGGGGTTTTACGCGTCTGTTACAGACTCCCTCTCGCTAATTCCCTCGCCAAAAATGCTACATCAACGGATGATCACAGAGAAACTAATACGGATCTAACCCATAATACTAACCCTCCGCCCCCTGATTTTCAGGGGTGGGCCCCGCTTCCCCACTAATGACCCATTATAAACTGCCACGTATTCCCAGCCCCGTAAAACCCCGTTGCCAGTCCGTTGATGTAGCATTGCTCTTCGCTCGCCCCCCAATCTATTTGCTCCACATCATCCTGTACAACGAACCATGTAAAAAAAGCCTGTAGCTCTAGCATTACTGGGACGCACCAGGAACGTTCCGTCGCGCGCCGCGAGCGCGAGGATGTCGGCGCAGGAGACGACGCCGGGGCACGCGGCCTCCACACGCGCCTTGATGGCGTCGATGACCTCGAAGCCGCGCAGGGAGTTGGCGTTCGGGCCGGCGGCCTTCTCGCCGCCAGCGTCTAGAAGAACCGAGCCGTCACAGCCCTGCAGTACATGCATGTCAGAATTATCATGCGAACTGTGAGATACTACGTTATACGTATACTCAGTTATAGACAGTATAGTCAAGTGCGACGAGTCATGAGACATCACCTGGACGAAGCAGTCGTGGAAGAAGAGCCTCAGAAGCGACGCGCCCATCCGCCGGTCCTTGACGACGGCGTGTTTCATCACCGCCCACACGGTGTTCTCCAGGCTCGGGCAGGATCTAGAGTAGAAAGTCGTCGAGAGCTGCGCGTGGGCAACGGAGGAGAGGAGAGAGACGGCGAGCAGGCAGTGCATCAACGTAGGACCAGCCATGGCGATCAAGTTTAGGTTCGTGATATGCGCAGCCAGCTCAGTTCACTCAAGGGAACCTGGTCTGTAGTGCCTGGGGTGTTGTTGGATCGTCCTAGAAAATCTGGATTTCCTCTATTTATGGCTCTTCCGCTGTCCCCCGGGAGTAGAAATTATATGGTAAGAATTAATTATTCGATAATTTCCTCTATTTATGGCTCCAATATTTAGCTTATATGGAGTATCTTCTTTTTCGACGCGTTATATGGTGTATCTTATTATTATTTGTTGTACCGAATAGAGATCTTATATATTTAATGTGTTTTGAGAGAGAAAAGAAATGAGTTATCTTGGTTTTGGTGCAAAGAACAATATCTAGAATAAGATATGGTAACATCTACTTCCACACTAAATATGGTGCCACATCACAAAAAATTAAATGGTGTCCTGAATAAGTTACAGTCCAAGTTGTAAACATTTACGTTATATTCCCATGGGGCATGGTATAAGCCTATGTCAAACATCAGTGAAATAGGACAGATTTGGTCCAAAATGTTTAATGGTATTCAGTTTGGGTTTCAGACTAATTATATTTGGCAAATTTAATGTCGGTTCCAAAAAGATTTCATGACTGTTTTCTATGTAGTTTCCTTGGTGTTTCAGTTTGGTTTCAAATGGTTCATTTGAAATTACTTTTTATTTTGCTTTTACAATTTAGCTGAGATATTATCCTAGATTCTAAAAGGTTTCCCATGTGCCATTTATGTTTCTATAAAATGCCAAATGGTTAGTACTTATGAGAGGTTCAATATACATGACCGATTTGCGCAAGTGCGAACAACTAACACAAACTGCTACCAGGCATAAGCATAGATTGCTCTAACAGAAGGCAAATTTGTATTAGGACAGACTTCTCAGAAAAACAAAACCAGTTGTTATTCAGATCATAAGCTATTCATTTAGTTGCACTATCACCAGACATCTTCTTGCAGTAGCTTGATACAACAATTGTTGCAGTTAAACTTTGGTTCAGTTTCATCAGGCTTAGTTGTGAAATGACGCCAATTTCGTCACTTTAGACAGCTCTTCAGTTAAGTTA
The DNA here is from genome assembly GCA_021605145.1 of Aegilops bicornis. Lineage (NCBI taxonomy): Eukaryota > Viridiplantae > Streptophyta > Magnoliopsida > Poales > Poaceae > Aegilops > Aegilops bicornis. The sequence continues at coordinate 631,669,369 of CM038675.1, read as the reverse complement.
GCAAGAAATAAGCTCAGCTGCGACTCGGCCCAGTTAGTTAGAATCTCTTGGCGCCTTGACCTGATCGTGGGATGGCACAATGCAGCGATTACGGTGGCATGACGTTGACGAGTGGGGACTGATGGGATGGCGGTGCTCATGACCTAGATCGTGGTCTGTTTTTTCATTTTTGTGTTAGAGTTTGTACTCTCTGAATAAAAGGAAAAGAAGCAGAAAAGTTGTAGGTTGAACGCAACGCAAAATACACACATGTACACTATCTTTTCCTCTGCTCCAGCGATCGTCAGTGAACCACAAGGTGGGGTCCGTCCCACATTTGATATCAGAGCCCCCTTGCTCGATCGCCTATGAGGATAACGAGACATAGCAACCCTAAGAAGAGTAGGACAAAGACAGAGAACAACAACAGTGTTGTGGTTGTTCACCAGCGCGTCGTGCACGACACCGTATCAGGTGAGCCGATTTCATCTACATTCTCTCGTTTCACAAAAAAAATTTAGAGAAAAGGCCAGAGCCCGACTTTATAAATAAAGCCACACGACAGCGTCACGAAACCGAAACAGGAAAGAAACCAGCTAGCGAAACATCGCAAACAGTGCACCGAGCAAATAGTTTGAGACCAGCAAAAGAAGAGGGAATACAGGCATCCTGCCATACACGGCGCGCAGGCCGGGAGGGAGAGAGACCTAAACTCCGCAAACAGCAACACCAAGATTAGACGACGGGATCCAGCCCGGAGATGTGGGATGCCGAAGCCCGAATTTTGTCGATGAGCAAGTCCAGGGCATCCCGATCTTCCTCCTTAGTCAATGATCTCCACTGCTGCAATAATATACATGATTTGAAAAGAACGTCAGCAGGCTTAGATGGGAAGATATGTTCAATAGTAAATTTGTTCCTAACAGTCCAAAGAGCCCAGCATAAGGCTCCTGTGCCAACCCAAAACACCCTCTTGGTAACCCCAACCAAAACTTTGGCTAGGTTTGAATATCGGAGAATGAGGAGGGTTCCAAGAAACACCTGTAACCAAGATCGACACAGCACCAAACCAACTTGGCCAAAGACGCAGTTGAAAAAGATGTGATCCGAGTTCTCCAAGGCCCCACAAAGATGACAAAACTCCAAGCCTGGCCCATTGCGCTTTTTAATCTGATCAAGAGAAGGCGACCACGAAAAGGCTTGCCAAAGGAAAATTTTAATCTTAGGAGGGACTTTGGACTTCCAAACACAAGAGAATCTGCTCGAAGGGTACCACCAATAAGTCTAGAATACAACGACTTAACGAAAATCTACCCGAGGCCGAATGAGGCCGGACCACGTAATCGGCCGACTCAAGAGCACGGGAAGAGGCGTAGAGACTTTGCCAATCTTCCAACTCTTCAGGAGACAGGGCCCGACGGAACGCCAGATCCCAGTTATTAGCCACCACCTCCGCGATGGAGATATCCGGATTAGGACAATAAGAAAACAAAACCGGAAAACTAACAGCAAGGGGGGCATCCCCAGACCACCAATCCAACCAAAAGCAGACAACCATCCCATTACCAACGTTAAATTTAACATGTTCCAGGAAAGTAGGTCTGATTTAACAAGGGATTTCCAAAATTGAGAACCGCGACTCGCGGTGGCAAACAACGGGCTGGAATGTGGGAAGTATTTAGCCTTAAGAATCGAAAACCAAAGTGAGTCAGCCCCACTAGTCATAATTTTCCACCACCACTTAATAAGCAAACAAATGTTTCATCACCCGAGTGTTAATAATGCCTAACCCCCCAAGGTTTTTAGGCTTACACATATGTTGCCACTTGACCAACCAATATTTCCGTTTGTTATCCGCGGAATTCCAATAGAAGGCTCCTCTATGATTGTCGAAGCCAACATGCACGCCATCCGTAAGAAGATAGAAGCCCATAAGAAACATAGGGAGAGAGGATAGGCAGGAGTTAATTAGAGCAACTTTGCCAGCATTGGTATTGTATCTACCCCTCCAAGGGAGCACCTGTTACCCACTTTAGCGACCACGGGCGAAGTCTTTAGCATGAAGCATGCCAGGAGAAATAGGGAGGCCTAGATATTTGAAGGGGAAGGAACCCAAGGAGCAGTTAAGAAGCCTGGCCACCCGCAAGGCTTCCCCTCATCCACACCCATCACCGGGACCTCACTTTTAGCGAAATTAATCTTAAGGCCCGAAACAGCTTCGAAACACAGCAGGATGAATTTAAGATTGGCAATACAAGTGTCGTCCAGCTCCACCAAGATAATTGTGTCATCAGCATATTGCAAATGGGAAACAACCTCCGGAAGTAAATGTGGAACCACAGGAGAAATGTTCCCACAACGGGCCGACCTAGAAAGCATGCACGAGAAGGCGTCGGCCACAAAATTAAAAAGAACAGGGGAAGTAGGATCCCCTTGGCGAAGGCCCCTACCATTGGCGAAGAAATTGCTAATGAAACCATTTACCGAAATGGCAGTATGACCACCCGAGACCAACTGCATGGCACGATGAACATAAGCGCCGTCGAAACCTTTAGCAAGAAGGACCTACTTGAGGAAGGGCCAGCTAACCGAGTCATAAGCTTGCTCAAAATCTAACTTAAGGATAATCGCTTTAGATCTCCGAGAGTGAAGATCATGAACAATCTCGTGTAGGGATAGGATACTGTCGGTGTCAAAACCTGCGGATCTCGGGTAGGGGGTCCCGAACTGTGCGTCTAGGCGGATCGTAACAGGAGACAAGGGACACGATGTTTTTACCCAGGTTCGGGCCCTCTCGATGGAGGTAATACCCTACTCACCTTGATTAATATTGATGATATGGGTAGTACAAGAGTAGATCTACCACGAGATCAAGGAGGCTAAACCCTAGAAGCTAGCCTATGGTATGATTGTTGTTCGTCCCCACGGACTAAAACCCTCCGGTTTATATAGACACCGGATAGGTTAGGGTTACACAGAGTCGGTTACAATGGTAGGAGATCTACATATCCGTATCGCCAAGCTTGCCTTCCATGCCAAGGAAACTCCCATCCGGACACGGGACGAAGTCTTCAACCTTGTATCTTCATAGTCTTGGAGTCCGGCCAACAGTAAGAGTTCGGCTATCCGGACACCCCCTAATCCGGGACACCCTCAGTAGCCCCCGAACCAGGCTTCAATGACGATGAGTCCGGCGCATTGATTGTCTTCGGCATTGCGAGGCGGGTTCTTCTCCAAATCCCATATACTTGTCGAATAGTGTCCGGCTTCTGATAAATGTTGCGCTCCTCGGCTTCTGCGCCCAATAATGGCCATCTTCCACGTGTTTGAATGAATGCGAAAAGCCAGGGTATTTTTACAATTACCCCCCTAGCCGCGCAAATGAGCCGCTTATAAAAGGGGCAAGGATCTAGATCTGAGTCACACCATCCCCCCTTTGCGAGCTTTCATCGGAGCGCCTCTGACCAAAGCCCATTCCATCATGGGACAATCGGACGGCTCCTCCTCTCACGCCTCCCGGCCCCAGCCAGAAATTGGGAGAGATGCTCGATCCCGCATAGCGAGCTAGTTATACTCAAGCCAAGGGATTTCTCCCTCCGCCTTCATGGTTCCGTTCGAGCGGACTTGCCACCTACAAGGGCGGAAAGCAAGCGGAGAGCGTCCCGATCCCTCTAAAGGAGAGCGGGTGTGCTTCATCTCTTATCTAGTAAGAGGACTCGGATTTCCAATCCATCCGCTTTCTCCGGGGCTCTTGGAGTTTTACGGCCTCCAATTGCACCACCTTACTCCGCCTCCATCCTGCACATCGCGGGCTTCGTGGCCCTTTGCGAACTATTCTTGGGCGTCGAGGCTCATTTCAGACTATGGAAGAGAATATTCTGCCTAGTACCCCGTTCTCATGAGGGGTCAATATATCAAGTGGGCGGAGCCGAGCTATGGCGCATCGCCGGGACCGGATACCTATCCGAAACCCCAAAGAAGGCGTCCGAAGACTGGCCTTCGGAATGGTTTTATATGGAGGACGTCCCGCTGCCGGATCCTATTCGGATCGGCCTTCCGGAGTTCAGCAATGCTCCTCTGAAGAAGCGCCTAAGCTGGCGCCCTCGGAGCCCCCGGAGAGAAGATGACCGGGATGTCCGTTATTTGATGAGCCGAATAAGGTTACTGGCTCATGCCGGATTGACCATGACAGGAGTCATGTCAATCTGCATTATGAGGGGAGTGCAGCCGCTCCAATACAGGGGCCACCCCATGTGGGACTTCAACGGGGAGGACGATGCCACCCGTCATGGCCGCAAAGGGCCAGGATCGGTCACCGAACTGGTGAAGATCTTGTCTGCCATGTACAAAGGAGAGGAGGAGGATTTCCTCCGTGTCAACCCACTGAAGGAGTTTTCTTCGAATAATCCTTGAAGCTGGGTAAGCAAACATCTTTGTGACCTGTCCGATCCATGTTCCCGTAGTTAAATATCTCATTTCATGGTTTTTGCACAGGAACTGCGCCGGACTGTGGAGAAGATACACAGCCCGTCCCCACAAACCGAGGATCCGGAGCGGTCCCTCGATCCGACCTCCGAAGAGGATCCGGATATAACGATGGAGTTGATCGACGGGGTGTTCTACCAACTTAGCATCGACAACACTTTGGTAGCCATTACGGCCGATTACCCCGGAATACTTCCAGCCCCACAGGTAATCTGAGGCCAAGATCCCAAAACCCTGATAATGACCCATCCGTGCTTATCTTTGATCACCGTATACCAATGGTGTTTCGTAGGGGGTTCCTTCGAGGCGGGAAGCCGAGCCTGCGGCGGCTGGCCAACAAGGGGCAGCGCGGCCTCGCAGGTTAAAAAGAAGTGCGGTCCAGATCGAAACTCCGCCGCAACGGTATAGCGTGTCACCATACTCCCCGGATTGATTCCTGGAAGGCATACTAATGCTGATGCTCTTTTCAGGAAAAAGAGCGCTCGCCGGATTGAGTCCAGAGAGATTGCCAATCGAACCTTCACCGGCCAAGCTTCAAAGCCGGGTCCGGAGGCTGAGGCGAGCACGAGACGTGCGTCGGATGCTCCTCCGACAGAGGATGCCGACAGGTTGTCCGCCACCAACTCTGAGGTGGAGAGCGCCTTGAATCACAGGCGTCGCCGGACAGTTCTTCGTGACGCATGTTTCTCCCAAGAGGCCTTGAATGCCTTTGATTCGGGAGATGCGCACCTCCGTGCCGCTCAAGATGGTCTAGCCAGAGCCACGGAGCAATATGTAAAGGACATACGAGTAAGAAAATCTGACAGTTATATATGCCAGTAGCCCCCGAGACTTAAAATAGTTAGAATAACTGATTTAAGGATCATCTGTTATCTGAGATCTTCTGTAAAAGAATACCCGACTGTCCCGAGCTTGAAGAGTGCAAGGCCCAACTTGAGGCCGCACTAGCCGCCATAGGGGAGCTACAGAGGCCCCTCCGTAATATATGATGTTAAAAATAAATAGTTTATAAAGTGCGGCGGTGTGTAAATCTGACCAAAACATTGCAGATGGCTCCGGACTAGATCCGGACAAGCAACAGCTCTTACGCCGATTAAAGGCGGCGAGAGCGTGCTTACGAGGGTGCGGCAGAGAAGAATAACCTCCAAGACGCCAACACCAAGCTGGGTGAGGAACTAAAGGACGTTCGTGCCCGGTTGTCCGACTCCGTAAAGGAGAATCGGCGGCTTCGTCAGCGGCATTTTCAAGAAGTGCTTGAGCGAACTTTGAAAAGAGTTCGCGAGGAAGGCCACTAACATAAACATGTATGTAGGTTTGCTCACAGTGTCGCCCCGAGGAGGAGATGCCTAGTTCTTCGGGTGATCTTCTTCCCGAATTATGCCACCTGCATTTAACGAAGTCCCGGCAGGTGATGAAATGCATCGGCCAAGCCTTGTGGCCATCTATCTCCTCGCCGAAGGCATTGGGGAGTGGCGGAGCGGCTTCAAGGAGCACGGCGGCGCTTCCGGCTATGAAAGATATCGGCCTGCCGTCAAAGGCGCCAGGAGGCCTAGGCCATGGTGAAGACGCGGTACACGGTTGTCGACCCAAACCACATGGCCGAGGTCGGACTCTGGGCTGGATGGGATGGAGATCCTCAGAAAGCTTAGTGTACGGCCAAGTAGAATTGGCCGCCAAGTATTCCCAGCAAGATTGTAAATTAGATAGCCTATTAGATGACATTGAGGAGGAATACAATGAGTGAAATTGACTATGTAAAAATATGTCATGAAAAAATGTCTTCTAGCCGGATTGTAGATCGTTTGTCGTAGCGGACCTTTTCGCTTCGACCTCCGGACCCAATCGTCCGGAGTGTGTCCGAATACCTTCGTGGTTATATAAGAACCGTGGTATGCATGGAGACAAGGCGTGGGGGTCATTATTGCTGTATCGCATAAGTGCCCAACTAGTTATGTTATATTACATGGGTAGTAAGAAACATCTTCCGTGGAGAATAGTTCCGTTAAGGGTTCCTTTATTTGGGATGCATGCCCTAAAGTGCATGTCGAAGCTGCTATGAAAGCGTAAAATCATCCGGGGCAGATGGGTAAATAGTTAAAAATCATCTTTCAGTTCACCGACCGAATATTCCCTTAAGAACGCTTAGCTTTCGGCTTCACCCACCGAGGTACACATCCGCTGACCCGGCAGTAGCAATCGCAGAGGTGCTCCTTTACCACCTAGCCGAACAATCGGGAACGTAGGGGTAAGCACAGAGCCAGCAACCCAGCTTGGCCAAAACTTAAGTCATATCGATGCATATAATGGTGAATAAAAGGTACATGCGGAAGTTTAACACATGTGCCGGGCATGAAGCCCGTATAAATAAGCTTCATTAAAGAAGCCCCGAGCATAATAATGGCGCGGACAGCGTCAAGTGTGTCTTGGAAAAAGCGCAAACGAGCCTCTAGAGGCTACAAGAAGAAGAAGGGGGAAGGAGAGAAATAAAAGACAGCAAAAATCAAAAATAAAGAATGCGGACGGAGGAAGGAGACGAACTTGGAGTCCGACACTTAGGCGTAGAATCTTCGTAGACGGGCTGCGTTCCATGGGTTCGGCTCGAGTCGGTTATCCAATGCGTTTCGCAGACGGTATGCTCCGCCGGTCAGGACCTGGTCGATGATGAAGGGACCTTCCCATTTGGGCTTGAGTTTGTCCTTTTTCTTGTCCGGCAGGCGTAGAACTAGTTCCCAACGTTATATGCTTTGGCCCGTACTTCCCTGCTTTGATATCTTCGAGCCTACTGTTGATAGAATGCGGAACGAGCCTTTGCCACGTCACGCTCCTCCTCCAATGCGTCCAAGCTATCCTGCCGATCGAGCTCGGCTTCTCTTTCTTCATACATGTGTACGCGAGGTGAGTCATGTATTATGTCGCAGGGCAAGACTGCCTCTGCGCCGTACACCATGAAGAATGGTGTGAATTCGGTAGTACGATTCGGCGTGGTCCGCAGCCCCCAGAGTACGGAGTCGAGCTCCTCGACCCAGTGCGTGTTAGATTCCTTGAGGGACCGCACTAGTCTGGGTTTAATGCCGCTCATGATTAGACCGTTTGCCCGTTCGACTTAGCCGTTGGTTTGAGGGTGATAGACTGAGGCGTAATCGAGCTTGATGCCCATGTTTTTGCACCATGATTTGACCACATCGGCCGTGAAGTTGGTGCCATTGTCAGTGATGATACTGTGGGGGACACCGTAACGGTGCACTACCCCTGATATGAAGTCTATCACTGGTACGGATTCAGCCATTTTAACTGGTTTGGCCTCTATCCATTTGGTGAATTTGTCCACCATGACCAATAGGTATTTTTGCTTGTGGGTTCCTCCCTTGAGGGGTCCAACCAAGTCAAGCCCCCAGATCGCGAACGGCCAGGTGATAGGTATAGTTTTAAGGGCGGTGGGTGGCATGTGGCTTTAGTTAGCAAAAAGCTGGCAACCGACGCATCGTTGGACTAATATCACGCCCAATATGCGACCCTATCCAAAAGGAACTCGACGGTCCCACCAAGGATAGACCCGCATATTGGAACGCTTTTGCAAGGTGGATATCATTACATCAACATTACATAATACATAGGGATACATACATAAGGCACGAATGCCACAAGAATACAACAACATCACATACAAGATCACCATCCGACTACGGATGAAACATAAACAGAAGCTCAAGCAACATCCACCCTGCTAGCCCAGGCTGCCGACCTGGAACCTATCCCCTGATCGAAGAAGAAGCAGAAGAAGAACTCCAATACAAGCAAACAGCGCTCTCACGTCATGACCATCGCATAACCTGTACACCTGAATCGGTGGTGTAGTAATCAGGAGCCACGAGGACTCAAAGAATCCCATTACCATGGGTATCAAGACTAGCAAAGCTTAATGGGAAAGGAAGGGGTAAAGTGGTGAGGTTGCAGCAGCCACTAAGCAGATATGGTGGCTAACATACGCAAATGAGAGCGAGAAGAGAAACAAAGGAACGGTCGTCAACTAGCAATGATCAAGAAGTGATCCTTAACTCCTACTTACGTCAATCATAACACAGAAACCGTGTTCTCCTCTCGATCAAACCCGAAAAGAGACACTCACGGTTACACACACGGTTGGTGTATTTTAATTAAGATCAACTTCGGGTTTTCTACAACCGGACATTAACAAATTCCCATCTGCCACATAACCGCGGGCACGGCTCTCGAAAGTTTATACCCTGCAGGGGTGTCCCAACTTAGCCCATGATAAGCTCTCGCGATCAACGAAGGATATTCCTTCTCCCAGGAAGACCCGATCAGTCTCGGAATCCGGCTACAAGACATTTCGACAAAGAATAAAACAAGACCAGCAAAGCCGCTTTGATGCGCCAACAATCCCGATAGGAGCTGCACATATCTCATTCTCAGGGCAACACCGGATGAGACATCCCACGAGTAAAACCAAACCTCGAGTTGCCACGAGGGGCCCTTGATCTACTCGGTTCGGGCCAGCACTTAGAGAAGCACCGCCCGGGGCTAAAATAAAGATGACCCTTAGCTCCGGAAACCCAAGGGAAAAAGGGGTAGGTGAGGCAAATGGTAAAACCAATGTTGGGCCTTCTTTGGAGGAGTCTTATTCAAAGCGAACTGTCAAGGGGTCCCATAAATCACCCGACCGCGTTAGGGACGCAAAATCCGGGAACATAATACCGATATGACGGAAACTAGGGCGGCAAGAGTGGAACAAAACACCAGGCATAAGGCCGAGCCTTCCACCCTTTACCAAGTATATAGATGCATTAATAATATAAGATATATTGTGATATCCCAACAAGTAAACATGTTCCAACAAGGAACAACATCTCCATGTTCCAACAAGGAACAAACTTCATCTTCACCTGCAACTAACAACGCTATAAGAGGGGCTGAGAAAAGCGGTAACATAGCCAAACAATGGTTTGCTAGGAAGGGTACAAAAGGTTAGAGGCTGACATGGCAATTTGGGATGGCTTGATAAACATGTAATAGGTAGCGCAGCATAGCGATAGAACGAAGCAACTAGCATAGCAATGATAGTAATGAGATCTAGGGTAGCGGTCATCTTGCCTGAAATCCCGCAAGGAAGAAGAACGAGTCCATGAAGAAGACGAACGGATGAAGCCGAACCAAGCGTAGACGAACGAATCCTCACGATCGCAACGAACGGGAACTAACAAGAAGAAGCACACAACATAGGTAAACACACCACACATGAACAAGACATGATGCACAACAAGCATGATGCATGACAAAGCTAGATGAGGCTACTCATGGCAAGAGATGATGCAAACAAGAGCAACACATCAAAGAAAGTTTAAATGAGGCCGGAAACAACATATAGCAATTCCGGTAAGTCCTCATATGCAAATTTCGAAATTGGTCCAGATCTGAAAAAAATCTTATGTTCAAGTTGTTAAACAGCAAGTTAAGATGCACCATGATGATCTACACGAAATTCTAGTCAAGTTACATATAAAGTTCATTAGATTCGGAGCTACGGCCTAGAAGATATGAGCAAAACAAGTTAAACATGGCATTGATGCAAAATGCATACAAATATCAAGCAAACACCTCACAACAAGGATGCAACAAGATAATATGAAACTACATGCAAAATCAAGCAAGTTTCATATAGAGCACACTCAAAAAGCGAGCAACGGTGCAACACATACACATGAAACAAGTTATAGCAACAATCTGACCAAAACAGCAACTAGGCATATTGCAAGCATCAAGCCAACATGCTACAGGACCTCAATATGAAAACAAAATGCATGGGCATGATGTAAAGGTAAAGCATTACAAAATATGAACACTGAGCTATCTCCAGAAACAACTAGAACATGATCAAAAACACATGGCAAGATTGCAATTAATAACAGTTTCAGACTTTAGCAGAAATAACATCAGGTTGCAATGTTTAGAGCTATCAAACAACATGCTACAGGAACTTATCATGGCAAACAAAAGGCATGGCATGAATCTACTCAAAGCATAGAAGAAAAGTCCTTTAGTGACCATGAGCCAAAATGGATCATAAGATATGATGGCACCCATGTAAACATGGCAAGTTTTATTACAAATTTGAACATGGCAGGAACAACAAGTAGGCATGTTGGTGAGCTTGAACCACTCACCACAGAGAAATACATGGCATGGCAAGGCAACCAACAGTAAGAAGAGATGGCATAGAAGCTATACATGTCAAGAACAACAACATAGCATACAAGAATCAACTACAACAACCTTGGCAAAATTGAATAACATGTAAACAATCTGCCAGGAAACATTTTATAGCAAAAGTAGAGCTCGATTGACTCAAGCTATGACACTCCATAATTGCAAACAAGGGCATGGATGGATATAGAAAGACATGTATAACAAAACATCCTTACTGAAGTATCTCAAAATAAGCATGGATCTCTCTGTAGCATCAAGTTAACATGGCATAAAAATATCAGCAAAACAGGGGCTGAAATCAGCAACATCATGAAGCCTAGTTTGCATGCTTGTTCTAGTCACTATAGAGATCACAAAAATACATGGCATACACCCCTGGAAATATGGCATGTCATATTACAAAACACATGTAGGACTCAAGTTCATAGGGTGCACACAACAATCATGGCAAAAATGACAAAAGTGCATGTTCTGATAAGAATCTGAAACTAACATCACATAGCACTCTTCTAACAGCATTTAGGGCATAAAGATGAGCTGAAATGAAAATGGTGCAATGAGATGAAATGATTTACTCTTCGAGGCGAACAATTTGACATATTACACGCACGAAACGGAGCTACGGATGCAGAGTTATGACATGATGAACATGCACGAAAATAACTGCATGCACGGGGACTTAGACGATTTTCACCTCCGGAAAAAGTCAACCCGGGACGAGACGGACCGGGACGGAGGGATCCGGGCGCGGGGGCGACGCGTTTGGATCGGGGGAGTGGTGGATCTCATCCCACTCCCCAGATCCGGGCGGAGAGGGGTCCGGCGGCGGCTCGCCGGAGTTGGCCGAGGGGAGGTCGGAGGAGGCGGCCGGAGGGGAGGCCGGGCGGCGCCGGAGGAGCTCGGAGCAGCCCGGGCGGGAGGCGCTGGGCGCCCGGCCGGCCGCAAAGGGCGGCGCGGAGGTTGGTCGCCATGGTGGCGGCGGCCGGTGCCGGACGGCGGCGACCGCGGCGGGAACGGAGGCGCGCGGGCGCCGGCGTGAGGACGGCGGCACGCCGGGCGAGGTCGGTGGCGTAGGGCGCAGAGGAGCGAGGCGGCGCGATTGCTCGGGCGCGCCCGGGCGGCGGGGAGGGACGGCCGGGTTCAAGGCTCGCTGGCGACGCTGGGCGGTGGCGCTGACACGTATGGCGCGCTGATTACGCGACGCGCGGCGGTTTCGTCCGGCGGGCGCGGGGATGAATTTTTAGGGTTTCGGGAGGAAGAAGACCCGAATATTGACGGGGGAGGTGTTTAAATAGGCATAGAGGGAGCTAGGAGAGTCCAAATGAGGTGTAGTTTTCGCCCACACGATCGTGATCGAACGACGGAGAGCATGGAAGTGACTTAGATGAGTTTTGGGCCACTTTGGAAGGGGTGTTGGGCTGCAACTCAAAGAGGGCTTTGCGGTTACCCGGTTAACCGTTGGAGTATCAAACGACCTCCAAATGGCACGAAACTTGACAGGCGGTCTACCGGTGCTATACCAAGGCCGCTTGACAAACCTCGGTCCATTCCGAGACCGTTTAATATCCGCACATGAAAAGAGGTAAAAGGGGCGCCGGGAGACATAGGAGTGCCGGATTGCAAAACGGACAACGGGGAAAATGCTCGGATGCATGAGACGAACACGTATGCAAAATGAAATGCACATGATGACATGATATAAAATGCAGATGATGACATGGCAAAGTGCAACACGCAAGCACATGACATGGCAAGGACGGCGAATAGCTGAAGGACACCTGGCGCATCGAATCCGGGGCGTTACAACACTCCTCCACTAACAAGAGATCTCGTCCCGAGATCTTAGGACTGAGACGGAAGAGAAAGAGGAAGAGGTGAAACAAGGATTGAAGAGAGGAAAACAAAGAATCGCGAGCACACGAGAAGAAGAGAGGAACGATGAGAATGACGAGAATCGAAAGCTCACGGAAATAGATAGACTATGAAACAACTCGTTCTAACCGGAGTGGCTAGAATGAGAAAAAGAAACGAATAAGACTGAAAGGATTTAGGCAACACTCCGACTGAACATGGAAGAATAGAACTTGAACTTGAGAGGATGGAATGACACTTGACGACATAAGCAATGCAATGCCTCCGGAAGAATTAAAAGGAAGGAATAAAATGAACTTAGAAGGAAGGATTGAATGGAGTTGTTGAGAAAAATCAACAACGAAAGAATAAGCTTGTTGTGGTCTTATGGACAACATCTCAGAAATTATGAGGTGATAACTGGCCACAAACGGAAATAATTGGATAGCTGAGAAGAACAAAGAAATGCAAAACTCCACTTCAAAAGAATATGGAGAATTAATTACGCTTCAAGATGAGAGAAGAAAAGATACTTGAACTCCGCCAACAAGAATCTTGATGAACTCTTGAAGAAAGAATTAAATCATGAAGAACCACCATGAAGAACTCCGGTAACAAAAGAATGACGAGATAAAATGAAGGAAGAAAGAATAAGATGAGCCTTGCGATTATTTAGATGGAGGTTCCGACGATATGGTCGAGGAAATTTGAACTCCGGAAAAGAAAAGATTAAAACACTTGGAACTAGAATTTATTCATTACGAACAAACTCCGAAGAAAAGGATTACTCACTTTGATGAAATAAGAATAAGATTTATTGTATGCTTATCCTTCATCAAATTAAATTGATGACAAGCAGTGGATTTGGCATGCAACTTATTCTTCTTGAGAAAGGATTGGGAAGTGACATAGCGCCACCTTGAGAAAGTCTTCATGAACCACCGGTAGGATTGGAAAGAACGAATGAAATTTAAATGATAATCAAGGAAAAATAATCTTGAACGAACCACCGTAAGAATTTGGAAATGACTGATGAAAGAGAATGAATCACCGGGAAGAATTAGAACAAGCACGAAGATATTTGAGGGAATTAAAATGCAAGAGAACGAAGAGATCGCGAACTGATTAACGAATGCTTGAACGCAGCACCGGAAGAATATTGAGACGAACGAAGGGGCAGGGATATAGAATAATTGGAGACCGAATTTGAAAACTTGGAACGAAGAAATCTTCCGAAAAGGTGACCTCCGGATGATCGAGAGGGAAAGCAACACCTGAAATACTCTGGATTGATGAAAAGAATTGCACGACTAGAAACAATTAGATAGGATAACATCGAGCTAAGACTGCAAATCTCCGGGAAAACAGACAAGATTTAGAGGAAAAACTCATCTTCGGTCTTCGAATGACGACGAGAAACACCACCAAAATTCTGAGGTACTCCGGGAAAATGAAAAGCAAAGAGGTTGAGCCAACAATGAAATGATTTGAAATTGATCTTGGAAAAGGCAAGTGACTGATGATATTCATTCTTACGTCACACTTGAAAAGAATTTGGGAATAACTCCGGAGAATTAGAAGAGTCGTAAGATCCTCGAAAAGACCTGTGGGTTAGGGCCCACTAAAAGATACACCGCTGGCAAGGATTGTTGAATGATAGATGATGCACCGGAACAATTGAAATATTTGAATGAGGTGACAACCTCAATTAATTGGAACACGTATTTAATCTCCGAGATGTCTTCGAACTCCGGAATGATAAACTGGCGAGAGGCGAACAAGCAGGGAAAACACTTTAACCAAGGAAAAGAATGTGATCAACTTGAAAAAAAAACTTGAATTGAATCCACCGGAAAAGAAAGAGATGAAGAATGACGAACTAGACGAGAAACCACCGGTTGAAACGATTGAGGGAAGACTGAAGAGACTTCGTACGAATGAAATTGATGGTCGAAACAGACTCAAACTCTGGGAGGAAAAAGGGTGGGAGGGCGGGAAAACATAGACAACTTGGAAGGGGAAACCGACGAATATCTTGAAGAGAAAACACCAGTTGAAATCATTGAGGAAAGAAAGCAAAGACTTCCCACGAGTAGGATGGATACTCGATTACGAACTCCGGTTCCGAGAAGAAGAAGGGAGGGCGGGTGGGAAAATAAGACAACTGAGGATTGAACTTGCAAGGATGAAGAGACTCGAGTCGACTTGACGAGAAATGCACCGGGTGAAAAGAGCTGAGGAACAACTACCGGAAAAACCAACTGCGTGATCCTAAAGAAAAATTTGAAGGGGAAGAGAAGTAGTACAAAACACCTACGACAAGATTTCTCACCAGAGCGACGAAGGGGCTGAGGAGTAAAAAGAATTCCTATTCTCCGACATAACTAGACTCAGAAATCAGTTTTCTTCTAGACTCAACAACGGCCAAACTACACGATCAATCAAGGGGGCTCCTAGGGTCGGTCGAGGCTCTGATACCAACTTATCACGTCCAATATGTGACCCTATCCAAAAGGAACTCGACGGTCCCACCAAGGATAGACCCGCATATTGGAACGCTTTTGCAAGGTGGATATCATTACATCAACATTACATAATACATAGGGATACATACATAAGGCACGAATGCCACAAGAATACAACAACATCACATACAAGATCACCATCCGACTACGGATGAAACATAAACAGAAGCTCAAGCAACATCCACCCTGCTAGCCCAGTCAGCCGACCGAACCTATCACCGATCAAGAAGAAGCAGAAGAAGAACTCCAATACAAGCAAACAGTGCTCTCACGTCATGACCATCGCATAACCTGTACCTGCAACTGGTGGTGTAGTAATCTGTGAGCCACGAGGACTCAGCAATCCCATTACCATGGGTATCAAGACTAGCAAAGCTTAATGGGAAAGGAAGGGGTAAAGTGGTGAGGATGGAGCGACTAAGCAGATATGGTGGCTAACATACGCAAATGAGAGCGAGAAGAGAAACAAAGGAACGGTCGTCAACTAGCAATGATCAAGAAGTGATCCTGAACTCCTACTTACGTCAATCATAACACAGAAACCGTGTTCTCCTCTCGATCAACCCCGAAAAGAGACACTCACGGTTACGCACACGGTTGGTGTATTTTAATTAAGATCAACTTCGGGTTTTCTACAACCGGACATTAACAAATTCCCATCTGCCACATAACCGCGGCACGGCTCTCGAAAGTTTATACCCTGCGGGGGTGTCCCAACTTATCCCATGATAAGCTCTCGCGATCAATCGAAGGATATTCCTTCTCCCGGAAGACCCGATCAGTCTCGGAATCCGGCTACAAGACATTTCGACAAAGAATAAAACAAGACCAAAGAAGCCGCCTGATGCGCCAACAATCCCGATAGGAGCTGCACATATCTCATTCTCGTGGCAACACCGGATGAGACATCCTACGAGTAAACCAAACCTCGAGTTGCCACGAGGGGCCCCGCATCTACTCGGTTCAAAGCCAGCACTTGGAGAAGCACTGGCCCGGGGGGCTAAAATAAAGATGACCCTTGGGCTCCGGAAACCCAAGGGAAAAAGGGGTAGGTGAGGCAAATGGTAAAACCAATGTTGGGCCTTGCTGGAGGAGTCTTATTCAAAGCGAACTGTCAAGGGGGTCCCATAAATCACCCGACCGCGTTAGGGACGCAAAATCCGGGAACATAATACCGATATGACGGAAACTAGGGCGGCAAGAGTGGAACAAAACACCAGGCATAAGGCCGAGCCTTCCACCCTTTACCAAGTATATAGATGCATTAATAATATAAGATATATTGTGATATCCCAACAAGTAAACATGTTCCAACAAGGAACAACATCTCCATGTTCCAACAAGGAACAAACTTCATCTTCACCTGTAACTAACAACGCTATAAGAGGGGCTGAGAAAAGCGGTAACATAGCCAAACAATGGTTTGCTAGGAAGGGTACAAAAGGTTAGAGGCTGACATGGCAATTTGGGATGGCTTGATAAACAGGTAATAGGTAGCGCAGTATAGCGATAGAACGAAGCAACTAGCATAGCAATGATAGTAATGAGATCCAGGGTAGCGGTCATCTTGCCTGAAATCCCGCAAGGAAGAAGAACGAGTCCATGAAGAAGACGAACGGATGAAGCCGAACCAAGCGTAGACGAACGAATCCTCACGATCGCAACGAAACGGGAACTAACAAGAAGAAGCACACAACATAGGTAAACACACCACACATGAACAAGACATGATGCACAACAAGCATGATGCATGATAAAGCTAGATGAGGCTACTCATGGCAAGAGATGATGCAAACAAGAGCAACACATCAAAGCAAGTTTAAATGGGGCCGGAAACAACATATAGCAATTCCGGTAAGTCCTCGTATGCAAATTTCGAAATTGGTCCAGATCTGAAAAAATCTTATGTTCAAGTTGTTAAACAGAAAGTTAAGATGCACCATGATGATCTACACGAAATTCTAGTCAAGTTACATATAAAGTTCATTAGATTCGGAGCTACGGCCTAGAAGATATGAGCAAAACAAGTTAAACATGGCATTGATGCAAAATGCATACAAATATCAAGCAAACACCTCACAACAAGGATGCAACAAGATAATATGAAACTACATGCAAAATCAAGCAAGTTTCATATAGAGCACACTCAAAACGGAGCAACGGTGCAACACATACACATGAAACAAGTTATAGCAACAATCTGACCAAAACAGCAACTAGGCATATTGCAAGCATCAAGCCAACATGCTACAGGACCTTAATATGAAAACAAAATGCATGAGCATGATGTAAAGGTAAAGCATTACAAAATATGAACACTGAGCTATCTCCAGAAACAACTAGAACATGATCAAAAACACATGGCAAGATTGCAATTAATAACAGTTTCAGACTTTAGCAGAAATAACATCAGGTTGCAATGTTTAGAGCTATCAAACAACATGCTACAGGAACTTATCATGGCAAACAAAGTCATGGCATGAATCTACTCAAAGCATAGAAGAAAAGTCCTTTAGTGACCATGAGCCAAAATGGATCATAAGATATGATGGCACCCATGTAAACATGGCAAGTTTTATTACAAATTTGAACATGGCAGGAACAACAAGTAGGCATGTTGGTGAGCTTGAACCACTCACCACAGAGAAATACATGGCATGGCAAGGCAAACCAACAGTAAGAAGAGATGGCATAGAAGCTATACATGTCAAGAACAACAACATAGCATACAAGAATCAACTACAACAACCTTGGCAAAATTGAATAACATGTAAACAATCTGCCAGGAAACATTTTATAGCAAAAGTAGAGCTCGATTGACTCAAGCTATGACACTCCATAATTGCAAAAAAGGGCATGGATGGATATAGAAAGACATGTATAACAAAACATCCTTACTGAAGTATCTCAAAATAAGCATGGATCTCTCTGTAGCATCAAGTTAACATGGCATAAAAATATCAGCAAAACAGGGCTGAAATCAGCAACATCATGAAGCCTAGTTTGCATGCTTGTTCTAGTCACTACAGAGATCACAAAAATACATGGCATACACCCCTGGAAATATGGCATGTCATATTACAAAACACATGTAGGACTCAAGTTCATAGGGTGCACACAACAATCATGGCAAAAATGACAAAAGTGCATGTTCTGATAAGAATCTGAAACTAACATCACATAGCACTCTTCTAACAGCATTTAGGGCATCAAGATGAGCTGAAATGAAAATTATGCAATGAGACGAAATGATCTACTCTTCGAGGTGAACAATTTGACATATTACACGCACGAAACGGAGCTACGGATGCAGAGTTATGACATGATGAACATGCACGAAAATAACTGCAGGCACGGGGACTTGGACGATTTTCACCTCCGGGAAAAGTCAACCCGGGACGAGACGGACCGGGACGGAGGGATCCGGGCGCGGGGGCGAAGCGTTTGGATCGGGGGAGTGGTGGATCTCATCCCACTCCCAGACGGGCGGAGAGGGTCCGGCGGCTCGCCGGAGTCGGGCCGAGGGAGGCCGGAGGAGGCGGCCGGAGGAGGCCGGGCGCCGAGGAGCTCGGAGCAGCCGGCGCGTGAGGCGCTGGGCGCCCGCCGCCGCCGGGCAGGCGGCGGCGCTGGAGGCCGGTCGCCATGGTGGCGGGCGGCCGGTGCCGGACGGCGGCGACCCGGCGGGGAACGGAGGCGCGCGCGCCGTGGAGGACGGCGGCACACCGCGAGGTCGGTGGCGAGGGCGCAGAGGAGCGAGGCGGCGCGAGCCTCGGGCGCGCCCGGGCGGCGCGAGGGCTGCCGTGGGCCTCGCGGGCCTGGCGACAAGGCGGCGGCGCTGACACGTGGCGCCAAGGCTGATTAAGCGGACGCTGGCGGTTTCGTCCGGGCGGCGGACGAACCCCGCGGCGCGATGAATTTTTAGGGTTTCGGAGGAAGAAGACCCGGATATTGACGGGGGAGGTGTTTAAATAGGCATAGAGGGAGCTAGGAGAGTCCAAATGAGGTGTAGTTTTCGCCCACACGATCGTGATCGAACGACGGAGAGCATGGAAGTGACTTAGATGGGTTTTGGGCCACTTTGGAAGGGGTGTTGGGCTGCAACTCAAAGAGGGCTTTGTGGTTACCCGGTTAACCGTTGGAGTATCAAACGACCTCCAAATGGCACGAAACTTGACAGGCGGTCTACCGGTGCTATACCAAGGCCGCTTGACAAACCTCGGGGCATTCCGAGACCGTTTAACATCCGCACACGAAAAGAGGTAAAAGGGCGCCGGGAGACATAGGAGTGCCGGATTGCAAAACGGACAACGGGGAAAATGCTCGGATGCATGAGACGAACATGTATGCAAAATGAAATGCACATGATGACATGATATAAAATGCAGATGATGACATGGCAAAGTGCAACACGCAAGCACATGACATGGCAAGGACGGCGAATAGCTAAAGGACACCTGACGCATCGAATCCGGGGCGTTACAACTATGTCCTGCGCATCTGCCCGGGCCGTCGGCCAATAAAATCCTGTACGGAAGGCCTTGCCTACAAGGGCCCAGGCTGCGGCGTGGTGCCAACCCAGTCCAGCATGAATTTCAGCCAGGAGGTTTCACCCTTCCTCTTCAGAGATACACCTTTGAATGACTCCGGTAGTGCTTTTCTTATAAAGCTCTCCCTCATGGACTTTATAGGCTTTAGAGCGCCGTACTATGCAAATGAGCCTCATTTTGGTCTTCGGGAGTTCCTGCCTAGTTAGGTAGGCTAGGAATGGTTCCGTCCACGGGCGATAACCGCCATTATTTCGTGAGCGTAGGGTGTTATCTCGGGGCTGAGCCTCCGGTTTTGTCGAGTGTTGGCGTCAGCGGTGCGGTTGGGTCCGGATTGTTATTGCGGACTCCCTTCCCATAGTACGGATGGCTTGAACAGCTGTTCCGTAAAGATATTGGGTGGGACGGCATCTCGCTTTGCACCGATGCGTGCCAATATATCTGCCGCTGGTTGTTATCCGGGCTATATGATGAAATTCGAGCCCTTCAACTGCGTGACATTTTTAGGACCGCATTGCGGTATGCTGCCATTTTAGGATCTTTGGCGCCAAAGTCTCCGCTTATTTGAGATATTGCGAGGTTTGAATCCCTGCGCACCTCTAGGCGTTGAATGCCCATGGAGATCGCCATCCGGAGGCCGTGCGTATGGGCCTCGTATTCGCCGCGTTGTTGGAGTCCGTATACATTATCTCAAGGACGTATTGGACTGTGTCCCGGTTGGGGACGTCGAGACGACGCCGCCCCCAGGCCAGCCAACATTTTGGAGCCGCCAAAGTGCATGATCCAATTGAGTATGCGCCCGTACTCTTGAGGGAGTTCGGCTTTAGTCCATTCGCCACGAAGTCGGCCAAAACCTGCGACTTAATAGCTCGTCGTGGCTTATAAGTTATGTCGAATGGGAGGAGCTCTATGGCCCATTTAGCAATCCGCCCGTCGCGTCGCGGTTGTTTATAATGTCATTAAGAGGTACTTGAGGCTACCGTTATCGAACACTCTTGAAAGTAGTGTCGCAGCTTCCGGGATGCCATGAACACCGCGTATGCTATATTTTGATAGTGTGGGTACCGAGACTTGCATGGAGTTAGGACAGTGGACACATAATAAACCGGTTTTTGAATAGGGAACCAGTGTCCGTCCGTTTCTCGTTCGACAACGAGCACCGCGCTAACAACTTGATGTGTTGAGGCGATGTATAATAGCATTAGTTCGCCCACGTTGGGCGCGGCCAGGACCGAATTTGTTGCCAAAATGGCCTTTATTTCTTCGAGTCCGGCCGTGGCGGCATCCGTCCACTCGAAGTGTTCGGTGCAGCGGAGGAGGCGGTAAAGAGGTAATGCCTTTTCTCCTAAACGGGAGATAAAGCGGCTTAGAGCCGCTACGCATCCCGGCCAATTTTGTATTTATTTGAGGTCTTTTGGAATATCCAATTGTGACAGAGCTCGAATCTTGGCTGGGTTTGCTTCAATTCCTCTACCGGACACAATGAAGCCCAGAAGCTTTCCAGTTGGAACGCCGAAGACGCATTTTTCCGGATTGAGCTTGATGTCATATTTTCAAGATTGTCGAATGTGAGCCTCAAGTCGCCTACTAGAGTTTCGACGTGCTTGGTTTTGACGACCACGCCATCTACATATGCTTCCATCGCTTTTGCCGATCTGGTTTGCCGACATGTCTCAATCATGCGCCGATATGTTATACTGGCGCTTTTGAGCCCAAAGGGCATTGTGTTGAAGCGAACGGGCCGTATGGAGTGATGAATGCTGTTGCAGCTTGGTTCTGCTCCGCCATCTTGATTTGGTGGTAGCCGGAGTACGCGTCGAGGAAGCACAATGAGTCGTGGTCCTGCTGTCAGAAGCGTCAATGATTTGATCAATTCGAGGGAGGGGGAAGGGATCCTTTGGGCAAGCCTTATTAAGGTCTTTGAAATCAACACATAGGCGCCAGGATTTATCCTTCTTTGGTACCATCACCAGGTTCGCTAGCCAGTCTGGATGTTTTATATCTCTGATGAATCCGGCTTCCAAAAGTTTGGCTAGCTCCTCTCCCATGGCCTGTCTCTTGGGTTCGGAAAAGCGCCGAAGAGCCTGTTTGACTGGCTTGAATCCTTTTAGGATATTTAGGCTATGCTCGCCAGCCGACGTGGGATTCCTGGCATGTCTGAAGGGTGCCAGGCAAAAATGTCCCAGTTTTCTCGTAGAAATTTTCGTGAGCGGCATCTACATCGTGGTTTAATTATGCCCCGATGGAGGCCGTCTTTTGCAGGTCCGCTGGGTGGACTTGGAATTTGACTATTTCATCCGCTGGTTTAAAAGAGGTGGACTTGGATCTTTTGTCAAGTATCACATCGTCCCTGTTCACCGTGGAGCGCATCGCGGTGAGTTCCTCGGCCGCTAGGGCTTCGGATAGTGCCGCGAGGGCTAGTGCGGCTGTCTTATTTTCGGCGCGGAGTGCTATGTTCGGATCACTAGCGAGAGTGATGATTCCGTTGGGACCGAGCATTTTAAGCTTCATGTACCCATAATGGGGTATAGCTTGAAAAATTGTGAATGCCTCTCGTCCTAATAAAGCATGATATCCGCTGTTGAACGGGGCCACTTGAAATGTGACCTCCTCGGACCCGTAATTGTCCGTGAGCCGAACACTACGCCCGGCGTGATTTTTCCCTGCAGCATGCTTCCCGGTGGATTATTCCCTAAAGGTTGTGCTGCTTCGCTCAATGCGGTTCCAAAGATATTTCCATTTTTCGGAGGGTTTCCTCATAGATGAGGTTTAGTCGCTGCCGCCATCCATGAGTACCTTAGTAAGGCGAAAGCCGCCTACTATCGGGCCGAGGACCAATGCCGCTGGTGCCCGGGCAGTTCGAATTTAGCTTAAATCGCGGCATTGAAGGTAATAGCCGTGTCACTCCATGGATTTATTGTTGCTACTTGGTAGACTTCGGCAAGGTTGCGGAGTTGTCGTTTTCGCATGTTATTTGATGCGAAAGTCTCGAAGACTGTTAACACCGTACTAGTGTTGCTGGGCTGGGATTCTGAAGCTAGAAGCTCTTCGCCACTTTTGGCCACCTGCCGTAGTATCCAACATGCTCAAGGCTATGTGTTGGAGTGGCGCCCTGTGTTATGAATTTTGCGGGGTCCGCTTAGCCAACCCTCCAAGACGGTTCCGCACTTTTAGGGGGTTTTGGTTTTTGGTATTCAACCCAGGTGCTTGATAATGATGCACCCTTTTGTTCCGGACTAGGGATGTACTCGGGGCGGATTATCCCAAAATTTACTTTCGGTTTTCAGCGCTCTCCATCGCATACGATTTTGTAACGATGGTCACCAAGTCAGCAAAGCGTGTAATTTCGCTGATGACTTATGGCGTTTAGGATTCCCTTGTCCGTGCAATTATTGCAGAAGATTGGTATTGCGTCCTCCTCTCGGCAGTCCTTTATCCTGCTCATAACTGTGGAGGAATCGCCCAAGAATGATGTCTTGTTTGGCGGGCTCCTGCCGAATTCGAGAGAGATCGCTAATGTTTGGGTGGGCGGGTGGCACTAAATCCGGAACCCCGTCCAATTTAGGACTCAAGGGACGGGAAGTTTCCGAACTCAAAAGTTTGGATTTTTGAGTGCTATCCAATGAGTCCGACCCGCCGCCTGACTTTAAGTTCAGGGCTTGATCGACATCCGTCCCTCCGCAGGAATCCGGCATGGAGGGATCGGGAATCCGGATGTAGCTAGTCCTTAAGATAGGAGAAGAGTCGCCACATTGCTCCTCTATCACAGCAACATGATGGGAAGCCTGGGGAGAGTTGATCTCTCTCAGATCGGTTTTAGGCCCGATCCGGTCGTAATCTGTGGCGACTCCAGTATGCGGCGATGCGATCCAAGAGCTCGTTTACGGAGGAGAGCTCGATCGGATCTAACTGTTCGGCAAGTTCCGACTAACATGGAGATTGGTTTCGATGACTCGAGAGGCCATCGTCGGCGCGGCGGCCGAACTAGCGGTCATGAGAAAACCGCCTAGCCGAAGAGTCTGACCAGTGGCCAAGGCTTGTTTGGCGATGGTATCGTCTTTAAAGACGAGATGAGGCATCCTACCCGATGGCGACGGCATAGAGGAACTCTCAATTAAAGCACCAATGTCGATGTCAAAACCGACGGATCTCGGGTAGGGGGTCCCGAACTGTGCATCTAGGCGGATGGTAACAGGAGATAAGGGACACGATGTTTTTACCCAGGTTCAGGCCCTCTGATGGAGGTAATACCCTACTCCTGCTTGATTAATATTGATGATATGGGTAGTACAAGAGTAGATCTACCACGAGATCAAGGAGGCTAAACCCTAGAAGCTAGCCTATGGTATGATTGCTGTTCGTCCTACGGACTAAAACCCTCCGGTTTATATTGACACAGGATAGGTTAGGGTTACACAGAGTCGGTTACAATGGTAGGAGATCTACATACCGTATCGCCAAGCTTGCCTTCCACGCCAAGGAAAGTCCCATCCGGACACGGGACGAAGTCTTCAATCTTGTATCTTCATAGTCTTGGAGTCCGGCCAACGGTAAGAGTTCGGCTATCCGGACACCCCCTAATCCGGGACTCCCTCAGATACCATCTAGGATAAAACGCCCTTTGATGAAAGCAGATTGGTAGGGACTAATAACTCTATGAGAAACCGGCGGCAATGGATTCGCAAAGCCCTTAGCCGGAAATTTGGCGAAGTTATTAATCAAAGCAATAGGCCGAAATTGGGAAATAACATCAGCACCCTTAACCTTGGGGATCAGGGATATCATCACGTAGTTCAAAGTAGGCGATATCGACAGTACCAAGACAGAAACCCTGGATAACATTACAAACCAGCTATTTCAACTGAGGCCAAAATTTCCGAAAGAAAGGAATAGAGAAGCCGTCTGGCCCAGAAGCAGCATTAGGGTTGGCGGAGTTAACAACATCCCAGATTTCCTGATCAGAAAGAGGGATCATCAAGGAGGCATTCTCCTCAAAGTAGATTTTAAGACCTATGTTCCAAAGGGAGGGGAAATGGAGAAGCCCGATTGAGGTTTAGCCCCAACAAATGAAGAAAAGAAATCCACCACATGAGCCATAATAACAGACTGATCTGAAGATCGCACACCATTAATCAACAGGCTGTTGATACCACACCGCCTACGCCTACCGTTCGCGATCGCAAAGAAATAAGCCGTAGGGGAGTCACCTTTTAGAGTCCAATTTAGAGTACCCCGTTGACGCCAATAGACCTCAGCCTGGTAGTGCAACTGCATTAAGGCGGCCTCAAGATTATAGCGGACCGCCCAACCATCGTCAGAAAGCCCAATAGAATCGGATGCGCGATCCAGCGACAAAATCTGATCCTCAAGGAAAGATTTGGTACGACGATCCTCCGCCGCACGGTTACGAGACCAACCTCTAAGGAATTTACGCAGGTTATAGGAACACGAGTGCCAATCATCCAGAGGCCCAAAAGAGCGAGCATTGGAGGAGAGAAAGAGGGAAATCTTCACGGCCACCAAGTCAACAAAACCATCCACCGACAGCCAGGAGGCATCAAATTGAAATCTAGCCGGAGGCCTAAGGCTGATAGAACCGCTGCCAAGAATTTAGGGGGTATGATCAGATCCGACAATGCATTTGGCGCTAAGAGAAGCCCTAGGAAACATGGAATCCCACCTGGGACAAAGGAAGACTCTATCAAGCACAGATCTAATAGGGATAGCCTGATGATTGGACCAGGTAAAGCGGGCTCCGCCCCAGGGAAGCTCACGAATAGCATTGGCACTGATGAAGTCGTTAAAGGCATTAGCTAGAGGCCAAGAGAAAATATCATTACTTTTATCAGTAGGACACCGCAGAAGATTAAAGTCTCCCCCGATAACCATCGGTAAATTGCAGGATTCGATCTTCATCGAAAGCTCATTAAGAAATAAAGGCGACAAAGAATGGTCCGCAGCCCATAGACGACGATAAACTCACAGAGCGTATTCATAGCTTTATGACAGAGAACAACACCGCCCAAAATATCCCATGATCAAAAAGCAACAAAATCGAAAATATCTGTATTGGAGCCTATCAAGATCCCACCAGAGTGACCCAAGCAGGTAAAAGTGCCAATTGAATCTGTCCATGCCCACGATAGCAGAAAATTCATTAGGGGAAAAAGATTCCTTGAAGGTTTCAACAAGCCCCACAAAGTCAATAGAGCTAGAACGAATCAGATCTTTGAGTTGGTCGCGGCGCCCCCTAGCACCGAACCCCCTAATATTCCAGAATAACGCCCTCATTTATAAGAAAGATTCTTGATTCGAAGGCTCGACCTGCTAGGAGCCACGCAGGATTTAGCTCGCTTATTAGTGCCCCTCCTAGAAAGGTTGGATTGAGGCTGGCCACAACCAGCGCCCGCGTCCACACCCGGACCACTACTAGAAGCCCCTACCCGAGAAGCAACGGCCTCTTTGGCTTTAGCTATGGCTGCCTGAGCCATCTCGTTAGCCCGAATGATAGCAAGAAGAGAGCTAGGAGAACCCACAGACGTATCAACCACCACACCCACATCCGACATTATATTTAAAAGATGATCATCCGAAAGAGAAGGTAGAACCAACCGAACCGGAGAAGCAACAGAGGAGGGGACGGTGAAAGTACTTGGGGGAGGGAGATCCTTCGCCGCAGCCCGCTTCTCAGCCCGCTCCAGGATAGAACCACCCGAATTCGCCACCCGCCTTCCTTTGCGAGCCGTGGACACAGGAGACCGAATAGCAGGCGACCGCGCAGCAGGAGAGACCGGAGGGGGTCCCGAACGAGACATAGATCCCATATCCTTATCAAGATGCCGACATACCCCCGTCATGGATTGCCTCGAGCCCGACGAGTTCCGGCACTTGGCCGAGAATTTCTTGACCGAGGATTTCTTCTTGGGAGGGATCGACTCCACCACGTCATGAAAGCGGGGAGGCAGGAAGATCCTCAATTCTCGAGCGAGTGGGGGAGAGCGGGCGAGCCGGAAGGTTGGAACAGGCACCAGATACGGGGGTAGCAGAGCAGGGAGGGAGCTTCGTCAGATCAACACCAGCAGCAGGGACAATTGGAGCAGCAGATGGGATCGTCGTGTCTTCGCGGGGAGCAACACCAGAAGGAGCTTGGGAGTGAAACAGCTCACGTTCAGAATCAGCCAAACCAACCCATTCAGATTGGGTGAAGCGAAGGTTAGACCCATAGCTCTGATTAGGTCCACCCAAAGATCCGTCCCCCTCCTTATCATGCTTGTCCGAAGGGTTAGAAGGGGGAGGAGGGGGAGGTGGAGCCTGAAAAGCAGCCGCCCCCTCCACCCGCACCCGAAGTCTGATACCATTGGGAGAGGGAAAAACATCAATCGAGCCATGCACACGTTCGGGATCCACACACCAAACCTTCATCCTAGCAGGGCCAACCTTGTTCAGAGATTCCTCATCCACCTCCATGGGCTTCCCAATCAAAACCCCAAAAGACATGAGAAAAGCCGATGAACGGAGACCAGCAGGCAGATCATCAATCAAAACCCAGACTTGGGAGAGAGGACCAACTGTCGTACCATTGCAAGATGCCGCTTTGACAGAGACCACCAATTGATTGAGGGGCAAGGTGAAGCTAGTGCATGAGGCAATCATCCGCAAACATTCTTTGGAGGGAAACACCACAGAGAACTCATATTTAGATATCTGCACAACTTGCCAGTCCCATCCCGCCTCATCCCAAATGCGAAGCCCTTCCAGGAGAGTTTGGGGCGAAATCTTTTAATCCTTTACCCGATCCTTTTCACAAATTCAACAACTATCAATTCTGTTGATGATCAATCCTTATATACAGCAGGAGGAGACGCAAGTGAAGGGGCGTGTCCACTCGATGAGGCGCGAGCGAACCGTCGTGACACTTGCCGGATTGGCAACGCACGTGTAGTTGTACAAGAGAGGATTATTTCCTTATCCATAACATTAATTTAATCTTAACAAGATAGAAGCACGCTTCCAACCTTTACAATAAAGGGTTTTCCTCCGCTTTATATTATAAAGCAAACACCAGATACAACAACCAGCTCGTTGGGGCCGCAGCACAGATAAGCCCAAAAAAAACAAGAAGAAGAACAAGAAAGAGAAATAAATGCCGATACCGCCAGATCAACGAAGAAAGGAAGACCGGCAACCGCTACACCCTCCGAAGAAGTACCACCATGCTCCCAGCATCCCGAAGCGTCGTGCCCCAAGAAACACCTTCAAGAAGGAGTGCGACGATGCCGCCGCTATTGCCCGAACAAGTTCAAGGGTTTCCCCGAGTACGCGAGGGATAGTGGGGAAGGGGTATACCCGATACCCCTCAGCAAGGTCTGACGGCGCCCGCATGCGTCATCGCATTGGTGCCGGCCAAGTCGACAGGGGTTTCCCCCGATCCACAACCACCACCACCACCTCAGGCATTTCGCCAACCTTTCCACTATCCTACGAAAGTGATTGATCTTTACATGCATGCATGTATATAGGGTAGCGAAATACAATAGTTTGATATACTGCATATTGTCGCCCTATCTCCAGAACGTAATTGTTTGACCTCGACATGCACATGCAGGTTGCGATGCAATGCCGTCCTGACGTACAACTCTACGATCAGTTGATGCCGGATTAGCATACCTTTGAAAATGGCCCGAGCTGATTCATGGGCCAGCCTACACAGCAATACGGATGCTTCAAACTGTGAGATGACAATAAAATATAGAATGAGTGGTGCCTCTGATTGAACCTGGAGTTATCCAGGCAGGCAAGTCTGGTTAACCGGCACATGGCTAGCAACAGCATGCACCGTGGTGGAGCAGTAGGGCACGTAACGGTATCAGCAACATTCGGTCCTCATCCTCAGTCCGCGAAATTTCAGGTAATGCGCCGACTCAGAGGAACCCGGACTGACCCATGCACAGCCTATACCCGTGACGTGCACCGCAACATGTCTCTGCGCTCTTATAATATTCCACGAAATACGGTATATACGATAACTAACACATGCAATAGTTCAGGGGAGTGCGCATGCATGCTGATTAGCAGTAGCGTCGTGCCAAGCCGGTGCCCATGCCGGAGCGAGCGATTACTGGTCAACCAAATCCAGCTGCGATTGCGGAGTTCGGCCAAGAACCTTGTAGTAGCATTTCGTACGTGAGTGATCGGAACCGCGCGCCCGCCACGCGCCAGCGCATGCAGGTGCAGGCCTGCTTCCACGAGCTCGAGCAGCTGGAGCACTATAAAAAGGACGCCACCCTATGCATCTCGCCTCATCGAGCTCACATCAAAAGAGTTGCCTCTAGCTAGTCACATCGACCAAAGCCGAAGAAGCAATGGCCGCCTTCACCACCAGGTCGGCGGCCTTCCTTGGCCTCGCCGTCGTGCTCTGTGTCCTCGCGGGCGCGGCGAGGGCGCAGCAGCTCTCTCCCAACTTCTACTCCACGTCGTGCCCCAACCTGGCGTCCATCGTGCGGTTGGGGATGACCTCGGCCGTGCAGACGGAGAGGCGGATGGGCGCGTCCATCCTTCGCCTCTTCTTCCACGACTGCTTCGTCAATGTGAGTACTGTCGTTTGCTTTGATTTTGCTAGCTGCTGGATTTTACGTAGTACGTGCTGAGTAATGAGTAGAGTACTAATGCTATGTATCGGCAGGGGTGTGACGGCTCCATTCTGCTTGACGACACGTCGACGTTCATCGGCGAGAAGAACGCCGGGCCGAACGCCAACTCGGCCCGTGGGTTCGAGGTGATCGACGCCATCAAGACCCAGGTCGAGGCTGCGTGCAGGGCCACCGTCTCCTGCGCCGACATCCTCGCGCTCGCCGCCCGTGATGGAGTCAACCTGGTTAGTCCCCGCGCGCGACTAGCTTCAATGGGCGCTGACCCGTACAAAATACTACTACTTCTGCACTTATTTGCTATTTATGGTTGACTCGGCTGAACTGTTGCATGCAGCTCGGAGGTCCCAATTGGAGCGTGCCGCTGGGGCGCAAGGACTCGCGCACGGCGAGCCAGAGCGCGGCCAACGCGAATCTCCCGGGTCCCGGCTCCAGCCTCGCCACGCTCATCACCATGTTCGGCAACAAGAACCTGTCGCCGCGGGACATGACGGCGCTCTCCGGCGCGCACACCATCGGGCGGTCGCAGTGCCAGTTCTTCCGCAACCGCATCTACAACGAAACCAACATCAACGCCAGCTTCGCGACACTGCGGCAGGGGACGTGCCCGCGGTCTGGCGGCAACACCAACCTCGCGCCCTTCGACGTGCAGACCGCCGACGGGTTCGACAACGCCTACTACCAGAACCTGGTGGGGCAGCGCGGCCTCCTGCACTCGGATCAGGAGCTCTTCAACGGCGGGTCGCAGGACGCGCTGGTGCAGCAGTACAGCAACAGCCCCAGCCAGTTCTCGGCCGACTTCGTCACGGCCATGCTGAAGATGGGCGGCCTGCTGCCGTCCTCCGGGACGCAGACGGAGGTCAGGCTGAATTGCAGGAGGCCCAACTAAAAAGTACACACGTAACAAGTGTGCTGAATAATGATTGATGCCTTGGAAAACAAGGCATTGATCAGGTTCACGTATGTACTCTCTCCGTCCTTTGAAGAGTGTACTTTCAACTTTGTTGAAAAGTTAAACATTTTTATCTTTGACCGTATTTACACGATAATGCATCAACATTTATGCCATCAAATTAGTAGCATTAGGTTTATGGTAAAATATATTTTCATCATATTCCTATTTGGTTTCATAAACATTGATATATTTTTGCACAAACTCGGTCAAACATTGAGACAGTTTGACCCTCCAACAAAGTTGGAAGTACACTCTTTAAAGGACGGAGGGAGTATGCATGTAAAGAGCACCGAACGTACACACACTCCTTTGCTCAATCCGGGGTGAACGTGCAAGCTACGAAGTATCAAAATGTACGTTGGTCCTATGTGTATTATCGTCATCATCAATACAGAACAATGGGATGGTACGAGTATTTAACCAAAAACTACCACATTTTGTCGATTCCTGCCCACAAACTACCATTTTACAAATTTGTGCCAAAAACTACCATTTTTGTTACTAATTTGTGACTAAAAACTATCATGTCCATAAATCAACCGACTCGTTCATTTTAAACGCGCTTATGACAGCCTTGGCCCGCATGTAAGTGCTGACATGGCATCGTAAGTCAACACCGTTTGGTTGACCGTTATAAGTTCGTACCAGGGTGGCAGCCAGCTTCGACATCTGCTCCAAGTCCGACTACCGCGCCACCGGCATGTCGCTGGTGCTGCTTCCGTCGTTCAGCCACAACAAATACATGTCCTCCTGCCTCGTTGAATCATGTGCTGGTGTTGCGCACACTGCTCTGCCCCATCGGCGGCTTACTAGTGCTGCGTGCGTTGCTCTGCTTCTATAGAGAGGAGAGCGCCTGGACGTATCGCGGCGACAAAGAGAGCTAATCCACGCAGTGCACGCCGGCATCGAGAAGCGCGGCGGCGAGGAGAAGCTAACACCGCCTAGCGCTGCGGCCAGCCCGACCGTCGGCGCGGCGACCAACCAACGTAGAGGCAAGCTCCTGCCCACGCAGCGACTAGAGGCGGCCGGCAACCAGCAGCTCTTCCGCTGCGCGGAGGCCAGTGCGGTGGCCAGCTCCTGCCCACGACAGCGGCTAGAGGCGGCCGGCAACCAGAAGCTCGCCCGGCTGCGCGGAGGTTAGCGTGGTGGCGAGCACCTGCCCACGGCAGCGGCTAGAGGCGGCCAGCAACTAGCTCGCCCGGCTGCAAGGAGGCCAGCGCGCCGGCCAGCTTGCCCGGCGGCGGTGAGCTAGCTCCTACCAGCGGCAGGGCTAGAGGCTACGCCATGGCTGTCGAGCTCCTCCTGCTTTGGTGGTAGAGATCATGCCGACACTACTAGGAAAAGGCCTACTAATGACGCACATAATTTAGTCATTAATAGCGCATTAGTGATGCGTCATTAGTGACACGCCATTAGTATATTTTACGAATGACGCACCACTGGATGCGCCATTAGTGTATACAACAGTGCGTCATTAGTATGCCTCCCAGGGGGCCATGTATACCAGGTGCTTTGGCATACTAATGGCGCACAATAACAAGATGCGCCATTAGTAACTTCGACATACTAATGGCGCACTGTTTAATGATGCGCCATTAGTATCCTTTGGCATACTAATGGCGCACTATGATGTGAGTTGCCATTAGTATGAATATTAGGGTTTTTTTTTTCTGTTTTTTGCACAGGTTACAAAATGTATAATTGGACAAAATATAGACAGCACACATCAACAACAGATTCATCGAATACAATAGAAGATTAGTCTCTGAATACAATTCATCATATTAGTCTCTGAATACAATTCATCATATTAGTCTCCGAATTGAAAAGACCGAACAAAGATAGAACATTATATTACAAGTCTCGAGACCATGAGTAGCGAGTTTGTCTTCACATTACAAGTCGATATCGATCATCTAAACTACCATCACATAGAAGAGAGCTGCGGTCATCACGATGAAACTTCGTCTTCATCCGGTTCCTCCAACGCCCTCCCCTCTCCTGCTAGATAGCGGGCGTATCTAGATTCGGCCTCGCCCTAGTGGTGTACCCTTTGTAATCATTACCGCTGAATCGGTGAACCTGTCTCGACACTCCTCCCGCCGTCAGAGACTCCGGAACCTTACCCTTGTACACGACATACGACAAAGATCGCTATGCACTAGCCAAACGTAAACGTTAGTACCAATTCACAGACAATACATAAGCAATATATAAGTATGCAACAGAATCGATCGGAAGAGAAAAGCAAGACATTAACAAAGATCGATTACATCTAAGTTGAACGACTCTCGAAACCAAAGAGACATACTACAAGTTCATTAAAGTTTAATTACAACATGAGCCAATCGATGTTTCAGAACTAGACACAGCATCACTGCTTTCGACTCGACTCAAGGGACCGGAGCGTGGATGAAGCCGCCGTCTATCATGGGAGTCATGAAAGAACGGGCGTTGTCAGCCTGCATTTGTAGCATTGTGTCGATGTCACTGTTGGACGGTTGATTTCTGAGGGTAGAACTGCCCCGAGGTACGAAGGACATCTTGATGGATGATTTCCGCAAACTCCGACCGGATGCGAAGAATTCTTGTCCGATGTCCGCGTCTGGATTGCCGACACGCCGCGCCCAATCTTTGAGTTTACTCGGTAGCGAAGTTGATGATGGTCCCGTCGATCGCCCGCATGTGATGGATGGCGTAGTAGGCACCCTTCGACCGCCAGCGGCTGCTTGACGCAGCAGAACGTCGTATTGTGGGAGAACACGTGCTTGCCGTGCTACGAATAGGCCTGGTGAAGGTGCCTCCAGATTTGGCGTGGCCGGGAGAACATCATCAAGAACCTTCTTGACATTTGTGTAGTCTACGTTCGACTGACGGTCCAGGTCGAAATACGTGGCCATGGAATATTTGGGGCTTAGGAGGATGAGCGTGCAATATGTGTCACTGCAGAAAACACGGAATGTTAAAAGAAAAACGATCGAAATCTAAGAATTCATATGTTACGGGCCGGTTGAGGGGAGGACTTACTCAGGAAAGTAAGGCACGAGGAAGTTATCCTTATCTTGGTTTGCCAGAATGACGCCTTCGAGGTAAGAACTCGCGACTTGCCGGTCCCCAGCGCTGCCCAAGATCTTGGCACGCATGTAGAAGGGGTCGACTATCACGATGTCTGGGTCTTGTCGCGAATGATCCGCATCTCCATACTCAGCGAAAATAGCCGAACGAAGGTGTAGTGCAGCGGATGAAGGTTCATCATAAGCGTGGACGCTATCAAACCGCAGGACGATCGTGACGCCCGATGGAGTTATCCACAAAGCCCTTGCCCTCTCGGCACCTTGGCCGCGAAAACCAGGTATGCCACATCCTACTCTCGAGACGACGCTTCTCCAAAGAAAGAACACATCATGCAGACTCCGCATAGCACCGGTTGCAGCATTGAGCATATTTGTCGGTAGCATCGCCCTACCCGCCACATGCACCCTCCTCGAGATATCCTCACGTGAAGGTGGCCCGTCCTGAGCATGGATCATACTCGGTGCCGGCTGGCCCGCACCCTTGTTAGTCTTTCTTTTGCGTGCCTTCTTCTTCTCCTATAATGGGACCGAGTTCTGCTCACGCACCGCCTTCTTGAGTGTGTTTGGGCTGATAATATTTCGCACCTCGCCTATCTCGAGGCTCGGTGAAGTCGGCAGCTGAGGCGCCTCCTCGAGAGCTGAACGGCAGACGGCGCTGTTGCAACTTGGCTTCTCCACGGTACCAGCTAGATCGCGCACGTCTTTTGTTGGGTTGGGTTCTTGAGAAGGAGGCCCCATGAAGTCGCCATCGTACCATGTTCGGCAAAGTACTGATCGACGTTGCCAAATGTATCATCGTCGTCGTTGTTCTGATCCTGCGCCATATGCATGTTTGGATCCAGTGGCATAGGGATGTCCGGCACCGTTGCAGCGGTCTTGCCATGGGGCCGACTTGGCCCCGGCACGACTGGCGGTGTTGTCTTTGGGGTGATGTCCCCCGCCCCCAAACGAATCTGGTTCTTCGGCCAAAGCAGGGCCAGCTCGAGCGGCGCCGAGGGTCATCACGTCATCATCGCCGCCCCGACGGGTCGAATCGGAGGTAACAACTCGTCGCAGCCTGGCAGCACCAACCAGCTTGAACCCTAAACAAGTTGGGTGGCATCCGGTACCGTGGAACAAGGGGTTGCCGGTTGAATGATTTTGCCCTTGGCGACATCGACCAACTTCGTTGTTCACGAAGCGCGAGGAGAGTGCATGTAACGCCGGCGGCGCTCGCGAAAACATGTAGGGAGTCGAGATGCCCTACCAAAGGCAAGGAGATGAAGTCCTCGACCGAGAGAGGCTTAATTAGTTACCGTGATGATGGCGTCGAAGCTCGGCTAATGTCGAGGCACCGCCAACGGCGGGCGCAGCTGACGGAGGGGCCGCTTGCTGCAGAGGTGCTGGCCGGCGTACACCCGGTGCATTAAGCTCCGTGCCGCGTCGGAGACACCAATGCCGCCTCCGCCGGAGACACCAATGGCCCCGCCATCGCATTCTGCGAAGTTGCTGGCCGTGAAGCTAGGAATCGGGCGGCCTCGTTGGCGCCCGCAATCCATGCACTCAACCCCTGGATCAAGGTAGGCACAATGGCGGTGATCGTCACTCCGAGTTGTTGTTGAACTTGCTATTGGAAAATCTCCGTAATCCGCGCCACCTGTGCCTTGAGTTCTTGAACCTCGCGCGCCTCGCTTTCCGAGCTGGTCTTTTTCTCCTTCCGCACACCAGCGGTATAGTATG
Organism: Aegilops bicornis; assembly: GCA_021605145.1. Taxonomy (NCBI): domain Eukaryota; kingdom Viridiplantae; phylum Streptophyta; class Magnoliopsida; order Poales; family Poaceae; genus Aegilops; species Aegilops bicornis. The sequence continues at coordinate 631,634,365 of CM038675.1, read as the reverse complement.
ACCCCCATTTTGTGGACAAGCCTTCGCCGGCCACACGACCAGCTGACGTCGGCTTACTGAGCTTATCCTTGTTCTTCATTACATTCAACGCCCTATTTAGAGTGGTGTCCCAAGGGTTGCTCTTAGTCGACCCCGCCATCGCTTTCAATACCAAGGAAGGAATGTGAACCATTTAGAAATTTGGCTTCATTAATTAGAATGCAACCATATGGAGCTAATTACGCTGGGTGGTATTCCTTACTGTAACAAGCTCAAGCGCCCTGGTCTTCGGATCCGTGGTAAGCTCCTTTGTTTTTGGGTCCTTCTTGTACCGGGCCCTGACAAAGTTCCTGGTCTGCTTGTCACCGTATTTATCGAAGAGGGGCGGTAGGCCTTGCTCGGCATGCTCCGCGTCCTCCTTGTCCCATATAGGCTCCGCCACTCAGTAACCGCCGACCGAGTTTGTGTTCCCTAAGTTCAGCTCCGCATTTCTTTCCCCCAATCGACTTGATTCGGAGTTTGCGGTGCTCGAGCAATTGATCTTGAAGTCGCTTGTAGTCATCTTCGGTGATCGAAGGATTTTTCTCCTTGATCTTCTCATAACTCTCACCTTTCTCGATCATTCTCTTCACATTGCTTTTCCAAGTAGACAGGGCCTTGCTCATCTTCGTGAGGGCAGCATTGTTCACTTTATTACCTTTGAGGCTTGTGTTTTCAAATTCAGCGGGGAACTTGTATCGTTCGTGCTGCTTCGTGAAGAGGAGCCCTCGGTGAGGATGCCTCAGGTTCTCGGTGTTGATCGAGACGGTGCTCCGGAGAATGCACCCGAGCTTAAGCGAGTACCCCTTGACTAGTCGTTCGGGCGCCGTTGGATTCCCGTCGGAGTCCACTTCAGTAACTTCCTCCTTGAGGGTGCGGAGCACGGTCGGGCGCCGGTCCTTCCGTTGCCTCTTCGGTTGGCTGCCATCTCAGGCGCGCGCGCCGCCATCATCGATGGTGGCATCGTCGGGCGGCACCATCGGTGGTGGCATCGGTGGGGTCATCCTCGGCGGTACCATCGGTGGTCTCGGGATCGGTGGGGAAGGCGGCGTCCTCATACAAGTGAGGTTGTTCCTCCATCTCCGGGACAGCTCCCTGTAATGCCTTGCCGCCAACCCCGGCCTCATCGTTGTTGGCCATGTTTCTCTCTAAATAGGAACAAAGTTTGGTCAAAAAGTTGGTTATTGTCAAGGAACAAGATCATGGTCTCATCATTTAGGGTTTGTCGACACCGAGGCATCCTAAAAGCTAAGCTTTTATCATTGAGGGTTTTTCGACGCCGAGGCACCCTAAAAGCCTAAGCTTTCATCATTAGTCACAAGTACCCCGGGCCATGCATTAGTCACAAGTACCCCATATGTCCTATTTTTAGCAAAGTCATGCTAAAATTCACGGAAAATTTCAGCATGACCTTTGCTGAAAATAGGACATATGGGGTACCCGAATTTGCCGGAACGGAAGTTAATCGACATTCCAGCACACTCAAGGGCCTCTCGGTGGACAAGGCAAAAAGGCCTTCATCACAACATGGAAAATACATTGGCATGTGAAGAGGTGAAAAAATATATGCATCTCCAAGCAGTATCATTCAACATTTTGGACAAACCACTACAAGCAATACTTGGATCGTAATGTTTTTCATACATAACTGCTAAAACCCTAGGAGTTAACCGAGCCACCAACAGAATGTGGACTTAAAAAGAGAGAGTCACGGACAGTGATATGATACATTTTCATAAAATTAGCTAGTTTTACTTATGGTGCACAAAGGAACAAGTACTATAGTGCACTTAGAAAAAAATGAGCACCGCAAAACAAGAAGACTCGTTTCAGGTAAACGGAAGCTGTCGACCCATCAAGTGGAGGCAAAACAAGTGTAATTGCAAATGAATGCAAACCACGTTAAGACTTAACTGCTAAGGCCTAGTTTGGCAACACGGTTTTTCCAAAACCATGGTAATTGAAAACCTCGGTATTCCAATGTGTGGGCAATGAATACTTTGGTTTCTAAAACTGCAGTTTTTCTCGGTTTAGCAAAACTATAGAGATGTTTGGCAAGTGCAGTTTTTCTTAGTTTCTTGGTTTTGACCACTCGTTGCATGGATAATCCTAGATACAGCTAGCTGAACCAAATTGAGCTATAACAAAGGAGTTATACAACGACGTGATCAGCTTGTCACCTGCCTGTGAAACCATCTCCTCTCGGGCACAAATCACCATCAAGATTTTTTTCAAGAGACAACATGCATGAAGAATGGCTTTAATCCTGTTCCTTTTCGATTGAATATAAAAAGAAGAAGGGAAGATGCTACTATCTATGAAAAAGGAAATGCAAAACCATGAATGCAAAATTAGACCATATCAAAACAATCAAGTAACTCATCGATAGGAATTACAACCAAGTTGTGTGCAAGTGCACTACTTGGCTTTCACGATCATAACTTTGATCAACCAACTTGGCATAGGTAAATGTTCATGATATACCCCTACTAACCCTCCGACGATGGAGGTTATTAAGCACATGAGCTACTACATATCCTGATTAATGTTCTTAGCCCATGTCAATGTGATGCAATCGCACATGATACTTACTTCTCACCTACATCTCCCTACATTGCTGCTAATCGATGTATCCGCCACCTACGTACATCAATCCGAAAACAGAGACACTACATTGCAAGGGATCCATCCAACTAATACACCAGATTATCAGTGACTCAATGATAATATTTAATTTGCTCATCATGTCATCTACTACCCTAGTCAAACTTCATCATGCAAAGAATAAAAACATACAATCAAGCTGGCATTTATCATACTCATGTCATCAATCAATCATGCCATTTGAATAGATTTGAACAGCAAGGGGGAGAGGGGGAGAGGAGGAGGGGGAGCTCACGGGGGCGGTGGTGTGGACGGGGCGACGAGGTGGGGCAACGAGGTCCGGGTGGTGGTGGTGCGACGAGGTCCGGGAGGCGACGAGGTCCGGGTGGTGGTGGTGCTCCGGCGACGGTGGTGTTGACGGGGCGGCGTCCGGGCCACCGGCGACGAGGGCGGCGGGGTGATGGCGTCCAACGAGGTGGGGCGACGGGGAGAGCGGGCGCCAAGGAGACGAGGGACGACGGGCGGCGGGCAGCGGCTGGAGAGGAGAGGGCGGCGTCAAGGCCGGGCCGTCATGGCGGAGACGAGGACGACGGGCGGCGCCGAGGCGGCGTCGGGCGGCGCCGAGGCGGCGGGCAGCGCGCTGGAGAGGAGAGGGAAGAGGATCGAAAAGCGAGGGCGAGGGAAAGAGAGTGGATAGGTTTGGGCCGGGATATGGATGGGGCGGCACAATACTAATGGCGCACCACCCTCGGCGCCATAAGTACATCCATACTAATGGCGCACCTCGCCTGGTGCGCCATTAGTATTTTTTTTATTTCGCCGAGCCAACAGGTTATCTTCCACCGACCTGATCCACATCAAGTTCCTCTACTAGCTCGACCGGTCAAGCCAGCTTCTCACACCAGGAGGTCCTGGTCTGATTCCTGTGCTCCACAATTTTTTATGCATTTAAAATGCTGTTTGATACTTATTTGTGTTTAAATATGTTCAAACTTGTTTAAATCATAACAGTAATATTTTTTTTTATAAGACAGTAATAAATTTTTTAAAATATCATCAAACAGTAATGCCGGGGGAGCGGGGAGGTGTGGGGTGCGGGGGTCAAGGCGGCGGTTGAGTAGGGAGGGTGTGCGGGGGTCGGCGGCGGTTGAGTAGGGAATCGAGGTGCGGGGGGGTGGCGGGCGGCCGGTGGACTGGGGTGCTCAAGGCGAGGGGGACCGGATCTGGCGCGGTGGGAGAGCGATCGAGATGGAGGGGGGCCGAGATCGAGTGTCCATGAAATTTGAAAATATTCATGATAGTTCAAAAAGTGCCCATGAAATACAATCGAGAAATGAAGGCTACGATTTAGATACAATCGATCTTAGCTAGCTATCTGTTCACAATCTTCTTGCCCTTCTTTTTCGCAAATGGAGTTCTTCTGTCGAACGGACGACCTTTAGGTAGGGTGGTCCTGCTTCTTCTTGTGGTGTATGCTGCTACTTCATCATCGTCATCATGTTCGATCCACGGGTCGCCGTACTTGTCGAAGTCTTGCTCATTGGCTACTCCATCCATTCCGATGATCTTCCTTTTGCCTCTCCTCACGACAACACGACTGGGCTTTGGCGGGTCAGTAATGAAGAAGCATTGGTCCACTTGGGAAGCCAGCACCCATGGCTCATTTTTCATGGGTGACGCTATACCATGGTCTTGGATTTGGCTTCGTATAACCATGGTGGTGAAATATCGGTCTTCTTTTAGGACGCTCTTGGCCCATCTCGACACGGAACATCGGCACCTTCTCTCCAACAGAAGCTCAGCTCCCAGATCTCCTCGATCCTTCCGTAGTATCTGTCCTTGGCCTTACCGGTGTAGGATTCCATCGTTACCCCGGAGTTCTGATAACCATCGCTCTTCATGTCCTTGTCCTCGGTGTAGAATGTGTAGCCGTTGATATCGCACGCCTCATAGGTCATCAGGTTGTGCTCGGCGCCCTGTGACAAGGTGAATATGAGTTGTTCTTCCGTGGAAGAATCTTCATGTAAAGGGTACGATAGAAGCTTCTGCTTGAACCAACGCGTGAAACATGAGTTGTGCTCTTTGAGTATATCTCCGTCCGTCCTCTGTTGGCCTCGGTCATTGCACGCCTTCTCAATAAAGGTTTTGTGCTCTACCACCCAAGGATCGACCACGTCTATGTGTTGTAGCGCCGACTAGGTTTGCTCTTTCAAAGTCGGCGAAGTCGACCCTCGAAGTCGACATGCATTTCGCGGCGACCCTCACGGTGACCCCATCCAACGAGCCTGCCGAGGTGCCTGTTGATGGGCGTACCAACGGGTTCTCGATGCCTAGATAATTCGTGCAGTAGGAGATGCACTCTTCGGTCAGAAAGCCCCTGGCTATACTTCCCTCTAGACGTGACATGTTCCGAACGTATCCTTTGATGACACCATTCATCCTTTCGAACGACATCATCACGATATGGACCAGCAGATGCACCATAACGTCGAAGAATGCGGGCGGGAAGTACATCTCAAGCTCGCATAGTATCGCCACGATCTCTTCCTGTAGCCTTCTGAGTTGCCTCACGCCAATCGACTTACGAGAGATGACGTCGAAAAAGTTGCATAGGCCAAATAGCGTTTCAGGGACGTGCGCGTCCATGATCCCACGGATTGCAACCGAAGTATGTCATGTCATCGACGCGTGATCGTGGAGACTTCATCCCGCGAACTTCGCTTATTTGGGTCTAGGTATCTGCTTATCTTCCCAGCGTAATCAGAAGGAATTTTTACTCCTAGGAGGCAGGTGAAAAACTGCTCGATCTCCTCCTGACTTAGAGTGAAGCACGTGGGAGGGTAGTCATTTCCGGTCTTCTTGGACTTTTTGCCTTTGCGACGACTTTCTGTGTCCTGCTTCGCTTCATCATCATCATCATCATCATCATCATCATCATCATCATCATTAGCATGAAGCTCCCGCTCGATGCCCATTGATTTCAAGTCTGCCCTTGCTTTCGCCCATCTTTGGTCCTCTCTCGCATGTTGAGCAGGGTACCAAGTAGACTCTCGCACACGTTCTTCGTGATATGCATGACATCAAGGCTGTGAGGCACACGGTGGATCTTCCAAGATGACAAGTCCCGTAAAACAGACCTCGCTTTCCATACCTTCAGCAATGACTCTGGCGCCTTTCGCTTCTTTCCGGCTCTGGCGCCTTTTGCTTCTTTCCCGGCGGTGGGCAGTCTTTCCAATTTTTCAACAGCTTGTCTATTTCCTCGCCGCTCCTCGTGACAGGCGTTTTGGGTTCGGTTTCACCATCGAACAGATCCTTGCGTTTCCTCCACGGGTCATCGTCGCGAAGCCACCTTCGATGTCCCATGAACACGGTTTTCGAAGACCCGGGATCTCTATCTAGCTGGCGATACGTTGTGTCATCCATGCACCTTACGCATCTAGAAAATCAATGGACTATCTGCCCTGCGAGATATCCGTAACCGAGATAGTCGTGCACCGTCGTGAGCAGTGCGGCTCTCATAGGGAAATATTCTTTCTCTGCGGCGTCCCACGTATTGGCTGGCGTTTTCCACAGCGTGTCAAGCTCCTCTTTAAGCAGCCCCAGATACAGATTGATGTCGTTCCCTGGTTGTTTCGGCCCTTCAATTAGCATACTCATGTGAATGTACTTCCTCTTCATGCACAACCAGGTGGGAAGGTTGTACATCCACACAAACACAGGCCAGGTGCTATGTGTGCTTCTCGCTGCCAAACGGATTGACTCCATCGGTGCTCGCACCCGGCACGATGTTCCTTGGATCGCTCCCAAATTCCGAGTCTTCGAAGTTCAACGCTTGCCACCGGCTCGCATCCTTAGGGTGACTCAAAGATCTTGTCTTTTTTATCTATCTCCGGATCATTTGCATCATCTTCTCGCTTCTTCTCCTCCCTATCCGCGTGCCAATGCAGGAGCTTTGCTACCTTAGGGTCCGCAAAATACCGCTGCAGACGAGGAGTGATCGGAAAGTACCACACCACTTTTCGAGGAGCTTTCTTCCTCTTCTTGTATCGAGTGACGCCGCACACCGGACATATGGTAGACTCCGCGTGCTCGTCCCGATAAATGATGCAATTGTTCATGCACGCATGGTATTTCACGTGTGGTAAATCCAGAGGACACACGATTTTCTTCGCCTCCTCCAAACTGGTCGGGCACTTGTTCCCCTTGGGAAGACGTTCGTGCCAGAACGACATGTTCTCGTCGAAACATGCGTCGGTCATTTTGTGTTTTACCTTCATCTCCAGAGCCATGAGCGTTACTTTCAGGCGGGTATCCTCGGGCCTACATCCTTCATACAATGGAGTAACCGCGTCTAACTCAAGTTGATCCATCTTGGCTTTCTCTCGGGCGGTAGCTCTTGCGTTATCCGTCTGCTTGAGAAGCAGCTCTTGAATATGAGGGTCCGGCACCCAGCCCATCGATGGTCCAGCGTCGTCTGCTCCGCCGGCATCATCATCTTCATGATCATGCCCGCCGTTCGCTTCGCATCTTCCTCATCATCATGTCCTGCATCTTCTATATGATGATCGTATGCAGCATCACCGCCGTGATCATTTCACGGGATTCTTCGTCTTCTCGCCCGCCCGAGTCGCGGTGGTTGTCTTGCTGCCCTTCCTCATTTCTTGCCCGCCCCCCACGGACGACTTCATAGTCATATTCATCACCTTGCCACCGATAGCCATCCATGAAACCACGCAAGAGCAGGTGGTCCCGCACCTGCCCGGAATCCAGGTCCGCAATAAGGCTCTTTAGCTTGCATCTTCGACACGTACATCTTATCTCCGTCTCGTTCTTTTGAAGCATCTCGGCCTTCGCGGACCTCAAAAACCTATTCACGATGCCTTCGGTCATTGTGCGGACCATGGTCGCCTGCGGGGTAGAGCAAAACGATATTTTAGAACCAAGAAAAAATTTGGCATGACTTTCCCTAAAAATAGAACAAAAAAGAATGCTTAATGCCAAAATTCTCGCCGAAACGGAAATGAATCAACATTCCGCAAAATATTGGCAACTATCGTCATTTCAAATACCGTACACCTCCAAACACAAACACATATGCAACACCACAAACATATGCAACACCACGAACATACATAGATCTAGCTAGGCCATAAAAAGTGCATGTGCACATTGTTGTAGGTAGAACAACATAAATATAGCTTCCCCCTTACTTACCTATCAAAACAAGGTAATTTAACTACTTAATTTGAATGAATCTATGGTGGAAATGAGGTGAAAAAGAGGAGGCACCCGAGACAAGGAGGAGGTGGAGAGAATGAAGTGGGGAGAAAGTGAGTGTGGGTAGGAGAGGCTGTCCAAAATATCTTGTTGCTGCCCACTTACTAATGGCGCACCAGCACCAAATGCGCCATTAGTAATCCAGGTTACTAATGGCGCACCTTTCCGCGGTGCGCCATTAGTAGTTTTGCAAAAAACATACTAATGGCGATCGATCTACAGGCGCCATTACTAGTTTAAACTAGTAATGGCGCACGGTTGAACAAGGCGCCATTAGTAGTATTGCAAAAAAGGAATAAAAAATATAATAAAAAAACAACATTAGTGGCGCACTTTCCGGAGGTGCGCCATTACTAGTTACAACTAGTAATGGCGCGATCGTGTCTGGATGCGCCATTAGTATGTTTGGACAGGCGCACTAGTTCAAAAAAAATTGATACTAATGGCGCACCTTGGGCCAGGTGCGCCATTAGTAGTTTCAACTCTAATGACGTATCAGAAGGTGGTTCGCCATTAGTTTATACTAATGGCGCACCCCTTGTCTGGTGCGCCATTAGTGTCAATCCCGTCTATAGCCCTTTTTCTAGTAGTGCGACAGCGGCAAGCTCCTCCTGGGTGGCCATCGAGCTCCTCCTGCTTTGGCCATAGAGATCCTGCCAGCGGCAGCAAGCTCCTTGTTTGCACAAGAACAGGTCACCGTATACCTCCAACGCTGAGGGTGATCCACCGCAGCTCACGCCGAAGGAGACCCGTCCGAAAGCGCGGTACGCAAGCAATCCGGCGGGTGCTTTTCAGGACCCGAAACCCCACGCGCCCGGGAGGGATCCCGTCTGGACGTGCGGCGGCTATGGGTTGCCCTAGGTCGGTTCGCCCGCCCCTAGAGCCTCGAGGATCACTGCCCTTCAACACGAAGAACGAACGAAGAACGAGAGAGAAAGAACAAGGGAGGGATGTAAAACTAGGGTAAAAAGTAGATGTGTTTTGCGATTGTGTGTTGTTCCATCGGCCGTCACCCCTTAGGTATATAAGAGGCGGCTGGACTTCCCGTGCAAGGAAAAGTCTTGGATTCATGTCCAAAACCCTAGTCAAATTCGGATTGGTTTTGTCCGAACTTTCCAAAACTGTTCGGTTTAAACTGGCTGCACCTTGCGGGTAATTTTTAAGGTGGTAAACGACCTCGGATGGAAACAAGCCCAAAAGCAATCTTGAACATTTCAACGAGACGAACAACTTTCATGTTGAATGCTTTTAGATCTGCGATCGTCTTCAATGGATAAATTCTGACGCATTGTATCAGACATCCATCAACATGTGTGTGTTGTCCAGCGTAATATATTGATCCCTAGCTGGTCTGCACCATATTGACTGTAACTTTTGCATACGCACTTGGATTGGGATGATTTATATATGAAAATCGATCGCCTCGACTATACGAAGACAATTCCTTTAGAGTGCTCCTTCATCCGAGGCCATCTTGAGGGTTTAATCAGCCGAATAGTGTTCTAGATATAAAATCTCACTACTTCGAACATAACTTCGGCCTTAGAGACGAGACCGGATGGCTATGACCCAAATATCAAAGTTTCTCCTTTCGACGATACGGAACTTCCTCACTTGGAGCACTTTTCCATTTGAGGTCTTCTTAATTATGTTTTCGATCATGCCAAAATCAGGTGTCAACACATGCCCCCCTGTTTTTCGACAAAACTTGTGTGCCGAAAAATAGCTTGCACGAAGTTTTTTCTAAGCGCGATGTCAACACTTCATCGACCATTTTGTACGTTCTTAGGACGATAGGTATATATCGGTCATTTAGATTAGCAACAAAGTGAAGCTAATTGAACATATGATGATTTGGTAATGCCCTTTCATGATGTAAAAAATTATATTGCATTCATGGATTAAAATAAGCCCATTGAGGGTAACCAATCATACCTGATGAAGAATTCCATGGCATATGCATCAACGACATAGTTGAAGAATATGGATAATGTGTGGACCGAAGATGTTGAAACCTTCGGCTTGTTCGTTCATAATTTTCACTCTTTTTCTTCTTTACATTTGTTACACTTCTTGCAATGGAAGCTTGCACACCAGTCTTATTTTGAGTACTTCCTTTGGGAACCCATGCCATATTTCTCGTTTCAAGCTCTTGTGCACTAACTGTTTGTAATTTCTTCTTTTGCCAATATGATAAGCCGAGTGGGCGCCCCGACTGTGATTTTGTTTGAACTAATGACAATTCTTGTTTTACCTTGTGCACTTTCAACCTCTTTTCTTCAGATTTGGCACTTTAATTTTTTACAATTGATTGCTTTACTTCTTTGCCTTTTGTAGCCAATGTCAACACTTTAATTGGCTATTTGTCATTTGGAATCAAATCTGAAATAGCACACTTACGACCATCCTTCTTGACCCTGTATACTTGCTTGACCACCTCTTTCTTCGTCCATGGGCTCCGGACCGATTCCTTTTTATTGAAACGGTCTTTAAAATGTGATTGTTCAAATGTTGGTCTTCTTGGAGCTTCATAATATTGGTGAGATGGTCTAAAATAAGATGGAGAATGTGCCCTTGTATCATACCTGTCCCATGATGGATATGGATCTACATGAGCATAGGGATGCATCCACGACATTGGCATTGGCGGCCCAAAATAAGGATATGAATGTGTTGCATTAAAATTCTCACTTTGCCAATACCGATCCTCATATTTGCGCCTAGGAGGTGATCTTGATGCTTTTGCACTACTTCGCCGATAAGCACTTTTTTCTTCACTTGCTCTTTGATATTTAGCTAGTAACTCTGTGAAAGTGATTTTCGATCTCTTACCCTTGTGCTTATTTCGGCTTTTTTTTTCTTTGGTTGTGCTTGCACCGATCTCTGAATTTGCTTGCTGCTCCCCAGTCCTTGGCGTCTTCATTGTAGCTTCGACAGAATTCTCGCCTAGAAGATTATGCTCATTATGCTCTTCAACAACTTCTTTCTTGAAAGCTTGATCCCGTCACCGGCAGTTTTTACCTTCTCTTTAAATGGATCAGCTTGAAGCAGCCGATGCATAAACCTTTTGCCATCAGGACCAATTGGAATAGACTGGTCATCTCTTGGTGTTTCAACAAATTTCAATCGTCCTTTTTCAATGCCGATTTAACTATTTGACGAAACATGTTGCAATCCTCAAAATTATGCTTGAACGAATCATGCAACTTACAATACATTCGTCCTTGGATTGACGACTTCACATGGTGATCAAGAACTCTAATGTAATTATTTTTCAGCAACAAATAAAATATTTGATCACACATGCTTGAATTGAAGGTATACTTCTTGTTTTCTAGCCGATCTTGGTGTGCAAACGGCTTTGGAAGTAAGCAAACGAATGGTTCAGATTTAGAATCTCCCCATTCGGCTATGCATTGTGTTTTACACCCTATCTCCGATGTATTTGGATAAGATATTATATTAGCATCGGATTTCTCAAAAGAATTTGACCTTGACTTTAAATTTCTGAAACGAAAATAGTTAGAATACACATGTCTCAGTTGAGAACAAGTGCAAGCCAAGTAAGAAACAAGCAAAGCTACGCCATTAGATATGAAATTTTGATAAAGCAATGGGGAAAACTTTGGCTGCAATAATAGGTCACTATCGGTCTTTATAAATGGCAGAATAGATTGACCGATATGTTCTATAACAGTTTTATTGCTAACAAGTAAATTTCCCTTCGTCATTGGTCTTTCAAAATTACTTATGAGAATTTCTCTTATAGAAGCATCAACAATAAAGTTGCGACCAAATCGGAAGATAGGTAAATCACTTGCTAGACATACCTTTTCAAACACGTTGGGAGAGCATGATGGTTGTGTTACTTGAACGATATGTTGTTCGTATTTTGAATAGCTCCCCAACACCTTGTCGTCCTGTTTTTCTAGAAAAGATTCGGCATACATAATATTTGATTCGGTCTTTTCAATACCCGAATTAACTTTGTTATCCGAATCACCACCTTTTTTGAAAATTCTATCCACACCCCATGCTTTCTCTTTTTGGCACAATCTAGCTTGGATTGCAGTAGAATTAATAGGCCTTCCCTCTTTTATTAATTCATGTAGAACAACATTGCATTCGTCCCAAAAAGACGTAAGATTTTTTCTTAATGACCCAATCTGGATAGAATTGCCCCCCGACACTTTTAGACTCTTTCGGTAATGATATGTCACCGAATGGGGGAACATGATATGCCACGGTAGTAGGTGAAGGCATTTGTGCTCCTGCAGAAGTTTCACTTATTCGACCATGACCATGAAGGTGCGGAGCCGAATTATGGACATCAACAGTTGCGTATGGTGCCAGAAAATTAGTAGCATGAGGTGTAGCATATGATGTTTGAGGGTAATTGGCCGAATAACTAGTAGTAGCATGGCCAATTCCCCTATCCACCGGCATGTTTGGATTAACATACTCCAAGTTATTTGCCGATGAATAAAAAGTTGAAACACTTTGTTGCATCCTATTGGAAGTTCCTACAAGGGGTGTCTCAACTTGATTAACCGAACTCATCATGTTATTCATCGGCATATAAATTTGTGGGGTTGCCGATGCATGGGAGTTGGGATACATATGTTGCATGTTGCTAAAATTATATGAGGTAGAAGCATGAAGATTTTGTTGCATCGGCTCTTGCACATAATTAGATGCATGATTGATAAAGCTAGGGCTAGCCGATACATTATGCTCATTAGATGATCTAGCAACAACATATGCATTATTTGCATCTACATATGTGAATTCTGTATTCCTATTACCTTTGTAGATTGTAAACCCTAGATGACGATCTCTTCGTAGCAAGAATGGGCCGGAGACCGTTCAAAGCTTCGTCCCCAGCGGAGTCGCCAAAGAGTGTGTTCGCACACGAACACGTCACCGTGTACCTCCAACGCCGAGGGTGGTGCACCGCAGCTCACGCCGAAGGAGACCCGTCCGGAAGCACGGGACGCAAGCAATCCAGCGGGTGCTTTTCAGGACCCGAAACCCCATGCGCCCGGGAGGGACCCCATCTGGACGTGCGGCGGCCATGGGCTGCCCTAGGTCGGTTCGCCCGCCCCTAGAGCCTCGAGGATCACTGCCCTTCAACAGGAAGAACGAACGAAGAACGAGAGAGAAAGAACAAGGGAGGGATGTAAAACTAGGGTAAAAAGTAGATATGTTTTGCGATTGTGTGTTGTTCAATCGGCCGTCACGCCATAGGTATATAAGAGGCGGCTGGACTTCCCGTGCAAGGAAAAGGCTTGGATTCACGTCCAAAACCCTAGTCAAATTCGGATTGGTTTTGTCCGAACTTTCCAAAACTGTTCGGTTTAAACTGGCTGCACCTTGCGGGTAATTTTTGAGGTGTTAAACGACCTCGGATGGAAACAAGCCCAAAAGCAATCTTGAACGTTTCGACGAGACGAACAACTTTAGTGTTGAACGCTTTTAGATCTGTGATCGTATTTAATGGCTAATTGCTCACGCATTGTATCAGACATCCATCAACATGTGTCTGATGTCCAGCGTAATATATTGATCCCTAGCTGGTCTGAACCATATTGACTGTAACTTTTGCATAAGCACTCGGATTGAGATGATTTATATATGAAAATCAATCGCATCGACGATACAAAGACAATTCCTTTAGAGTGTAATCAGCCGGATAGTGTTCTAGATACAAAATCTCACTACTTCGAACATAACTTCGGCCTTAGAGACGAGACCGGATGGCTATGACCCAAATATCAAAGTTTCTCCTTTTGACGATACGAAATTTCCTCACTTTGAGCACTTTTCCAATTGAGGTCTTTTTAATTATGTTTTCGATCATGCCAAAATCAGGTGTCAACACTCCTCCTGAGCGGGCGGTCGCAGGTGCCGATGCACACGAAGTGTTCGATAAAATGTCCATCTATAACTTAACGGTCAACACAAACGGTCAAACAACTGAATGCCCTGTCAGCCCTGACGAGTGGTCCCAACCAGTCATAATCAACTTTAATTTTTGCTAATCAGTCATTAAGTCGATGTGGTAGTTTTTAGTCATAGATTAGCAAAAAAGTGGTAGCACTACAAAAAAATACACTTCCGTGATGATACGTGTTTGTCACAGTAGGTCGCGTTTTTTGTCATGCATGTACATCCATGACGATTTTATGACAAAATCAAGATAGTCATACATGTGTTGTCGTAGAAGTGTTCCATGACATTACCAAGATTATCATCACGGAAGTGTCCACTTCCATGGCGATAAATCGGGCGTCACAGAAGTGCTTTCGTCAAGAGTGACCGACATGTGGCATCCACCGTAACGGAACATCGTTAAGCTATCGGGTCGGGTTTTGGATCCGATAACCCGTTAACAGCCCTGACCAATGGGAAATTTCCATGTGTAAAATCCTTATTGGCCGGACGAAACACGCGGTCACCGTCGATTGGGTCAGATAGGCGCCTATGATATGTCGACACGTGCCACGGCCCACCACTGGCCCACTTAGCTTACAAAGCCGACCCGTTTGACTTGGTCAAAAGTTAACGGGCTGGCCCATGAAAAGCCTATTAACGGTCTCTTCGCAAATAGCCCATTTTACGGCCCGTTAACTCACGGCCCGTTAGGCCCTAAAGAAAATCGGCCCAACAACGTCATGTGGGCCGTCGAATATAACACCAAATTTCATTTCACTTTCGCCCATGTATGGCCCACGACGTCTTCGGCCCATATGAGGCCTTTCAGATCTTTCGCCCTTTACAGGCCCACGGTGACTCTAGCCCATAATGAATAGTAATGTTATTTGTACCCGTTAACGCCCCGTGATTTACATGGGCCGTTTCCAGCCCGTGCTTTCGGCCTATTGACGACCCATACGTTCTTGGGCTCCTTTTCGGCTCTCGATTACTTCCGGCCCGTTACTGGCATGTTCCCCTAATGGGCCAAATTCGGCCAATGGCAAGAGTCGGCCCGTTACTGGCATGTTCCCCAAATGGGCCAAATTTGGCCCATGACAAGAGTCGGCCCATTACTGGCCTGTTACCCTAATAGGCCAAATTCGGCCCATGGCAAGAATCGCCCGTTCGGCTCGTTAACCCGCTATACCGCTTTCCACTTCGTCCTATATTCTCGCCCATTAACGATCTGTTATGCCTGTGACAGAATTAAGCCTTTGCAGTCCTACGCCTGTTAACGGCTCGTTACCGTGCTGGGCCGATACCAATTACGCCCGATTACGGCCCATGTAGACCCATTTATCCGATGGCCCGAGGCCCACCGATTACAAGCCCATTTATCGACGGCCCGAGGCCACCGATTACAGGCCCATTTAACGACGGCTCGTAGGAGACCCATGGATCCTACGGCCCGTATATGGCCCATGGTAGTTGCGGCCACTAGCAAACCAGGGAAAAAGAAGACTAGGAAATAAATAAGGCCGAAACTAACGCTAGGCTATTAAGGCGATTGCACAGATTACATCCACTCGGCATTAAAGATCGCCATCAGTGCAAATATAGTGAACACCCTACACTATACAAAAATGGCTTGCTGTTTTCTTCAGCCGGTGGCTGCACGTTAAGAATAAATTTTGTGTCGCACCAAAACAAATTACAACTATATAACAAAAGGAAGGTTGGCATAAAACTTAACAGTCTAGCGTATAAATGCACCACCGTAAGTTCGTAAGCTCGATTCATTTGACCGATCACACGTTTTCATGCGGTATTGTCCGATGGAGCACCATAACCCTCGCCTTCATTTCCCTAGGCTCTGAACAACATAGCAAATGTCTGATAGTCTGGTTTCAAAACCATGCATATCTTGACGACATTGAGCAATGTTTCTCCTTGTTTCACGAAGGGCCTCTATTAGGGAATGGACTTGTGTCTGGAGCGCAGATACAACATTGTTTGAGCTTGCATATCTTGATCATGAGACAGTTTGGACGATATTGCCTTAACAACCAACCCAGTATTATGCAGGAACGTGCTTTTGGCACCGTTAGTGGATGTGTATCGACCCACCGCAAGAAGAGCTGACATTGCGGTTATAGTTGCCTCGCCACCTTCGTAAGGTGGTGGTTCCATCATTTTTCCATAGCTCATTTGAAAAGTTGACGCTTTACATTAGTAGTACCGTAACGTAAGATATTAAGGAGGCAACAAAACCAAACAAAATAGCTTTGGTTTATATACGTAACTTATTCGTGAACCCATGTAAAATATTAGTTGTATTTTATTGCAAAGTACATAATAAAACCAGGTTCCAAACATATGACCATGTACCATCGGTAATGTATTGTCTATTTCTTCACATTGTATTGAGGGCTAAGGATAAAGAGACGAAGTTTATAATACGGCAAGCATAGTATGACATCATTCATATCACAAAACAACTGAGAACAAACAAACAGGCAATTGTAACGTTGTGTGGGCAAGTCCAGCACGGAACTAGATTACAGGTCAAGAATGAAAGGAACATCACTCCTCTCTTTTAAACCTTGTAAGGTGCAATGATACACTAAGACAATTGTGTATAAAATTGAAAAGAGTAATAGACATTGGCTGCAAACCATGCAGTTCAAGGCACAAGTCAGAGTAAGTAGTAGTTAAATGGCATGAGGATTAAGGACTTACAACAGCGGCTTTGACTGGTGTAGTCATGCCCTTCTTCTTGCTGGTGTGACAGTCCTTGAAGATTTCCACAACATTTGGTTCAGGTACTTTTTGGTCCTTGCGGGCTTTCCTCTACATTTCGAACAAGTCAATATAGATATGATAATATGGTACAACGAAAAGAGTGAAACAACAGCTAATTACAAGAGCCTCGCAGTGTGCAATATAGCTACGAGATCCTGTCGTCTGTTGGAATTTCACTTTCGTATGGTTGGCCTTGTTCTTTGAATAGTTCACCTACAAGAAGATAGATTTGTGTGACACATGCGTAAATAGGACTTCAACATGTGATATGATCACATATATATATAATGTACCTGATACTTCGGATCAGACCAGTGTTTAACAAGGCCCCTCCAGTCTTCATCCGATATATTTTCCCATCGAGATGTTTGGGAAAGTTCATCGTTAGCCTTTCCTACAAGTGAGTTTTCCTCAAGTTATACCGATACTGTCGCAGAGCAGACTTGAAAACATGGGTGCAAGCTTGTCTGGTTGCATCATCTTGGCTATCCAACTTGAACCTCATCTGTTGAAAATTATGGGAGTCTCTTTATCAGCAACCTAGTAAGTATGGGACAGAGCAAGACGATATTACTAGTTTCCATACATAACCATACTTACAGATAAATGGTCGAGGAAGGTGTTGAACTGGGTTTCGTCTTTGTCATTCCTGTCATCAATCCATGTTGGGAGGATATGTACATGACACCTAACGGCAAACGCTGCCTCTGATACTAACTTGGCTGACTCTGTAGCATCACGTGGCCTTTTTAAACCTGCCTCAAAACGGATCTCCATTCTTCCTCCTCTAGATTTAGTTAACCTATCGAGCATTATCCCCGATGTTTGTTTCCTCTTGCGCCTAGGTGCTAGTCCAACAACGAACATAGGAAGTGTTAGTGTACATCAAACTGTGAGACTACATATAAAGAAGCATGGAATCAGAACTTGACTCCAGCAACTACCTTCTTGTTGTTGAAGCTCACAATGTTCACTGATATTGCCAACTCGTCTTGTGTCAAGAGTGCTTGGGAAGTAGTGTCGGTGGCAAGGGAGCTTGGGAACGTGCTGCTAGCTTCGATTGACGACGAGTAAGTCGTGGCACCGGTAGTACTGTGGTAGGTGTTGCAAGAACTAGGGCTGTCTCTCGCTTGTTTTGTGGCAGCTATTTGTTTCGTTTGGCTTTTCTGCAGCTCGTGTAGCATGGGATGCCGTGTTTGTAGAATTTTCCGCTGGACTTTGACCTTCTATTGCACCATCAGTACCAGCAGAATCTGCAGGATTCATCCGCTTCTCATTCCCTGCCATTCTGTGTTTCTTCCTCTTTCTCTGTGCCATGTTAAGTCAAGCCGACAAGAAAAACGAATACCAATTTAGTTCTTCAGAACAAATTGATGAGTGTTGCAGACGAACTGAACTTTGATGTTAGACAACCACATGATTGGAGGATCTAATATGTATGAAAAACAAGACGGAAGAGATAACCAGAACTATGATGTGTAAACTAAGAAGAAGACATTTCACCAAATTAGAAGCAATGCAATGGAAGGTAGACACCATATGAAAGATGCTACAAATATCGCTTCCGCCAAGTTAATAAAGTGTCTCATCATAAATGGCATTTAAACAAATGTGAAGCAATACAAGAAATAAATCATATGCAAGATGCAAACAACATCACACTACCATGTTAGAGGTCTCTCGTCATTAGTGCCATTGCATATTCACAGCATTGCATATTCACGACTTATGATGTGTAAACTAAGGAGAAGGCATTTCAACAAATTAGAAGCAATGAAAGCTAGACACCATATGAAAGATGCAACGAATATCACTCTACCAAGTTAAAACTGTGTCGTCATAAGTGCCATTTCAACAAATTAGTAGTACAAGCTAGAAAAGAATGTGAGACGTAACCTATATCACACTCTGAAGTCAAACGTGTCTTATGATAAGTGATTGTTGTAGGTTACACAACAATAGTAATTTGATGTAAGAACATGGTGTGGTACACAGATATTGTATGTTCTAGAAACAGGAACATGTGTCTTATTCAAGTATAATGTGTAAAGTAAGCAGATGGAATTCAACAAAATTAGAAGCAAAACAAGCTAGACATCACACATAACATGCAACCACATATAACAGTGCCAAGTTAGAGGGAGCACCAGTGATGCTGCACTAGGGGAGACGTGCTCATCATAAACACAGCTTTGTTGAGTGTCTATGCATGTGTTGTCTTGGAAATCATCTTGGGGGCGTGGAGGAGTAGAAACTGTAGAGGCCCTCCGTTCGGAACGAGCACCTTTATCCCCTGCCTTGCTAACTTCCTTCCGCTTTATTGATTTTGAATTGTCAAGTAAAACCGACAAGAAAAAGCAATAAAATTCCCTCTCCAGAACTCATTCATGCATGATAATCGACAAATACTACTTTGATGTAAGGCAAACACATGATACCAGGATGGAATATGTACGAAAAACAGGACGGCATGGCATGTTCACAACTGTTTGTGTAAACTAAGCGAAACCATTCCAGCAAATAAGAAGCAATGCAAGCTAGACACCACATGAAAGATGCAACCAAGATGACTCTGCCAAGTTAAAAGCGTCCCATCATAAATGGAATTTCAACAAATTAGAAGCAGCGCATGCTATAAATCATATGAAAGATGCAACTAATATCGCACTGCATATACTAAAGGTGTCTCGCCATATTGATTGATGCGGGATACAAAAAAAACAATAGTTTTATGTAAGGACATGCTTAATAGACAGATGTACTATGTACTAAATACATGAATGAAGGCATGTCACATTAACAGGTATAATGTACTATAAGCTAAGCAGACTAGCACATGCAGTTTAACCAGATTGGAAGAATTACAATCTAGACACCATATGCAACATGCAACCACATATCACGCTGCCAAGTTAGAGCAAGCACCTGCGATGCTAGTGTAGAAATGCTGTAATCAACTACAGAGCTACGTTCACTATCTTCATCTAGCATTTCTGTTTCTTGAGAATCATGTCGGGAGGCTGACGCTGCATTATTTAAATGAGTAGTCCCCTTGCTTGCCTGCCTCATCATAAGTGATTGATGAGGGATACACAAGAACATTAGTTTGATGTAAGAACATGGTTAATACACAGATGTACTAGCATGTACCAAAAAAAGAAAGGCATGTCATATTCAAAGGTATAATGTGTAATCTAAGCAGATGCAATTTAACCAAATTGGAAGCAATACAAGCTAGACATCCGGCTGGAGTGGTGAACATGATCATCTAGGACCTGAGAGCCTGGTGGGAGGCGGGCTGCTTCGCCACCATCGCGGATTTTTAGTTGGCTTCCAGGTGATGCCTGTCTTTGCTGGGCTTGTCACTGGCTCGGCCAGTGCCCTGACTAGCTACTTGTCTTCGTGTGCTCACGGGATGGTGGTTCATGTAAAAAATATATTTCCTTATCTTAATAAAGACCGACTTCAGCCTTTCAAATACAAGCTAGACACCATATGGAACATGCAACCACATATGACACCGCAGAGTCAAAGCAAGCACATGGGATGGTGGTTCATTGCGAGTGAGGTCATCAACTCCAGAGCTATGTTTACCGTCTCCATCTGCTGACACTGCACCCTTTATAGCAATGTAACGTGCCATGCCTAGCTGCGTAGAAAACTGGCACGACTTGTCTCTTTTATTTTTTGCTTCTATCGAGGCAGACTCTGAAATACCCTTGAATAAAAACACAATAGTGAGAGTATGAGTGAAGTGTGTGTAGAACTAGTGCACTGTAAAAGTAGCAGATAGCAGGTGGCTGAAAAACAAATGACAGGAGATATATGATAGCTCTACAAGATTGCATGGCAAACAAAATTAGATTCTACTCCGTATGATTTTGTAATATATGAGCACAGGAAATGCAGGTACTCCTCCAAAGACACCACCACATGTGGTCATATCTAAGATAACAAACGACTGAAAATAAATAGGTCGTCGATTTTTTAATGAACCGTCCGATCTATAAGGAACGGGCAGATGGCCTTCGTCTACCTCCCGTCAGTCACTGTTGACGATCTTTCTCGAATCGCCAGCGACCATCGGCCCAAACCCCTGCCTCCGCCGCCCCGCCCTCCCATCGACCTCACACCACCTCCGTGCTTGGCAGCGCCCCCAGGCCATCCCTTTAATCCCGGCCGACCTTCAGATCGGGCGCCAGTAGCTCTAGGCCGTACACGCCCCTAAGATAAACACCAAGGCGCTGCTTCCCCGGCGTAATAGTCGTACTAGCGCAATAGGCGTACTAGCGCCTGTTACGCCGGGGAATGCTTCCGTTAATTGGGAATCAACTGGCTAGAAATTGAAATTCAGGGGGGGCGACGGACCTCTAGCTAAGGTGAAATAGTATATGAGGAGAAACCTTGTGCATCGCGAGTTACTAGGAACATCTAGTATCAAGAAGAAGCGGTCAACTAGTGTCTTCTCTGGGATGAATACCATGCAAGCAGACACGTAAGATTTGCACGAATAAGGGAAGAGGAGTACCTTCTTCGCTTGCCGGTGTGGTCACCTCCACATGTCGCTACCGATCTTCTTTCTTTTACCGGGAAACCGATGTTCGAGGGTGCAGGCTTGGACGAACCCATGGCCAAATTGTTGACTGCGTTGCCGTGGCCGTATGTCGGCGGAGGGGAAGCAGATCCGAGGCGGCGAAGGATGGCGTAGCAGGAACAGCTCCGGTGCGGTGGAGGGTGGCGAAGTTGGAGCGGCAGCGGTGAGGCGTAGGACGGTGTGGTTGAACTGGCTCGGGTACGGACGGATAGGCCTCGACTTCAACTACTAGCCGTGGAGGGCGTTGTGGTTGAGGTTGCGGTGGACGACGACGTCGGGGTATCGGCTCCGGCGTGATGGAGGAGGGCTGCGGTTGATGGGTGGGATGGGGTGGCAGACGGAGGACGTCGGGGTTTCGCGGCTGGTGGAGAGGTAGTTTTGGCGCCCACGGGGTACGAATGGGGAATCGAATGGGTGGGGGGGAACCATGTTTCGGTCTGGGACGCGCTTGTTTTTGGCTTTTTTGAACAGAAGATGGGACGCGCTTATTTGAAATTTGGGGAAAGTACAAACTTTGCCCCCTTCTTAAATTTCAGACCCTCATGGTCGGGGGTAGGATGGTAATCCCAGGTGTCCCAAATAGTGGGCGGGAGCGATTTCGGCCGCGCGCATGTGTGCTTAGGCGGCCATTGTGTATGAAAGTTTCTCGGAGGCGGTTGCGTGGCGTCTAGATGAAGCTACAAACCTGTTGGGATCTACGGTAGGGTGCGTCGACTGCAAATTAAAATTTTCCTACGCGCAGAACATCCAGGAACATGCTACGGGAGATGGATCACAGTTCGTTACCACTAGACGCGCAGTGTCGTGCAGCGGAAGAAGAGTTGGGGCAGCGCGTCCGCGTGGATCGTCTCCTCCTCGTCCAATCTCCCTCGAACAGCCGGTCGTCTGATCCCACGTACAAGTTCGCCGGAGCGGCGCAAGCGCACCGCCTCTAACGGTATCTGCGCGTGCAGGAGGAACACCGTGCGGCGGACTGCTAGGTCCGATCACACAGTCGGCAGCGAGTGGAGGTGGCTATTCGCAACACATGCAAACCCTAGTCGCAGCGCCGAAGCGATCAATAGCACGAGTGTGCCGCACCTCCACTATATATAGGCCTCCGTTGTAGGCTCAACACTTGGGCCTCGCACGGACCCTAAAGCCCAAAGTTTACTCGGTCACGTTCCTAGTCCAGTTCGGATCACATCCGACCAGTGTCCTATGAACCGACCTCGTAGGTTCCTTCCCTTAAGTGCGCGAACCCTTAGGTTCAAGTCGGCTTGGTCACAGTTTGGATCACCTCGGACCTGCACGGTTGGTAGCGGTCTCTAGCAAGGCGTGCCGACCACCAAGCAGACTATGAAGCTGGTTAGGCGAACCTGTACAATGTGTCACACTTCTGTTCCCATTGCCACACGATATATGTGTTGGGTAACGTAGTAATTTCAAAAATTTTCCTACGCACACACAGGACCATGGTGATGGCATAGCAACGAGAAGGGAGTGTTGTCTACGTACCCTCGTAGACCAAAGCGGAAGCGATCACAACGTAGAGGAAGTAGTCGTACGTTCTCCTCGCGATCCTGCCGATCCCAGGTTGCATACTCCGGCACCTCCGAGTCGATGATGACGTAGAGGAAGTAGTCGACGTTCTCCTCGCGATCCAGCCGATCCCAAAGGCTGCGTTTCCGGCACCTCCGAGTTCTTGGCACACGCTCAGCTCGATGACGCTCCTCGGCTCGATCCAAAGAAAGCTCCGGGGAGAGGGAGTTCCATCAGCACGACGGCGTGGTGACGATCTTGATGTTTCACCGACGCAGGGCTTCGCCTAAGCACCGCTACGATATGACCGAGGTGGAATATGGTGGAGGGGGGCACCGCACACGGCTAAGGAACGATCTCAAGGATCAACTTGTGTGTTCTAGGGTGCCCCCCCTCCCCCGTATATAAAGGAGGGAGGGAGGAGGTGGCCGGCCACAAGGGGGGCGCACCATAGGGAGGGGGAAACCTACTCCAAGTAGGTTTCCTCTCTTTCCTTATCTTATTTGGAGGGGAAGGAAGGAGTACTAGTATTAGGAAGTAGTACTAGCAGTAGGAATAGGAAGAGGGGAAGGAGAAAGGAAGGGGGGCCGCCCCCTCCCCAATTCGGATTGGGCTTGGGGGCGCCTCCCTTGTTCCTTCTCCCTTCCTCCCACATGGGCCCAATAAGGCCCATATACCTCCCGGGGTTCCGTAACCTCCCGAGCTCCAAACTTCTCCGGAACCTTTCCGGTGTCCAAATATATCCGTCCAATATATTAATCTTTATGTCTCGACCATTTCGAGACTCCTCGTCATGTCCGTGATCATATCCGGGACTCGAACAACCTTCGGTACATCAAAATACACAAACTCATAATATAACCGTCATCGAAACCTTAAGCGTGCGGACCCTACGGTTCGAGAACAATGTAGACATGACCGAGACACATCTCCGGTCAATAACCAATAGCGGGACCTGGATGCCCATATTGGTTCCTACATTTTCACGAAGATCTTTATCGGTCAGACCGCATAACAACATACGTTGTTCCTTTTGTCATCGGTATGTTACTTGCCCGAGATTCGATCGTCGGTATCCAATACCTAGTTCAATCTCAAGCATCGCAAGTCTCTTTACTTGTTCCGTAATACATCATCTCACAACTAACTCATTAGTTGCAATGCTTGCAAGGCTTATGTGATGTGTATTACCGAGAAGGCCCAGAGATACCTCTCCGACAATCGGAGGACAAAACCTAATCTCGAAATACGCCAACCCAACAAGTACCTTTGGAGACACCTGTAGTACTCCTTTATGATCACCCGCCACGTTGTGACGTTTGGTAGTACCCAAAGTGTTCCTCCGTAAACGGAAGTTGCATAATCTCATAGTTATAGGAACATGTATAAGTCATGAAGAAAGCAATAGCAATATACTAAACGATCAAGTGCTAAGCTAACGGAATGGGTCATGTCAATCACATCATTCTTCTAATGAGGTGATCCCATTAATCAAATGACAACACATGTCTATGGTTAGGAAACATAACCATCTTTGATTAATGAGCTAGTCTAGTAGAGGCTTACTAGTGACTTATCTGTTTGTCTATGTATTCACACATGTATTATGTTTCCGGTTAATACAATTCTAGCATGAATAATAAACATTTATCATGATATAAGGAAATAAATAATAACTTTATTATTGCCTCTAGGGCATATTTCCTTCAGCCTCCCACTTGCACTAGAGTCAATAATCTAGATTACTCAAGAATGATTCTAACACCCATGGAGTCTTGGTGCTGATCATGTTTTGCTCGTGGAAGAGGCTTAGTCAACGGGTCTCGCAACGTTCAGATCCGTATGTACTTTGCAAATCTCTATGTCTCCCACTTGGACTTGGTCCCGAATGGAATTGAAGCGTCTCTTGATATGCTTGGTCCTCTTGTGAAATCTGGATTCCTTTGCCAAGGCAATTGCACCAAGATTGTCACGAAGATCTTCATTGGTCCCGATGCACTAGGTATAACACCTAGATCGGAAATGAACTCTTTCATCCAGACTCCTTCATTTGCTGCTTCAAGCAGCTATGTACTCCGCTTCACATGTAGATCCCGCCACGACGCTTTGTTTAGAATCGCACCAACCGACAGCTCCACCGTTTAACAAAAACACGTATCCGTTTGCGATTTAGAATCGTCTGGATCGGTGTCAAAGCTTGCATCGACGTAACCATTTACGACTAGCTCTTTGTCACCTCCATATACGAGAAACATATCCTTAGTCCTTTTTCGTGTATTTCAGGATGTTCTTGACCGCTGTCCGTTGATCCACTCTGGATTACTTTGGTACCTTCCTGCCAAGCTTACGCCTAAGCATACGTCAGTGCCGGTACACAACATTGCATACATGATAGAGCCTATGGCTGAAGCATAGGAACATCTTTCATTTTCTCTCTATCTTCTGCGTGGTCGGGCATTGAGTCGACTCAATCTCACACCTTGTAATACAGGTAAAAACCTTTCTTTGCACGATCCATTTTGAACTTCTTCAAAACTTTGTCAAGGTATGTGCTTTGTGAAAGTCCAATTAAGCGTCTTGATCTATCTCTATAGATCTTGATGCCCAATATGTAAGCAGCTTCACCAAGGTCTTTCATCGAAAAACTCTTGTTCAAGTATCCCTTTATGCTATCCAGAATTCTATATCATTTCCGATCAGTAATATGTCATCTACATATAATATCGTAAATGCTACAGAGCTCCCACTCACTTTCTTGTAAATACAAGGCTTCTCCAAAAGTCTCAGATAAACCCAAATACTTTGATCACACTATCAAAGCGTTTATTCCAACTCCGAGATGCTTGCACCAGTCCATAAATGGATCATGGAGCTTGCACACTTTGTTAGCTCCCTTTGGATCGATAAAACCTTCCGTTGCATCATATACAACTCTTCTTCCGTAAACCCATTCAGGAATGCGGTCTTTACATCCATTTGCCAAATTTCATAATCATAAAATGCGGCAATTGCTAACATGATTCGACAGACTTAAGCATCGCTACGGGTGAGAAGGTCTCATCGTAGTCAATCCCTTGAACTTGTCGAAACCCCTTTGCGACAAGTCGAGCTTTGTAGACAAAGCAATATTACCGTCGGCGTCGGTCTTCTTCTTGAAGATCCACTTGTTTTCTATTGCTTGCCGACCCTCGGGCAAGTCAACCAAAGTCCACACTTTGTTTTCATACATGGATCCCATCTCAGATTTCATGGCCTCAAGCCATTTTATGGAATCTGGGCTCACCATCGCTTCTTCATAGTTCGTAGGTTCATCATGATCTAGTAGCATGACTTCCGAACAGGATTGCCGTACCACTCTGGTGCGGATTTTATTCTGGTTGATCATCGAGGTTCTGTAGTCACTTGATCTGAAGTTTCTTGATCAACATCATCAACTTCCTCACTATTTGGTGTAGATATCGCAGTAAACTGGTTTACGTGATAAACTACTCTCAAATAAGGGAGAAGGTACAGATTACCTCATCAAGTTCTACTTTCCTCCCACTCACTTCTTTCGAGAGAAACTCCTTCTCTAGAAAGGATCCATTCTTAGCAACAAATGTCTTGCCTTCGGATCTGTGATAGAAGGTGTACCCAACTGTCTCCTTTGGGTATCCTATGAAGATACATTTCTCCGATTTAGGTTCGAACTTATCGGGTTGAAGCTTTTTCACATAAGCATCGCATCCCCAAACTTTAAGAAACGACAACTTTGGTTTCTTGCTAAACCACAGATTCATAAGGTGTCGCCTCAACGGATTTTGACGGTGTTCTATTCAGCGTGAATGCGGCCGTCTCAAGAGCATAACCCCAAAACGATAGCGGTAAATCTGTAAGAGACATCATAGATCGCACCATATCTAGTAAAGTGCGATTACGACGTTCGGACACACCATTGCGCTGTGGTGTTCCGGTGGCGTGAGTTGCTAAACTATTCCGCATTGTTTCAAATGTAGACCAAACTCAGAACTCAAATATTCGCCTCCACGATCAGATCGTAGAAACTTTATTTTCTTATTACGATGATTTTCAACTTCACTCTAAAATTCTTTGAACTTTTCAAATGTTTCAGACTTATGTTTCATTAAGAAGATATACCCATATCTGCTTAAATCATCTGTGAAGGTGAGAAAATAACGATATCCGCCACGAGCCTCAACATTCATTGGACCACATACATCTGTATGTATGATTTCCAACAAATCTGTTGCTCTCTCCATAGTACCGAGAACGGGTTTTAGTCATCTTGCCCATGAGGCACGGTTCGCAAGTGCCAAGTGATTCATAATCAAGTGACTCCAAAAGTCCATCAAGATGGAGTTTCTTCATGCGCTTTACACCGATATGACCTAAACGGCAATGCCACAAATAAGTCGCACTATCATTATCAACTCTGCATCTTTTGGTTTCAACATTATGAATATGTGTATCACTACTATCGAGATTCATTAAAAATAGACCACTCTTCAAGGGTGCATGACCATAAAAGATATTATTCATATAAATAGAACAACCTTTATTCTCTCGATTTAAATGAATAACCGTCTCGCATCAAACAAGATCCAGATATAATGTTCATGCTTAACGCGGCACCAAATAACAATTATTTAGGTCTAAAACTAATCCCGAAGGTAGATGTAGAGGTAGCGTGCCGACTGCGATCACATCGACTTTGGAACCATTTCCCACGCCAAGCATCGTCACCTCGTCCTTTGCCGGTGTTCGCTAATCAGTAGTCCCTGTTTGAGTTGCAAATATTAGCAATGTAACCAGAGATCAAATACCAGGTGCTACTGCGAGCTCTAGTAAGGTACACATCAATAACATGTATATCACATATACCTTTGTTCACCTTGCCATCCTTCTTATCCGCCAAATACTTGGGGCAGTTCCGCTTCCAAAGTGACTACCGGCTTGCGGTAGAAGCACTCGGGCAGGTTTAGGTCCGGACTTGGGTTTCTTCCCTTGAGCAGCAACTTGTTTGCTGTTCTTCTTGAAGTTCCCCTTCTTCTTCCCTTTGCCCTTTTCTTGAAACTAGTGGTCTTGTTGACCATCAACACTTGATGCTCTTTCTTGATTTCTACCTCCGCTGACTTTTAGCATTGCGAAGAGCTCGGAATTGTCTTAGTCATCCCTTGCATATTATAGTTCATCACGAAGCTCTTGTAGCTTGGTGGCGATGATTGGAGAATTCTGTCAATGACACTATCATACGGAATATTAAATCCCAGCTGAATTAAGTGATTTTTATAACCAGACATTTTGAGTATGTTCTCACCGATGTAACTGTTCTCCTCCATCTTGCAGCTATAGAACTTATTGGAGACTTCATATCTCTCAATCCGGGCATTTGCTTGAAATATTAACTTCAACTCTTGGAACATCTCATATGCTCCATGACGCTCAAAATGTCGTTGAAGACCCGGTTCTAAGCCGTAAAGCATGGCACACCGAACTATAGAGTAGTCATCGACTTTGCTCGCCAGACGTTCACAACTTCGGCGTTGTTCTCGCAGAGGCCTGGCACCTAGCGATGATTCCAGGACGTAATTCTTCCGTGGAGCAATGAGGATAATCCTCAAGTTACGGACCCAGTCTGTGTAATTGCTACCATCATCTTTCAACTTTGCTTTCTCAAGGAACGCATTAAAATTCAACGGAACAACAAAGACGAGCCATCTATCTACAGTAAACATAGACAAGCAAAATACTATCGGTACTAAGTTCATGATAAATTTAAGTTTTTAATTAATCATATTACTAAAGAACTCCCACTTAGACAGACATCTCTCTAGTCATCTAAGTGATCACGTGATCCAAATCAACTAAACCATAACCGATCATCACGTGAGATGGAGTAGTTTTCAATGGTGAACATCTTATGTTGATCATATCTACTATATGATTCACGCCGACCTTTCGGTCTCCGTGTTCCGAGGCCATATCTGCATATGCTAGGCTCGTCAAGTATAACTCGAGTATTCTGCGTGTGCAAAACTGGCTTGCACCCGTTGTAGATGGACGTAGAGCTTATCACACCCGATCATCACGTGGTGTCTCGACACGATTTAACTTTGGCGACGGTGCATACTCGTGGAGAACACTACTTGATAATTTTAATGAGAGATCATCTTAAAATGCTACCGTCAATCAAAGCAAAATAAGATGCATAAAGGATAAACATCACATGCAATCAATATAAGTGATATGATATGGCCATCATCATCTTGTGCTTGTGATCTCCATCTCCGAAGCACCGCCATGATCACCATCGTCACCGGCGCGACACCTTGATCTCCATCGTAGCATCGTTGTCGCTACGCCATCTATTGCTTCTCGACTATCGCTACCGCTTAGTGATAAAGTAAAGCAATTACAGAGCGTTGCATTTCATACAATAAAGCGACAACCATATGGCTCCTGCCAGTTGCCGATAACTCGGTTACAAAACATGATCATCTCATACAATAAAATATAGCATCACGTCTTGACCATATCACATCACAACATGCCCTGCAAAAACAAGTTAGACGTCCTCTACTTTGTTGTTGCAAGTTTTACGTGGCTGCTACGGGCTGAGCAAGAACCGTTCTTACCTACGCATTAAAACCACAACGATACTTCGTCAAATAGACTCCGTTTAACCTTCTCAAGGACCGGGCGTAGCTACACTCAGTTCAACTAAAGTGAGAGAGACAGACACCCGCCAGCCACCTTTAAGCACGAGTGCTCGTAGCAGTGAAACCAGTCTCGCGTAAGCGTCACGCGTAATGTCGGTCCGGCCGCTTCATCTCACAATACCGCTGAACCAAAGTATGACATGCCGGTAGGCAGTATGACTTGTATCGCCCACAACTCACTTGTGTTCTACTCGTGCATATGACATCAACGCATAAAACCAGGCTCGATGCCCTTTGTTGGGTAACGTAGTAATTTCAAAAATTTCCCACGCACACGTGACCATGGTGATGGCATAGCAACGAGAAGGAAGAGTGTTGTCTACGTACCCTCGTAGACCAAAGCGGAAGCGATCACAACGTAGAGGAAGTAGTCGTACGTTCTCCTCGCGATCCTGCCGATCCCAGTGCCGTTACTCCGGCACCTCCGAGTCGATGATGACGTAGAGGAAGTAGTCGTACGTTCTCCTCGCGATCCAGCCGATCCCAGTGCCGTTACTCCGGCACCTCCGAGTTCTTGGCACACGTTCAGCTCGATGACGCTCCTCGGGCTCTGATCCAGCAAAGCTCCGGGGAGAGGGAGTTCCACAAGACGACGTGGTAGGACGATCTTGATGTTTCACTGACGCAGGGCTTCGCCTAAGCACCGCCACGATATGACCGAGGTGGAATATGGTGGAGGGGGCACCGCACACGGCTAAGGAACGATCTCAAGGATCAACTTGTGTGTTCTAGGGTGCCCCCACCCCGTATATAAAGGAGGGAGGGAGGAGGTGGCCGCCACAAGGGGGCGCACCATAGGAGGGGGAAACCTACTCCAAGTAGGTTTCCTCTTTCCTTATCTTATTTGGAGGGAAGGAAGGAGTACTAGTATTAGGAAGTAGTACTAGTAGTAGGAATAGGAAGAGGGGAAGGAGAAAGGAAGGGGCGGCCCCTCCCCAATTCGGATTGGGCTTGGGGGCGCCCTCCTCCCTTGTTCCTTCTCCCTTCCTCCTACATGGGCCCAATAAGGCCCATATACCTCCCGGGGTTCCAGAACCTCCGGAGCTCCAAACTTCTCCGAACCTTCCCGGTGTCCAAATATATCCGTCCAATATATCAATCTTTATGTCTCGACCATTTCGAGACTCCTCGTCATGTCCGTGATCATATCCGGGACTCCGAACAACCTTCGGTACATCAAAATACACAAACTTATAATATAACCGTCATCGAAACCTTAAGCGTGCGGACCCTACGGTTCGAGAACAATGTAGACATGACCGAGACACATCTCCGGTCAATAACCAATAGCGGGACCTGGATGCCCATATTGGTTCCTACATTTTCTACGAAGATCTTTATCGGTCGAACCGCATAACAACATACGTTGTTCCTTTTGTCATCGGTATGTTACTTGCCCGAGATTCGATCGTCGGTATCCAATACCTAGTTCAATCTCGTTCTTGGCAAGTCTCTTTACTCGTTCCGTAATACATCATCTCACAACTAACTCATTAGTTGCAATGCTTGCAAGGCTTATGTGATGTGTATTACCGAGAAGGCCCAGAGATACCTCTCCGACAATCGGAGTGACAAAACCTTATCTCGAAATACGCCAACCCAACAAGTACCTTTGGAGACACCTGTTGTTCTCCTTTATGATCACCCAAATTACGTTGTGACGTTTGGTAGTACCCAAAGTGTTCCTCCGTAAACGGGAGTTGCATAATCTCATAGTTATAGGAACATGTATAAGTCATGAAGAAAGCAATAGCAATATACTAAACGATCAAGTGCTAAGCTAACGGAATGGGTCATGTCAATCACATCATTCTTCTAATGAGGTGATCCCATTAATCAAATGACAACACATGTCTATGGTTAGGAAACATAACCATCTTTGATTAATGAGCTAGTCTAGTAGAGGCTTACTAGTGACTTATCTGTTTGTCTATGTATTCACACATGTATTATGTTTCCGGTTAATACAATTCTAGCATGAATAATAAACATTTATCATGATATAAGGAAATAAATAATAACTTTATTATTGCCTCTAGGGCATATTTCCTTCAATATGTTGTCGGGCTCAAGGCAAGACTGTCATCCTTGTGCTAGCCCGACCTCTTTCTCGTTCCAGTGATGCCGACCACAATCTGGATTATCTCATAATCCTTGTCGCATGGCCATGCTTATCCTGGTCAGATCACACGAGGGGCCCAGAGTATATCTCTCCTGATCGGAGGGGCAAATCCCATCTTGCTCGACCATTTCTCGCAGCATGGGACCAGACAAACCGGAAACCTACCTTTGTAACTACCCAGTCACGGAGTAGCGTTTGGTCGGCCCAAAGCAAGTCTGTCACCATCCCGAGTACATGCGTCAGCTCAGGTCTTAGGACATAGAACGTATGTTGTACTAGAGACTCACAGATGACATATTGCTGCGTCTCATAGTTGGGTCTGTCCGACTCGGACCTTATCTCGACTCGGATCCGACTATGTCGAATCCGACCAGACCTTTCCAAGTCCATATTATCCGGTTAGCATCCAATGCTTCATGGCTAGTGAGACCGAGCCATCGACCGTGTCATATGCTAGTCTAGATGGCAGCGCGTCCACACAACCCTTTCGACTAGGGACCTTTTAGGATAGTCATCATACAATGCATAGTCCCACAAACAAGTCACGTACTTGCTGATACACATCATTGATAATGTCCAAGGACTAGCTTTATTCATAAACACATAGGAAATATCCTCATACATGATTGCCTCTAGGGCATATCTCCAACAGACTCCCACTTGCACTAGAGTCAATCAAATAGACATCGAATGCCCATGGCTCTAACGTGCCCCTCATGCTTGGGTTGTGGAAGCGACTTAGTCAATGGATCTGCAACATTTTCATCTGTGTGAACCTTGCATAACTCTACATCACCATTCTTACGATCTTTCGTATTAGGTGATATTTCCGATCTATGTGTCTGACCTTGTGGTGATTCCTAGGCTCCTTGGCTTGTGCGATGGCACCAGAATTGTCACAATAAAGGTCCAACGGTTTCATCGAGGCTGGGAAAATACCAAGATCATCCAGAAAGTACCGGATCCAAACACCTTCCTTTGCAGCTTCACAAGCCGCAATGTATTCGGCTTCTGTGGTAGAATCGGCCACCGTATCTTGCTTGGAACTCATCTAGTGCACTGCTCCTGCATTTAGGACGTACACGAATCTGGACTGTGATCGACAATCATCTCTGTCGGTTTGGAAATTAGCATCGACGTAACCCCTTACGACGAGCTCTTCCTCACCTCCATAAACTAGGAACATCTCTTTAGTCCTTTTCAGGTACTTCAAAATAGTCTTTACCGCTGCCCAGTGACTCTCACCTTGGTTGGCCTGGTATCTACTTGTTAGGCTTATTGCAAAAGCAACATTAGGCCTTGTACATATCATGGCATACATGATGGATCCAATTGCCGAGGCATACGGAATCCTACTCATCCTGCTTCGCTCATCAGATGTCGAAGGACTCTGAGTCTCGCTTAGCCTTATACCATGTGAAAGTGGCAAGAACCCTTTCTTCTCCTCACTCATGTTGAACCGCTTCAACACTTTATCTATGTACGTGCTCTGGCTTAGGCCGAGCAGCCTCCTCGATCTATCTCTATAGATCTTAATGCCTAAAATATAGACTGCCTCACTAAGGTCCTTCATCGAAAACTTTCCATTCAATGATTCGTTGACCGAGTTCAACATCGAAACATCATTTCCAATCAGTAGTATGTCATCCACATACAAGATCAAAACACTATCGGGCTCCCACTTAACTTCTTGTATAAACAAGCGTCCTCTTTTCTTTTGATGAAACTGAGACCAGTGACGACCTCATCAAAACGAATATTCCAGCTCCGAGATGCTTGCCTCAACCCATAAATGGATCTCTTGAGCTTGCATAACTTACTAGTGCTAGTCGGATCGACAAAACCCTCGGGTTGTATCATATACACATCCTCGGTTAAATTTCCATGAAGGAAAGCCGTTTTGACATCCATCTGCCATATCTCGTAATCGAAATATGCAGCTATAGCTAGTATGATCCTCACCGATTTCAGCATCGCTACCGGCGAGTAAGTCTCGTCGTATTCAATTCCTTGAACTTGTCCATAACCTTTAACGACAAGCCGAGCTTTGTGGATCTGAACATTTCCATCCACATCGGTTTTCTTCTTAAAGACCCATTTGCAATCAATGGCAGTTACGCCAGGTGGCGGATCAACCAAGTCCCAGACTTGATTCTCATCCATGGACTTTAACTCGGATCTCATTGCCTCCAGCCATGCCTCGGAATCTGGGCTCACCATCGCTTCCGCATACGTGGCCGGCTCGTCGCTTTCGAGCAACTATACATCACGCACTCTGCGCAATCTTTCCGACCTCCATGGTTCCGGTGCCGCTT
Organism: Aegilops bicornis; assembly: GCA_021605145.1. Lineage (NCBI taxonomy): Eukaryota > Viridiplantae > Streptophyta > Magnoliopsida > Poales > Poaceae > Aegilops > Aegilops bicornis. The sequence goes on along the minus strand of CM038675.1, from coordinate 631,600,477 downwards.
CCACTACAGGTTCTCTGACTGACTCCGGTATGATCTCATCACCAGCCGAGCCGTCCCCGAGTGGTACTCGAATTTCTTCGAGTCGAATTGTCCTCCCACGGCCCTCCCGATTGAGAAACTCTTTCTCAAGGAAAACCCCATTTCGAGCAACAAACACTTTGTTCTCTTCCCGGTTGTAGAAGCTATATCCCAAGGTTTCCCTCGGATATCCCACGAATATGCATTTATCCGACTTGGTGTAAGCTTGTCTGACATAAGTCGCTTGACAAATGCTTCACAACCCCAAATCTTTAGAAAAGACAAACTGGGACTCTTCCCGGTCCACATCTCATGTGGTGTCTTGTCTACAGATTTTGATGGTACCTTGTTAAGTGTGAAAGCTGCAGTTTCTAGAGCGTATCCCCATAATGACAAGGGTAAATCTGATTTGCTCATCATAGACCGGACCATGTCTAACAAGGTCCTATTCCTCCGTTCCGACATGCCATTTCTCTATGGCGTACCCGGAGGTGTGAGCTGAGGTACTATACCTCGACTTTTTAGATGATCATCAAACTCCCGGCTCATGTACTCACCTCCACGATCAGATCGCAGAAGCTTTATAGTCTTGCCGAGCTGATTCTCAACCTCGATTCAAACTCTTTGAACTTTTCAAAAGTCTCCGACTTGTGCCTCATCAAATAGATATATCCATATCTACTCAAGTCGTCGGTAAAAGTCATGAAGTACTGATAGCCACCTCTGGCAGTTGTGCTCATTGGACCACACACATCACTATGTATAAGCTCCAACAGCTCGGACGCCCTCTCGCAACTCTTTGCGAAAGGAGACACCACATAAAGGGCTTATAAATAATCACAGTGAATATCCAGGAGGTAGAACCATCCCAGGGATACTCGATAATTCAAATAATATAACGGGTTAGTCCATAACAAATAATAATCATAATTATCACAAGTCCCAAGTCAAGATCCAAGTTCTGGTTTAACAGTTTCTCCTCCGAAGACCGACACTAAGACCGACACTTGACCCATCCCAGTCTGTAGTCCTTAACCATGGACACGGCTATTCGAATAGATGTTTAATCTCTGCAGAGGGTGTACTCTTTATCCATGGGTAACGGATTCCTTTAGTCCATCGGGACTAACTCCGTCTACGGTCTTTTGGTTGAAAACACACCTGACCGCACACACCAGCCTAACTTACCGGTGTCTGGAATCACCCACGACACCCGTAAGCGAAACTCTAAGTGGGGAGGCCACAACCTCGACTTAGCACGGGATCACAAAATTTATAACGCGCACAAACTAGGGGAGCTACCCCCTTCGACTCCAACCGAAACACCCATGCCCCCGGACTAGGTGGCATGCCTACCGGATGCCTCCGGTATCTTCCACCAAGGCCTCTCTGTTCGGTGTGTGCTAGGAAAGGGGTTGACAACTTACTGAACCGTACCCTACCTATGGCAGGGACAAGTGGTAGTACGAAACAAGTATGGGGGTTACCGGAACAAGACTCAATCTATGGTCGACTCAGGAGGTTTAAGTATTCCCTGCATGATTAGCATAACAATACATACTTCAACCAACAGACAGAATCACCACTCGACATACCTCATCATGCCGTACCGGACACAACCGTCTCGACGGAGGACTAGGGACAACCCGTGTCTACCCAAGACAGAGGCTTTCCCGGATTCCTTCTGGTATGCATGAAAGGCATATGATAGTGACTACTATCACAAACTATCAAACTCCAACAGCATGAAATCATCGATATGCACTCATGAGTAGGAACTTATCATCACATAAAATAACGGATACTCCGGGTCGAAATGGTGTTGTAACCGTGTCAAATAACACGCACAATATTATGCCAGGGTTCAAAATGCTTGCCTTCAAGTTGTGTAGAGGCAGGGTGCATCCTAACACTTTTGAAAGCTTTGTTCTTCTTCAAAATCCTATTTTGAAAATATTCAAATTAACCCATAGTTTCATAACAGTACAAAAAAGTTGTCTGAATTTTTTTCAAATAAATCTGAAACTAAACTAGGCAAAATGTGAGAAAGGTAGGAAAAAGAATCAACTCATTTGGAGTTATATTTAAAAAGTTATAGCCACCAAAGTTTTATCAAATTCTGTTTTTAAAATAAAACAGAAAAAAGAAAAATGTTTCGAAACTAACCACGTCGAAGGCGTATTCTGGTTTTACGTATCCACTTATCTAGCGTGGACTGGCGCGGGGGTCACTGACAGTGGGTCCAGGGGGCCCACTGGTCAGGTTTGACCAGTCGCCTTTCTCTCCTCTTCCTCTGCTCGAGCGGAGGCGGGACTCCGGCGATCGCCGCCGGTGTTTGGCAGCTCCTCGCGGGGCCCCGAGGGCGGGGATGGATCCGCCAGTCCGGGGCGGTCCTCCTGGTGGTCGCTAGGTAGGTGGGGACGAGGGGAGTCGCCGGCGACGAGCTTCGCGGCGGCCGGTTGCTTCGGGAGCAATGGGGGTTTTGGCTACGGTGGCTCCCGGTCGAGGGTGAGGGGGTGGGTGGCTCCGCACGATCAAGGGGAGTCGGATGGTGGTGTTGGGGGGCAGGGGAGGCTCTGATTGCAACGCATGACGCTGGAGGGCGGCGGCGGCCGAGCTGGCCGGAGACGGGGAAGATGGCCTTCCCAGGTTGATTGCCGGCTACGGGAGCTCTAAGGGGTTGGCTTGAGGTTGCCTGAGTGCCTAGGCGAGTTCGGGGGCGCCTCTTTATTGGCGGCCGAGGTCGGGTCCGTGGCCGTGGATAAGGTCGCCGGCGAACCGCCTTTCTGTAGTGGACAGGGCGACGTGGAGCTGGCCAGCGCATTCCGACGAGCTCCATACTGCTCAAGGGGCGAGCTGGCGCGCGTGTATGGATTGGGCGGTGCTGCCACGGCCGGGGCCTACTGCGGCCGTCAGCTAGCCGCCACGGCCGACCTGAAGGTGGCGCTGGGGTGCTGTGGTGGTCGGGGTGGCTCTGCGGTGCAGGAGGAGACGGGGCGCGCTGGCTGCGATTGGCCAAGGGCCAGAACGGGCGCGGGGTGGGCGGCAGCGAGACGCGGTGGCTCGGTGCACGCGCGTGCAAAACGTGCGCTCTGGGCGCGCCCAGAGCACGCATGCTTGCTGCTCGACGAAATGCCAAAGCATGCCACAGGGCTTGGGTGAGGCTGGCAATTAGTAGACCTAGGTTAGGAGTAGCTAGGGGCTTAGTGGACAAGGTTGCTGGGTCAGTGGATCAAGTTCATATTGCAAACTAAAATTCATGCCAAATCTGGCCATGCACACAAGGTGTTTGACAAAAAGCTAGAGGCATCTGGGCAGTTCTTGGAGTGGCCAAAATCTCCAGATCAGTGTCTCTTTAGGTGTAGTTGATGGTGGCCAGGTTAGTGTGTCAAACATAGAAACTTGTTAGTGCAAATATTTGAGAAAACCAATTTTGGGTAGAAACTAAAGGCTGTCATTTCATGGACTAAATTTTTTCCAATGGGTTCATGCTCCTGGACTTAAGGGTTTTGTAGGAAGGACTACAAGCAGGGGAAAGAATCAAGGGAAAAAGAGCAAGCAAAAATATGGTTGCAGTACAAATCATCAAGTTGGACCAGAGTGAAAATGAGGTTGATTCACTCAAATTTTTCAAAGAACATAACTGGGTTTTTGCATAAAATATGGATAATATACTCCTACTGACCTCCCTTAATTTTGGTGGAAGTTTTGAAGAAATATTTAAATAGGTTGTAGTGCAAAATTGCCCACTAGACCAGATTTGAAAATTTGGTGTAGAGCTCAAAATCTCCAATGAACAGAAGATATTTTTGCATAAAAGTGATTTAAAAACATCACATGACATCTCCAAACTTTGGTTGGAATTTTAAATAAATTTATCAAATGGTTGTAGTTCAAATAGGGCTCCAAAACTAATGAAAAATCACTTTAAGGAATATAGCTCACAGAGAAAAAAAATCATGCAAATAAACCCACTGATAATAGAAATGTTTTTCTTGAGAGGGTAAACAAGTCCAATAGTATAATTGGGAAGTTTTCACTTGGGGTAAAAACTCCATATAAATAAAGAACAGAATGGTTCTGAAATCAAAAGAAAATCCAGAAAATAAAAGTTTAAGTTTCCTGGCAAAATTTTAAATCAATAAAACAAGGTTAAAATTTTGGGGTGTCACAACACTACCCCCCTTAAGAAAAATCTCATCCTCGAGATTCGCTAAGGGTTGTTTTTGAAAATATTATTTTTTTACCATATCAAAATAACCACTTTACTTACACAATAAAAAAATGCGGCTACAGTGAGAGGGCAATAAGTGGTGTAAAACTACAGTGTGGAACACTAGCGCTGCATGGGGAAATCCACGGTTTGGGGGAAAACGAGCGATTTCTACGTCGGGCACAGTAAATTTAGAATAAATTCTAAATTCTAAAATACGCTGGTCGTACCCGAGAGCCCAGTGCTCCCTCCGGTGACAGTGGACCCGGGCACCGCTGCCTCTTCTTCTTCCTCTGGCTCTCTCTTCTTCCTTTCTCTCGCGCTTTCCGCGCTTTCTCCACCGGGCGACGTTTAGCGCCAGAGGGCATCTAGGCCGTCTCGCGGTAGTCTTGTGGCGTGCTAACCGCCGGTAGCGATGCACTCACCTCGCGGGCTAGTGCTTGCTGTTGGCTCTGCATGGATTTGACTCAACACCGGCGATCGAGCGGCGGCGTGACTGGTGGACCTCGCCCACCGTACACCGATCTCGAGCTATAAAGTGACCGTGGTGCTCCTTTCTTCTTCCTCACACCTGGCCTCGCTTCTCCTTCTCCTTCCTTCTCCTCCGTTTCCGTTTGCAGAAGCTTGAGACGAGGCTCTAATGGCGGAGGTGGTGCCGGACTGGTACGTGATCCTGGTGTGCGGAGGGCTGGCGGCAGTGCTGGGGCTCTCCGTGCTCCTGTGCGCGATGATCCTTGATGATCGTCGCGATGCTGCCGCTCGAGTGTTGGCTCTCCGCGGTGGCGGTGATCACGAGGATTAGGTGTGATGTCGGGTGCCAACTGTTGTTGGTGTGCCGGAGGTAACTTGTACCCGGATGATTATCTACTAATCTCTCCTTCAGAGACTGTGGTGTGTTAGGGAGGTGGTCAGTGAGATGCAACACGGTTACCTGGTTTTGCAAGCAGTGTACGTGTTCGAGTGGTTGTGGTTGTGAGTGTGCTGCCGTGGTGCTGCGTGAATAAAAAAAAATTTATGTCGTGAGAAGATATACGATGCAGCAACTCAGGGAAAAGAAATCTTACTCCAGGATTTTTCTGCGAGAGAAATCAGTTAATTTAAAAATTAAATAGCAACAAAAACTACTCATATTAATAGTAACCAAATAATTGACTCGTCGCACAAACTCAGGGTACCACGCATAATTTACAACACATAAATAAAAGTTGCAATAATAAACACAAAGTGACGTCTATAATGAAAACGGTAACTGGACGGGGTCCCGAGAAAACGTCTCTGGTACTGGGACACACTCCTCTTCTATCAGGGGAAGCGGATTGACCAGCTGATGAATGTGTCTCTCCTGGTCTGGCTTCAGTGGCCTGCCGATGGCGATCTGAGGATTTAAATCAGCGAGACTCTGGAGATAACCCATTACTCGCTGGGTCAAACGTTCTTGAGCGATGACATACTGGACCAGGTTGGCCAGTACTGGGTGTCTCTCAATTCGTCCACCTGGAAAAGATGTTACTTCACCGGGTGCTGCACGGCTCGGAAAGTAATAATACCCTCGTTCACTGGCATAGGGTACCGCGAATCGAAGGCGGACAAGCGCTTCGTGTGCAGCCGCTTCTATGGCCATTTGTGGAGCTGGCATAGATTTCCCCACGAAGGAGACTTCCGTTGGGTCTTGGTTTGAGTTTACGGGAGGGATGTGCACTACTGCCCAATATTTCGAGGTGGATGAGGTGATTCTCGATTTGAGCAGCTCGTACTGGGGTGGTTGGGTAGAACCCATGGTACTGCAGGTAAAGTCCCACAATATTTTAACAAAACTACCCGGGGTTGCATCTGGGGTTCTCAGATAAATACTAGGGCTCGGCATGGCAAGAAATGGTTGTGAGGGTGGTGCACAAGGTGAGGGGTGCTTGGCAAGGTCACGAGGTGGCCTTTTATATAGCTTTGGGGCTGGGTTATTTACCGCGGTGAGGGGCACTAGTTTGTTGGTTCTGCTCTCATGGGGTCGGGGTCAAAGCCACAGATACACATATCTCACAAAAGTGACGTGTTACTGTGGGTGTCGTCGGGGTTGGTTTCTGGTAGCTACGCCCGGAATTAAAAATGCAGCCGTACACCAACGCACTTATGCATGGCTACAATTTAAAATAGGGACGCACAAGCAGACAGCATTCCAATATGGTGATACATGATCACATAATTATAGGGCGTGGGGTATACTAAGACTCGGTACTACTTGAGTGACTTAGTCTACCTCGTTTATATCTAAGAGGGCGTGCCTTGTGGTCGTCGAGGCTTCTCCACGGGTTTCACCGTCGGGGTTAGCTGCATGTGGTTGAGGGACTGCAGGGTCGGGGTAGCGATGATGACCATCTCGGGGATTGTTGGCCACAATCCCGTTGGAGCGTGTTCCCAAAAGGCGACGAAGCACTTCTGGGGTCATCAAAGCACCTTGGTCGATGGCTGGGGCAGACCTCATGGACTCGATCGGTTGTCCAAACAGCACGACTGGGTTATCGGCATCGGGCTAATCTTCCCTTCTTGCCGGGGTTCGGCGAACCAGTTCTCCCCAAGCTGCGATCAGATCCAGAGTGATCTGATCGAACAGTTCCTCTAGTGCACTTCCATAGCGCACCAGATGCAATAATGCAGGATCTGCCTCGTGATCTCCGTTGGCCACCTGGGGTGGTCTACCATACCCGTCACGGCTGGGGTAGTAGTAGAACGAGCGACAGTTAACTCTGGGCGACAAATGCCGGAGTTGAACTATAGCCTCTCGAGTAGCTAGTTGGATGGCTTGTGGCTCAAAGGAATTTTCCTTCCGGTGAACCTGTAGGGGCGTTCTGGCGATAGACCTCTACCGTAGATGTGCACAGTGGCCCAGAATTGACGGCTCTCACCGCTCATGGGTCCTTGGTACACAACATATTCTGGGGGTTCTTCTAATGCAATGGCACGGCAGGTGAGGTTTGCTAGCACGGTCACAAAACCTCCAAGGTTGTTTGCCGTGGGTTCATTGTGCACGACGGGGCCAGGCATTATGGCTCGGTTTGGGTTAGAGGTTGTGTTGTGCTGGGTTGAGGCTAGCGTGCCCTTTTTATTGAAAAAGGGGACGAAGTCTTCCTTCGCACGCTTGCGAATGTGACATTTTAGGCGTCGGTCACTGGCGCGTGATCGACAGGCTAGGTTGATAGGTTGGGCACCGACTGTCAAAAGGTGTCAGCCTCACTGTGGGGCTATCTTACGCGAGAAGCTTGGTCGGAGTTAGGTTAAGGTCTGGTGGGCTGGTCAACCTAGGTTTTTCGACCTGGCTAAGATAGGATTAGCCAATGGTCAGCCTGGCTCTGATACCAAGTTTGTCAGGACCGGATTTTCGGGATATTAATTTCCCAAAAATTGGCCCTTGTGCTCACCAGCCCTGTGATTACCGTTATGGCGAGACACAAACTTGATACCAAAACTCCAAGCAAGGTACATAATATGTAGTACACGACCATTGTGGCCTATGAGTACAACAAATGGTTTGTAGTGGCTGATGGCGGAAGCGGTTTGTGGTTAAATGCTGTGTCTATGGGATTCCATTTCCCACAGGAACAGCTGACCAGGATAATTGCTATCTTCGCGAGGCTGCTATCATCATTGCGTAGGTTCCGGGCTGTCATCGCATCGCTCCTCTCCATGTAAGAAATCTGGCCAAGACAATAGCTGTGACAAGCCGGTGAGTACTTTGAATGTACTGCAAACATTATGAACACGCCAGATAATATAACAAACGATAATCATGCTCAAATATTCTATGCTCACAACGCTACCACAAAATAAAATCTCTGATGCACGCAAGCAGGTTATTTGTATACATGAATATGCAATAACAGAGTAGTAATAAAATTGCACCGATCGGGTGTCTGAAGCGACGCCTCGAAAGGCTAGTAAATAATGAGCATGCCTCAGTCGGGCGTCTGAGCGACACCACGTAAAGGGCTTATAAAGTAAATGAATAACAAGCATGCCACAGTCGGGCGTCTCAGCGACACCACATAAAGGGCTTATAAAGTAAATGAATAACAAGCATGCCACAACAAAGGCCTCAAAGAACACCACATAAAGGGCTTATAAAGTAAATAAATAACAAGCTTACACGGTCAAGGCGTCTCGGTGCACCACATAAAGGGCTTATAAATAATCACAGTGAATATCCAGGAGGTAGAACCATCCAAGGGATACTCGATAATTCAAATAATACAACAGGTTAGTCCATAACAAATAATAATCATAATCATCACAAGTCACAAGTCAAGATCCAAGTTCTGGTTTAACAGTTTCTCCTTCGAAGACCGACACTAAGACCGACACTTGACCCATCCCAGCCTGTATTCCTTAATCATGGACACGGCTATTCGAATAGATGTTTAATCTCTGCAGAGGGTGTATTCTTTACCCACGGGTAACGGATTCCTTTAGTCCATCATGACTAATTCCGTCTAGGTCTTTTGGTTGAAAACACACCTGACCGCACACACCAGCCTAACTTACCGGTGTCTGGAATCACCCACGACACCCGTTAAGCGAAACTCTAAGTGGGGAGGCTACAACCTCGACTTAGCATGGGATCACAAAATTTATAACGCGCGCAAACTAGGGGAGCTACCCCTTCGGCTCCAACCGAAAACACCCATGCCCCCGAACCAGGTGGCATGCCTACCGGATGCCTCCGGTATTTTCCACCATGGCCTCTCTGTACGGTGTGTGCAAGGAAAGGGGTTGACAACTTATCGAACTGCACCCTACCTATGGCAGGGACAAGTGGTAGTACTGAAAACAAGTATGGGGTTACTGAACAAGACTCGATCTATGGTCGACTCAGGAGGTTTAAGTATTCCCCGCATGATTAGCATAACAATACATACTTCAACCAACAGACAGAATCACAACTCAACATACCTCATCATGCCGTACCGGACACAACCGTCTCGACGGAGGACTAGGGACAACCCGTGTCTACCCAAGACAGAGGCTTTCCCGGATTCCTTCCGGTATGCATGAAAGGCATATGATAGTGACTACTATCACAAACATATCAAACTCCAACAGCATGAAATCATCGATATGCACTCATGAGTAGGAACTTATCATCACATAAAATAAAGGATACTCCGGGTCGAAATGGTGTTGTAACCGTGTCAAATAACACGCACAATATTATGCCAGGGTTCAGAATGCTAGCCTTCAAGTTGTGTAGAGGCAGGGTGCATCCTAACACTTTTGAAAGCTTTCTTCTTCTTCAAAATCCTATTTTGAAAATATTCTAATTAACCCATAGTTTCATAACAGTACAAAAAAGTTGTCTGAATTTTTTCAAATAAATCTGAAAATAAACTAGGTAAAATGTGAGAAAGGTAGGAAAAAGAATCAACTCATTTGGAGTTATATTTAAAAAGTTATAGCCAGTCAAAGTTTTGGTCAAATTCTGTTTTAAAATAAAACAGAAAAAAAATGTTTCAAAACTAACCACGTCGAAGGCGTATTCTGGTTTTACGTATCCACTTATCCAGCGTGGACTGGCGAGGGGGTCACTGACAGTGGGTCCAGGGGGCCCACTGGTCAGGTTTGACCAGTCGCCTTTCCCTCCTCTTCCTCTGCCCGAGCGGAGTCGGGACTCCGGCGATCGCCGCCGGCGTTTGGCGGCTCCTCGCGGGGCCCCGAGGGCGGGGATGGATCCGCCAGTCCCGGGCGGTCCTCCTGGTGGTCGCTAGGTAGGTGGGGACGAGGGGAGTCGCCGGCGACGAGCTTCGGGGCGGCCGGTGGCTTCGGGAGCAATGGAGGTTTGGGCTACGGTGGCTCCCGGTCGAGGGTGAGGGGATGGGTGGCTCCGCACGATAAAGGGGAGTCGGATGGTGTTGTTGGGGGGGGGGCAGGGGAGGCTCTGATTGCGACGCATGGCGCTGGAGGGCGGCGGTAGCCGAGCTGGCCGGAGACGGGGAAGATGGCCTTCCCAGGTTGATTGCCGGCTACGGGAGCTCTAAGGGGTTGGCTTGAGGTTGCGTGAGTGCCTAGGCGAGTTCGGGGGCGCCTCTTTATAGGCGGCCGAGGTCGGTTCCGCGGCCGTGGATAAGGTCGCCAGCGAACCGCCTTTCTGTAGTTGACAGGGCGACGTGGAGCTGGCCGGCGCATTCCGACGAGCTCCATACTGCTCAAGGGGTGAGCTGGCGCGCGTGTATGGCTTGGGTGGTGCTGCCACGGCCGGGGCCTCCTGCGGCCGTCAGCTAGCCGCCACGGCCGACCCGACGGTGGCGTTGTGGGGTGCCAGGGGTGGTCGGGGTGGCTCTATGGTGCAGGAGGAGACGGGGCGCACTGGCTGCGGTTGGCCAAGGGCTAGAACGGGCGCGGGGTGGGTGCCAGCGAGACGCGGCGACTCGGTGCACGCGCGTGCAAAATGTGCGCTCTGGGCGCGCCCAGAGCACGCATGCTAGCTGCTCGACGAAATGCCAAAGCATGCCACAGGGCTTGGGCGAGGCTGGCAATTAGCAGACCTAGGTTAGGAGTAGCTAGGGGCTTAGTGGACAAGGTTGCTGGGTCAGTGGATCAAATTCATATTGCAAACTAAAATTCATGCCAAATCTGGCCATGCACACAAGGTGTTTGACAAAAAGCTAGAGGCATCTGGGCAGTTCTTGAAAAAGTGGCCAAAATCTCCAGATCAGTGTCTCTTTAGGTGTAGGTGATGGTGGCCAGGTTAGTGTGTCAAACATAGAAACTTGTTAGTGCAAATATTTGAGAAAACCAATTTTGGGTAGCAAGTAAAGGCTGTCATTTCATGGACTAAAATTTTTTGAATGGGTTCATGCTCCTGGACTTAAGGGTTTTGTAGGAAGGACTACAAGCAGGGGAAAGAATCAAGGGAAAAAGAGCAAGCAAAAATATGGTTGCAGTACAAATCATCAAGTTGGACCAGAATGAAAATGAGGTTGATTCACTCAAATTTTTCAAAGAACATAACTGGGTTTTTGCATAAAGATGGATAATATACTCCTACTGACCTCCCTCAGTTTTGGTGGAAGTTTTGAAGAAATATTTAAATAGGTTGTAGTGCAAAATTGCCCACTGGACCAGATTTGAAAAATTGGTGTAGAGCTCAAAATCTCCAATGAACAGAAGATATTTTTGCATAAAAGTGATTTAAAAACATCACATGACATCTCCAAATTTTGGTTGGAATTTTAAATAAATTTATCAAATGGTTGTAGTTCAAATAGGGCTCCAAAACTAATGAAAAATCACTTTAAGGAATAAAGCTCAGAGAAAAAAATCATGCAAATAAACCCACTGATAATAGAAATGTTTTTCTTGAGGGTAAACAAGTCCAATAGTATAATTGGGAAGTTTTCAGTTGGGGTAAAAACTCCATATAAATAAAGAACAGAATGGTTCTGAAATCAAAAGAAAATCCAGAAAATAAAAGTTTAAGTTTCCTGGCAAAATTTTAAATCAATAAAACAAGGTTAAAATTTTGGGGTGTCACACATCTAAACTCCGATCACGCCGAATTCTCTGATCTGACCAATCTTATTGATCATCGCGAATCCGATTCGGATTTACATTTCACTGTTAACCCCGATGGCGGATAACCGACCGGTAGGGGTAGATCGTGTCACGACCTCATCGATCCCGATTGACAGAAAACATAGCCTCAACGATCCCCATGTGAAATTGATCTCATCAACCGTGCACATAGCCGATCTGATAAACAACAACAGATCTCATCTGCCGCCTCCACATATCTAATATGCATACGATCTGAATCCAAATCCTATATCAGAGGCTCTGATACCACTTTTGGGATCTACGGTAGGGTGCGTCGACTGCAAATTAAAATTTTCCTACATGCAGAACATCCAGGTACATGCTACGGGAGATGGATCACAGTTTGTTACCACTAGACACGCAGTGCCATGCAGCGGAAGAAGATCGTTTCCTCCTCGTCCGATCTCCCTCGAATAGCCGGTCGTCTGATCCCACGTACAAGTTCGCCGGAGCAAAGCAAGCGCACCGCCTCTAACGGTATCCGTGCGTGCAGGAGGAACACCGTGCGGCGGACTGCTAGGTCTGATCACACAGTCGGCGGCGAGTGGAGGTGGCTATTCACAACACATGCAAACCTTAGTCGCAGCACCGAAGCGATCAACAGCATGAGTGTGCCGCACCTCCACTTTATATAGGCGTCCGTCGTAGGCTCAACACTTGGGCCTCGCACGGACCCTAAAGCCCAAAGTTTACTCAGTCACGTTCCTAGTCCAGTTCGGATCACATCCGACCAGTGTCCTACGAACCGACCTCGTAGGTTCCTTCCCTTAAGCGCGCGACCCCTTAGGTTCAAGTCGGCTTGGTCACAGTTCAGATCACCTCCGACCTGCACGGTTGGTAGCGGCCTCTAGCAAGGCGTGCCGACCACCAAGCAGACTATGAAGCTGGTTAGGCAAACCTGTACAATGTGTCACACTTCTCTTCCCTTTGCCACACGATATATGATGTCGGGCTCAAGGCGAGACTGTCATCCTTGTGCTAGCCCAACCTCTTTCTCGTTCCAGTGATGCCGACCACAATCCGGATTATCTCATAATCCTTGTCGCATGGCCATGCTTATCCTGGTCGGCTCACACGAGGGGCCCAGAGTATATCTCTCCTAATCGGAGGGGCAAATCCCATCTTGCTCGACCATGTCTCGCAGCATGGGATTGGACAAACCCGAAACCTACCTTTGTAACTACCCAGTCACGGAGTAGCGTTTGGTCGGCCGAAAGCAAGTCTGTCACCATCCCGAGTACATGCATCAGCTCAGGTCTTAGGACATAGAACATATGTTGTACTAGAGACTCACAGATGACATATCGCTGCGTCTCATAGTTGGGTCTGTCCGACTTGGACCTTATCTCGACTCGGATCCGACTACGCCGAATCCGACCAGACCTTTCCAAGTCCATATTATCAGGTTAGCATCCAATGCTTCATGGCTAGTGAGACCGAGCCATCGACCGTGTCATATGCTAGTCTAGTTGGCTGCGCGTCCACACAGCCCTTTCCACTAGGGACCTTTTAGGACAGTCATCATACAATGCATAGTCCCACAAACAAGTCACGTACTTGCTGATACACATCATTGATAATGTCCAAGGACTATCTTTATTCATAAACACATAGGAAATATCATCATACATGATTGCCTCTAGGGCATATCTCCAACAAAACCTGCCCCGGTTTAGACCTTTGGACGTCGGGCCGGTAGGTTTCACGGGTCGGAGTTATTAGAAAAGTAATTTCCTTGTACTACCAAACATTGGTCTCAAGGTTTCAAGTAGTAGAGGCTCTTTTGGCGCTTTGTTCGAAATTTTGAAACAAAAGCATTCACGTTTAGAGTACTCTTGAACTATGAGGATTGACCTAAATAGACAACGTTATATTTGACCTTGTATGTTTGAAAACTTCATTAAATTATCCGCTTCTTTTTGAAATTTTGACACTTGAAAATCCTATAACTTCGATTATTTTGGAGGAGGAGCTAAATTTGAATCTATTTTGTACACGACTACATATGCTATTATGTACAAAATCAGAGCAAAGATTGGTGCCCCCATAATTTAGGTATGGTTTGCAAATGCCATGATATCAAATTCAAATAATTGAATGGACTTCATGTTGAATTCGATTTTTTTAAACCACCTTAAGTTGAATTCAAATGTATGCTAGTTCGTATGTAGCTATCTGTAATGTCCATTGTGTAACTTTCGTATGTATAATGTGCTTTACACACAAAACATGAACTATACTCACGTTTATATTCGATTGCTAAAGCGATGCATTGTCTGGAGTTCAAAATACTAAGTATGTGGATCAATTGTGTCGAATAATAACATAGACATGCTCAAATTCGATAGAATCTAGATGTCTGATGGATCAATGACCGCTCCTTACGCGAATTGCAAGTATCATGATCCCATCCTAATATATGGATACAATTTATATCTTTAATCAATGTGTAGAGCAGTCTTTTACGTGTAGTTTTACTCTCCATCGGTGGTCTCTCACACATGCTCACACACTCTCCCGAGGTGTCTTTCGCACACATGCTCTAGATATAACCCTCCCTCCCTCTCGTAACCATTTACAACTGTTTTCAGTAACCTTTATCACAAGCACTCTTCCGCTCGCAAACATACACACGCACAATCCTCATCGACCCTTTCTATATACATGGACCTGCCTAGGTGTCTCATGTACGCACATTATCTTTACGCCTGTCTCTCACGCATTGTCTCACACCTCTCTTCCTAATCGACGAGTATGATTCTAGCAGAGTATTCTGTAGGATGCCCCTTAAAGTTAGGTTGGATGAATAGTAATATCAGAGATAAATGGGTTACCTTAGTCCGAGAACCTAGGGTTACAAATCCTAGCCGGCTTTGTCAGTGGACACAGAGTCCTTCACAATTCTGCTATCTTTGTCTTGCACGACTAGTCATCCATGGGTCTTCCTAAATGTGTCATGGGCCGACCAATGTGTTGCAGGAAGGAACCGAACGAAGGGCCTCACCTCGACCCACCGGACCTCACGCGGTGACACACCCTCTGCCCCCACGTCTCATTATCTTCTCACACCCACACATACCAACACAAACACCACACACACAGAAAATTTCTCCTGGTGCCTCTATTCCCTCCCCCCTTGCATATACACACTCAAGGGAATGGAATCTCTTGGCGTGACGTCATATTCGTCTCTCTCTCTAGACCACTCACATTTCTCGTGCTATCTCTCCCACGCCCCCCCCCGTCGGCCCCTCTATCCATGCCTCTCTCGAATACGTAATACACACACATACCTCTATAGGCCCCGCCAAATGCATCAACTACACATTCACACATGTTACATCACGTACCCCATTGATCTAAAAAGCCCTCTCTTCACGTTTATTTTGCATACAACATTCCTTTTGAATAAAGTGTGGCCAAAAAATTATTTTAGAGTTTCTACATATATACAACATTACAAAGTTATATGGAGGAGTACGAACGCTAATTTGCATTGCATGGTGCCCACAATGATATTTATTCTGCACTGTGAATTTGTATATTTTTATATTATATACAAAGTTAGTCATAATAAAGAGAAATGAAGAGCATCTCTCTCTCTCCATCGCATACACCCCCTTGTACGCCCCTTTCACGTATGCACACAAAACTATCTCCAGGTCCTCTAAAAGTAAGCCCCCAGAAAATTCACGTGTATTTCATCTTTCTCTCGCGATATATGCAATGACGATCATTGTATTTGAAGCGAAAGCATGATACATACATTGGACTTCATAATCCACTCATTACGGTCACTGTTTACGTTTAGTGGTTTTTATACAGTCATGGGCTCACCGTAGAACTCTGTATTTGCTCATGACATGACTAGTTGACCGGTTAAACGCTCCACGTGGCACCTCTAGTGTTGCATCACATTATCTCACTACCATCGTGCCCACCTGTCGACTTGTATCTACTCTACTTCTACACTTTTATAAAATAAATAAAATACACTCTTATAAAAACAGAGTTGGTGATGATGGTGTGCCTGCCATCCCAGAATATAGGCCGTCCGATTTATATCTGACGGATAGGAAAGAAACTATGGCAATTTTGCAAAAAAGGTACCCACAAACCTCTCCACATTTGCAAATAAGGCCTTCCCTCGTTCATCCTTTTCTCTCACAAGATAAACAAGTCATACAAATGCATCTTGATGTTACGTGCAACGCACGGGCATCTTGCTAGTAAGAATGAAAACAAATGACAAAAAAATATTTTGATGGTGGTTCAAAGTCATGACCGCGGGCACAGCGGACAAGGTGGCCTTGTATTGGTATGCTGAGCCATCCGTTTTAACACACAGGAGCTGGTGTGGTGATTATACACACACGCACGCATGCACACGAACTGCATCCACGCAACACTCACACAAACACATGCACCCACGCACGCACGCAACACTCACACATACACACGTAGCCACGCACACACACAACACTCACACGCACACACGCACGCATGCATGCACACACCAGTACACCACACAACCAACACACACTCTCACGCTCAAGTGCTGAACCTACACGTGCATGCGTACACATCATGCCCTGACAGACACATACAGAACCAGGTGATTCCCGCGCACGGGTTGGAGCGTTGTCGCGCCTGCATAAATTTGTGTTTATCTAACCTTTTCCCTATGCAAACTGACAGGTGGGACCCACAAGGAACGCGGTCAATTTAACTAGTCAACATGGCGCCACGCAGACTATTTGGCCGGTCAACAGAGTGCAATCCGATGCTGAACTGTGAGCAAGTGACCGGATAATCACCGCAAAATGTATATAGTGACCGTAATCAGCTTATTCTGAAGTTCGGTGACCGACATGCTTTTTCTCTCTCAGAGGCCCTCCAAAACTACATATCTACACGTTCTCGCATGTTACATCTAGCAACTATGCAATACAACACTACTACTACACTCTAACACAATAAATTATATGTGATTTTAGTTTTACTAGATATCATATTGTTACTTATAATTATTCAGTTTGCATACATTAAAATTGCCTTTGAAATGTATGGCCAGTGTCATCTACCACGTGGGAAAAATCCCGCCCTTTCCTGTTTAATCGAGTTTGTATCAATGGATCGTGCGAAACAGCAAAACTATAGTACTATACAGTACAAGTGACAATTCACTGGGCCGTCGTGTCGTCCGTCCGAAGAGTGGAGCGCACGCTTTCATAAATCTTCTAGTCCCTTTCGCCGACATGTGGGACATCAAGCTACCGGGTCCACGTGCCATACCGGAATACAGTGCAGAGCAGCCGGGGTGAAGCACCCCAGTCATGGCGCCGGCGTAGTAATGAGCAATGAGGCGTAAAATCACAAAGTTGCACCTTTCCCGCAGTTAAGTTGGAGGGACGAAGTAATAATGCTAAAAAAATTAAGTTGGAGGGACGAAGCAACCATCATTTCACTCGTTGCTGAATCCGCTTCTCCCTCATCTTGTTTAACTTAACCATGTGTTGCTTCTGCCATTGTTCTGCCTCATGTGGGACGCAGATCGGCTTGGTAAAGCACTGACACGTGGGACCGCATGTTAGCAAACCGCCATCCGCGCGGTAGAATCACCTCCTTTTTACTAATCTTGATTCTATAATTTTTTAGATCAATATAATTGAGATTTTTATAGATAGCACACAGGAGCAAAACCAAGTGGTACGGTTAAGGGCATCCAAATGTGTAGCCAAATGTGGAAATAGCTTTTGGCATCGTGGGAACCATTGTGGACGGTGTTGCCAAAGCCAAAAAGATAGAACCGAAGCTCCCTGATTGATTGATTGAAGGAATAGAAAAATGCAACGCCTCTCCTCTTTCTCCCATGCTTGGACGCATGTAGTACAGTATAGAGCACAGAGTCTACTCCCCTGTCCTTCTATCACAAATCACAAAGCAGTGAGGTGTCAAATCACAGAGCACGGACGAAGCAACCATCATTTCACTCTTCGCGACTCGGCTTCTCCATCGTCTTCTTCGAGAAACCATCTCACCGCACTAGTACTCCTAGTAGTAGTACTAGTAAAGGACTTCCTGGATGCAAATAAGGCGGTTGTCTCGGTTTGCAGGTGGCACTTGCGAACGACTTACCGTGGTCTCCCTCAATGGTGTTCTCCATCGAACGCACTTCGCCAAACCACAAAAAAAAATCGTCGACGTCACCGCAATGGGGAAGGAAGTCAAATATAGTTACTACCTCCATTTTTCTGTACACAAGGCCAGTATTATCAAAATTACAATTTGCAAAGGGCCACTAACACTAATCGAGGCAAAATTGATGGGGTTAGCAACCAAAGACATTAATATCCCCTGCATGCATGCGGAAGTGAGAAGGTTGGTTTGCATGGCGCTGCATTAGTCAAGCAATGAGGAGTGAGATGGTTAGCTCTTTGGTATTTCGAGAAAAAAATACGCATTAATTGACACGTGAAACAAGGATTTGTATCGATTAAATCCTGCGAAGGAAAACCCCGCCTTTCTTTTTTAACACTATTACTCCTAGTACGTACGTACTTATCCTGTTTGGGTCTAGGCCTTGCATTGCCAAACTTCGCCACACATTTTTGCCAAGCTTGCCTAAAGTTTTCAAAATGAGAAGGAGGTACACTTAAGACGGCTGTCGCGCGGTCGCACCGCACCCTCACACGGTCGCTTCCTCAAGACGCCATGCAGTCGCACCCTCACACAGTCGCTCCTGCACGCCGCAAACCCAACCAAGGGAAGCACCCTCATTGAAATGTGTTGTCGCATGTGAACAAACCAAACTCAGCCATCCTATCGCTGACACATAATTTTCGTTCATAGAGTATGCTTATCCAACCGCATGTTGGGGAGTATCTGTCTGGCCCGTCGCGGTGGTCTGCATTGGGGAAGAAGAAGAGGTGAGGAAGAAGGAAAGAAGGGTTAGGAGACGTAGGATATTCATCCAACCGCCTGAAATGGTAGACTGACCCAAGTCAGGCGACTTGCATAACAAATATATGTTTTTACACAGCAAAAGATCCATAAAAACAACAACATAAAGAAAAACTATCACTGCTCGCGGAAAGAGACGGCCTCGTCGTCTTTGGCTGCCGGCGCGAACCAGCCGTCGCTGCCGACGTGTGTCTCCGCACCGTGGTTGTCCTCGGCCTCCAGCTACTCGTTCAAGCGGAGCGTGCGGGCGCTCTGCACGGACGAGAGCACAGCCCGGTTCAAGTCGAGGACGTCCGGTTCCACCTGTAGGAGGGCCTCAATGGCAGCGGCATCTGTGCGCTCCGCGTCGAGTCGAGCCTCCGCCGCCCGGTTCAAGTCCAGGACGTCCGGTTCCGCCTGCAGGAGGGCATCGACGAGAGCGGCATCCGCGGGCTCTACGTCGAGTCGAGCCTCTGTCGCCCGGTTCATGTCCAGGACGTCCGGTTCGCCTGCAGGTGGGCCTCGATGGCAGTGGCATCCGCGCGCTCCGCCTCAAGTTGAGCCTCCGGCGCCCGGTTCACATCCACGACATCCGGTTCCACCTGCAGGAGAGCCTCGATGGAAGCGGCATGCGCGAGATCCGCGTCGAGTTGAGCCTCTGCCTCCCGGTCCTCCTTTAGTATCGCCATGCTGAACCGCAGGTCCGCCTGCACCATGGGGGACTCGGACGCCGGCACGAAGTCGACGTCCATCGTCTCATACCCATCAGGCCTTCGCGCCGCGACCTCCGCGATGAACATTGGATCGGCTTCCTCCTCCTCATAGCTTGGCTCCAGAACTTCGGGATTGGCCCGCCACAAAGCGAGCTTGGGAACGGAGGTGCAGGGCGCCGACCGCCGCTATTTCTGCTGGCGCCCGGCGCCAAGATCTTGTAGTAAGTGATCTTGCGGCACACCATGGCTTTCCGTCGAACTAGGGGACGCTTGATGCGGGCTAGGGGATCGAAAGGTGGGGGAATGGGCTGGAGATTTGGTGTGGTTTTAGGGCAGTGGCTGGCGTAGGCCGAGCAGCGAAGGTCCTGGTGTGAATAGTGGTTCCGGTGACGACCGGTCAATCGGTTTTGACTGTACATCTCTCTTGTCTCGTTCGCGTTGCAGCCCGGTACGCTTGACCCTCCACGTTGCTCACCGAATGGAACGCGCTTCGTCTTGCGTTTTTGCTCGCTTGTGGGACCGCATTTGAGAGCAAACCGACGTCCCTCCCCCTCCCCCGCCCGCGTCATTTATTATACCACCACTCCCTCCGTTTTATGTGGAGGAAATAAAAACAGAGGGAGTATACTACGGATGAGGATCCCCTGACGTGGCCGAACCCATTGAGTAACTGATATACGGGGCCTAGCAAGCATGGGGTCCGCCAGTAAGTGAACGAAAGGGAGGGTAAGGCAGGGATACCTACGTTAGAGGATCCACTTCCACTATACTACTTTGACCAAATGTTAGAGTAATAATATATGACATGCAAATTACACAAATGTTAGAGTAATAATATATGACAGGCAACTTACACAAAGCATATAGGGTCTAATGCATTTTTCGAGGCTAACTTTGACCAAATGTTAGAGTAATAATATATGACATGCAACTTACACAAAGCATACGGTCAATTTCATATGTGAAAGGAGTTTCCAATGATATAATTTTCACATTATACATCCATGTACTATTAATCTTGTCAATAGTCAAATTGGAAACCATCTCGAGTACAAATCTAGGAGTACGCATTTAATCTAACAATATTGATTGGGTGTTGTTGAATGTTCATACCTTTTTTATCATAGTAGAGATACTTTGACTACACATAAAACTTATATGTAAAGTAGAAAGGATAGGAGGGAGTATATTGTTCGTTCAAAAACGAAACAAACATTGAATACCCTTTATATATGATTTATGGATGCTATGATCACCGGTTCAAAATTTTGAATCCGCCTTAGGTATCACGTGCCCCACTGCTCCCTCTCGATTTCATCTCGGGTCCGGAGATCTATTGAAAGAGGACTAGGGTGGGTACATGCGAATGATACTTGGCGGAATGTTCAAATGAGGCATGCAGGAGGATGGACTCGACTGGAGGGCGACATGATCGATGGAGAAGAGGGTTGGAGAGGAATGAGAAATAAGCAAACGCCACATGATTACACTTGAACGGCTTAAATAAACAATAAGTTGTCTCGCTTGGCCTACATAGTGAAAGGCCTAATGCGCAACGCGGAGCACTGACGCTCGAATATGGCCGGGAAAACAGGGAAACCGACATGTGGGGCACACCCGTCAGGACGACGTAGCGCAGACTAGTCCAATGGAGGAGCTAGCCCACGACCTCCTCGCCACCGAAAACCGTTCATGCGGGTCGTTGGGGCCAACAACCGGGCGCAGCTCCAGCACCGCCTCTGGACACGGCGACCGCGATGAGCGACACACTCATATCGTCGCTAGACACGGTCGGTTTCAGTGTGCCGAGGGTGGCGTTATTGTTGTGGCACGACCAACGGTATGTTTGGTTTGTGCCCAAGGTTGCCCCATCAAAGCATTGGGTAGCCAAAATTTTGGTTGAGGTATTGGTTGCCCATGATTTGGCCGCCATTGGCAAGAAAAATGAACTAGAGTTGGCTAGAGTTCATTGGCATGCCAAAGAATTGGCAACCATCCAAACAAAGACCAATCTTTGGGTCATGACCAAAATTTTGGTTGAGGTATTTGGTTGCCCATGATTTGGCCGACATTGGCAAGAAAAATGAACTAGAGTTGGCTAGAGTTCATTGGCATGCCAAAGAATTGGCAACCATCCAAACAAAGACCAATCTTTGGGTCATGACCAAAATTTTGGTTGAGGTATTGGTTGCCCATGATTTGGCCGACATTGGCAAGATAAATGAACTAGAGTTGGCTAGAGTTCATTGGCATGCCAAAGAAATGGCAACCATCCAAACAAAGACCAATCTTTGGGTCATGACCAAAATTTTGGTTGAGGTATTGGTTGCCCATGATTTGGCCGACATTGGCAAGAAAAATGTACTAGAGTTGTCTAGAGTTCATTGGCATGCCAAAAACCGCAACCATCCAAACAAAGACCAATCTTTGGGTATGACCAAAATTTTGGTAAGGTGCACTTTGGCCACAATCCAAACACACCCCAACACCCGGCTCGCCGAGGATGCACGGGCACCGTGAATGCCGCGTCCGGAGTGGTGTAGCGCGCCAATCGTGCATCCTCTAGACTCGAGACCATGCCGGTCGTCTTGCTTTTCAATGACATGCGGGATCGCATTTGAGCAAAGGGCGTCTCCAACGTTGCCATGACCGCAACTGACTACCCTGGCACACCAAAGCCCTCGTCCCTCACGCCATCGCGCGGTGCATTCCCAGCTGGCGCCAGCTGCCCGCATTCATGCCATTCGTTCGTATGTCATCGTTAAGAGGCTCGGTGCCCGAGGAACCAACTCCGGTGACTTAATGACGCATCCGGACGCTTGGCCTCACCGAAATGCGCTACTTAAAGCGGCAACACCCAGCTAACCTCCACACCATAGCGCATTGTCCTCCTACCTGGCACCACATCTGCCATGACCATAAGTGGGAACACTCTGCGGGAGAGCTTGTGTTCGGGGATGAAGCTCGAGGTCGCCGCCCTCGCAATAGCGGCGTAGCTGGACGCAGATGCGACCGCACAAGCGGTGGCCACGCTGGTGGCCGACGACGGGAGCACCGTCAGCCACGCGTCCTACTTGCCGCCGTCCAACGTCCTGCACCGCCGAGGTCGGGGACTCCTCCGAGGATGAGTAGGGCATGGGAGGCGGCAGGGCATGGTGTGCCAACTGGCCGGTCCGTATCCCGTGTTCTACTCTTCCTCGCCGGAGACCGCACCTTCACTTCACAAGATCAAGATCTTGTGGGAGAAAAGGATGAACGAGGGAAAGCCTTATCTGCAAATGTGGAGAGGAGTGCGGGTAAATTGTCATAGTTTCCTTCCTATCCATTAGATATAGATCGGACGGCCTATATTGCAGGATGACAGCCATACCATCATCACCAACTCTGCTTTTTATTGAACTGAGACAAATCTAAAAAACCCAACTAAGCCAACCTCCCAGCATATCGCGCGGGAAAATACCTGGCCGCGCCGTTTTAGTCGGGATTACCGGATTACTAGTAGTAGTATCGATGGATCGCGCGAAGCAACAATTTTTTTTGAGGGGGTGAAGCACCTATACTAGTTTAAAAGGAAAAAAGACGGTACACTCACAGCACTCCTGTCGCGGTCGCATTGCACCCCACACACGTTCGGTCCTACACATGGCTCATGCAAACGGAACACGCTTCGGCTTGCCTCTTCACTGACACGTGGTACTCCACTTGGAGAAACCGCCCATGCGCCAAACTCCCCCCGCCCACCGCGCGAAAATCCTCCCCCCCCCCACAAAAATTCCCCCCAAATCTGATTCAATCGCGCTTTGGCCAAATATTCCCCAAACCCCCCTCCCCCCGTCCCCCCTCCACTACATTCGCTCCGCCAAAGCCGCCCTCCCCGCCGCGCCGAGACGTCGATGCCGCGGTTCGTCGAAGGGATGCACGACGATCCTCTCGCTCCCACAGTACGCTCTTGTAAACTGTTGTCCTCTAGCCGCGCTGCCACCTCTGGCTATGTTCTTGCTGAGGCGCATGGCGGTCAGCGCCACCACCGCTGGTGACATTCGTGTGGAGACGCACGGCAGTCAGCTTCTCCCACGGTACGCGCATTCTAGACCGAGGCCCCGTTCATGTCGGTGTAGCGTTGAATGTTAGATGATAGACGCTGTTAATCTCACTGTTTGCCGAACTAGTTTACTGTCAATATGCTCTGCTTAAGAAGCTTCCTTGCCCTGTTCTGCACTCAATCTACTTAGTTGAGATGGCATGCCAAGGCCGATTAGTTGCTAAAATATCCTGCCATATATTTATTGTGACGTAGATTGCCATGGTCTAGTAGCCAATCTGTTAGGTGAAATAGCTCTACACCATTTTATACTCGATCTTTGTTGCTGCGATGGCCTTCGATAGTTCGATGGCTGTGTGCTCGGCCTCATTGACTGCTGAAACAGCCTGCCGTAATTTAGCACTCAAATATGTTTGCTGAATTAGCTTTACATATATTTCACATTTAGATCTACTCGTCCAAATATCTTGCCATAGCTTTAGACATCGACCTAGGTATTTTTTTCCTGGACTTCATAAAAAGCATATATGTTTTCCCTGTAATATCTAGTAGAAGAACTAATTTGTATGTCTAATGATGGACAGGACTTGGATAACTTCTGCTCGAAGATTCTCCGCTGCATATGTCGAGGGGTTGAAAACTTCATGAACTTTATCGAGCTGAGTACGGTGGTCCTAAATCAGATGTGCTCTGCCCATGTAGCAGTTGTATGAATTCAGTTACAAGACTCCAAATAACCGTGCAAAATCATCTACACTTGTATGGGATGTCGGTCACATATACTAGGTGGGTTCATCATGGTGAAGCTGTGAACGCCAATGTTATTGACTACGTGGAAGCAGCAGATCACCATCTTGATCTCGCCTGATGCTCGTGTGGAAGAGGAGGAGGAGGTGGTGGTGGCGAAGCCAGTGGGTTTGACCAACATTGAAATAATGCTACGAAATGCTCGTGCATTCCGTGAACTTTCACCTGCAGAAGAAAAACAGTGGGCCCTCATGTTGGAACAATGCAACATTGATGTCACCCCAGGAAATAAGTCATCAAGATTCTCAGCTATGGTCACCTTTCTTCAGGTGAAGACATCTGAGCGGATGACCAACAAATCATTCGATGCAATGTTAGCTGCTTTCCGCAAATCTTTCCCAGATGCATCTCAGCTGCCACACACCTACAGTAAAATGAAGAATTTCCTTCGTACAGTTGGAATTGGATATGATATGATCCATGTTTGTAAGAATAATTGTGTTCTGTTCCGAAGGATTATGCCAACTTAAGTGAATGCCCAAAATGCAAATCATCAAGATGGAAAGATGGCGATGCTGTGAAGAGGATTCCTCATAATGTTCTGAGACATTTTCCAATTACACCAAGATTGCAGAGGTTGTTTCATGATGCTGAAACAAGAGAGGATGTACTGTGGCATTCTAGGAACCAGGAGTACAGAGATCAGAATTTAATGAGCCATCCATCTCATGGTAGTGAGTGGAAAAGCTTCAATGATAAACACAAAGAGTTTGTTGTCAATTCGAGAAACATTAGACTTGGCTTAGCTTCGGATGGATTTAACCCATTTGGCCACCGTAGCGCCACATATAGCATGTGGCCGGTGCTTGTTATCCTTACAACATGCATCCAAATGTCTGCACCAAAGAATCAAACTACATGATGGCCTTGCTCATCCCAGGTCCAAAAAGTCCTGGAAAGGATTTTGATTTATTCATGGAGCCTCTTGTGGAGGAACTTCGACAGCTATGGAGGGGTGTTCTCACTCGAGACCTATATAGCAGCCCACCAGCTGATTTCTTTCTGCGTGCTGTTATAATTTGGTGCATCCATGATTATCCGACTTTGGGCACTATGTCAGGGTGAACGACACATGGTTACAATGCATGTGTTCGCCCGACAGAACTGCTGTCATACGCAATACTTAGCAAGATCTGTTACATTGGACACCGCCGCTTCCTTGCCAAGGACAAGCCGCTCCTACAAAATAATCAAGACATGTGTTCAATGCAAACCATGAAAACCGCGATGCGCCAAAGAGGCTCACCGCCGATGAGTTGCAAGTGGAATTAGAGAAGGTCAGCATATTACACCGTGAAACCATCCTGGTAATGGTAGTGGGAAAAGGAAGCATGGCAGGGCAGAAGAGAGATTATTGTTTACCCGCAGGTCCACTTTGTGGGACTTGGAGTGTTGGAAAGATTTGGATCTGTGGCATAATCTTGATGTGATGCACATCGAGAAAAAAATATGTGACAACATTATCGACACACTTCTTAATATTAAAGGCAAGACGAAAGATACCTTAAAATCTAGGATTGATTTGACACACAGGTATCGTAAAGGATTTGCGGTGTGCAAGATGAAGGTAAACCACGGGATATGGCACCAGCTGTAATGCCTTTGGTCAAGGTAAAAAGAAAAGAATTCTGTGAGGTCTTGTCACGTGTGAGATTCCCACATGGATTTGCTTCCAACCCCGAAAGGAGAGTCGGTCAGATGGAAACAAGGTACAAGGGTTGAAAACTCATGACTGCCACGCCCTACTTCAAAGGGTTTTACCTGTTATCCGTGAGAGGATTGGGCCGACCGACTTATACAGAGCAGTTGCAAGAGTTGGGACAATTCTTCGTGGAACTCTGCAGAGAAATATCAAGATAGATGCTTTGGAGCCGCCTTAGAGACAAGATACCAACTATCCTATGCGACCTTGAGAAGATATATCCTCCAGCCTTCTTTGATGTGATGGTGCATTTGGTTGTTCATCTACCGATGAGGCACTACTTAGAGCTCCAACAAGATGGCTGGATGTACCCTATTGAAAGGCGGCTAGGCACTTTCAAGGGCTATGTTAGGAACAGAGCTAGACCCGAGGGTTCCATTGCAGAGGCCTACATTGCTACAGAAGCGTTGACATTCTGCTCAAAATACATTGAAATAGCTGATCAGCTTAGCAAAGAGGTGGTGAAGACAATCCCGGGCTCAATGTTTTCGATTATACTTTTCGAGTTATAGGGAAGAGTCGACAAGAGGACAAACCTAAAGATTTGGACAAAATGGTTTGGTATGTGTTGAACAACTGTCCTGAGATACTACCTTATATCAAGTAAGTGCAGTACTGCAGCTTATACATCATAATCTACTAAACTTGCATCACATTCTTATATATTTAGATGTTTGACGCGATCACTGGTTATGGTAGGATTTGCGAAATGGTTACTGCCGCAAAATCCAAAGAGGAGTTACTACCGCAAAATCCAAGAAACATTGACAAACTGGTTATGGTAGGATTTGCGAAATGGTTCAAGAACCATGTAAGCTTTTGAAGTGCACTGTCAGTTTTTTAATATATTGAGTACATAAGATGATCGGCTTGTCTATTTTCTAACCATAGGTTAAGAAGATGCGGGAGGATGGGCAGGCAGTTGATGATGCCCTTTACTCACTAGCAATGGGTCCTGATACTTGGGTAAGGCATTATGAATCTTGCATTGTTGGAGATGTGCGCTACAACACCCTTGCACGAGACGAAGGCAGGAAGACACAAAACAGTGCCATCATGAGCACGGATACGCATGACAAAGAGACAATCAAATGTATGCTAACATAATGTACATTGTTCAGCTTGCAGATATCTCCAGTTTTGAGGATCATCGGTGTGTGGTTCTCATTGTGTTGTCGTTGGTATAACCTATTTTCCGTGATCGCAAAACCCGTGAAATGATGATTATTTCAAATCCATCAATGTCAAGGCGGCGTACAAGACCAACGAGCCTTTTATTTTGGCAAATCAAGCCACACATATATTTTTCTTGGAAGACACATTTGCACGTAGCGATGACTGGAGAGTATTGCAAAGGTTTGAGCAGAGGAATTCCTTTAATGAAGTTGCACAACAAGATGATGCTTACACTACTCCTGATGTACAAGATAACATAGATGTTCCTAATATCTTTGAGAACCATCAGGTCAATGACGCCGGCGAAAAGATTGCCTATCGTGCTGTGGACATACAAGAGTTGATCAAGAAGAAGCCAACGTTCGAGGACGTTGAGGACGAAGAAGAAGATGACACCATGGGGAATTACGATTCAGACTGATACACATGGCGAAGATGTTGACGCTGCTACTGCGGATGATGATTACATTGCTTTTGTTGTATTTGCTCGTCAAGACGCTTTTTATCTACTATGTGAAATTGTGTTTGCTATGACAATCAAACCTGATGAACATGTTGTTTAGTATTTTCCTGTGAGAACATCACTTGTTATGTATGCTGATTTGGGTTTGGTGATTGTATGACAACTAAAACATGATGACGTTGTTGTTTACTTGTACTCATATTTGGCTGTGAAACTTGAATTTGATGACATAGTATGTTGTTGGACTGCAATTTGCTCGACGTCTTCGAATGAGAACAAAGCTGCCCGACAGGGCCTTTGCTATTTATTTATTTATATGAGCAAAAGGGGATACCCCCTGATTTCCGTTAATAGAAATCATTAGATGTTCACAACACTACGCCCACCGCTACATGTGTTTCATTCATTACTAGTTTCAAAGAAAGTGCTCATGTCGTAGCCACTGAATACATCACGAGTGCTACATACAATGCAAATAAAGAGACAATCATCCTACAGAGCACATCGATTTTTCCCATTATCTTCACAAGCTCTTTCATCTCCTCATTGTTGTCAAGGCCGTTCAGCAGTAGTTGCTTGGCCATGATCAGAGGAACTACATCTTTAACCTTCCGCTCTGCATCTTCCTCTTCTGCCGTTCCTTCAGTTACTTGTCCAACACCCCAACCTGCTGGTATTGGGATTCCTCGGCTAACCAAATAATCAGCGTAGTTGCATTCCCCCACATCGAACTTCCCGTAAATACAAATCACACGAATCTTCCCTTTTCTACACGAATCAAATTGGAAGATCATCAACCAAACTATTAAAAGAATCAAGAATCGAAAGCAGCAGAACAACACTTAAACATATTATTACCCCATGATTCGGGCATTTGTAGAAGACTCCGCCAGGTTGCGGATAGTGGTTGAGACGCGACGGATGACTCTCGTGATTTGCAGCGGTGGCACCACACCACGGCGGCAGGCTGCGATGAGCAATCGGTTGCGGTGCGGCGTCTTGCGGGGTGTGATGAGACCCACAGGCGATGGTACGGGTGGCGACTTGGCGCATATCTGGTTGTTGCCTGCTGAAGAGCAGGTGGACGAGCAGCCAACGGACATGGTTGCTGCGGCTAGAGCTTCTGATGCTAGGCAGAGTAAGTAGAGAAGAGGAGAAGCAAACGTCGGATATGTCAGTTTCATTACTTGCAGAGTAGCATAGCACCATATATAGTCATAGTCTAGGTTTGGATTCGAACCAGCCATGTGAGCACGCCTTTTCTTTTTTCTAAAACTCGCAACGCCTCTCTTTACTGGTACACTAGCTTGCTCTGTACGCCTTCCCAAGTCTTTGATTTTCTTTCCCTTTTTTTGCGAGGAAGGAAGGAGGACAAAATTGAGAGTTCCTCGGACTCGAACCCAAGACCTCTCGGTTGAAAACTAAGGGTGCTAGTCACATATGCGGCGAACGTTCCCTGTGAGGAGGACGGCAGACGAACGTATTTTCCTCGCAGTTTTCTTCCTATATATAAAAAGTATGCTACTTGGTGTCCGCTTAGTCAAAAAACGATTGTGCCAACCTTGACTGTTGGATTGACATTCAACGTCTGTCGCGTTTCTTCAGTCTCTTCTTCCTCGAGCCGCCAAAGCCAAACCAGCGCTGGCGGGACCGCCTGCTCGCGCCTCCCACGGCTGGCTGTGATCTTCCTCGACTCCTGTTCATTCCCATCCGAGGCCTCACCATTGTCCTCCGCCTTGGTTCTCTCACCGTGGCACCACCCTACGGCGTTGTCAACATGGTCTACAAACGAGAGGAATAAGGAGATGACTGTACATGGCGAGGATGACAGTAGGGACCCAACACAGCGCGCAGTATTTTTTTTTCGGGACGGAGAAGGGTATCAACTGGGTTGTGCGGGACCCGTGGGTCTGCCTAGCCTGTGCTTTTATTTCATATGTTTAGCACATGACCAGCCTAGTTTGTTCTTTTCCTTTCTGAAAAATGGCTAGCCAGCTATATTTTTTTTTGCAGAATAACCAACATAGGCCTACTTGCTTTTCTACGCCCTGTTGGGCCGGAAAACTTTCAAGACGAGGAGGGATGCATTTTGCCCAGAAAATGGGCTATAAGTAATAATAAGTGGGCTGTAAAATGAACAAAATACAGCAAACAGGCAATTAGTTCCAAAATACTGTTTTCTTTCGGATTTTGATATTTTAAATTTCATTGTTTTTGTGCAGGTAAAATTTCATTGAATTTAAATTAAGGTATATTTAGATTTATAATTAATTTGAATCTGGCTAGAAATTTCGGGTCAGATGTCTTGTTTGGGACAGATTTGGAGGCTCACTTGTGGGTCTACTAGGTTGACGGTACTTTGGCTTTGTCAACTTAGTCCATTAACGATTCTAGCAGCAAAGTGACCATTGGATGTTAATCCAACGGCCGTGGTCGCTTCTTCAATATTTGATCTTCTTGCTCCAAATTACCAAACCAGCTCCGATGGGACTGCCTGCTCCCGCCTCCCGTGGCCGGCTGTGCTGCCGCACAGGCAGCACCGCCCCACCCTACTTCATTGCTGGCCAGGCCATTCCTCTACTCACCCACACCTCCTGTAATTTCCGGCGACGGCAATGGACCAAGAAACTCCTCAGATTCCCACCGCGTGAGCAACCATTGCCGAGTCTTCCTCGGCTCCGTGTCGTTCCTTCCTAGGCCTCGCCGTCGTCCACCGCCATGGTGCTCTCGGCGCGGCCTGGTCAACATGGTCAACGAACGACATCCATCGGCCGTGGACCGTACGCGCAAAATAATGCTTCCTCCACCTGACAGTTGGGACAAACCGGAAGGGCCTCTGTATTTCACGAAAAAAATGTTCACCCCGCTGACGTGTCAGACCCACCAGCTATACCTTCGCACGCAAGGAAGTGCCTCCTTATTACGCACAAAAAAAATGAATACCCACCCTGCTAGCTGGGACCCACCATAGTGGGAGGATGACTTGTGGGCCAACTAAGTTGACGGGGCTTTGTCAACTTAGTCAATATGAACGATTCTAGCTCCAGTGACCGTACGATGTCCATCCAACAGCCGTAGTGCTTCTTGAACCTCTGGTCTTCTTGCTCCAGCCACCCAAAGTAGCGCCGGTCGTGTGCATGCTCCTCGCCTCCCGTGGCCGGGCAGGTTGCCACGGAGGCCTCACCGCCTCTACTATTCCCACCGGCTGCCAAGTTCTGCGGCGACGGCAGCCTCACACCGCAGCCGATTAGTGAACCCTCGTACTCCTCTCCGTGCGGGCTTCCACTGCCGCGTCTTTCTCGGCTCCACGTTGTCCCCTTCCTAGGCCTCGCCGTCGTCCACCGCCGTGGTGCTCTCGGTGCGGCCTGGTCAACGTGGTCAAGGAACGACTTCCATCGGACGTGGATCAGACGTGGAGAGGCCGATACCGGGTCCACGGCCGCAGCAAGGAAGTGCCTCCTTATTACGCTGAATATAATGATTCCTCCACTGACAGCTTGGGACCCACCAGACGGGCCATCATATTTCACGGAAAAAACCTTTCCCGATCACCGGGACCCACCACTTCATCTTCGCACGCAAGGAAGTGCGTCTGGGCAAAAACGATTCGCCCCTCGACCGGGACCCACCAGCTACACCTTCGCATGCAAGGAAGTGCGTCCGAGCAAAAAAAACAAAACGATTCGCGCCCCCTGACTGCTGGGACCCACCAGCTACATCTTCACAGGCAAGGAAGTGCCTGACAATCAGGACCCACCTGGTCGAAGCGTACGTAGCGTTGTCATCCTTGTCGCGAATGTGTACGTACATACTGGTCGATGTAGAGGTGCGCACGTGTCATAGTAGAGGCGCGCACGTAGCATGTACACGTACGTACAGAGGCCAGGGTGCATGAAAGAAAATACGGCCACGTATGTGTACATACGGGCGGGGTCTCGAACGCCTACTCGCGCATACGTACGGCCAGGGCTCGTGTACATGGCTGGGTCGGAATGGAGAAACAACGTCATTGTCGCGTTCATGGGGAGGCAACAGAATGCGTCGTGTTCATGGGGAGGGAACGGAATGCTTCGTGTTCATCGGGAGGCAACGGAACGCGTGGGAGCCAACCGGCTTGGACAGAACAGGCGATGGAAACGAGGCATGGCGTACCGCAGGACGGAGGAAACGGCCTTGTGTTCGACCGACCACGTTTGGAACGGGGTCTTGTTGATCAGGAGGGGTGTGGCGTACCGCAAAATGGATGAAACGGACCTCCTACAGTCGAAACAGGGGTCCTGTTGATCAGGAGGGGTGTGGTGTACCGCAAAACGGACGAAACGGACCTCCTACGGTTGAAACGGTGGTCCTGTTGATCGGGAGGGGTGGGGCGTACCGCAAAACGGATGAAACGGACTTGTGTTGGAGCGCTACGGTCGAAACGGGGGTCCTGTTCATCGGGAGGGGTGTGGCGTACCGCAAAACGGGACTCCATGGGATACTGTTCATCTCCACCGTCGACCTCCTCCAGCCTCCACGGGCTCCTGTTCATCTAGCCAACACCGCGCGCTACTCCACCGGCTACTGTTCAACCACCCCTCCACGGGCATCCCTCCATCATCTACTGTTCATCCAGCCCTCCACACCACAGGGTCCAGTTCAACCACCCCTCCACGGCCACCCCTCCACCGTTTACTGTTCATCCAGCCCTCCACACCACGTACGGGGTCCTGTTCATCCAGAGGCAACGCCACCTATCGCTGTTCATCCAACCCCCCCCCCCCCAGCAACGCTCACTGTTCATCCCAGAGGCAGCATCAATTGGCTTCAGTTAGCAGTAGTAGTGAAGGAATTGCTCGATCGGATTCAGTTAACAGCCATCGATCGATCGCTCGGGTTCAGTAACGCGTAGCCTGCAGTGCAATCGCTCGGGTTCAGTTAGAGCCCAACGCCTCGCTCGGGTTCAATTAGAGCCAACGCCTCGCACGTGTACGAGAGAAACGCGCATCGCTCGACCCCCGACCTCCCACCATAACCGGCAACTCCCCGAAATTTTCCTCGTCCTTGATTCTACCACGGTTTTTTCCGTCTTGGACGGCCCAAAGAATGTCATGCAGTTGCGTCTCCGGCACGCCCAGGAAGCCCATTTTATATCATGATTTTTTGTCATAGAAGTAGGAGCCCACCACATCTATGATGATACCGGGTTTTGTCACAATTATCGTCATAGAAGTGTCATATGTATGACAGAAAAAAACTTCGTTCGGCCCAAAATGTCACGGATGTGTCTTTTTTTTGTAGTGTAGTTTTCGGCTCAAATTCGTAAAGTGGTAGTTTGTGGGCACGAATCGACAAAATGTGGTAGTTTTTGGTTAAATACTCGAATGGTACCATCATAATTAAAGAAAACGATCTCTAATCTAATACCTAATGTACCGTGGTCTTCACTGTTATGGTGGCTGGCTAATTAGCTTGTTCATTGTTTGTAAGCACATCTCACATTATGGGCACATAGATGTGATGTATACCATACTTCTTGCTTGTACGTAGCACGATCGACCCAGCTATAGTCGACATCTATTTTTTGAGCAAAAGACGATACATGGTTTCCCCCGCTTTATATTATAAAGCAACAACCAAGCATACAACCACCGATACAACAAAAAGGAAGAAGAAGAAGAAAAAAAAGATAGGCGACAGAGGATACAAGATACTACCGAACAACAGTCCTGACTACCCTTGCAGCTAGGACTTCGAGGACCCCAGAAACACCAGGACATGCCATGTCCTCACGCTAATGGAACAGCCCACCACCGGAGGAAGAGCACAGCCGTCAACTCCCATACCGTTGCCCGGCCATCCGAGAGCTCGCCCTTGAGCCCGGATGGACAGGGAGAGGATGGAATACGCCACCACACCGGCAAAGCCACTCCGACCATCGCCACCGCCTCGGGCTACAGCCACAAGGATCACCGAGCGTTGTCGAGCAGGAACAACTGAAGAACCCAGCAAACTGGCCACGCCAAAGCCGCGACCACCACCACCTGTCCCAAGGCGGCATCTTCAGGTAGAAAGCGACGCCAAGGTGCCGCCGCCGCCCAATCCGAGGGGATTTGGGTTTTCACCTGGGACAAGGAGAGGGGGGGCATGGGCTAGGACTCGATACTGATTCCAAGAAGTAGAACGGCGACGGAGCGCCGCCGGCGTCGTGGCTGCCGCAGCCCACCAAGGGCTTCCCCCATCCTTAGCCCACCCCGACCAACCACCAAACCAGCCACACGAGGTCGCAGCAACCTGATCGGCGTGAGCAGCCAGAAAATGCAGAGGACGTCGTCTTCAAATCAGACCATGGGCACGAAGCCGCCAAGGACCGAGACCCGTGCTCATCAACGACTCGCCGCCCACACAGCCAAGTCCAGCGTCTGGAACCATCAGCACCATCTCCTTTGCATCGCCAGGGAGGGGCACCCTCATCGGAGGAGGCCTAAGGGAATCCTGGATTAGGGGGTCCCCGGGTGTCCGGGCTATGTCACGTGGGCCGGACTGATGGGCCGTGAAGATACAAGATAGAAGGCCTTCCCACGTGTCCAGATGGGACCCTCCTTTGCGTGGATGGCAAGCTTGGCGTTCGGATATGAAGTTTCCTTTCTCTGTAAACCGACTCTGTACAACCCTAGGCCCTTCCAGTGTCTATATAAACCGGAGGGTTTAGTCCGTAGAGGCAATCATAATTACAATCATACAAGCTAGACATCTAGGGTTTAGCCATTACGATCTCAAGGTAGATCAACTCTTGTAACCCCTATACTCATCAAAGTCAATCAAGCAGGAAGTAGGGTATTACCTCCATTAAGAGGGCCCAACCTGGGTAAACATTGGGTCCCCTCTCCTCGTTACCATCGATCCTCGGGACGCACGCCTGGGACCCCCTACCCGAGATCTGCCGGTTTTGACACCAACATTTGTGCTTTCATTGAGAGTTCCACTGTGTCGTCGACAGAAGGTTTGATGGCTCGATCGATCATCTACAATGATGGTGTTTCGGGGAAGACTTTCCTCCCCGGCCAAATTTTCGCATTCGGCGGCTTCACACTGCATGCCAACTCGATTGGCCACCTTGAGCAGATCGACAGCTACACCCCTGGTCACCAGGCCAGTTTCGGGAACCTAAACTATGTCACTGATATCCGAGGAGACTTGATCTTCGAAGGGTTCGCGGCCCCGACCATCGCTCTGGCCTTAGATCCAGAGCAAACCATCAGGTCCGAAGATGGGAGTGCGGAGCCCACCGGACTCTCCATTGCAGACCGCATTATCGAGGATCCGGAGGCAATTGTGTCCACGGAGAACTCGGAATCAATCCAGGTTCCCCCTATCATTGAATGGCCGGACTCGCCCCCAGACTCCAGATCCGAACTCCCGAAGTCCGCGCCAAGTAGGTAGGGCAAGGAGGCTTTCACCCTGGCCAGCCCCGCGGACTCTCATTTCCACATCCAAACCTCGCTCTTAAACGAGGCCCTGGACTTAATGTGATCCATCACTATTACAGAGGAATCACTTCCGAACTACACCCTGCCCGGACTAGGGGCTGAGAGCGGGGAATCTTACATCCCACCCACCACCCACTTCATAGCCACTGTCTAAGACATAACCGACATGCTGGATTACGCCTCCGAAGACATCGACAACATGGACGATGATGCCGGAGACGAACAAGGCCAAGACCCGCCGTTTACCGGATGTTGGACGACCACCTCCACAAATGACGTGTATATGGTGGACACACCCAAAGAGGATGACGAGGATGGTAGGAGGGATCCGGTTGAGGACAAGCCTGCAGAAGCACCTCCAAAGCGTCGACGTCAGCGACGCCGCTCAAAATTGCGTCACGAGAAAGACAGCAATACCGGCATCGGAGATGATAACACTTCGGAGAACACCGAAGACCACGAAGCCCCCGTCGAGCCAACTTCCGAACAAGATGATTGGGAGGAGGGGCAGGTTAATTAACCCTGACGATCTAGTCAAGAACGAGGACTCGGAGGATAGTAACTATCTACCGATCTCTGAGGATGATCTGAGCCTCGGCGACGAAGACTTCATCGTGCCAGAGGAACCCCTCATGCAGGAGCGCTTTAAGCGCCAGCTAATCGCAACAACGAGAAGCTTAAAAAAGAAACAGCAGTAGCTTCAAGACGAACATGATATGCTCAATGACAGATGGACTAAAGTCCTGGCAGCCAAAGAATACGGCCTTGAACGCCCAACAAAGAGCTATCGAAGCGCAAGCTACTACCACCATTTGACGATGAGGCCCTTGAGCCAATACCGCCAAAGTATAAACTTGCTGACGAGCCTGACCGACCACCGCGCGGACGGGACAGAGCGGCTACTCATGCCGAAAACCAACCCGTACCACCTCCCCGTAAAGGCAAAGAGACAGCGGCTCCAGGATACACCTACGACTTACGACAGGACCTGGAAAATAGAGCAGGCCAAGTCAGATCAATCTATGGATCAAGGGGGTGTGCCCCAACGTGAGACGACGGCCATCAGGTCCCACGCGATAGGCATAACCGCACCCGAGCTGAAAACCGCATACGGACGTCATCCAAACTGCAATGCGACGTCGCCCGATACAAAGGCACCGCACACCCATTATGCTTCACGGATGAGGTAATGGAGCACCAGTTCCCAGAACGGTTTAAACCCGTGAACATTGAATGATATGATGGAATGACAGATTCCGCAGTATGGATTGAGGATTTTCTTATCCACATCCACATGGCTCACGGTGATGATCTCCACGCCATCAAGTGCCTCCCCCTAAAACTAAAGGGACCAGCACGGCACTGGTTAAATAGCCTCCCAGAAAATTCTATTGGTAGCTGGGAAGATTTGGAAGATGCCTTTGGAGACAACTTCCAAGGTTCCTATGTCGGGCCTCCAGATGCCGATGACCTTAGTCACATAGTCCAGCAACCCGGGGAGTCAGTCCGGAAGCTCTGGACCAGGTTCTTAATTAAAAAGAACCAAATCATTGATTGTCCGGACACCGAAGCCCTTGCAGCCTTCAAACACAGCGTCCGGGACGAGTGGCTTTCCGGACACGCCGGCCAAGAAAAACCGAAGTCTATGGTAGCTCTCACCGCACTCATGACCCGCTTTTGCGCTGGAGAAGATAGCTGGCTAGCTCGTAGAAGCAACAACACCAGCGACCCTGGCACCTCCGAGGCCAGAGATGGCAACGGCAGGCCACGACGCAATAAACACAAGTGTCGAAGCAACAATGAAGATACCGAAGACAAGGCGGTCAACGCCCGATTCAATGGCTCTAAACCCGGTCAGCGGAAGAAGGCATTCAAAGGAAACAAAGATGGTCCATCCAGTTTGGACCGAATACTAGATCGGCCTTGCCAGATCCATGGCACCCCAGACAAGCCTGCCAATCATACCAACAGAAATTGTTGGGTCTTTAAACAGGCCGGTAAAATAAACACCGAACATAAGGGGAAAGGGCCGCCTAGCAAGGATGATGATGAGCCTCGCCCATCAAACATAGGGGGGCAAAAGAAATTTCCTCCCGAGGTAAAAATAGTGAATATGATCTATGTCACTCATATCCCCAAGCGGGAGCGCAAGCGCGCACTCAGGGGCGTTTACGCCATAGAGCCAGTCGCCCCGAAATTCAACCCATGGTCGGCTTGCTCGATCACCTTTGATCGCAGAGACCATCCGACCAGTATCCGTCACGGAGGTTCCGCGGCATTGGTCCTCGATCCAATTATTGATGGATTCCATCTCAAGCGAGTCCTTATGGACGAGGGTAGTAGTCTTAACCTGCTCTATCAGGACATTGTCCGCAAAATGGGCATTGACCCGTGAAGGATCAAGCCCACTAAAACCACCTTTAAAGGAGTGATACCCGGCGTAGAGCTTGCTGCACAGGGTCCACAACGCTGGAAGTAGTCTTCGGCTCACCAGATAACTTCCGAGGCAAAGACTTGATATTTGAC
The DNA here is from genome assembly GCA_021605145.1 of Aegilops bicornis. Lineage (NCBI taxonomy): Eukaryota > Viridiplantae > Streptophyta > Magnoliopsida > Poales > Poaceae > Aegilops > Aegilops bicornis. Next base: position 631,562,828 of record CM038675.1, on the reverse strand, counting down.
ATCGTCCCTTTCCGCAGTGGCTATCACGCACTACTTGGACGAACTACGTTCGCCCACTTCAATGTGGTCCCGCACTACGCGTATCTAGAGCTCAAGATGCCCGGACCACATGGCGTCATGAAAGTCAATGGGAACATGGAGCGCTCCCTCGGTACTGAGGAGCATACCGCGGCAGTCAAGCCCCCGAACACTGTCAAACGAGTCCAGTTTACCCTGCAGACCGACAGTCCGGCTTGTCCAGAGCTAGATTAGCAATCCAGCCTCCGTCAAAGCCCGAACTTCATAGCAGCATGCATACCCCGCGTACATAACTACGCACTGAAAATACCATGGGCAAGGACGGAGGCACACCAAAAGCAATGTCCACAATACGGCTCGACCCTATACAGACCCTCGTATCCTTTTCTTTTTCTTCTTATTTTTTCTTTTCAGGTTCTTTACGACCCACATCACTTTTCGATGATACTAAGGGCTCATTTTCCAGGATCCCTATGTATATCCGGTCATGGGATCCTCTCAAAGGATCATACACTAAGGGGAAAAGCAGCGCAGACGTGCGGTAGATTGTCCAAAGGATCTTCAAGATCATCCTTTTCTTTTTAGGACCTATATACCACTTTCCCTTGTGTTCGGCATGTAAAATAGCCTCGACGCTTATCGCATCCTCTGTAAAAATACGTTTTGACGTATCAATCAGACTATAATGGAAACAATTTCGCCTAATCCCGTGTGGTGCTGCCTTATTTCCTAATCTGTATTCCCTCTTTACGTTAGATTACCGCATATACCGATGCGCTATTCAAGTCGCCAGGGGCTGTATCTGGCCACGTATATTTTTTAAAACAAAAGAAGTCCGAACACTTTTATAGTATACTTTGGCGTCCCGAATATGGCATTATATGCATCGGCTCCCAATCATGTATTTGGTCAATAGTTGGGTTGCCCGGCTCCTGTGATTACCACCTTATGTTCCGCTTGTTCGGCTAAGGTAGTAAAGGGAGAACTCCTACGATTGTGTTTCTGGTTCATCCAGTCAAAAACACCTCAGTAGAGTAAGCCGAAAACTGACTGTCATGATAAGGCGAGAGCTGGTCAGCGATTCGGCGACTTACTAAATCTCTAGCGATTTTTTCCGTATTATACGAAGGACCGGCTTTGGTTTGGTCACGCTCCTAAGGCATCCTAGTTCAGGCCGCCGCATACGCACCAGGGGCTAGTCCTTAGCCCCACCATCAAACTCCTATGGCTAAGTGAAAGTATTAAAGCCATATAAGTCCGATTGTCTGGTTCGCTATGCAAGTCACCTCCTTTATGGACCAAGACATTGGGTAAAGAGTGACTACACGTTATTCTGAACACCCCCGTAGCATCTACAAGGGGGCTGAAGCCGACGACTGGAAAACTTTCAGAATAATAACATACGGCCGCACAGGAGGAAAATAGTTCAGATAAAAGCATAACTCATAATACAAAAGCCTTGGTTTATAATACAAGGTCAGGGCAGTTCCGATACATTCACTCGAACATGATGTTCTTCGAGCACTGGCCCTATATCAAGCGGGCACCCTCCAGTACGTCTTCAAAATAGCGCTCCGGCTTGCGGTGGTCCTTGCCTCCGGGCGGACCCTCAACAGCTACAACGGCGGCCTTCATCTTCGCCCAGTGCATTTTTACACGGGCAAAAGGCCAGCCGTGCACCTTCTATACATGACGACCGTTTGACAGCGTCAATTTGGCGCAGCGCATCAACAAGGCCCTGCACCAGGCCAAAATAGCTGCTTGGGACAGGTTCGGCTGGCCACAGCCGGACTATGACGTCCTTCATGACCAGACCGAACATCTTATGCAGCTCGGCCCACTACGCCATCTGGTCAATCAACAGCGCCGGGCACTCCTGCGCCGCAAACTATGACCAGAATAGCTTCTCCGTCGTGTGCCCCTCTTGGGCCCGGAAGAACAGCGCGGCATGGGCAGCACTCCTCGGAAGATTCGCAAAGGCATCTGGAGTACTCCACAATTGAGTGAGCAAGACATACTTCTGATTGCAAATTTACTCTGTAAGAGAAAAGGCTTACCAGCCGCTATTTGTCCAGCCTGCTTGATCTCCTCGCGTGCCACTCGGGATTCGGCCCGCGCCTCCTCGGCCTCTTGGAGGGCCTTGGCAAGGTTGGCCGCCTAGGTCTTATCCTTCTCCTCGAGGGACTCGCACTTGTTGGCGGCGTCCCTAAGCGCTTGCTCCACTTCAGCCACCCATTCCTTGCATCGGCGGCGGACGACCTGCTCTAACTTCAAGTCCTCGGCCGCTTTATCAGCGCCCGCTTTGTTCACCCTTGCCTGCTCCTTGGCCTGGGCAAGTTCACCCCTAGGGACCTCGACCGCAACAGCACTACCTGCAATCATACACATAGCAGTGCATGAGCTTCGACTCAGAATCTGCATATTGAAACAGGCATGAACAAAATATTTTAAAACATACCTTGTGCTTCATCAAATCTCTTGTCGACGTGGACGAGATCCTCATCGGCCAGGCCCAGCTTACGTTTAAGTTCGGATACTTCGGCGGCCTGGGTAATTGCCGCTAACAGTGAAGCCTGTTCTTCCACATATAATAGTACATTATCTCATGCGGATATTATCGATCCTCTGTTCGCCCTTTTTTCTAAGATGAACAGAGCCTCAGGGGCTATTGTCTGTATACATGCATATTTTTCATATGAAAAGCGGTCAGGAATATCACATCGCATACCTCGAAGCCTGTTAGCAGGATAATGAAGGCCTTGTTCAGCCCACTCTTGGCAGGCTGAATCTTTTCAACCACCACACCCATCCGAGTGCGGTGCTCCTCCACGACGGAAGCACGTTGCAGTGCCTCCATCAGTGTGTTCGGCGCCTCCGGATTAGTGGAGGTCGCCGCCGGAGTTGGCACTCCCCCCTCCCTTGAAGGGGGTCGCTTATTCGATTCCGGAGCCACTTGGGTCTCCGAAATAGTATTCGGCTGGGGGTTGGACTGCTCAAGGCCCACTACAAAAAAATACACTTCCGTGATGATACGTGTTTGTCACAGTAGGTCACGTTTTCTGTCATGCATGTACATCCATGACAAATTTATGACAGAATCAAGACAGTCATATCAGGCCGTCAGAGAAGTGTTCCATGACATTACCAAAATTATCATCACGGAAGTGTCCACTTCCATGACAATAAATCGCGTGTCACAGATGTGCTTTCATCAAGGGTGACCGACACGTGGCATCCACCGTAACGAAACGCCGTTAAGCTATCGGGTCCGGTTTTGGATCCGATAACCCGTTAATAGCCCCAACCAATGGGGATTTTCCACGTGTAAAATCATCATTGGCTGGAGGAAACACGTGTCGGCTCACCGTTGGGACAGATGTCATCCACTCATTGGACCCAAAGCGCCTATGATACGTCGACACGTGGCACGGCCCAACAGAGGCCCATTCCTGTGAAAAGGCCGGCCCATTTGACTTGGTCAAAAGGTGGTGGGCCGGCCCACGGCAAGCCTGTTAACGGCATGTTCCCATATAGCCCATTTACAGCCCGCTATCCCAGGGCCCGTTTACGGCCTATCCGAATTAGGCCCAGTAGCGTCATCTGGGCCGTCCAATATAATTCCAGCCCATTTTAACTTCCGGCCCATGTATGGCCCAAGACATCTTTCGGCCCATATGAGGCCTTAAAACCCTCGGCCCCTTAACGGCCCGTGGTAAAACTGGCCCGTTATGAACAGTGTATCACTTTATACCCATTAACAGCCAATTATTCTGTTGGGCCATTTCCAGCCCATGTTATCTTTCGGCCTTCTCAGGGCCCATTTATTATTGGGCTCATTTCCAGCATTCGGTTACTTATAGACCGTTACTGTCATTTTCTGCTTGTGGGCTAAATTCAGCCCGTGGTTACAGTCGGCCTGTTTGTGGCCCGTTAATACGTTGGGCCGTTTTCATGTCGAAAAAAACCCGTTGGGCTGTTTTCATAGAGTTATCAAATACGGCCTATTAACGGCCCATTATTGTCTACGAATAGTACGACCCATGATTGGTGAAATGATGATACGCCTTGTAGAAGGCCCATGGATCGTACGGCCCGTAAAAGGCCCATGGATCGTACGGCCCGTAGAAGGCCCATGGATCATACGGCCCGTAGAAGGCCCATGGATCATACGGCCCGCAGGAGGCCCATGGTTACAACAGTCCGTGTGTTGGCATGATTATTTTGGCCTACTTTCCAAAAATAGGTTATATTGGCCACTAGAAAAACACAGAAAAAGAACTGAAGTGACTACAAGCAAACAACTAAACAAGACAATAAGGAAATAAATAAGGAAGCAATTAACGCTAGCCTATTACTTCTATTACACACATTACATCCACTGGGCATCAAAGTTCGCCGCCAGTGCAAATATAGGGAACAAAGCAGCATATTACATACACTGGACGTCAAAATTGGCCACCAGTGCAAATAAACGCGGCAGCAAAACAAGAGCATAACTGAAACAACTTCAGAAGAGCTCAAGAAACGTGGTATCCACCATGCTGGCAATAAGCTTAGCAAGCTTATTAGCTTTGTCCTGTTTGGCACTAAAATCCTCCAACGCTTGTTGTTGCACCAGAAAGTATGCATCTGAATGCTCCAGGAACTTCCGCGGTCCTTCCGCTTCTTGTTGCAGCACAGCTGATTGATGTCTTTCAGCTTGTAGTTGAGACTCAAGAAACCGAACTGATTCAGAAGTGAGTTTGAATAGCTTGTGCAAGCGGTAGTGGCCAGTAACTCGAACACTAAACCAAGACAGGACTTTGGGGTTGTCTCACTGTCTTCAAGGTAGTCTTCCTTAGCTGTTTTATCAGCTTTGTTGGAGACCAACAAGGATGTGTCACTATCCTGAACCTTATCTGCATTACTTCCTTTACCATTGCTTAATAAGGCACTCTTCCCCAATATACTGTCAGCATTCTAAAAGAAGAAACAAGCAGACACATAACAGGTTTAGCATGTACTAGTATATGAAACTCATTTCGGTGAACCAGTTCATTAGTAAGGTGGACAGGATTAAACTACCAAGTCTTATATTTCCAAGTACTAGTACATAATAAAAGCATCAAACAAACATATATCCATGTCCTATTGTCACTGCATTGTCTTGCCAAATCAAAATAGAGACACAGTTCAAATCATATCAGGTCAAGACAAAGCAGCAGTGAAACAATACAAAGCGTGGGAAACTACACGGCACAACAAGATTTCAGATGGGTACCACGGGTCTACATGTTCAACAACACTATTGGCTCTGTTGTGATGCTAGTAATGTGCATGATATGAGAAGTCAACTGTATACACAATCGAAATTGAAATCAACAGACCTATTGATAAGAGCAAGCATGTTAAAGAAACATGCGTGAACATACCTGTTGTGCCATTGGAGTTTCGATTGGATCCTTCAATTTAAAAATAAGTTTGTATGAGTAAATACAGTGATACAAGAGCAAAGCAGTATGCACGATAGCAATCATAGTTAAAAAAGGCGCGCCTAAGCGAGCGCTTAAGCGCGCCTAGGCTCTAGGCGTTGGCGAAACACATTGCGCATAACTACGCTTAATCTGTGCATAACTGCGCATAAGCATGCGCTTTGGTCAGTAAAGCGCAAGGCGGTGGCAAAATGCACAATTAACGCCTAGCGCTTTTTTGAACTATGATAGCAACGGAATCTTAAATTAGAACAGTTGTTCTTCAGGTTTAGGCACTTGTTCTACATGAACAGAGTACAGTAAGACGCAAGAATATAGTACTTAAAAATAGAAAATGAGCTCATAGACCTTACCACATTCTTGGTTCGGGACTAGTACAGAACAAGGCGTTCCCAGTCATCGTCCAGTAAATGTGTCTCAGGAGAACGTAAAAGAATTTGATGAGTTTCTTTGCCGGTGAAGTACATTTTCTTCAGGTAATTCGGATACTGACACCAAGTATTCTTGAAGATAGCAGAGGTATTAGCACAGGTTACCTCATCCTGAGTTTCCAAATCGGTCCTTCTCTATAGAGAAAAATGGGAAAATTTGTTGTATTATAACCATCATGGAGGTAGGATGTATGGGACAAAGCAAAGTAATTGCCATGAATAACATTACTTACACATAACTCCTAGACAAACACCTGCAATCGCATTTTCCTTCATCTTCGAGATAATATTTCCAAGATGGGAAGATACGCACATACGATTTAACAACATCAAATGCGATAGATGCTAAACTACGACTAGCTGGTTGTGCTTCCCCACAGGAATAGGCGTACTAACCGGTGGAGTTGGGGTTCGCTGTGGTAATCTTGGCCCTTTGGGCTTTGGAGCTGCCTTACTAACTTGCTCTTGTTTGGGAGCTCTGTGGTGGAGATGGTGCCGTGTCAACAGGAACTGAGTTACTATCTCACTTTGGGGTTGGGGTTAGATTGGGTGAAGCTGGTTCTCCGTCCATCGCAAAGAGGGGTACAATCTGCGAGAGTTTGAGTTATGTGTGGTAGGGCTGGTTCTCATGCATGTACAAGCGGGTGCTATCTCCACCAAGAGGTAGCACTGCTTTTTTATTGAAGACCGTGTTTTTAGTCCGCTAGAATCTTTGGCATCACCGCTCCAATTCAAATGGCTGATAAACAGGAAACATAGTTGAATGTATAGACATTGTATGAGAGATAGATGCAATAGATAGTGTGGAAAAAGAGGGCATGAAATAGTTGACATGTATATTGTTTAACTAAAAGCGGATAGCATGACATAATTTCACATATATGATGTCTATCTAAACCGGATAGCATAGCATAACATAATTCAAAGATATGATGAATAACTAAACAGGATCGCATGACATAATTCACCTACATGTTATCTAAGTAATCAGGATCACATCATTTAATTCACGTATGTGATTTATATGCTAAACAGAGGGCATTAGATATGATGTCTGAACTAAGAACATGGTGTTGAATATAGTGTATATGATGTCTAAACTATGCAATGCAAGACACCATATGCGTGATATGAGCAGTATAACCGTGCCAAGTTAGAGCATACACCTCGGTGGGGGAATAGGGCTGGTCATCTGTCTCTGAATCCATCTCTGAGGAGCTATCGGGACCCAACAAGAGATCTGCTTTGACAGTAGCACCTGCGCTCAAGGCCTTGTTTTCACTCCAGATTTTTCAGTCTCCCACCCAAATGATTGATTCACAGGAAGAGTAGTTTAATGTACAAACATTGTCGACAAATGGAAATGTAATGAAGAAACGGATGGGCAAGATATCATTCAAATATATGATGCCTGGTTAAACAGGATGGCATTGCACATTTCACGTATATTATGGCTGGCTAAAAGACATGAGACTACATAATTCCCATATATTATAGAAACTAAATAGGTGGCATTACAGAACATGCCTAAACTAAGAAGATGACATATATGATGTCAAAAGTAGGCACTGCAAGGCAACATATGCATGATATGACTAACATCATCATGCCAAGGTAGAGCAAACACCTTGGGGGTAAATAGGAGTGGTCAGCGGCGTCTGAGGCTCCTCAGAACAGATATCTTCCTCTGGATTACAATCTGGAGAGGGGTGGGGAGGGTTTGCCATTGAACCCACCATGGAGCGATATCTGCATGACATTGTATTGCCGCGAAAACTCTTCTCTTTTTCTCTACATGTTCAGCATGGCTGTGTACAATATCTGACATGCATACGAAAAAAATATGGTGAGATTATGTAAGGAGAGCATGCAGAGATATAGAGTGATGGTAACAACCGGTGGATGGATCCAAAAATAATGATAGCAGGCTGATGATTGCTTTAATTTAATAAAAAGACAGATGATGATTGCTTTACTATTTGATTCCCACCCAAGATGAACAACATAGGCATACCCTAGATGAACCAGATATTAGACATAGATACTATTCATTGCTTCCTCGATATGTGCCCCACAACTAATTTAGAACTCAAGTTTGAACATTAATTTGGATCTGACTTGGAGTCCAAGAGGTGAACAGGATGGCAATGTAGTAGGTAATTTTAAGCAATGCATAACATAAGAAGAAACAAAAGAGTGCGACCTCTCTTGTGGACCCGTGTACTCCTCAGGTTCATCTGCTGAGTCGATGATGGTGATGCCGTTGCGGTGGGTGCCGGCGGTAGGGAAGGAGATCTGAGGCGGCGAAAGACGGTCAGGAGTCGTGATGTCTGGTTTGGTGGATGTTTCTGTCGATGGAGCAGCTCAGTTGATGTGTACGATGTCGCGGCAGGAGCAGGACAAACCACACAAAGTTCCCTTCGACGCCTACCTGTAAGTGAAGTAATTCTATAAGGGCTCATTTGGCTCGCATGATTCTAAAAACGCAGGGATAGGAAAAACACTGGAATAGGATAGGAATGCACATGGTAAACAGAGCATTTGTAAACACAGGATTTCTATCAACTTGAGGGCCTCTTTGATTTGTAGGATTTCCAAAACGCGGGAATAGGAAAATCATGGGATTAGAGTGGAATGTCGTCTTGAATCCTACAGGATTTTACGAGTGGTTGATTGTGCACAGAAAAAATGTAGGATTCTTTCAAAGAGGTTTGAGTGAATGGAAAGTTTCCTATGAAATCTAGTACAAATGAATCCTATGGAAAAATTCCTATGGTTTACAATACTACGAATCAAACAACCAAGATAGGAAAAATTCCTAAGGATTAGAATCCTCCAAAATTCCTTTGAGAATCCTTTGAATCAAAGAAGCCCTGAGTGTTTGGTTTATAGGAAATGGAAGAGCAGAGGAATGCAAAGAAACATGGCCAAAATAAAGTGAAACCACATGAAAGTGTGTACAGTTAGAATGTTATTCTGCCACTAATGCACTTGGTCTTGTTTTCATGCATAGGATTTTGAAAAGTAGGTCCAGGTGGTTGTTTTGCTTCATTCCTTTCAACAAAATGCATGAATAATTGAATAGTAGAGTGCCATTGGAAAATTCCCTATTGCTATGTTTTTCCGTTGAACCAAAATAGCCCTAATGGATCGACATGAATGTATAGTAATATGTGATGCAACAAGTGTACAACCTCTTTGCCGTAGCCTTGTCGACCTCAGCATCATTGGGTTGGTCGCTGAAGCAGTTGAGGCAGAGGTGGCTATCAGAGGTGTGGAGGAAGATCTGAGGAATCTGTAGATGGTGTCCAGGGCACTGCTCTGTTGTGATGGATCGTTCTGTCATTGGAGCAGCCCCAGTGAGCTGTAAGACGTCAAGGCTGAAGCAGCACCAGATAGACATCATCAATCTCAAGTGGCATTCCAATAACATCTCCAATAGATGATGTAAAATAGATGTAAAATTGACATCACCAAAAACCACCTGACTACAACAGATGAGGTAAAAACTGCTGACTCTGAACTTAACTGTCAAAACTAAAATTTACCGTGGAATCTGAATGTTACTGTTGGAACTGAACACAATGGTAGCAGAGAGCCACTTGACATGTAGTTTAGGGAGGGCCTGCAGTTCATCTTCAACCTGCACCCCCTGAGCCGCCAGCCACCACCGGCCGAACTGGCCCGGCCCAGCAAGAGCCTCACCAAACAACTCCCCACCGCCGGTCCGCCGCCGCCCCGGCCAGCCCTATAGGCCCCCCGCCCCCACCCTGAACCCTAAGATAGATAGTGGGGTACCTCTCCAGCGAGCCCCTGTCCCTGCTGCGGATGGTTCTTCCTTAAGTCCGGCGAGCCCCCCACCCCCTGAAAATCGACTGGCCCAAAAGTCGATTCAGTCAACTGAAGTGTAGCTAAATCGGAGCAGAGCAGCGGCACGAGCGAGGGGGAGAGCAGCAGCAGCAGCAGCTGGGCGAGCGAGAGATCGAGCGAGAGCCGGAGCAGCAGAAGGAAGCGAAGGAAGCGAGAGCCGAGCAGCAGCAGCAGATCCGGCCAGGTATGGACGCCGCCACCGAAGGGGCCTCGCCGGGGAGAGAGCTGGCCAGGAGATGTCGCCTGCGGCGCTGGCTTCAAGGTAGTCGCTCCATGGTGGTGCGGGATTGAGCACCGTCGGCGCCGGGAGGTCGAGCTAAGGAGAAGGTGCGATGCGATGAGTGTACAACCTCTTTGGTGGCGCTGAGTAGGCCTCGGCTTCGTTCGAGGAGTCGGTGAGGATGCTCCGGTTCCGGTGGAGCAGGTTAAGGCAGCACTGTGGGGATGGAGTAGCCGCGATAGACGAGGCGATCATTGGAGTAGCTCCTTGGAGGTAGAGGACGGGGCGGCTGAACCGGCGGGACGACGAGATGGATAACAGATCCTCGTCCGGGGAGGTGGATGAGGGATGTCGAGCTGTTGTGGTAGACGACGTCGTCGGGGAAGAGGCTCCGGCTGGGCAGCGGTGAGGTGGCGGACGGAGGAGGGTGGGGTTTCACGGCTGGAGCGGAGAGGTTATGGCGGCCTGGGATTTCGAATGGCAAAAAGGAGGCGGTGGGAGGGGGTGAACCATGACTTAGGGATACGCTTTTCCAAAAAATAGGGTGTGTTACAAAGGTACCCCCCACCAATTTGAACTAGCGGCCGTTTCGACTCAGGGTTAGAAGGGGGATTTCGCGTGTCAGGATTTGGCAGCTGGAGGGAGTTTTCACGCGCGTTGTAATTTCGGGATAGCAAGGCACGGGTTGTAAAGGCGCCAGTTTTGGGAGCACGATATCTGAATTTTCGGGATATAACAAGGCGCGGGTTGAATTTTAGGGACAAGCCTAACATGTAATATTGTACTTGTACATACCAAATCAATTCGCACTTCCCTCAACCAAAAAGAAAACGAAAAAATAAAACTATTCACACCACACAAAGAAAGAGTCTTGCCCCGTTTTACTATAAAAATGCTATTCAAAGCTACTCCCTCCTTCTATCTATATAGGGCCTAATGCGTTTTTCGATGCTAAGTTTGACCAAATATTAGAGCAGTAATATATTACATGCAACTTACACAAAGCACACCGTTAAATTCGTCTGTGAAGGGTTCTTTCAATGATATAATTTTCACATTGTGCATGTCATGTACTATTAATCTTGTCAATAGTCAAAGGCGGTCTTAAAAAACGCATTACACCCTATATAGATGGAAGGAGGGAGTATGAATCCATGTTATGTCCAATTAAATTTTTTCGCTTGTTGTATAATGCATGTAACCTACTCATACCAACATTTTAGTGCATTCCAAATGTCTATACTACCGCTGCAATTCGAACTAAATTTGAATCCGTTTCTCTACTTCAATAAGAATCTACAATCATGATTGTTGCCAACTTCAACCATCATTCGTGTATTACCTTAATAACACACCACATGATTACTATAGAGATAGATATGAACTATGTGTACTACATGAACTCGAATTCTATTTTTTGAATACACTTGATGTTGATTCCAAATAATAGTACATTTGATGTACTAACTATATATTCATAATCTAAACCATGTTCCTTACATGTACACCGTGTTTATCACACATAGTATAGTGCCCCTCCCCCTACATTATGACAAGTATTTAGACCTGAGCTGCAAAAGCCACACATCAGCCCAAATTATGATCAATGTTCTATATATTATGCGTAGTACTAGCAAGATGCCCATGTGTTCCACAGAACATCAACATGATCAAGGGGAGGCCTAATTTGCAAATATGGAGAGGGGTGTGGGTATATTTTTTCAAAATTGCCATAGTTTCCTTCCTATCCGTCAGATATAAATCGGACGACCTATATTGCAGGATGGCAGGCACACCATCATCAACAACTCCGTTTTTTTATAAGAGTAGAGATAAAATATATTATATGTAGTATAGCATGTTCATAACCACACCATGTGTATTACCGTTATATATATTCACACATGCATCGGTTTAAAACACTATGATAAATTCTTCAAATATACGAATTCGCTTTTTATAATGAAGTATGATCTCTATTCATCTTTTACACCCACACAATCCTCTTATCTTTGTAGCTAGCTAGCGCTAATTAACTTTCTCTCGTGCATGCACACGCCCGCATCCCTCTCACCCTCCCTCAGCATTCTCTAGATCCATCAGCATAAATTGCCTTTTTCACTTTATGTTGTTCACCCACGGTGTGTGTAGGCCCCCAGCTCCTTTACGGCACACATCGATCGATATGCCTCTCTAGCCGTGTGTGCCTAGCACAAAACACAAGCTTCCCTCTTCTCTTATCACCGTCCATGCCTCACTCCCACCACTCTTCTCATCGATCTCATACTGCACACTCCTCCCTCGATATAGTATGACTCTCGCACCACCTCCTAGATGCATCCCTCTCTCTCTCTATCCTTCTCCCCGTGCCTCATTTGCTTCTAACACACACATGCATGTATACCGATCGATCTCCCAACATATACCTAGGTCGACTTTAACTATTCCCCCCCCCATCGATCGACGTACCTCACAAGTTATGTCTCTCCTTTCTCTGACAAAGGACAATTGATCTTCCTATGTAGTTATGTCTGCTTACCACAGCCATATCGCCCCCCCACCTCATCATTCTAAGATGCCTCCCTAACCTGCCTCTCACATGCACATGCATAGACAGCAGCCATCCCTCTCTTATTGATATTGCAGGCGTGCCCTCCGGTTGTCTAGCAAGCCTGTCCCACCATTTGTTAGAAGCAACTCCACTACCACCCCCTCCAACACTCTAGCTCTGTCTCTCTCCCAACCTTATTCCTCGCATACACATATGCATGGATGCCGATTGATCTCCCTTAATACATGAGGTAGATCGATCTCCCTTAATACATGAGGTAGGCCTCTCTCCTCCTCCACACATATACCAGCCATTGTACCTCTATAGTTAATTAGCCTCCCTCTCCCCCCACCACACACCGATAGTCGAGCGCTGTAGGTAGGTATCCATGCCACAGAGACAAACTGCACCTGTCCCCTCTCACGTTCTAGTAGGCCAGCCACTCTATATCTTTGACGTGGGCACACACAAATTCGATGGCACTCTTTATCGATCACGCACGCATGCACACACACACACACATCATCCCTCTCTTCGATTCTATGGACACCTCAAGCTGATGATACCACCACTCTCTTCTCGTGGATCGCCCCCTCTATATATATGATATATCCAGGACTCTATTTCACACACATTGCATATGTTACATTTTTTATTGACCCCATCCCCCCCCCCCCAAAACTCTCACGAACCCACACACTATATCTCTCTACATTTGTATCTCTCTCACACAACCCCGCATAGGTGGTGTACGTATACAAGAAGAGAATAGGTGCACCGTTCATGTACTCACGCTTCGTGCCAAGCCACACCCACGCGGGTACACGGTGGAGCTCATTTTTGTACGAAATGGCAGCCCACGTGCTAATTTGAACGCGTGTAGCGGTTGTTTACCTACGGAGGTCGTGTACCACGCGTGCACGAAACAAAGTTCGACTTGATGCGTTGCTGCGTTATATTTAAATAAAGTTATATCGCTCAATGGCACGTACACAAAATATAAAACGATTTTATGGAGAAAAAGGTAGTCTGCTCCACTATATACAATGGAGCCTGCCTGCCTGTTTTGTCTCTCTTTAGAGTAACTCACACAAGGTTGCGGTGGCCTCTCTCTCTCTCACCGTTGGTCACTAATCTGGCCACATCCCGTCCGCCGGCGGAAAAGGAGGACGTGCATCATTTCTCCGTTCGACGGCGCCGAGGCAGCACGTCCCGATCTGCGGTACACGCCGTTCTCTCTGACCAAGCTCCGGCGTGGTAGGGCCTACGCCACCTGCTCGCTGCCGCAGTATGGGCAGATTCCGCCCGCCGCCGCTCACCTAGTTACATCCCGACGACCTCCAGGTATCCCCTCCGGCCTTGCTCCACTTCCCGTCTTCCCACGTCGCTGCATGTGGATCTTCCATAGTTCTTTGCCCAAAACGTAGCTCGTCCCGGCGTATTTTCCATATTGCAATCTCATCCTCACACCGTTTTAGATAAACACAACCGTGTTGTTATCTTCCCTTAGGACAAGGAATATGCTTATTTTTTGTCGCTGTATGTGTCATCAACTATTATTGGGCAGTAACTGTTTCCTTTCTACCTCTTTTTTGCAAACAGGGCTATCCATTTCACCTCGTTGCTATTGCGACCTTTTGGTGAACTGCACAAATCACTTTTTTCTTAAGAGCGTTTTGTGCAATTCTACCAAAATGTCACACGGGCAACGTCTCTACATTTCAGTGCGACTGCACAAAGGGAGATTGGTTTTGCTCTATCCTCCTCATCCAACTCCGAGCCTAATCTTCTCCAACTAGTTAGTCTTAAGAGAGACTGCAAAGGTGACCGACTTCTATTTGTGTGTTTATTGTTTCATTAGCAGTCCTCTATTATCGTAATCACACTTAATATCTTTGGAACAGGGACGCTCAGCTCTATTTTAGTAGAACTGCACGAAATGATCGGAATGTTGCATGCTCCAGACAGCTACTTTTTTCCCAACATGCCTTGTTGATTTAGACAGAGCTGGGGGACGTTGCTGCCAATGAAAGCATGGATCAATTTTAATTTAACACCTTCTCACAACTTTGTCTCCAGTTGTGATGTAAATATTAGCTCTAATTAGCAAGGAAGTTAGTTTTTTATTGTTTCCGAAAGAGCATCGATGGCAAGACACACGAAACAAAAGCTCACACCATTGTACAATTTCATGTCGCTGGAAAATTATTTGTATAGTACGTCAATTATGTAAACAAATGCTGGAAGCTTGATAGCATTGCCAGAAGCCTCTTCGGCATCCGGGTCCATATGCCCTGCACAAAATTATACTCCTTCGTTCCTCAATATTTATCTTTTTACAAATTTCAAATGGGCATATTTTAGAGTGTAGATTCAATCATTTTGCTTCGTATGTGTACTCCCTCCGTTCCTAAATATTTGTCTTTCTAGAGATTTCAACAAGTGTCTGCATACAGAGAAAAATAAGTGAATCTACACTCTAAAATATGTCTATATACATCTATATGTAGTAGTCAATTTGAATATCTAAAAAGACAAATATTTTAGTAGTCACTCGTTGAAATCTCTAGAAAGACAAATACTACGGAGTATATTTAAGAACCGAGGGGGTAGTGCACAGCCGCATGGGAGACTCAGACCGGTCGCTATACCGCATAAATAGTGAGTGATGAGCAGTCAAATCATAAGCCCCACCTTTTCCCAATCGTAAGTTGCTCGGAAGAAGCAACCATCAATACGCTCTTCTTTGAATCCGCTCATACTACTCCATCCGTCACTGTTTATAGAGCGCGCTTCAGAAAAAGACAAAAATCTCTGGGACCAAGGCGACTAGCGATCGACCTGAAAAATAGCATTGGTAGTTATAGCACGGTGTCTATTACTAGAGGAAATAATGCATACACACATGCATGCAGTGCTTCCACCCCGGGTACACACATGCATGCACTTACTCCACTCCGTAGTACTACATCAAGAGAAAAATGCGGTTACCATGCCCTATTTAATTGAGCATTAAACCAAACGCGTCTAAAGTCTCTCTGGTGGTGGAAGTGCATTGAGAGAAATGCATCATAATGAAGCGCTCCCTGTAAACTGTGAGGGAGGGAGGAGTAGTATGAAGGTGCAAAACCAAGTACGCGTATGGCCAGTCGGTCAAGCACCTCCTCTTGGCATATCACTGACATGTGGGACCGGAGTGTGAGCAAACTGATCTCAATTGACGGCAAAATGGCCAACCCTCCGTTCCTTGAGAGAGACAAGGAGCGAGAACACACAGACGGGCTCGCACGGAGGCCAAGATATATTCGAGCATGGTTGATCGATATCATCATTACATGTTGGGCTGCCGTTTTGCGCCCTTCTCCGAAATAAATGTCTACTTTATCAGAGATTAAAAAAAATAAGAGTACAGAGGCTCCACCATGCGGTTCTAGTAGTAGTACTACTCGTACTACTAAACCTTGCGCTTGGCTCTTCACCTCTTTGTGAAGTCGAACAATGATGGTACTCCGCATGTTCGGTACTACAGTGTATGCCTCTGGCAATCTGACACCGAATGAACTGATGCATGTCCACCGCCTGGGCGAGGGTACGTTGCATTAGTCAAAAGGCGTAAGCGAGCTTCACCTTGTCCTGCAAGCTTCTCCTTGTTCTGCGAGTTGATGGGACACACCAACAATTAGTGCTAGTCAATACTCCCTTCTTTCCGGTTAATATGGCTTAATCTTTTTTGCGGGTAAATGAGAGAGCTTTATTCATATATAAGAATTCTTAGGACGATCAGCCAAGACACTGGTCACTAGGAAGCGAGGTACCCTGCAAAAAAAGAAGTAGGAAGCGAGGTGTTTCATCAAGCCAGCTCTCGGCCACATTCAAAGTGCAGCAAGCACGGTTCGCACAAAGATGCGCCGCAAGGTTTGCTGACCTTTTTATGTTGAAAAGAGGAAATATTACCGAGCTCTCCTATTTTTAATAGGGTATGAGCCAGAATTAAGCGAGAATTGTGGTGAGTGTTCCGTGCAATCAACTTCCATTATCACATGCAAGAACCCACGAAGAGAACCAAATGTGTTGAAGATTGCTTTATCACATTTTAAAAATATAATAAGAGTGCAGACGCTCCTCCATCCGGTTCCTAGTACTAGTATAGTACATACCTCTATAGACTATAGTAGTAGTACTAGTACTAGTAAACTTTGTGCTTGGTTGTTCGCCTCTTCGGGAAGTGCAACAATAATATTACTAGTATAGTGTATGCTTCTGGCAATCTGACACCGAATTAACCGTTGCACGTCCACCACCTGAACGAAGGAGAGCTTGCATTAGTCAAAAGTTTCTCCTTGTCCCGTGAGCCACCGCGCGCAAGCTTCTCCCGTCCTGCAAGCTTCTCCTCGTTCGGCAAGTTGACGGGACACAGCAAAGTAATGCTAGTCCATACTGCCTCCTCTCCGGTTAATATGGCTTAATTTCAAATGAGATAAATACACTGTCTGTCACTGTATATTTGTAAAAATACTGTTAGTGGACTTCATAATACGCTCATTGCGCTTAATATATACATTTTCCGGTGTTTATACGGTCACTAGCTCACCCTGGTTGAGTATGTGTGTGCATGCACGTGTAGGTTGAGCACTTGAGCGTGACCGTGTGTGTTCCGTCGTGTGCTCGGACATGCATGCATTAGGGCGTCGCGCGCATTTTTGTGTCCATGTGTACGTGTGACTGTTGCATACACGCAGGGGGAGTACACGTAGGGGCCACTAAAGGAGCAGTCAAATCGCACAGTAAGTTAGTCGAAAGAAGCAACCATTATTTCACTCTTCAATGACACGTACGCAATACAAAATGGTTGATATGGAGAGAAAAATAAAACCACAATATATACACTAGCAGGAGCCTAAACTACAAGCCTGCTTGCTTGGGTTGCTCTCTTCCCAAGCATAGAACAACGGTGGCCACACCGCTGGTCACATATCCGGCCTAATCCCGCAGCTGGGGGAAGGGAATAATGTTCTGCGTAGACGCGGTCGACATCGGCGAGGGAGAAAATCCACAGTCGGTGCGTCCCAATCGGGGGTCACCGCGGTATGGGCCAATGTCGCGTCCCAACCACCCTACTAGCTACAGCCCGACGTCCCAGGTAGTCCATCTTCCTTTTGGAGCCGGCTTGCTCCACTGCCGCAGCTCCCCACGTAGCTCCATCTCCATGCATGTCGATCTTTCTCTACTTCTACCGGCTTCTACTTGTGATGAGTTTATGTCTCATGAACTAGTGCCAGCACTATTATTCTAATCACACTTCTTCAATATATTTGCCATCAGGGATGCTCAGCTCGATTTTAGTGGAACTGCACAAAAGCATTGTATGATCCGAGGGTGCCAGCCGTCTTTCCTTTGACAGGTTCTACCTGGCCAGGAAATTAAATCATGTTTAGGGTTTAAGGTTTAAGTCGTAGTGACCCCATCAGTAGTTTTCCTTTCGTACACGCTCTCACAACTTTTTTCTTTAGTTGTGAAATAAATATTGGCTATGATCTGTGAATCATTGAGATCCATCAGGATGCGTGTTAGTTTCCCTTTGTATTTTATGGAATGTTGTAATGGGGCAACCTTGGAGTAGGAATGAAAATGGAGTGGAAAGTTTCCGTTTTTCGGGAGAAAAAATGGAAACGGAGAGAAACCAACATTTCATTTCATTGGATCGCGCCATCGAGAAAAACCAACGTTTAAATCACGTCTGTCGCGCTCGTGTCTCACCCTCCTCCACGGCTCTACCCCACACGGTCGCTCGGCATGCCACTCACCGCAAACCGAGTATACGATAACTTTCCCGCCTGCTTGTCGATCGATCGCGCCATGGAGTACTAGTACTACTGGAAGAGATTGACGAGTTGGGGGAGGACAGCTAGCTGTAGGACAGACTCCATGTCAGTGTCAAAACCGGCGGATCTCGGGTAGGGGGTCCCGAACTGTGCGTCTAGGCGGATAGTAACAGGAGACAAGGGACACGATGTTTAACCCAGGTTCGGGCCCTCTTGATGGAGGTAAAACCCTACGTCCTGCTTGATTAATATTGATGATGTGTGTTACAAGAGTGGATCTACCACGAGATCACAGAGGCTAAACCCTAGAAGCTAGCCTATGGTATGATTGTTGTTGTATATTGTATATCTGTCGACTAGCCTAGCCCTGGTTTATATAATGTACCAGAGGCCTAGGATAACAAGAGTCCTAGCCGAATACGCCGGTGGGGGAGGAGTCCTTGTCTTGATCACCATGTCTTGTGGAATCTTCCTTGTATGCGGCAACTGTCCGGACTGGCCCATGAGTATGCGGCCCTCAGGGGTCCTCGGCCCAATCTAACCGATTGGGGGACGACGGCGTGGTGAGTACCCCTAGTCCAGACACCGTCAAGAGCCCCTGAACCGGTCTTCAAGTTAGGGACGCCTCGATTCTTCCGAACTGTTCTTCATCTTCGGTTGCCGGTCTTGAAAACTGGTTCAACAAATCTTCTCATCTTCGATCTTGAGGATCGCCGAAATGCATTCGGCGAGTTTATACGTCGGGTATCCGAGGAGCCCCTTTAAGTTTACGGCCTTCATCAATGCCTTGTTATTTTTATGCCACGCCTCGGGTTTGAAGTTATTCCCAGGAGGCAGTGTCCTCTTGCGTCCGAGATCTAACGCCGGACTGCATTCGAGGTATCTTTTGCAGCTGAGCACCAACGCCGGACTGCTTCCCAGCTCTAACGCCGGACTATGTATCCGAGCTCCAACGCCGGACGGTATCCGAGCTCCAACGCTGGACTATGTATCCGAGCCCCAACGCCGGACTGTATCCGAGGTGTCGTAAATCACCTTGGTTCAAAGAAGTTTGAAGGAGTTTAGCCGAGCTTAATACCGGAAATGCCCTCTATGGAGCCAGCCACTAGCGCCCGAGCTTTATGCCGGACTGCTTCCGTGGTGGTGCGATTTATTCTCTGCCGAGATACATAGCTAGTATCCCTCAAGGTGGGTATCGGTCTAAAACCCGAGATGCCCATGAAGGATGACATAAGACCGCTGATCCTCGTAGCTGCTGAGACTCAAAGTTGATTTGCAAAATCGGTCCGAGGATCAAGTCCTAGCTTCGCAGAATACTTGGGACACAAAAAGCGGCGTGCTCAGTCCTCAAGACTCAGGTTGCGCGGCCGACCAACCCGAGGATCAAAATCTCCTCGGAGATCATATTACACTTAAAATTTTCTCGCATTGGACAGTGCAATGCAAGAGCCCCCGAGACATCGGGTCGGGTGGCAACACCAGATCGAGGATCGATGTGCCTTTAATATTTGTAAATAATAAGCCCGAAGCCCAAGAGGCCCCGAGCCTTAATGCGGCACGGGAGGCGAATTAAGGATCGATATCCATAGTAAAATCACAAATTATGTGTAATGACTATGTATCCAAGTACTTTACATCATTAATGCTCGGATCCGCATTGTACAAAACTTTGTTGACCGACCATCGGCTTCAACCTCCTCGGCCAGTAGCCGAGGAGTGTTTGTCCTACTTTATAAAGCCTCTATGAGGGCAAAGATTTACGACAAACAAGGCAATCTGGCCATACGGTTTTATAAACAAAGGTACGCAGAGAGAGATATGTTATATTACTGTTTAACAGAAGAAATTTCTTCCAAAGAAAATAGTCCCGCTATCGGTTCCTTTCTTTGGGTTGTCATGCTAAGCATGATCATGAAACCTCATCTTCAATGTAAGAGCAAAATATTGAGGATTTAGTTTAGGAGGCCAGTTACTAGCCCCGGTAGTGTTCGGCGACAGTCGAGGTCAAGACGGAAACACTTCGGCCAATTTTATGAATGGCCCATCATTTAATATAGTCATCGGATCGCTGACCAATTTACACCTATTGTGACAGTCAGTTTTTGGCTTTCTCCACTGAGGTGCTTGACCATGCGAGCTGGAAGCCCAATCGCAGTGGTTCTCCCTTTGCACACCTAGCCGAACTATTGACCGAAGACACAATTCGAAACTGATGCATATATAGCAATATCCGAGAATGTTTTTGCCGAATCTCTAAAGGTGTCCGGCGTTGCACTGCGAGACTTGTGCTGAAAACACACAAATAGTTAAAAAGTGCCAAAAGCTTGAAAAACCAAAAAACGTCAGTAAAAACATGACATCTGAACAAGATCAAGTGTTCGGTGCCAATCCGAAAATTGGACTTTAGAAAAAAAAAGTGCTTCTGCCGTGCTTTAACATGACACATCCTATCTCAAGACTTCAAGCGGGTCAGCCTACGGCTTCAGTCTCCCATCCCGAAGGTGGAGTACTTCTCATTAGGCCAGTTTAGAAAACTAAACTCTAGTGGTTTTGAGAGAGAAATTAGGCTCCCCGGCTAGTGACCGCACACTCGTGTCGAAAAAAGGAGTAATAAATAAAATAAAAAACTTTGCAACAACCAAGAAGAAAAACACTTAGTATAAAACGGCTCAAATAACATAAGAGCCCCCAAGTGACTTGGGTAAAAGTTGACTATATAATGTAAGGTGACATGTAAAATGCCTTCTAGCCGGATTGTAGATCGTTTGTCGTAGCGGACCTTTTCGCTTCAACCTCTGGACCCAATAGTTCGGAGTGTGTCCGAATACCCTCGCGGTTATAAAAACCGGGGCATGCCTGGAGACCAGGCGTAGGGGTCATTAGTGCTTTATCAGACAAGTGCCCAACTAGTTATGTTATATTATGTGGTTAGTAAGAAACATCTTCCAGGGAGAATAGTTCCGTTAAGGGTTCCTTTCTCGGGAGGCATGCCCTAAAGTGCATGTCCGGACCGCGAAAAAGAGCGTAAAACATCTGGGGCAGGTAAATGAATAGGTAAGAAATCATCTTTTTGTTCACCGACCGAGTATTCCCTTAAGAACGCTAGCTTTCGGCTTCACCCACCGAGGTACACATTCGGTGACCCGGCAGTAATAATCGCAGAGGTGCTCCCTTTACCACCTAGCCGAACAATCGGGAACGTAGGGGTAAGCACAGGAGCCAGGCAACCAAGCTTGGCCAAAACTTAAGTCATATCGATGCATATAATGGTGAATAAAAGGTACATGCGGAAGTGTGACACACGTGTCGGGCATAAATCCCGAATTAATAAGCTTCTGTTAAAGAAGCCCCCAGGTATAATGAGCGCGGGTAGCGCGTCAAGTGTCTTGAACAAAGTTTCGACAAGGAAAATTTTTACAAGCAACTTTTTTCCAAAAAGTATAATGCTTGGTCGAACCGAACACAAGTTAGAAATTTAAAACTTTGAGCATAAAGGCAACTTAGCTGGTTAATGTGTTCGGTATTGATGATGCGGTCCGAGCTTGATGCGGGACAAGGTTCCATCCCCCAAGCCGGTCCCGAGGTGGCGGAGCAAAGAGCTCAGCACTGTGAAGTGGTGACATAGCACGGTTAATGCAGGACGGCAGAGTGATGCCGAATTCCCTGGCATGGGGTAATGAAGTGTTGACGAAGCCCCCCGTCCAGCCGAGGTGACGTCAAAGGATATAGTCCGGCCGGATCATTTTCTTGTGCACAAAAAATAGTGCAAACCAGAGATAATAGTAATAAAAAAATCGTTGCATAATAGATAATTTATGCAAAGTGAGTAATAAAAGAAATATGGCCTGGCGCCGAAGTCAATGTCGATGCAGGGCGGCGGCGTGATGCGGTAAAGGCATGGCAAGGCCTGAATTCACAGGTCGGTTCGAGTTCCGGATGTGGCGTCACGGACTATGTACTGAAACTGGCGAACCACCATGCATCCGTCGTTAATGCGGCCACCATTTGATAGACCTGCCTACATATGATGGACAAACCAGAGTAATAATTCGTTGGGAAAAATGAACCCAAACAAGCAAAAAATACTAGGATTAATAGAACCTAGTTTATTTGTTGTAGCAATCCGGAGGAAGGTGATTCCCAAAATTGGGACTCGATCCGCGCACCCATTGCCTGGTCGGCTAGTGACGCCAAGTGTCCGGGTAGGTTGATGAAGAGATGGCGAAGCCCCCGGTCCAGCCGAGATGTCGAAGCAGGTCGGCGTGATGGACACCAGCTTGAAGAAACAATAGTGCGGCCCTGCCGATGCAGGTGGTGACGTGGTCGATGCCGGCTTGATGAAGCGACCAGCGGCGATGCGGTATGCCCGCTCCGTGTAATCCATGGGGCGGCGATGTTGGTGATGATTTATCCTTCGTGATGCCGGACTCTTGTTCGGCTTGCCGAGATGATGATCCGAAGAAGTTGAGCTCAGCTCAACAAAGTGACGACGTGTCTAGCGCAGGTCGGCAGCCGTGGAGCAATATTGCCGGACTGGTTTGACACCAGCATGATGTTCAAGATCATGTTCAAAAGATCTTAAAGTTAGTGGGATGTGTTCGGAAACAAAACACAATACCCCATACAAAACTTCCTTCAAAAAGGATGTCTGAAATCCTGTTCATAAAAAAGACGAACTTGGGTAGGATTCGTTTTCGTGCAGAAAACAGATCCGAAAAGTGATGCACTAATCGGAAGGTTCCCGGAGTTTGGACGGTCGGATCGAGCTGAAATTTTGAGGGATGGTAGATATAGGAATTCCGCAGCCGATCAACGGTTGGATCTTCCAAAGGAAGTCCGAGCTAGAAGCTGGACACCACGCCCTAAACTCGTCCAGATTCTCGTCCAGATTCAATGCGTCTCCGGTATATCGGAGATTGCCAGAGATTCCTCCATCGGAACTCGATGAAATTTTCCAGGGTTGTTGTAGACTCAATTCCGCACAATTCCATCGAAGCAATCGTTAAAACGACACTTGAGTAGGCGGCAGCGGCGAACACAAGTCCGATGTCCAGAAAAACAGTACGGTCGCCCGAGGGCAATGTTGACGTTGAGCCCCTGGGCTCCCTAGATGATTCCTCCATGATCTTGATAGAGATCGGAGTTGATGTTGATGAAGGCCCTCATCCGAACATGACGACCGGAGGTAGGGCGTAGTCCTTGGTCGAACCAAGGTGACCAGTCGAGCTGGTGACGAAGATGCCAAGTCGCAGCTTGATCTCATGGGCGAAGCCATCGACCTTTTGCCGGACACACAGAGGGGCTCTCAATGAAAGCACCAATGTCGGTGTCAAAACCGCGGATCTCGGGTAGGGGGTCCCGAACTGTATGCCTAGGCGGATGGTAACAGGAGACAAGGGACACGATGTTTTACCCAGGTTCGGGCCCACTTGATGGAGGTAAAACCCTACGTCCTGCTTGATTAATATTGATGATGTGTGTTACAAGAGTGGATCTACCACGAGATCAAAGAGGCTAAACCCTAGAAGCTAGCCTATGGTATGATTGTTGTTGTATATTGTATATTTGTCGACTAGCCTGGCCCTGGTTTATATAATGTACCAGAGGCCTAGGATAACAAGAGTCCTAGCCTAATACGCCGGTGGGGGAGGAGTCCTTGTCTTGATCACCAAGTCTTGTGGAATCTTCCTTGTATGCGGCAACTGTCCGGACTGGCCCATGAGTATGCGGCCTGGTGGTCCTCGGCCCAATCTAACCGATTGGGGGACGACGTGGTGAGTACCCCCTAGTCCAGGACACCGTCACTCCCAAGAAATTTTTACATGCATGTTGTGGCCGGCAATTGCAACCTTTGAACGCGGGGCCGTCGCGTGCACCAGCAAGCGGCGCGGGCGACACTCTCTCGGCCGGCGCGCCGCTTCAATGCCGGCGCCAGTGAGAGGTCGCGTCCGCTCTGGCCGGGCATGAATGCGGCACTGACCGTTTCGGGCGGGAAGCACGCGCGGGTGATGAAGAGGGTTCGGGTTGGTCAGGAGCGGCCGTGGCAGCGGTCCGGACGCCCACAAACAAGAGATGTTGGACGTTAATATTGCCGCGTATATAATTAACAACGTAAATAATGTGCTAGTTGGACAAATATGATTGGAGATGGAGATGGAAATGGAATTTTACGTAAACACGGATATGCATGTCTATGTCTATGTGTGTGTGTGCGACGACTCGCGACCTGGAAGCGGGGGCGTGTTTTTGATCGAGTTTTCTTTCTTGGTACGTTAAAAATTGTCCGCCAGTTTTCGTTTCTTTTTTCCGGGAACGCGCGTATTCTATTTAAAACCACTGCTATGGAGAGATTGTTTTACTCCATTATAGCCTCTTGTTTGATAGAGTTTCTCGTGTCTCGCTCTCTCACCCTCTCCATATCAAAACAAGATTACAGTGTCCACACTATCTCTCTCCTCACCGGTGGTCACAGATCCGACCGAATCCCGTCCGCTGCGAGAGGTGAGGAGGTGCAGTTTTGACGTTGTCGCCGTCGGCGATGGAGGAAGCCGATGCAAGATCGTCCTCTCGGCTGGCTACTGGCCGGGACGAAGGTCCTCCGCGCCGTTGTTCGCTGCCGTCGTGTGGGCAGATCCCGCCCGCCCGCCTAAGCGACATCTCGCCCACCTGAGGTATAACTTCTTATATTGGTCCAGCTCCCCAGGTCGCTGCATGCAGGCTTTCTTCTATGCGACTACTCCCCAGCTCCCCATGTATAGTAGCTAGGGTTCGTCGGCTGGTCCATGATACGTCTCCAACGTATCTATAATTCTTGATTGTTCCATGCTATATTATATTCTGTTTTGGACATTATTGGGCTTTATTATACACTTTTATATTATTTTTGGGACTAACTTATTAACCGGAGACCCAGCCTAGAATTGCTATTTTTTGCCTATTTCAGAGTTTCGTAGAAAAAGAATATCAAACGGAGTCCAAACGGAATGAAACCTTCGGGAACGTGATTTTCTGAACGAACGTGATCCATAGGACTTGGGCCCTACATCAAGACATCAACCAGGAGGGCACAAGGTAGGGGGGCGCGCCTACCCACCCCCCCCGCCCCCCAGGCGCGCCCTCCACCCTCGTGGGCGCCATGTTGCTCCACCGATGTACTTCTTCCTCCTATATATACCTACGTACCCCCAAACTACAAGATACGGAGCCAAAAACCTAATTCCACCGCTGCAACCTTCTGTACACGTGAGATCCCATCTTGGGGCCTTTTCCGGAGCTCCGCCGGCGGGGGCATCAATCACGGAGGGCTTCTACATCAACACTATAGCCTCTCCGATGATGTGTGAGTAGTTTACCTCAGACCTTCGGGTCCAAGTTATTAGCTAGATAGCTTCTTCTCTCTTTTTGGATCTCAATACAATGTTCTCTCCCTCTCTCGTGGAGATCTATTTGATGTAACCTTCTTTTGCGGTGTGTTTCTTGAGACCGATGAATTGTGGGTTTATGATCAAGTTTATCTATGAACAATATTTGAATCTTCTCTGAATTATTTTATGTATGATTGGTTATCTTTGCAAGTCTCTTCAAATTATCAGTTTGGTTTGGCCTACTAGATTGATCTTTCTTGCAATGGAGAAGTGCTTAGCTTTGGGTTCAATCTTGCGGTGTCCTTTCCCAGTGACAGTAGGGGCAGCAAGGCACATATTGTATTGTTGCCATCGAGGATAACAAGATGGGGTTTATATCATATTGCATGAGTTTATCCCATTTGTTCCGCAGCTTGGCCTTGGAGATGTCATTGACCCGGCGGGCGACCTGATCCGCCCCCAGCCGCAAGTTCGACATGCGGTTGGGGTTCTGAAGCCTAGTCATCTGATCGATGAGGTGGCTGCGCTGCTGAAGCGGCAACACTCGGCGCCTGATGAAGGCGGTGATGAGGTCGGTGCCGGTGAGCCCTTCCCGCGCCTTCATCTCCAACACCCGCTGGCAGAGGTTGAGCACCTCCTGCGACGGGTGCTTGGGGTAATAGCCTCAGTTCTGCTTCCCCCACGGCGGTGAGTCGATGAAGGGCGGCAAATTGATACAGTCCACGCAAAGATTGCGGACGTAGAAGAAGGAGTTCTGCCATTTCTTGGCAGAATCCTCCAGCGGCATCTTGGGGCAGTCCGCGCCCGACCGCTTGGTGATGACGGCGGCCCCGAAGTAAGACATCTCCCCGGCCCTCGGCCCCTACTGCTTCAAGGAGAAGAAGCACACCCAGAGATCGATCGAAGGCCTGACCCCCAGGTACCACTCGCAGAGGGTGACGAAGCCCGAAAGCTGCACGATGGTGCCGGCACCAAGATGATGGGGCTGGAGCCCGAAGAACTCCAGGAAGTCGCGGAAGAAGGTTCTCGAGGGAAGTCCGAACCCGCGCTTGAAGTGCGGGTAGAAGACGACGCGCTCCGTGCCCTCGGGCCGCGGCTCCCGCTCGCCCTGCAGCAAGCGCACGGAAACCTCCGTCTCCCCTGGCAAGTGCTTGGTGGTGCGGAGATAAGCGATGTCGTCCAAAGTAACTGTCGAGCCCGTCCACGAGCCCGACGGCAGCGCCATCGACAAAGACGAAGAAAAGAAAGGAAGAAGAGTGGCGATGAAGCTCTGCTCGAAACAACGGGCGTTGTAGCGCGCAACAGTCGCAAGAAGCAGAGGGAGGATGAAGAGGCAGAGGAGTGCGAGCGAGAATGGCTTCCGCCACTCCCCTCCCCCAATTTATAAACCGTGAATCGAACGTGGGGAAGTGGGATCGTTTGCGCTCGCCCGTCCCACTTCCCCGCAATAATTGCGCACGTACGCGCGCAATAACTGCCCGGAGAAGGGCAACCGACTTGCGGACACCGCAATAAATCCGCGCGCGTGGGACGAGGGCGCGCGGCGGTGGGCCCTAGCGCGTCGCCCCGTCTCATCACGCGCGTGGCTTGTCAGGCCCCTCCAGCTCCCGTGCACCATGTGGCGCCCGCACGAATCCCAAAAGATTGCCTCAAGATTCGAAGGACCCTTCGGTTTCCCGCCCCAGCCGGGGTGCCGTGATCCGGCTTCCGGAAGCCAGCACACAGTGGGTGTTGCCGGACCCGGGGGTCACAAAATTCGCCTCCTCAAAAGGGGGAAACTACGAAGGCCCTCTCATCCGAAGAAGGCGGACGTTCACAGCTTCAGGGACTACTGTCGGGGGGATGAACCCCAGGCAGGCAACGGAACCCGGATCCTTTTCAAAAATAATGGGGCCAGCATCGTCCCTCAAGCCGGCTCGTGCTTGGCCGGGTCGCTCAACCTGGCCAAGCCCCTCGACCCAGCCAAAGTCTCCAGCCCGGCCGTACTCCTCAAACCCGGCCCCAACGATCAGCTCAAGGCGGCCGAACCCGGCACACCAAGACTTCTCCAACAACCCAGATCCCCTTTGGCATGTTCCCCAACCCGGCCTCGGGTCAGCTCCCGTCCCATCCAGGCCGTACGATGGGACGAGTCTCCACCCACCGATGACCGAGGCAACAAGGTTCTGGTCCATGCCTCTCGTCACCAAGGCGTGGCAACAGTGCCCCACCTACCCACTGACCTGGGCCGGCGTGGCAACAGTGCGCGCATCGTCACTGCTGACACCAGCAAGCGGTGACCTCACAGAGCGCCACTATACCCGACTCAACCCGGCCACTCCCTGACGATCGACAAGACGGCGAATAGTGCCCCTAGGCACGCGGGGCCCACGCCCGGAGAACCCGGCGAGCCCTGACACCCGGTGGGTCCTGGCACCGGCTTCCCGGACGATAACAACCCGGCCCCATGGCCTTGTAACATTACCATTGTAACCCTGGGGGGTTGGTCTATAAAACCCCCGGGAGTCCTCATGCATACAGACAAGCAAGGAAGTAGACAATAGAGAGAACCATTACAAGCAACACACACACACACCCAAGGAGAGGGAGCAGCCTAAGCCCTGGTCTGCACTCCTTCTTCTTCATATCGCTCTAGGAGCAACTCTGTACTATCGCATATCAACCACACTCGACAGGACTAGGGGTGTTATCTCTCCGGAGAGCTCCGAACTTGGGTATGTCTTGCGTCCCACGCTCGCTCATGCCGACCTCGCCTCTGGAGCCCACCAGTGCCCTCGAGCCTCCTCCTCTCTTCTGCCATCCCTTGGCATCTGCCGTGTGCCCACCACGACATGTATGTATGTATGTACGAAGAACACCAAATGTACAAATGCTTGTTTGCTCAATTTAGAGTGAACGTGCAAACTACAAAGGAGGTGTTTGTTTGCCTGAGTGGTAACGTAAAGGGAAAGGGGAACAAATTACAAAGTGTAATAGTTCCAGACTGGACAAATCACATTTTGTTTGGTTTAGCTTTGTAAACGAAACAGATTCCTTAGCAGTGTTAGTAATGTCAATACATCAGCAGGTGCTTTGGAGAATTCCACGTATAGACGACAACAAGGAGAGTAATATGAATACATTACCACAGATATCACATGCAATTTGCAAGTATTTCACAAGCACAACTTCGAATTCATCAAACAAGAACATAATTTAGAAATGGTTTTGCATGCATCCAATGCAAATACATTTTAACCAGATTTTGATGACACTTTAATGACATTACCATTTTTTAAATGCATATTAACATCCGCCACACCATTGATCTTCCCTTCTACTCAACCATGCTTATGTTTTCATCAGCTGCCAATAAGCAAGAGTTAAAATGAGAAATAAAGAAACACAAGAGACAGCCGGTAATAAATAGTTTAACTAGCACTTACTTTGTTGTTCAATCACAAAATCACTTGGGAAAGCCTACACATAGCTCACAATTGATAGTATAATAAACTAGGAAGAATAGTTTGTTTTGTTCATTGAACAAATTTAGTTCTGAATATTCCAGTACAGACTCATAAAAAGCTTTCAGGAGTCACTCTTGTATATACTAGTACATACTCATACAAGGCCTTAATAAGATGAGCATATTCAAAGTAATTGATTGCACTAGATGAGCTTTAATAAGATGATACTAGCACTTTTGTTCATTGTCTTAGATGAGCTTATTCAAAGGAACTGACTCAAAAGAGGTGCACCGCTTTCAACAAGCAACTAGTCAAGTAGAGATTGCAAATTTTAGGCATATAAAAGAGGCGATCTCTACCATGCATTTCAACACATTGACAAAGATAACAATGGAAAAAAGAGGGGTATTTGTACAACAAATCATGTCATCTCTGCTGGAAAAAAGACTTTCCTTTCCAATCAACCTTTCATTTTCTCATCTGCCAATGAGCAGCCAATAATTAGATATGAGAGAAAATACTTTATGAGATGCAAGATTCATAATCTGAGTATGTTTTGTTAACTAGTATAGTAACTAACTTCATTCTACCAGCTTAATAGTAAACATAAGTTAGTAATATTATCAAAGCAAACAAAGTAGAGTTTAGCAAAAGAAATACTAGATAGAATTTTAAGGACGAAGTCCCTCCTCAGAATTACCGATAGCACAAGAATCTTTTCATGTGCTCTGGAGCTTTAGCCAATAAGGTTGCAGCTTCAACAATCTCGCTACTAGTGAAGGCACAAGCCTGCTCAATTCACTAATATCCTTATCTCCTGATTTCTATTGAGGGTCCTCTGATGCTACTTCTTGCGCCATTGCTGCTGAGAATGATGTTGCCATTGTACTAACATGTTGAGTCACAATGTTCAGCTGGCTATTTACATTGTGAAGCATGTCAACAAACGGATTGCTTGGTCCCTCGCCCTCTTTGGCCTTGGCTCCTTCTTCTGCCTCTTGGAGCTAGTTGTATCAATAGAGCAAGTGTTAATGGACTGAGCTGTACCTATTGAGATCAGGTAATCTACCTCATTTTCTTCTTCCTCCATAGCTATTTCCTTTTCCATATTTCCCATTGCAGCTCGCCAAAGCCTTCAACACTTTCCCAAGTTGCAATATCACTGCTATAGATAGCAGCCAGTTGCTCAAATTACAGCAATGAAACACCATACACTCCCTTTGCCTCCTTATGAATCTACATGTCTTTTTACAAAAGAAGAAAGTTGGTTTTTGGTAGCAAGGACAATAACAAGGTATAGAAATAGTACTAGTTTCTTCTTAACTTTTTATAAAATAAGAAAGTTAGTTTTCACAAAAAAATTTAATACATGATCTTTTTCATCAAAAAAAGTACCATGGACCATTTTTAATACATTTAAACAATAACACATGCAACTATGGACAAGAGATACTATAAGAAAAATGCTACCATGGACCAGAGCTACTATAACATTTTCTAAGAGGATAGTAATAAAGCATAACAAGCAGTTTAGTTACAACAGTACCAACAACAGCAACAAACATAATAGCAGTAGAAACAATATCAAGTGGTTCATTTTTAGTGGTTGAAGTGATCTACCTTACAATGTGTCTTATATTGTGCCTTCTCACATTGAATCATCTTCCGATTTCCATCCCATGTGAAACCATTTTGGATATCATTACTTCAAGAGCACCAAATTTCTTCCTAAAGTGCCCCACTCTTGATTCAATGTGTGGTGTTGCAGTGATACCACGGCATGGGCACTTCTCAGCAAGATGTTTCTCCAATAACACCAAGTATCCACCCTTGAAGGCACCATCAGCTTTCCACCTTGTATCCAAAGACAACTCATGTAGGGCTTTAATAAGCTCATCGTCCACATCCGAAGTCTAGTTCCTTTTGTTCTTGTCTCTTCCACAGGACATACTTGAGCTATCCACGCGGTCCATATTTGCATAAGCAAGAATGAGCACAAATGAGATGGCAAATATAATAAAAGGAAACAAATGCAAATGAGATGCAACGGTAACTTGCAAATATAATTGAAAGGGAACAAATGCAAATGAGATAGCATATACCCCCTCTGTATCAAACTATAAGACGCCTTTTGACACTATAATATAGTGTCAAAAGGCATCTTATATTTTGATACAGAGAGAGAATATAAAATAGGAGACGAATTATATGGGTATAACCCGTCATCTAGGAATATGTAGTCCTTGGCAAGGATATAAGTGACATGTCCACTGCCTTTCCTCGTTTATTTTGGTTTTACGTTCCTCCTTTATTTTGGTTTTACGTTGGCTCACCGCTCATTGCTTCACTCATCATTGAGATTTTTCCCGTAATTTCTCCATCCCCTGCTCAATTTTCTATTGTGCCTTTTAGCATTGTTTAGAAGTCCCATCATATTGTACAACTGAATGATCAAATAAGTGAACATTAGAAACACCTGATATTAGAAATGTCCACCCTTTAGAGCACCTACAGCCGGGCGCCCAAACCGACCTCAAAGGACCGGGCGGCCTGATGTCGCTTGAACTACGTCGGTATTTCCCCAAAGAGGAAGGGATGATGCAGCACAGCTACGGTAGGTATTTCCCTCAGTTATGAAACCAAGGTATCAATCCAGTAGGAGAACCAAGCAACACTATGTAAACGGTACCTGCACACAAAGAACAAATACTTGCAACCCGATACTATGCTTATAAGGGGTTGCCAATCCATCTTACGGGTAGCGACGTAGGAAATTGTCAAGTTGACGGAATAAAACTGTGATAGATTGGATAAATAGATCTCGATAAAATGCGAAATAAAATAGATAATAAAAAGTGCAGCAAGGTATTTTTGCATTTTTGGAATAAAGATCTGAAAACAAAAGCAAATAAAAATAGATCTCAAAGAAAATATGATCAAGAAAAGACCTGGGGGCGTAGATTTCACAAGTGGCTTCTCTCGAGAAAAATAGCATACGACGGGTAAACAAATTACTGTTAGGCAATTGATAGAACTTCAAATAATTATGCCGATATCTAGACAATGATCATTATATAGGCATCACGTCCAAGATTAGTAGATTGACTCCTGCCTACATCTACTACCGTTACTCCACACATCGAACGTTATCTAGCATTCATCTAGTGTATAAAGTTCATGGAGAAACAGAGTAATCCAATAAGAACGATGACATGATGTAGACAAGATCTATTCATGTCGGAATAGACCCCATCTTTTTATCCATAATAGCAACAATACATACGTGTCTTGCTGCCCCTTCTATCACTGGGAAAGAACATCGCACGATCGAACCCATCACAAAGCACCTCTTCCCATGGCAAGAAAAATCAATCTAGTTGGCCTAACTAAACCAAAGATTCAAAGAAGAAATACGAGGCTATAAGTAATCATGCATAAAAGAGATCAAATAACTAAAATAACTTCCATGGATATATAGATATGATCATAAACTCAAAGTTCATCGGATCCCAACAAACACACCGCAGAAAGAGTTACGTCAAATAGATCTCCAAGAGACCATTGTATTGAGAATCAAGAGAGAGAAGAATCCATCAAGCTACTGCTACGGACCCGTAGGTCTACAATGAACTACTCACGCATCATCGGAGAGGCACCAATGAGGATGATGAACCCCTACATGATGGTGTCTAGATTGGATCTCGTGGTCCAGGAACTTGCGGCGGCTGGAATTGTGTTTCGTCGACTCCACTAGGGTTTTTGGAATATTTGGGTATTTATAGGGAGAAGAGGCGGTGCAGGAGACCACCGAGGTGGTCACAACCCACCAGGGCGTGCCTGGGCCCCAAGGGGCGCCCAGGCGGGTTGTACCCCCCTCAGGGCACCCCTCTGGTACTTCTTTGGCACATCTCTTGTTCCTTCTGGTCCAGAAAAATTCTCTAAAAAGTTTTGCTACGTTTGGACTCCGTTTGGTATTGATTTTCTGTAAAGTAAAAAACAATCCAAAAACAGCAACTGGCATTGGGCACTATGTCACTAGGTTAGTCAAAAAATGATATAAAGTTGCTATAAAATGATTGTAAAACATCCAAGAATGATAACATAACAGCATGGCCCAAGAAAATTAAGTTTATTCCTTTTTCCACCATACTTTCACATTCCACGGCTAGCTGTATCCACAGGTGCCGTCCATACCAACACTTTCAAGGAATTTATTATTTGACAACATAAAGTAAATTCATTTTTCATTTCAGGAGTGGGCATCCCTAATACCTTTGCCGTACTCTCGTGCAATGACAAGTGAATAAACACTCACCTTGAGAATAACACATCTAGCATGGAAAAATATTAGCCACCCCCTACCGTTTCATGAACGGTACGAGCACACAAAAAGGAAATTTATCTTGAAAATTAGAGATGGCACATACAAATTTTCTTAGAGCGGCACGGGAATACCGCATATAGGTAGGTATGGTGGACTCATGTGGCACAACTGGTTTAAAGGATTTTGGATGCACAAGTAGTATTTCTACTTAGTACAAATGAAGGCTAGCAAATAGATTGGGAAGCAACCAACCAACAAACGAAAAAATCTCACAAGCGAGCATTAAGCATAACTAAGAACGAATAATGCACCATATGTATGATGTAATTTCATTGCATAAATATTGCTTTCGTGCTTGCATAGGGAATCAGAAAACCTTAACACCAATATTCTTACTAAAGCATAATTACTCACTAACATGACTCGCATATCGCTATCATCATATCGCAAAACTATTACAACGAATCAAGTTTATTTTGTCCAATGATCTTCATGAAAGTTTTTATTATATTCCTCTTGAATATCTATCACTTTGGGACTAGTTTCATGTGTTGCTTTTAATAGCTCAAACAAATCTAAGTGAAGAGCATGAGCATAAAAAATTTCGTATCTCAAAATAATATAAGTGAAGCATGAGAGAATTTCTTCAAAATACTAACTATCAAATAAATCTGAGTCAAGCATGAGAGCATTTCTTCAAAAATATTAAAGCACACCGTGCTCAAAAAGATATAAGTGAAGCACTAGAGCAATTCCATAGCTCAAAAAATTAAGTGAAGCATATAGAGCAATTCTAACAAATCATAGCATAATTTTGGATCTCTCAAATAGGTGTGTTCAGCAAGGATACTTGACACAAAACAAAAAGCAAAACAAGAAAAGACTCATATAATACAAGACGCTCCAAGCAAAACTCATGATATGTGACGAATAAAAATATAGCTCCAAGTAAAATACTGATGGTTCTTAGAAGAAAGAGGGGATGCCTTCCGGGGCATCCCCAAGCTTAGTTGCTTGTTTCTCTTTGGATAATAACTAGGGGTGCCATGGGACATCCCCAAGCTTAGGCTCTTCTTACTCCTTATTCCTTCATCCATCATGATCTCACCCAAAACTTGAAAACTTCAAACACACAAAACTCAACAAAACCTTCCTGAGATCCGTTAGTATAAGAAAGCAAATCAATACTCTAAGTAGTGTTGAAAACCCATTCATAATTTTATTTATGCATTATATATATTGTATTCTAACTTTTCCATGGCTTATACCCTCCAATACAATCCAAGATTCATCAAAATAAGCACACAACGCAAAGAAAATAGAATCTGTCAAAAACAGAACAGTCTGTAGTAATCTGAAAACTTTGAATACTTATGTTACTCCAAAAATTCTGAAAAAATAGGAAAACATGGGCAATTTGTATATAAATCTTGTGTACAACAATCAGGATTTTATCGCGCTTCAGTGATTTTACAAAATTCTGTTACTGGCGCACAAAGTTTCTGTTTTTCAACCAAATCAAATCAACTATCACCCAACATGATCCCAAAGGCTTTATGTCGGTGTTAAAACCGGCGGATCTCAGGTAGGGGGGCCCAAGCTGCGTATGTGAGGATCAGTAGTAGTAGGGGGAGACAAGTACACGATGTTTACCCAGGTTCAGGCCCTCTCGATGGAGGTAATACCCTACTTCCTGCTAGATTGATCTTGATGTATACGGGGATTACAAGAGCTGATCTACCTCGAGATTGTATTGGCTAAACCCTAGAAGTATAACCTGTGATTGTTCTGTTAGCCTCTACGGACTAAACCCTCCGGCTTATATACACGTCGGAGGGGACCTAGGGTTTGCACAGAGATGATTTGAGGACGAAGGAACCATTACGTCCAGACATCCAACTTGCCTTTCTACATATATGGGAGCCCAACCGGACACGGGGGATGACCTTCTGCTTTAATCTTCACGGCCCATCAGTCCGGCCCACCTTCAGTAGACCGGACCCCCGAGGACCCCTAAATCCAGGAATCCCTCAGTAGCCCCTGAACTTGCCTTCAATGAAGAGGTTGTATCCGGCTTCATGTCTTCGGTCTTATAAGGCAGGTTCCTCTTCGGAAAAAAGACAGTTCGGCTCTGACTTTGATACCCCATCTTGGTGATGCCTTCCCTCCGTCGCCTCGGCTTCCATGTGTCAGATGAATGCGAACAATTCATGTATTTTTTAGAAATAAACCCTTGGCCATGCAAGGATGGCGTCTATTTAAAGAGATTTGATCTCAGATGCCTTTCCACACCAAGCAGAAATCCTTAGAGCCAGCCACAAGAAATCCTCCAAACATGGCCAGCGCCCCCGGCTCCTCCTCGCGCCCCCACTGCCCTCAAGCAGGTGATTGGGAAAGCTGCTCAGTATCTCATGGCCACCCAAATAGACTTCAAACGGAGGGATATCTCCCTCCTGCAGATCTAGTCTCTGTTCGGGCTGGATTAACTTCGATTGACAGCGAAGCGTTGATGGAAAACTTTCCCAAACCCACCAAAGAGGAGCGGGTGTGCTTCGTTTCCTACCTCCTAAGAGGTGTAGGATTTCCAATCCATCCTTTCCTCAAAGGTTTTCTAGAGTTTTATAGGCTCCAACTGCACAATCTCACGCCAGGCTCTATCCTGCACATTGCGGGTTTCATTGCTCTTTGCGAGCTATTCTTAGGCTGTGAGGCTCATTTCGAGCTATGGAGGAAATTCTTTTGCCTCGTCCCTCGCTCCCAAAAGGGATCCATATTTGAGGTAGGCGACGCCGAAGTGTGGCGTATAGTAGGGATAGGTTAACTGTCCGGCACTCCCAAGAAGGGACCCGAAGAGTGGCCCTCGGAGTGGTTTTATATTGAAGACGTTGTTCTTCCGGACCCAGTTCGGCATGGTCTTCCCGAATTCTCCTACGCTCCTTTTAAGAAATGCTTGAACTGGCACCCCCGAAGCCCCAAGTAAGAAGACAACACGGAAATTAAGAGGCTGGTTAGCAAGATTAGAGTGCTTTCCCACTCCAAACTTTCAATAATTGAAGTAATGGCCACCGCCCGATAAAGCGGTGGTCACTCCAGTCCAGAGGGTTTCCCATGTGGCATTACAAAGGGCAAGATGACGCATCCCGTGGCCTACGCAAAGGTCCGGATACCCCAGCTGACTTGGCTTCCATCCTAGCTGATCTTTATAAGGGGAGAAAGAGGAATTTGTCCATTTGAAATGACGGGAAGGTTTTCCCATGTATAACCCCATCGACTGGGTAAGTTGTTTTCAATTGCTAGCTTTATCCAACCTCTTTATTGAGATATGCCAATCGAAATATATTCGGTTGTTTACAACATGAATGGAGGAAGGTGATCGAGGGGGTTTATTGCCCAGCCCCGCAGCCATAGGATCATATTCCCGACAAAGATTCCGGATTTGAAGATGATCCGGATATATTCATAGAACTCACTGACGGGGTTTTGTACCAGGTGAGCCACAATGGTACATAAGTGGCTATTCACTACTGTAAGATGCTGCTAACGCGACACTACGATCAGAGACCCTTCAAGAAACTGTGTGTGATGCCATAATCGCAAACGGTGTTGTATGAAAACCGTCAGAAATGTGTAAAACATTTGTGATGACGGATGCATCAAACACGGTTCAGGTTTTAGTTGCATGTGCGATGAAGGGCATACGGTTCAGTTCAATGAACTGTTTGCGATGAGGAGGAACAAAAGAAACGGGCACCAAGATGGAGGCATGTGCGATACACAGCATACGATTCACTCGAATGAACTGTTTGTTATTAGGCAACACAAAAGAAACGGTCAGCCAAATCAAAGGTGTGTGCGATATATGGCATGCCGTTCACTCGGATGAACTGTATGCGTTGAGACATGAGAACAGAAACGGTTCGACTTAACAAGATGTGTGTGATACGCGGCAAACATGTATGTAATCAGAAATGTGTCTGAAGACCGATAAGAACACAGACGGTTGCTGCTAATAAGACGTGTGTGTTGTGTGATGGGATTGCATACAAAACAACAACATATATATACACACACACTTATAAGGACATGCTTGCATAACCAAATTAAACATCCACTTACATAGGTGGCTACTACAACCATGGCATTTGCACACACCAAAGTAAACTATTACATGCATAATTACATAGGTGGCTCTACACACATGACATTTACACACACACCAATAAAGTAAACTATATATTACATGCATGATTAACTAGCATAAACGATCATCTGATCATCATGTACTTCTTGTGACGCTTGCTCTGCTTGTGGCTCGATCCGGCTCGCCGATTTGGGTAACAAGGCAATACCTCATGTCAACGATCCGCCAGCATCTCGTAGCATGTGTACACGCTCTTGACCGCGAACCCGAGGTGAGGTTCATCCAGCTTGCCACATCCAAAGCGCCAGCCGTGATACGGGACTTGTTCTCTGGGCATCCTGCTTCATCTTTTCGTAGTAGGGGTCGATGATGGCTGAGGCGAGTTCGACCAAGGAGTCCTGCTTCGTGCTGCCTAGACCCTGTAGTGGTCACGGATTTCAACAAGGTTCTTGCAGGCCAAGCCCGTAACACTGAGCGCTTTTACATCGTCTTTGGTATCCACCGTGGCGAACTTGTAGTCGGTGCTGTTGACAAACCTGTTGAAACGGTCGCAAGGCTCTGTGGCCATGCAGTAGTGGTAGATGAGGACATGATGGCGCACGCACAACTGGGCGATGGCAACCTTCTGATCTATGTCGGGACGACCAGCGGTGTATGATGACCCACAATTATAGGGGATCTATCGTAGTCCTTTCTAAGTAAGAGTGTCGAACCCAACGAGGAGCAGAAGGAAATGATAAGCGGTTTTCAGCAAGGTATTCTCTGCATGTACTGAAATAAGTGGTAACAGATAGTTTTGTGATAGGATAATTTGTAACGAGCAACAAGTAACAAAAGTAAATAAAGTGCAGCAAGGTGGCACAATCCTTTTTGTAGCAAAGGACAAGCCTGGACAAACTCTTATATAAGGAAAAGCGCTCCCGAGGACACATGGGAATATCGTCAAGCTAGGTTTCATCACGTTCATATGATTCGCGTTCGGTACTTTGATAATATGATATGTGCGTGGACCGGTGCTTGGGTGTTGTTCTTACTTGAACAAGCATCCCACTTATGATTAACCTCTATTGCAAGCATCCGCAACTACAACAAAAGTATTAAGGTAAACCTAACCATAGCATGAAACATATGGATCCAAATCAGCCCCTTACGAAGCAACGCATAAACTAGGGTTTAAACTTCATCACTCTAGCAACCCATCATCTACTTATTACTTCCCAATGCCTTCCTCTAGGCCCAAATAATGGTGAAGTGTTATGTAGTCGACGTTCACATGACACCACTAGAGGCTAGACAACATACATCTCATCAAAATATCAAATGAATACCAAATTCACATGACTACTAATAGCAAGACTTCTCCCATGTCCTCAGGAACAAACGTAACTACTCACAAAGCATATTCATGTTCATAATCAAAGGGGTATTAATATGCACAAAGGATCTGAACATATGATCTTCCACCAAATAAACCAACTAGCATCAACTACAAGGAGTATTTAACACTACTAGCAACCTACTAGTACCAATCCCGGACTTGGAGACAAGAATTGGATACAAGAGATGAACTACGGTTTTGAGTGGAGATGGTGCTGGTGAAGATGTTGATGGAGATTGCCATCTCCCGATGAGAGGAGCGTTGGTGATGACGATGGCGATGATTTCCCCCTCCCGGAGGGAAGTTTCCCCGGCAACAGCTCTACCGGAGCCCTAGATTGGTTCCGCCAAGGTTCCGCCTCGTGGCAGCGGAGTTTCGCCGCGAAAGGTTGTTTATGATTTTTTCCTTGACGAAAGACCTCATATAGCAGAAGATGGCCACCGGAGAGCCAGCAGGGGCCTGACGAGGCGGGCGCATGGGTAGGGCGCGCCCCACCCTCGTGGGCCAGGTGGGTCCCCTCTAGTGAACTTCTTCCGCTCAATATTTTTTATTATTTCCAAAAATGACTTTCGTGGAGTTTCAGGACTTTTGGAGTTGTGCAGAATAGGTCTCTAATATTTGCTCCTTTTCCAGCCCAGAATTCCAGCAGCTGGCATTCTCCCTCCTTATGTAAACCTTGTAAAATAACAGAGAATGGGCATAAGTATTGTGACATAACGTGTAATAACAACCCATAATGCAATAAATATCGATATAAAAGCATGATGCAAAATGGACGTATCAACTCCCCCAAGCTTAGACCTTGCTTGTCCTCAAGCGGAAGCCGATAACGATAAATATGTCCCCATGTTTAGAGGTAGAGGTGTCGATGAAAATAAAATACAGACATGAAGGCATCATGATTTCTTCATAACAACAACATATATGGATATTGTCATATGATTTCTTATGCTCAAGTAATAATCTATTCACAATGGAAAGTACAAATCATAAAATTTATTGAGAACCAACAAACCATAATCTCGGTCATTGAAGCAATTGCAATTTATCATAACGTCAGAAAGAGTCTATGTCAGAGCTTAACAGCAAGTCCACATACTCAACTATCATTTAATCTTTCATAATTGCTAACACTCACGCAATACTTGTGGTTACGGAGTTTTAGTCGGACACAGAGAAAGATAGGGGCTTATAGTTTTGCCTCCCAACCATTTACCTCAAGGGTAATGTCAACAATAATAACTCATGCTCCCCTATATCCAATTAGATATATATATATATATATATATATATATATATATATATATATATATATATCAGGATAATTCCAACAAACTGTGCTTGACAAAGGATAAAATGTAAAAAGGAAAAGTGAAGATCACCATGACTCTTGCATAAGGTAGAAGATAATAATAAAATATGGGCCCTTCGCAGAGGGAAGCAGAGGTTGCCATGCGCTTTTATGGTTGGATGCACAAAATCTTAATGTGAAAGAACGTCACTTTATATTGCCCCTTGTGATATGAACCTTTATTATGCAGTCTGTGGCTTTTATTTCTTTCACATCACAAGATCGTATAAAGCTTATTTTCTCCCACACTAATAAGTCATAAATATTTAGAGAGCAATTTTTATTGCTTGCACCGATGACAACTTACTTGAAGGATCTTACTCAATCCATAGGTAGGTATGGTGGACTCTCATGGCAAAACTGGTTTAAGGGTTTTGGAAGCACAAGTAGTATCTCTACTTGGTGCTGAGAATTTGGCTAGCATGAGGGGGAAAGGCAAGCTCAACATGTTGGATGATCCATGATAACATAATTTATCTCAGATATAAGAAAACAAAACCCATTACGTTGTCTTCCTTGTCCAACATCAACTCTTTAGCATGTCATATTTTAATGAGTGCTCCCAATCATAAAAGATGTCAACGATAATATATTTATATGTGAACCCCTCTTTCCTTATTACTTCCTATTAATTGCAGCAATGACCAAAGCTATGTTTGCCAACTCCCAACAACTTTTAATCATCATACTCTTCCTATGTGAAGTCATTACTCTCAATAAGATCAATATGAACTCTTTATTTCTTTTTATTCTTTTTCTCTTTTCTTTTATTCACTCAAGATCATGGCAAAAATAATCAAGCCCTTGACTCAACACTAATCTTTATTATATATAGCTCACGGACTCGATTACATAGAGAGATCATAAAGGAAAAACTCAAAACTAGATCATGCCATAAACTTTATTCTACTAGATCAAGATACTACTAACTGGATCGAACTAAGAAAAACGGTAAAGATAGGAGTGTGATGGTGATACGATACCGGGGCACCTCCCCCAAGCTTGGCAGTTGCCAAGGGGAGTGCCCATACCCATGTGATTATGTCTCCTTTGCTGGTGAAGAAAGTGGAGGTGTTGTTGATGTTGCGGGCTTGTCGTCCATCTTCCAAGGCATAGGCTCACCATCATAGAAGGATGATCGAGTCTCCGGGATCCTCAAATCTGCAGCCAAACTCATCCTTTTGAATCAATATTCATACTCACGGTTTTGGTTTTGCAGGTCATAGATTTGGGCTTGAAGGTGCTCGATCTTCTCGTGAAGCTTGAAGATGGCCTCCCCGATGTTGTCGGCATCCAGCTTGTGTTTGTTGGTGAACTCCGCGATCATCATGTGGTTGGGGTTGAGTCCACGTTCCGCCATCCCCTGGCACTTGAAAACGTGTTGCTCCATTGCTTCGAGCCTCGTCTCCGCGCTTTTGGTCCCCTTTGGTCCCTCAACATCGTGGATGTGTAGCAACCCATCATGCATCTAAATGGTTTGAGGGTGTCGCAGCACCTCCGCGAGGTAAGGGTTGATGACCTTCTCGAAGAACTTGTCCTTGGAGGCACTTGAGGACGTCATGATAATCTAGATCTGTTAGAAAACAGCTCGAAACAAGAACAGAGGATAATTGCGTGATACAGGAGTCAAAGCCTTCGGGACAGTATATAATGAATTTTTACCGACCAAAATACGGATCATGCAAGAAAACGGAGTCCGGAAGGCACACGAGGTGCCCACAAGGTAGGGGGCGCGCCCAGGGGGTAGGGCGCGCCCTCCACCCTCGTGGAGCCCTTGTGTCCTTCCCGGACTGCTACTTATTTTTCTATTTTTCTAAATATTCCAAAACGGAGAAATATTGCCTTAAAAATTGTTTTGGAGTCGGTTTACTTACCGTACCATATACCTATTCCTTTTCGGAGTCTGAAACATTCCAAAAAGTGTCCCTTATGTATTCCTCCAGGGTTACGGTTTCAATAACATTGGTTTCAACATTTATAGGATTAGCTGAGATATAATGTTTGATTCTTTGACCGTTTACCACCTTCGGATTTGTGCCTTCGAAGTTGTTGATTTTTATGGCACCGGAACGATAGACCTCCTCGATGACGTAGGGGCCTTCCCATTTAGGGAGAAGTTTTCCTGCAAAAAATCTTAAACGAGAGTTGTATAGCAATACATAATCACCTACGTTAAACTCACGCTTTTGTATCCTTTTATCATGCCATCTTTTAACTTT
Source organism: Aegilops bicornis (assembly GCA_021605145.1). Lineage (NCBI taxonomy): Eukaryota > Viridiplantae > Streptophyta > Magnoliopsida > Poales > Poaceae > Aegilops > Aegilops bicornis. The sequence goes on along the minus strand of CM038675.1, from coordinate 631,520,222 downwards.
TTCTTTAAACAACTTGGCATTCTCATAAGCTTGGGTTCTCCATTCATCAAGTGAGCTAATATCAAATAACCTCTTCTCACCGGCAAGTTTGAAATCATAATTAAGCTCTTTAATATCCCAATATGCCTTATGTTCTAGTTCGAGAGGTAAGTGACAAGCTTTTCCATAAACCATTTTAGACGGAGACATACCCATAGGATTTTTATATGCAGTTCTATAGGCCCATAATGCATCATCAAGTTTCTTGGACCAATTCTTTCTGGATCTATTGACAGTCTTTTGCAAAATTAATTTGGGCTCTCTATTACTCAATTCTACTTGACCACTAGACTGCGGGTGATAAGGAGATGCAATTCTATGATTAACATCATACTTAGCAATCATTTTACGGAAAGCACCATGAATAAACTGTGAACCACCATCAGTCATTAAATATCTAGGGACTCCAAACCTCGGAAAAATAACTTCTTTAAGCATCTTAATAGAAGTGGTATGATCAACACTACTAGTTGGAATAGCTTCTACCCACTTAGTAACGTAGTCAACAGCAACTAAAATATGTGTATTCCCATTAGAGGCAGGAAAAGGTACCATATAATCAAAGCCCCAAACATAAAATGGTTCAATAACAAGTGAATAGTTCATAGGCATTTCTTGACATCTACTAATATTACCAATTCTTTGACATTCATCACAAGACAAGACAAACTTACGGGCATCCTTGAAGAGAGTAGGCCAATAGAAACCAGATTGCAATACCTTATGTGCAGTCCTATCTCCAGCGTGGTGTCCTAAATAAGCTTCGGAGGGACACTTGCGTAAGATCTGTTCCTGTTCATGCTCAGGTACACAACGTCTAATAACACCATCTACTCCTTCTTTATAAAGGTTTGGGTCATCCCTAAAGTAATGTCTCAAATCATAGAATTTTTTTTTCTTTTGCTGGTATGTGAAGCTATGTGGTATAAATTTAGCAACAATATAATTAGCATAATCAACATACCATGGTGTACTACGAGAAGTATTTATGACATTTAATTGTTCATCAGGAAAACTATCATCAATAGGTAGTGGGTCATCAAGAACATTTTCTAACCTAGACAAGTTGTCCAGAACGGGTTCTCAGCTCCTTTCTATCAACAATATGCAAATCAAATTCTTGTAGCAAGAGAACCCATCTAATGAGTCTAGGTTTAGCATCTTTCTTTTCCATAAGATATTTAATAGCAGCATGATCAATGTGAATAGTTACTTTAGAATCAACAATATAAGGTCTAAACTTATCACAAGCAAATACAACTCCTAAGAATTCTTTTTCAGTAGTAGCATAATTTGTTTGATCATTGTCCAGAGTCTTACTAGCATAATGGATAACATTTAATTTCTTATCAACTCTTTGCCCTAGAACAGCACCTACAACATAATCACTAGCATCACACATAATTTCAAAGGGTAAATTCCAATCAGGTGGCTGAACAATAGGTGCAGTGATCAATGCCTCCTTAAATATTTCAAATGCTTCTATGCAATCATCATCAAAGACAAATGGTATATCTTTTTGTAATAAATTAGTCAGAGGCTGAGAATTTTTTTGAGAAGTCCTTAATGAACCTCCTATAAAATCCGGCGTGACCAAGGAAACTTCTTATACCTTTGATGTCCTTGGGACATGGCATCTTTTCAATAGCATCAACCATGGCTTTATCAACTTCAATACCTCTCTCAGAAACTTTATGCCCCAAGACAATACCTTCATTAACCATAAAGTGGCACTTTTCCAAATTCAAGACAAGATTAGTTTCTTCACATCTCTGCAAAACTTGATCAGGATTGCTCAAACAATCATCAAAAGAGGATCCATAGACGGAAAATCGTCCATGAAAACCTCACAAATCTTTTCACAAAAGTCAGAGAATATAGCCATCATGCATCTTTGAAAGGTAGTAGGTGCATTACATAAACCAAAAGGCATACATCTATAAGAAAAAGTACCAAAAGGGCATGTAAAATTGATCTTTGATTGATCATTGGCTGACACAGGTATTTGAGAGAAACCAGAATAACCATCTAGGAAGCAAAAATGTGTGTGTTTGGATAATATTTCTAGCATTTGATCAATAAAAGGTAAGGGGTAATGATCTTTCTTAGTAGCCTTATTTAATTTACGGAAATCAATTACCATCCTATAACCTATAACAATTCTTTGCGGGATCAATTCATCTTTATCATTAGGAACAACAGTAATACCTCCCTTCTTAGGGACACAATGGACAGGACTTACCCATTCACTATCAGCAACGGGATAAATTATACTTGCCTCAAGGAGCTTTAGTATTTCCTTTCTTACCACTTCTTTCATTTTAGGATTCAGTCGTCGTTGATGATCAATAACTGGTTTGGCATCTTTCTCCAAATTTATTTTATGTTGACATAGAGTGGGACTAATGCCCTTAAGATCATCAAGAGTATATCCAATAGCAGCACGGTGCTTCTTCAGAGTCTTCAATAATCTCTCTTCTTCATGCTCTGAAAGGTTAGCACTAATAATAACAGGATATATCTTCTTCTCATCAAGATAAGCATATTTAAGATTATCAGGCAATGGTTTAAGCTCAAACACGGGATCACCCTTGGGTGGAGGAGGATCCCCTAGGATTTCAACAGGCAAATTATGTTTTAGAATAGGTTCCTGTTTAAAGAACACTTCATCTATTTCCCTTCTTTCATTCATAAACATATCATTTTCATGATCTAGCAAATATTGTTCTAAAGGATCACTAGGAGGTACGACAATAGAAGCAAGACCAATAATTTCATCCTTACTAGGCAATTCTTCTTCACGGTGTTGTCTACTAAATTTAGAGAAATTGAACTCATGAATCATATCACCCAAACCAATAGTAACAGCATTCTTTTCGCAGTCGATCTTAGCATTAACTGTATTTAAGAAGGGTCTACCAAATATAATGGGACAAAAGCTATCTTGTGGGGAACCAAGAACAAGAAAATCAGCAGGGTATTTAGTTTTCCCACACAAGACTTTAACATCTCTAACAATTCCCATTGCTGATATAATATCTCTATTGGCAAGTTTAATTGTAACATCAATACCTTCTAACTCAGAAAAGTGCAATTTCATGCTTAATTTCTTCAGATAAAGTATGTGGTATAACACTAGCACTAGCACCCATATCACATAAGCCATGATAACAATGATCTCTTATTTTAATGTAAATAACAGGCACGCCTACCACAGGTCTATGTTTATCTTTAGCACGGGTTTGGCAATTCTAAGCGGTTTCACCGCAGTAAATGAATAACATGCCCATCAATATTATCGCACAAGAGATCTTTAACAATAGCAATATTAGGTTCAACTTTAACTTGCTCAGAGGTGTATAAGTTCTAATATTGCTTTTACGAACCACAGTTGAAGCTTTAGCATGATCCTTTATTCTAACAGGGAAAGGTGGTTTCTCAACATAAGAAGTAGGAACAACAGGATCATTATAAGTGATATTCTTTTCTTCAACTTTAGTAGGTGAAGCTACTTTTACTTCTATGGGAGGATTATATTTAAACCACTTCTCCTTGGGGAGATCAACATAAGTAGCAAAAGATTCACAGAAAGAAGCTACTATCTCAGAGTCAAGTCCATATTTAGTGCTAAATTTATGGAAAACATCGGTATCCATAAAAGATTTAACACAATCAAACTTAGGTGTCATACCTAACTCCTTACCTTCATTGAGATCCCAATCTTCAGAGTTGCATTTAATTCTATCCAATAAATTCCATTTGAATTCAATAGTCTTCATCATAAAAGAGCCAGCACAAGAAGTATCGAGCATGATGCGATTGTTTTCAGAAAGCCGAGCATAATTTTTTTGAAGAATTATTTCTTTTGAGAGCTCATGATTGGGGCATGAATATAACATTGATTTAAGCCTCCCCCAAGCTTGAGCGATGCTTTCTCCTTCGCAAGGCCAAAAATTATATATATAATTACGATCCCGATGAACAAGATGCATAGGATAATACTTATGATGAAATTCCAATTTCATTCGTTTATAGTTCCATGATCCTATGTCATCACATAGCCTATACCATGTCGATGCATCTCCCTTCAAAGATAAAGGGAAGACCTTCTTCTAACAACAACATCGGGTATACTTGCAAGCTTAAATAATCCACAAACTTCATCCACATAGAGTAGATGTTCATCATGATGTTTTGTTCCATCTCCTATAAAAGTATTAGCTAGCAGTTTTTCTAACATACCCGAAGGAACTTCAAAGGGAACATTTTCATTTTCAGTAGGCTCAATAGGTTGAGGGTAAACTCTTTGCTCTACTGGTCGGGGTGAAGATACCCCGAACAAGCCCCTCAGAGGATTACTTTCCATAGTAACAAGTGACAGTAAATTTCAGCACACTATATAAATTCTTCCTTACCAAATTCCACCTGCCAAAGGCACTTCACTCCCCGGCAACGGCACCAGAAAAGAGTCTTGATGACCCCCAAGTATAGGGGATCTATCGTAGTCCTTTCGATAAGTAAGAGTGTCGAACCAAACGAGGAGCAGAAGGAAATGATAAGCGGTTTTCAGCAAGGTATTCTCTCGCAAGCATCAAATAAGTGGTAACAGAGATAGTTTTGTGATAGGATAATTTGTAACGAGCAACAAGTAACAAAAGTAAATAAAGTGCAGCAAGGTGGCCCAATCCTTTTTGTAGCAAAGGACAAGCCTGGACAAACTCTTATATAAGGAAAAGTGCTCCCGAGGACACATGGGAATATCGTCAAGCTAGGTTTTATCACGTTCATATGATTCGCGTTCGGTACTTTGATAATTTGATATGTGGGTGGACCGGTGCTTGGGTGCTGTTCTTACTTGAACAAGCATCCCACTTATGATTAACCTCTATTGCAAGCATCCGCAACTACAACAAAAGTATTAAGGTAAACCTAACCATAGCATGAAACATATGGATCCAAATCAGCCCCTTACGAAGCAACGCATAAATTAGGGTTTAAGCTTCTGTCACTCTAGCAACCCATCATCTACTTATTACTTCCCAATGCCTTCCTCTAGGCCCAAATAATGGTGAAGTGTTATGTAGTCGACGTTCACATAACACCACTAGAGGCTAGACAACATACATCTCATCAAAATATCGAATCTAATACCAAATTCACATGACTACTAATAGCAAGACTTCTCCCATGTCCTCAGGAACAAACGTAACTACTCACAAAGCATATTCATGTTCATAATCAGAGGGGTATTAATATGCACAAAGGATCTAAACATATGATCTTCCACCAAATAAACCAACTAGCATCAACTACAAGGAGTAATTAACACTACTAGCAACCTACTAGTACCAATCCCGGACTTGGAGACAAGAATTGGATACAAGAGATGAACTAGGGTTTTGAGAGGAGATGGTGCTGGTGAAGATGTTGATGGAGATTGCCCTCTCCCGATTAGAGGAGCGTTGGTGATGACGATGGCGATGATTTCCTCCCGTAGGGGAAGTTTCCCTGTAACAGCTCTGCCTGCCGGAGCCCTAGATTGGTTCCGCCTCGTGGCGGCGGAGTTTCGTCCCGAAAGGTTACTTATCATTTTTTTCCTCGACGAAAGACCTCATATAGCAGAAGATGGCCATGGGAGAGCCAACAGGGGGCCCACGAGGCAGGGGGCGCGCCCCAGGGGGTTGGTCGTGCCCCCCACCCTCGTGGCCAGGTGCGTCCCCCTCTGGTGAACTTCTTCCGCTCAATATTTTTTACTGTTTCCAAAAATGACTTTCGTGGAGTTTCAGGACTTTTGTAGTTGTGCGGAACAGGTCTCTAATATTTGCTCCTTTTCCAGCCCAGAATTCCAGGTGCCGGCATTCTCCCTCCTTATGTAAACCTTGTAAAATAAGAGAGAATGGCCATAAGTATTGTGACATAACGTGTAATAACAGCCCATAATGCAATAAATATTGCTATAAAAGCATGATGCAAAATGGACGTATCAGTGTACAGGAGGTCGATGCCGACTGAGCGAGTCCTGGATTAGGGGGTGTCTGGATAGCCGAACAATAACCTTCGGCCGGACTCCTGGACTATGAAGATACAAGATTGAAGACTTCGTCCCGTGTCCGGATGGGACTTTCCCTGGCGTGGAAGGCAAGCTTGGCGATACGGATATGTAGATCTCCTCCCATTGTAACCGACTCAGATAACCCTAGCCCTCTCTCGTGTCTATATAAACCGGAGGGTTTTAGTCCGTAGGGACGAACAACAATCATACTATAGGCTAGCTTCTAGGGTTTAGCCGCTCGATCTCGTGGTAGATCTACTCTTGTACTACCCATATCATCAATATTAATCAAGCAGGAGTAGGGTTTTACCTCCATCGAGAGGGCCCGAACCTGGGTAAAACATCGTGTCCCTCGTCTCTGGTTACCATCCGCCTAGACGCACAGTTCGGGACCCCCTACCCGAGATCCGCCGGTTTTGACACCGACATTGGTGCTTTCATTGAGAGTTCCACTATGTCGTCGCCATCAGGAAGGATGCCTCATCCCGTCTTTAAAGACGGCACTGTTGCTAAAGGAGCTTTGGCTATCGGCCAAACTCTCCGGTTAGGCGGTTTTCTTATGACCGCCTGTTCGGCCGCCGCGCCGACGATGACTTCTCGGGTCATCGAAAGCAATCTTCACGTCAACTCGGAACTCGCCGAGCAGTTAGATCCGATGGAGCTCTCTTCCTTAAACGAGCTCTTGGATCGCATCGCCGCCCTGGGAGTCGCTACAGACTATGATCAGATTGGGCCTAAAACCCGATCCGAGAGAGATTAACTCTCCCCAGGTCACCCATCACGTTGCAGTGGTGGAGGAACAATGCAGCAAGCCTTCATCTATCTTAAGGACTAGTTATGTCCGGATTCCCAATCCCTCCAAGCCGGATACCCATGAGGGGAGGACGTCACTCAAGCCCTGAACCTAAAGTCAGGCAGCGGGCTAGATTCATTGGATAACATCCAAGAACCCAAGTTTCCGAGTTCGGAAACCCCTTGGCCCCTGAGTCTCAGATCGGGTGAGGTTCCAGATTTAATTCCACCCGCCCACCCAAACATAAGCGATCTACCCGAATTCGGCAAGAGCCCGCAGAAACAGTACACTATTACTGGGCCAGATTCCTCCTGGTCATGAACAGGATAAAGGACTGCCGCGAGGAGGATGCGATTTCATTTTTCTGCAATAATTGCACGGACAACGGAATCCTCAATGCCATAAGTCTCCGTGAAATTACACGCTTCGCTGACTTGGCGTCCATAGTACGAAAGTACTGTGCGATGGAAAGCGCCTGGAAAACCGAAATAAAATTTTGGGACAATCCGGCCCTGAATACAACCCCAGTCCGAAATAAAAGGGTGCATTATTGCCAGGCACCTGGGTTAAACACCAAAAAGCAAAAACCCTCTATAGGGCATGGAACCGTACTAGAGGGATGGCTCGATGGACCCTGTAAAATTCATAGTACAGAGGGAGCCACACCAACTCATAGCCTTAGAGCATGTTGGATACTCCGGCAGGTGGCCAGAAGTGGCGAAGAGCTTCTAACTCCAGAATCCACAGAGCACCAGCCCAGGGATACCAGTACGGTATTAACAGTGTTTGATACTTTCGCATCAATTAATATGCGGAAACGAACACTCCGCAACCTTTCCGAAGTCTACCAAGTAGCAACAATAAACCCATGGAGTGACACGGCTATTACCTTTAATGCCAGTGATGAACCTAAATTCCGAACAGCCCGAGCACCAGCTGCATTGGTCCTCAGTCCAATAGTGGATTTCGCCTTACCAAGGTACTCATGGACGGTGGCAGCGGATTGAACCTCATTTACGAGGAAACCCTTCGAAAAATGGAAATAGACTAGAGCCGCATTGAGTGAAGCAGCACAACCTTTAGAGGAATAATCCCTACCGGGAAGCGTCAGACAGGAAAAATCACACCGGATGTGGTGTTCGCACGCCGGATAATTACAGGTCCGAGGAGGTCACGCTCCTAGTGGCCCTGCTCAAAGCAGCGGATACCACGCTCTATTAGGGCGAGAGGCATTCACAATTTTTCAAGCTATACCCCATTACGGGTACATGAAGCTCAAAATGCACGGGCCCAACGGAATAGTCACTCTTGCTAGTGACCCGGACATAGCACTCCGCGCCGAAAACAAGACAGCTGCACTGGCCCTCAAGGCACTATCCGAAGCCCTAGCGGCCGAGGAACTGATTGTGCTGCGCTCCACGGTGAGCAGGGACGACGTGATACTCGATAAAAGATCCAAGTCCACCTCTTTTAAACCAGCAGACGAAATAGTCAAATTCCAAGTCCATCCAACGGACCCTACAAATACGGCCTCCATCGGGGCGCAATTAAACCTCGATGTAGACGCCAGACTACGAGAATTCCTACGAAAATTGGGACATTTTTGCCCGGCACCCTTCGGACATGCCGAATCCCACGCCGGCCGGGCCGAGCACAGCCTAAACATCCTAAAAGGATTCAAGCTACCAAGGTGCCCTTCGGCATTTCTCCGAACCTAAGAGACAAGCCATGGGAGAGGAGCTAGCCAAACTACTGGAAGCCGGATTCATCAGAGATATAAAATATCCGGACTGGCTAGCAAACCTGGTGATGGTACCAAAGAAGGACAAATCCTGGCGCATATGCGTCGATTTCAATGAGGAGGAGCGTGACGTGGCAAAAGCCCGTTCCGCATTCTATCAACAGCAGGCTTGAAGATACCAAAGCAGAGAAGTACGGGCCAAAACTTACAATGTTGGCGAGTTAGTTCTACGCCTGCCAGACAAGAAAAAGGACAAACTCAAGCCCAAATGGGAAGGTCCCTTTATTATTGACCAAGTCCTGACTAGTGGAGCATCGTACCGTCTGCGAGATGCATCGGACAACCGACTCGAGTCGAACCCATGGAATGCAGCCCGTCTCCGAAGATTCTACGCCTAGCGCCGGACTCTGTGTTCGTCTCCTTCCTCTGTCTATTTTTTATACATTATCTGTCTTATATTTCTCTTCTTCTCCCCCCTTTTTTCTCTAACAGCCTTTAAGGGCTCGTTCGCGACTCGTTCGCACACAACTGACGCGCTATCCACGCTCATTATACCTGGGGGCTTCTTTAACATAAGCTTATTTATACGGGCTTCATGCCCAACACATGTGTCACACTTCCGCATGTACCTTTGTTCACCATTATATGCATTGATATGACTTAAGTTTTGGCCAAGCTGGGTTGCCTGGCTCATGTGCTTACCCCTACGTTCCCGATTGTTCGGCTAGGCGGTAAAGGGAGCACCTCTGCGATTGTGACTGCCGGGTCAGCCGGATGTGTACCTCAGACTGGGTGAAGCTGAAAGGTAGCGTTCTTAAGGGAATATTCGGTCGGTGAACTAAAGATGATTTCTCACTTGTTTATTTATCTGCCCCCAGATTCTTTTCTGCTTTTTTCGCAGTCCGGACATGCACTTTAGGGCATGCCTCCCAGGGAAAGGAACCCCTAATGGAACTATTCTCCCTAGCAGATGTTTCTTACTAACCATGTAATATAACATAATTAGTTGGGCACTTGTCTGTTCAAGCACTAATGACCCCTACGCCTGGTCTCCACGCATGCCCCGGTTCTTACATAAGCGAGAGGGTATTCGGACACACTCCGGACTATCAGGACCCGAGGTTGAAGCGAAAAGGTCCGCCATGACAAACAATCTACAATCCGGCTAGAAGGCATTTTACATGTCATCTTAAATTACATAGTCAACTTGACGGGGTATATTCCTCTTCAATACCATACAACAGGCTGTCTAGTTTACAGTCCTGTTGGGAATATTTGGCGGCCAACTCTACCTGGCCGTACACTAAGCTCACAAGGATCTCCTTCCCATCGGGCCCCATAGGTCCGACCTCGGCCATGTGGTTTGGGTCAGCCTTCGTACCGCTGCCTTCACTATGGCCTGTGCCTCCTCGGGCGCCTTTGACGGAAGGCCGATATCTTCCATAATCGGAACGCTGCCGCGGTCCCTTAAGCTCTCTCTCGCAAGCTCTCCAAGACCTTCTGCATGGAGAAAGATGGCCACAAGGCCTGGCGACGCCTTTCATCACCTGCCAATTCGCTCGTGTAGTTGTAAGAGCTCGAAGAAGGTCACCCAGAACCGGCATTGCCTCTGCAGGACGACTGTGAGCATACCTACGTATATAACTCGTTAGTCGACTTCCTCACCGAACTCTTTTTCAAAAGTTCATTCAAGCACTTACTAAAAATGCCGCCATTAGCCGCCGATTCTCCTTCACGGAGTCCAACAGCTTGGGCACGAAGATCCTTTAGTTCCTCGCCCACCGGGTGTTGGCATCTTGGAGATTATTATTCTCCTACCTCACCTTCGTAAGCACGCTCTCGCCGGCCTTTAACCGGCGCAAGAGTTGTTGCTTGTCCAGATCTACTCCGGCGCCATCTGCAATGTTATTGTCAGATTTGCACACACGCCACACTTCACAACATACTTACCTTTCGAAGCATATATTACAAGAGGGGATCTCCTTGGCCTCCTCTACCGCGGCTAGTGCGGCCTCAAGTTGGGCTTTGCACTCTTCCAGCTCCTGGGACAGTTGGGTATTCTTTTCTCAGAAGATCCTCAGATAACAAATGATCCTTAAATCAGTTATTCTAACTATTTCAAGTCTCGGCCATCGACATATATAACCATCAAATTTTCTCACCCGTATGTCTTTCACATACCGCCCGTGGCTCTAGCTAGACCATTTTGAGCGGCACGGAGGCACGATCTCCGAATTGAAGGCGCCCAATGCCTCTTGGGAGAAACAAGCGCTATGAAGAACTATCCGCGGCGCTCAGATTCATGGTACTCTCCACCTCGAATTCGTGGCGGATACCCGTCTGCATCCTCTGTCGGAGGAGCGTCCGACGCGTGCCTCGTGTTCGCCTCTGCTTCTGGACCTGGCTTTGGAGCCTGGCTGGTGGAGGCGCGATTGGCAATCTCTTCGGATATAGTCCGGCGAGCCCTCTTTTTCCTAAAAAAAGAGAGCACGGGCGTTATTACGCATCGTAAGAATAATACCTTGGAATAAGGCGGCACGCCTTACTGCTGCACCGGTGCCTTGGCCCGGACTGCGTGTCTCTTTAGCCTGCCCGCCCTCGCGGTCCCTTGTTGGCCAGTCGCTGGAGGCTCGGCATTCCGCCTCGAGATCCTCCGCTGCGAAACACCATTGGTATATGGTGATCAAAAATAAGCACAGATGGATCATCTTCGAGGTATTACTACTTTGGTCTCGATTACTTGTGAGCTGGGGAGCAGTCCAGGATAATCGGTTGTAATAGCCACCAAGGCGTTGTCAATGCTCAGTTGGTAAAATACCCCATCGATCAGCTCCACGGATATGTCCGGATCCTCTTGGGAGGCCAGATCGAGGGACCGTTCCGGATCCTCGGGTTGTGGAGGAGGGTTGTTTATATCCTTTACTGCCCGGCGCAATTCCTGCGTCGAAATCACAAGATAAGGTACTTGACTATGGGAATATGGAACGGATGGGCAAAAAGAAGTGTCCGCTTACCCAGCTTGGAGGATTGTACATAGAAAATCCGCCTTGAGAATTGACGCGGAGGAATTCCTCCTCTTCTCCCTTGTACAATGCGGACAAGATCTTCGTGAGAGCGGCAACCGATTCCGGCCCCTTGCGGCCGCAGCGGGTGGCATCATCCTCCCCGTTGAAATCCCACATGGGGTTGCCTCTATACTGAAATGGCTGCACCCCCCGCATAATGCATGTGGCCATGACCTCGATCATGGTCAGTCCGGAATGAGCTAATAGCCTTATTCGGCTCATCAGATAAAGAATGTCCTTGTCATTTTCCTTCTGAGGGCTCCGTGGACGCCAACTCAGGCGCTTCTTCAAGGGAGCATTATCAAACTCAGGGAGGCTGGTCCGAACAGGATCCGGCAGGGGCACATCTTATATATAAAACCATTCTGAAGGCCAATCTTCGGACGCCTTCTTTGGGGTTCCGGATAGATATCCGGTCCCGGCGATGCGCCATACTTCGGCTCCGCCCACTTGATATATTGACCTCTTCTGAGAATGGGGCACAAGGCAGAACAGCTTCTTCGACAGCGCGAAATGAGCCTCGATGCCCAAAAACAGCTCAAGAAGGGCTATGAAGCCCGCAATATGCAATATGGAGGCAAAGGCGTAAGGTTGTGCAGCCGAGGTCAGAGAACTCTGTGAGCCCCTAGAAACAAATGAATTGGAAATCCAGGCCCTCTTATCAAATAAGGGACAAGGCATACCCGCTCTCCTTTGGAGGTATTGGGGACGCTCTCCGCTTGCTCTCCACCATTATAGGTGGCAAGCCCGGCTCGAACCGGGACCATGTAGGCTGGGGGAGAAACCCCTTGGCTTGGAGCGTCACTAGCTCGCTCTGCGGGACGGAGCATCTCTCCCAATCTCCAGGCTGAGAGCTGGGAGGGCGAGAGGAGGAGCTGCGTCGACTGGCCATGATGGGATGGATCTCTTTCGGATGCGCTCCGATGAATGCTCGCAAAGGGAAGATGGTGTGATTTGGATCTAAATCCTCGTCTCTTTAAAAGGCAGCTCATTTACACAGCTAGGGGGGTAAATGTAAAAACACCCTGACTTTTTGCATTCGTCTGACACGTGGAAGATGGCCATTATTGGGCGCGGGAGCCAAGGAGCGCAATATTCATGAGAAGCTGGACACTATTCAACAGGTACACGGAATTTGGAGAAGAACCCGCCTTGCAATGCTCAAGACAATCTATGCGCCGGACTCATCGTCATTGAAGCCTGGTTCGGGGGCTACTGAAGGAGTCCTGGATTAGGGGGTGTCCGGATAGCCGAACTATAACCTTCGGCCGGACTCCTGGACTATGAAGATACAAGATTGAAGACTTCGTCCCGTGTCCGGATGGGACTTTCCTTGGTGTGGAAGGCAAGCTTGGCGATACGGATATGTAGATCTCCTCCCATTGTAACCGACTCTGTATAAACCTAGCCCTCTCTGGTGTCTATATAAATCGGAGGGTTTTAGTCCGTAGGACGAACAAGAATCATACCATAGGCTAGCTTCTAGGGTTTAGCCTCTCTGATCTCGTGGTAGATCTACTCTTGTACTACCCATATCATCAATATTAATCAAGAAGGAGTAGGGTTTTACCTCCATCGAGAGGGCCCGAACCTGGGTAAAAACATCGTGTCCCTTGTCTCCTGTTACCATCCGCTTAGACGCACAGTTCGGGACCCCCTACCCGAGATCCGCCGATTTTGACACCGACACTGACCACCTTGTACTTGTCTCCAGCAAGCAACTGCTCAACGCTGTTAATGTAGTCGTCCACCATGGCCGGGTCGATGGTGTACACCACCGGGAGATCCGTCTCTCTCGCGTGGGTCTCCACTCTATGCTCGCCGAACTCCATTGGAGCGCCACCGGACATCCCCTCTCTATGTGTCGTCGTGGGTGTGCTTGTTGTGTTGTGGGGCGCGATCGAAAGGTTGAAGAGACTAAGGTTATAATGGTCGCGGGAATTATATCGGCAGGCCCTGATGGCAGTTCTAATTTGCAGCACGTAACTCGATTGTGTCGCACGTAACTGCATCACGTGGCAACGCGCGCGGTGCAACCGCATGCATATGGGGGCCCCGACGTGATCGTGCGCATGCCCAACCGCTGGCAGAGCACGCATGAAGGGACGCGAGCAGAGCGCTGCATGGTCGCCTCAAGGAAAAGTTGTCCAGAAGCCGAGCGTGCCGACAAACGTGAGCAGAGCGCGCCAACGGACGCGACAGAGCGCGTCGCGGCGCCTAACAGTGAGCACAGCGCGCTGTGGCGCCTAACGGCAAGCAGAGCTTGCCGAGGGACGCGAGCAGAGGACGGCACAGTGATACGTGGCAAATAAGACGAACCGTGCGAGCGATGTCGGAGACATCAAGCACGAATCATATTAGATTTGTGTGTGCGATACGTGGCAGACAGTTGATCCATCAGAGATGTTTGTGATGGAATAAGGCGTTTGTGTTGCGGGCAAACGCCTGCTGGTATATAACCTTAAATTTAAGCAAAAAAGTGTTACTGCATGTTACAAAAATTGTATAGCTGGAAACTATGTTCAAATACGACTCCAACGATATAATCTATGGCTACATGCATTTGTATTTTATTAGTTAAATCCTACATATAAACCAGGACGGGGTTTAGTAGGTAATTAAATCGCAAATGTTTTTTTATTAAATGTATGTGTATGTGTCCTCTCGTCCTCCTCTCGCACGTCTTGTAACCCCGCTGCCGCAGACGGCTTACAACGCAACCTTGCGCAGCGCGCGGGGGTGTTGTTTTGGCCAAACTGTGGCGCCAATGAATTGTCGGTGAGCCCGTTCCCGTGCAAGCTTCCCGCCAGACTCGGCGAAATCCCCCAAAATCCCAATGCTTACCGGCCTGCTATAAAAACCCTCACGGCCGGCGAGTCCTGCATCGCATTTTCCGCTCCCTCCCTATAGCTTATCTCGTCTTCTTCTCCCACAATCGCTAATGGAACCGGTCCATCATCGTCGCTCAGCCACTCCGCCGTCATCAGAGGACAACTCCAGCTGGGAGGCTACACCGCGGCGGTGGCGCGGTCCCCGGTGTAGTGTAGTGCGCGTGGCGTCCTATTGGGTGTGCGCGGAACACCCACCACACGCACCGCCACCGCTGCCCGTCGGCAGCTGTTGCTGACCGCCATTGCCGCCACACCACCATCGAAAGCCAGGGCCATCTCCCACTCCGCCGCCACGGCCTGAAGGCGGGAGGTGGCCGTCGTGGCCGCCACCCCATTGTCGGCCATCGTGTCCATCACCCGCTCCTCCACCGTGGCCCGAAGGCGGGAGGTGGTGGTCTTGGCCGCCACCCCTTCGTCGGCCACCGTGACCGCCAGCCCACCGTCGACCGTCGGGATCATCAGCCGCTCCGCCACCGTCACGCGAAGGAGGGAGACGGAGGGGAGGACCGCACGTGCGTCAGCGACCTTGTACGCTACATCGAGTTCCTGCGGGAGGAGGAGCGCCTCGTCGAGCATGCAAAGAGCCTTACTGCAGCCGTGGCCGCAGCACACGCCGACGCAGAGACGAGGAATCCAGAGATCTACGAGCAGTCCGGCCGAGAGGGATCGCCCGAGCGGCTGTGGCGTTCGAGCTGGAGACCTTCGCTGAACGTGCAAAACGGCAGGCATCGTATTGCATTTCTCCGGCTCATCGGTAGGCTCCTCCTCCTCCTCTGCCTCTCACTGAGCGTGCTCGGTAGAGGAGAAGCTGTCGGAAGTAGCACAAAGCCCCTCCGCGGAGTAGTATTTAGGGGCTATTTTGTTCAGTTCATCTGACAATAGATGTGTGGTCGAACTGTACAACGTACTTGAAATTAGCTATTATATATAGTTGAACTAGCTATTTCAGTACATGGTTGGCAACAATTGGGGAGAAGTTTGGTCGGTTCAGCTGTCGAGTTGAACCGTTTGTATAAATTAAGAACGACTGCTTAATCTATGAATGAAATCTATGCTTAATTACTGAATTTTAGTTGCAAAAATTACATAGTGCTAATGATTTCTAGCTGCATATTTTGACAAATCGCAGTGTTACAAGGATTGACAAATGGCAACGTTACTAGATCAACAAATATAAATCTTTCCAGTTTGACAAATGGCAACTTACCAAATATGACAGATGCAAATCCTACCAAATTGTTTGTACGTGGTTGCACACGAGTCATCCAGAACAACCGTTTGCGTTGAAGGGATGCACAAATCCTGCGCTGCTCTTACTTTGCATACGAGTGTTCTATCTAAATCGTTTGCGACCAAGAGGTGCAGAAATCCTGCTCGGCACATGTCTCAAGGTCAAGCAGCTGTCCGCATGGCACCTCCTACAGCCATTAAAACCAAGACACGTGGCGTCACGTGAATGGTTAACAGAATTTTGGATTTACAAGAATTTAAAACCAGGTATCTCAATGTTTTGCCGGCAATCAACGGTGCCCTGGTGTTGGAAATTCATGCCCATTTCTTGCATGGGACCTAAGCATGCACCCAAGTACACAGGTTTGATTTTTCAACCAATTTATATGCACTGGAGCATGTGCATGTAGTTCAAATATGAATTATGCACATAAATGCATTGAAAACTCAATTAATGCATAAAAATGTCCAAACGAACCCCGAAAAATCGCAAAAATTCACAGAACACTCCAGTTGTTCTATGTTGACACGAGAAAAAAATTTGAAAGCAATTAGAGGCAATGGATATCGTTCCGTCCCCAAAGGTGGGTCGTTCCCTACCGAAAACCATCATGCTTGTTGTGAGAAGCTCCGGTGTGTGAGAAGCATATACCCTAACCTGCCCCAAATGGGACAAAAATTGTACCACAGCATGTTGATGCTGCTCCATGATAGCATGCCAAGTTTCATGAATTTCAGACGAGTTTGGATTTACTAGAATTTCAAAACCAGGCATCTCAATGTTTTGTCGGCAATCAACGGTGCCCTGGTGTTTGAAATTCATTCTCATTTCTTGCATGGGACCTAAGCATGCACCCAAGGACACATATTCGATTTTTCAACCAATTTATATGCACTCGAGCATGTGCATGTAGTTCAAATTTGAATTATGCACATAAATGCATTGAAAACTCAGTTAATGCATAAAAATGTCCAAACGAACCCAGAAAAATCACAAAAATTCACACAACACTCCAATTGTTCTATGTTGACATGAGAAAAAAAATTGAAAGCAATAAGAGGCAATGGATATTGTTTCGACCCCAAAGGTTGGACGTTCCCTACTGAAAACCATCATGCTTGTTGTGAGAAGCTCCAATTTTTCTGAAGCATATACCCTAACCTGCCCCAAATGGGACAAAATTTGTACCACAGCATGTTGATGCCGCTCCATGATAACATGCCAAGTTTCATGAATTTCAGACGAGTTTTGGATTTACTAGAATTTAAAAACCAGGCATCTCAATGTTTTGCCGGCAATCAACGGTGCCCTGATGTTCAAAATTCATTCCCATTTCTTGCATGGGACCTAAGCATGCACCCAAGGACACATCTTTGATTTTTCAACCAATTTATACGCACCGGAGCATGTGCATGTAGTTCAAATTTGAATTATGCACATAAATGCATTGAAAACTCAGTTAATGCATAAAAATGTCCAAACGAACCCCGAAAAATCACAAAAATTCACACAACACTCCAGTTGTTCTATGTTGACACGAGAAAAAAAATTGAAAGCAATAAGAGGCAACAAATATCATTTTGCCCCCAAAGGTGGGACGTTCCCTACCGAAAACCATCATGCTTGTTGTGAGAAGCTCCAGTTTGTGAGAAGCATATACCCAAACCTGCCCCAAACGGGACAAAATTTGTACCACAGCATGTTGATGCCGCTCCATGATAGCATGCCAAGTTTCATGAATTTCAGATGATTTTTTGGATTTACTAGAATGTGAAAACCAAGCATCTCAATGTTTTGCCGGCAATCAACGGTGCCCTGGTGTTCGAAATTCATTCCCATTTCTTGCATGGGACCTAAGCATGCACCCTAGGACGCAGATTTGATTTTTCAACCAATTTATAGGCACTGGAGCATGTGCATGTAGTTCAAATTTGAATTATGCACATAAATGCATTGAAAACTCAGTTAATGCATAAAAATGTCCAAAGGAACCCCGAAAAATCACAAAAATTCACACAACACTCCTGTATCTATGTTGACATCAGAAAAAAAATTGAAAGCAATAATTGGCATTGGATATCCTTTTGTCCCCAAAGGTGGGACGTTCCCTACCGAGAACCATCATGCTTGTTGTGAGAAGCTCCAGTTTGTGAGAAGCATATACCCAAACCTGCCCCAAATGGGACAAATTTTTTACCACGGCATGTTCATGCCGCTCCATGATAGCATGCCAAGTTTCATGAATTTCAGACGAGTTTTGGATTTATTAGAATTTAAAAACCAGGCATCTCAATGTTTTGCCGGCAATCAACGTTGCCATGGTGTTTGAAATTCATTCCCATTTCTTGCATGGGACCTAAGCATGCACCCCAAGGACAAAGATTTGATTTTTCAACGAATTTATATGCACCGGAGCATGTGCATGTAGTTCAAATTTTAATTATGCACATAAATGCATTGAAAACTCACTTCGTGCATAAAAAATGTCCAGACGAACCCTGAATAATTCCAATTCTTTTATGATCACTGCAGATAAAAGGTCTAGCAATTCAAACATCGTCCATGGCTGTTGTGACCCCATTATGTAATTCAAATCAAGACCAAAAATCAAGTAGATCCCAAACAGTTTATTATAACCAACCGTGTGAGATGCAACACAAAATATCTTCGGACCGTGTCTGAATAAGGGACCGTGTCTGAATAAGGGACCGTATCTGATGACACTTTGCGCACCAGTTTTTTGGCTGAAGCGATTCAAATTTTCGGCTTCCGCGGAAATATCTAACTCCCCGCCCCCTCCCCCTTAACAAAACGCACATTCCCCCTCTTTCCGCCTTCCTTTCCAAGTTGTAACCTTCAATCCTTGCTTGCAGCGCCGCTGCCTCCTCGCCGGCGACCCTCCTTCACGCTGCTCGGCCTCGCCTATCCAGGCAGGTAATCCACACCCGACCCCCATCCTCCTCCTCCTTCCACATCCCACATGCCCTGACCGCCGGCGCGAGCGCGACACCTTCCACCCAAATCACCGACTCCTCCACCAAATAAGCACCGGCCTAAGCCATGGTGCATGCAGTATCGCCAGGACCTCAAGGAGCGTTTGGTAGCGGAGAAGCAAATCGCGGCCGCACGTGCGCATGAGGTCGTGTTGGCTGCCATTCATGCCGACCCCCAGATCTTGAAGGAGCACCTTGCCATTTGCTAGCTATGCTGGTTAAGCAAGCTCGGTTTACCCGTCGCGTGTGTTGCTCCTGCCTTTCCTTCACAAATTCTAGTGAATTGCGCAATCTAATTTTACCATGCAATTTGTTGATCTAGCGTATATGTTCTATATGTCGTGCAGTGTGGTGCTCACTTATTAATTGTTTTGTTAATTAGTTGTCGTATTCAGTTAACTGTTTGGTTAAATTCTGCAAAGGTGATGTTCAATTCTTCAGGCTGCAATTTTGTATTGTCTTCCATGTGAGAAATAAAACGAATTTATCTTTACAAAATTGTGCGTGCATTCTGTTATTGTATACCATGTGAGGAATAAATTGAATTTGGCTATAGTAAATACATGAGAAACAAATACAATTGCTACAATTGGCTGTAGTTAACTGTTCGGTTAACTGTGTGATCTTTTATTAGGAGTATGTTATATTGTGCAATGTGGTGCTCAGTTAATGTTTGGTTCATTTTTTGTGGTGTTTAGTTAACTGCTTGGTTCAATGTTATATTGTGCAATGTGGTGCTCAGTTAATGTTTGGTTCATTTGTTGTGGTGTTTAGTTAGCTGCTTGGTTCAATTCTGCAATGTGATGTCCAATTGTCATGGGTAGAATTTTGTATTGTTGTGCATGTGAGGAATAAATCGAATTTGGCTGAACTTAATACATGAGAAACATATACAAGTGCTATATTTCCTAGTTCTTAATCATGCTTGGTTTGGGTAAATGGGTTTTCCCTGTGGCTTGAATTAATCTGATGAATCTGCAATATGATTATTTTTCATCAACATATTTTACTGATAGCATGTGAACCCTTACTTAACCTGATGACTAACTACCTTATATGTGTTGCATGGAAAGAATGGGAAGCACTAAGATTTACAGTCGAGGTTAGCACGTGCATGGTCCGTTGTCTAATAGCACATTATTGTGCAATTGCAGGAACCATTCTAATATTTAGGTTTTTAACAATTTGGTCTTGCACATGTAGGTCCTCATTGTCGTAAGTTTTGACCCACTGCTCAATTCCTTTCTCAGATATGGGGAAATGAGTTGTCCATGAATAACAGTCAAGTCAAGAAACTCAAAAAGATTGTTAGGCTAACGAAATTAGCCACAAAAAACAACAAGATCTTTGTCTGCACAATGAAGAAGACATCAGTTCACTACATGATGGTACTAACTATTATACCTTGCCTTTTTAATTCCTTTGGCCCATTTCCAATATAGAGAAGATATTTATGCACATCCTTGTTTTCAGGCCTTTCCAAAGCAGTTCACTGATGATTACCTCTCAAACCACCTGTATGGTCAGGAGGCGAGGAAGGGTATTCAAACAACACCCACGGTTCAATATTTAAGTGTTCCTGAAGAGGATGAAGGATGGACGATCAATCATCCACAGGCACTGGCCTAAAGTTACAAAGACCTTCAACATCAGTGAAGGCTCAATATTCGCCTTCTGCTTTAGCAGTTTTCTAGATGAGATACATATGTCTATGTACCGTCTATGATGCTAATTTTGAAAGGTTATAGATGTTGCATGTGAAACTTGGTCCTGGTGTAGTTGTGTAATGGGGTAGCTGAGTGCTGAAGCTATATGATGTTGTACTCTGATGTATTTCAATGAAATATATTATGGGCTTAATATGAACTGTCAATTAGATTAATAAATGGGTTATGAATAATCGTATAATTAGCCTGCTAGTGGCGAATTAGCCTGCTAATTGGGTTTTGCTATTGCAAACGGTTGTTGAAAAATACCGTGGGTGATGACCTCAGGCAATGCACACAGTTTCTAGGAACAAACCGTGTTGGATCAATGACCAATCACACACGACTTTCTCTTGAAAACTGTTTGCGTTAGGCCACCTTGCACAAACGTTTACCACATGAAAACTGTGTGTGATGGACAGCCTTTTCCACACAGTTTATTCCATGGACCGTGTGTGATATATTCAATAACGCAAGCGATTTAACGGGAAAATTTGTGTGTGATGTACCTGTGAACGGAAACATTTTCCTTCGAGCGACTATGTGGGATGTGCATACGAACAGAAACGTTTAGCGGGGACTGACTGTGTGGGATGTACTTGCGACCGGAAACAATTTTGCCGTATAATTGTATTTTTTTAGCTCTACTGTACATATTTTCGTATTTGAGCGCTCGCCGGTCGCACACGACCTCATTTTGCCGAATGTGTGTGCTAGTGATTGTTGCCGATTATTCCAGCCTTCTTCCCTCCTCCAATGTAAGTACCTAGGAGACATCTTCTCAAAGAGAGCCTTCCCTTCACGCCTCACCCACCGCACTGTCTCGTGCTCAAAAGGGGTGGCGCTCGGCTCGCCGTACCGCATCAAGGGCATCCTCTAAAAGGACGACGCCTACGCAGGGCGAGTCTTTGAAGTGGAAGGAAGCGAGGGCACCGTCGAGCCCCCTCCTTCATTGAAGAGGTATGGTTTTCAATATGTGCCCGGTAGTAAGGCCGGATTGTCACATTTTCCCTTTGTCTTATTCCAGAAGGAGTATACACCGAACTGTGTCCGAGGACCCTGCTGGCCGAACATTGACCAATCCGGGCCCGGGCCCATCAACAAGGACAGGAGCCAATACGGGAGGAACGCCGGATTATCCTCCACAAGAGGATTCGGATAATGTATCGGTCACCAATTCGGAAGTAGAAAGTGGGATGGATCATCGGCGGCGAAAAGAGGCCATGTGTGACCCAGTATTTACTAAGGAGGCGTTTAACACCCTCAGCTCTGTGGATGCGTATATCCGAGCTACTCGGGACGGGCTTGCCGGAGCCACTCACCTGCTTTCAAAAGATATGTGGGTAAGGATTTGTGTAAATTTAATAAGCATATGTCAGTAGCCCCCGAGACTTAAAGCAGTTGGCCCAACTAATTTAAGGATCGTTATGACCGCAGGTTCTCAAGGAAAAGAATGACGTGTTATCCAAGGAGCTTGAAGCAAACCGCATCAAGCTGAGCGCCGTCTCCACCGAGCTACAAGACCTAAAGAAATCCAAAAAGGATCTGATGGTAAGGACAAAAAAGTGTCCGTGAAATATGATTTTTGCCATCAATGATGTTGAAGCAGACATTGTTTTATTTTCAGTGGCGGAATCGACAGATCAACTGGAGGAGAAGCTAAAGGCTGCTCAGGAGGACAAAATATGCCGAAGGGCAGGAAGCAGCGGTTCAACATGTATTAACACAGACCATTGAGCAAAAGAACAAACTGCTGGATGAAAAGTCAAGCAAGCCGAAGAGATAAAGGACTTAAGGGCCCTATTGTCGGATGCTGTGAAGGAGAATAGAAAGTTAAAAGGCGACATATTCAGTATGACCTTTGACCTTGCTTTCATATTATCCAATGATTCAGAACTTTACAATGCTATTCCTGCATGTTTGCTAAGTAGGCGGCCCGAAGGAGAAGTATCCGGATTTCGAGGCGACATGTTACAAGAACTCTCCAAAGTGCATGAGTGAGTTCGGAAAGCCATTAAGAACATGGCTAAAGCCTTATGGCCATCCGATTCTCCTCCATAAATTATGGAGGATCTGGCGAACTTATTTAAAGGAGCTCGACGTCGCTTTGAACTATGGAAGGTGTCAGCATGCCGAGAAGGTGCACGAGAGGCCTCGGCCATGGTGAAAACGCGCTATATCGGTCTTTATCCGAATCATATGGCCCGGGTTGGTCCTCGGGGACCAAACGGAAAAGAAATCCCCGCAAGCTTGGTGTATGACCCAGTGATGATAGCCGCAAAGTTTTCGCAAGAAGACTATAGTTTAGACAGTCTTATAGATGGCATAGATAAAGAATAGGCATTTGATTCTATGTTGCGATGTACTTTATCATCAAACTTATTTCCAACCGAACTTGTAAAAAAATTGTCATGGCAGGCCTTCGGCTTCAACCTCCTGAACCCAAGGGTTGGAGTGTTTCCGGATACTATACTTGTGGTAAACACTCAGTATGTTCGGAAACCAGGCAATCCGGTCATTTTGCTTGAACAGACAAGTTTTGTTCAGGGAGTTATGTTATATTACTATTTAACGTAAGAAAGATCTTCTAGGGAGAATAGTTTCGTTAAGGGTTCCTTTCCCTGGGTCAGCATGCATATTTATGAATGCCTAGGCTTTGATCCTAGAGATACGATTACAGGAAGCTTGTCCTTTGAAAAAATGATTCGTCGTGTGACCGCTGACCAATTATTCCCTTAAGAATGCTAGCTTTCGGCTTCACCCGTCTGAGGTACAGGTCCGGATTACCCGGTTGTAACAATCGCAGAGGTGCTCCCTTTACACCCTAGCCAAACAATCGGGAACGTAGGGTATAAGCACAGGAGCCAGACAACCCATCTTGGCAAAAACTTAAGTCATAGAGGTGCATATAATGGCGAAGAGACTGAATGAAACAGACGACAGAAGCAATAGGTTTAATAATAAGCTTCGTTATAGAAGCCCCCAGGTATCTTTGAGGTATATGCATTTAAAGATGTTCACCCCTATCAGTTCGGTATAACCGAACACTTTTTGGGAAAGAAAAACAGAAAAGTAAAAGGTGCTACCGAACTATCCGTAGAATCATCGGAGCCTAGCAGCGTCCATGGATTCGGCTTAAGGCGATTGTCTCGTGCATTTCGAAGGTGATAGGCTCCTCTGGTGAGAACTTCGTCAATGATGAAGGGGCCCTCCCATCTTGGTTTGAGCTTATCCTTTTTCTTCTCCGGGAGCCGCAAAACGAGTTCGCCAATGTTGTATGTTTTGGCCCGCACTTCTCTGCTCTGGTATTGCCTAGCCTGTTGATGATAGAATGCGGAACGAGCTTGCACGATATCACGCTCTTCTTCGAGCCCGTCTAGGTCATCCTACCGATCGAGCTCGGCCTCTCACTCTTCATACATACGCACTCGAGGTGAGTCGTGAATAAAGTCGCAGGGCAGAACAGCCTCTGCGCGCGCGGTACACCATGAAAAAGGTGTGTACCCGGTTGTTCGGTTAGGCGTGCTCTGCAGCCCCCAGAGTACGGAGTCAATCTCCTCAACCCAGTGTTTATCTAACTCCCATAAGGAACGCACCAGTCAGGGTTTAATGCCGCTCATTATTAAGCCATTGGCCCTTTCGACTTGACCATTTGTTTGAGGGTGGTACACGGAGGCATAATCAAGTTTAATTCCTAACTTGGTGCACCAGTTCTTCACCTCGTCAGCTGTAAAGTTGGAGCCGTTATCTGTGATGATACTGTGTGGGACACCATAGCGGTGTACCACGCCGGATATAAAATCTATCACTGGTCCTGCTTCAGCCGTTCTTACTAGTTTGGCTTCTATCCATTTAGTGAATTTATCCACCATGACCAGTAAATATTTCTATTTATGGCTTCCACCTTTGAGGGGTCCGACCATATCCAGCCCCCAAACCGCAAAAGGCCAAGTGATGGGGATGGTTCTCAAAGCGGTGGGAGGCATATGACTTTGATTAGCGAAAAGCTGGCATCCTACACAATATTGGACCAGGGCTTGTGCATCTGCTCGGGCTGTTGGCCAGAAGAAGCTTGTTCGGAAAGCCTTGCTTACGAGATCCCGAGCTACAGCGTGATGGCCACCCATACCAGCGTGTATTTCGGCTAAAAGTTGCCGTCCCTCCTCTTCAGAGATGCACCTTTGGAGAACACCAGTAGTGATTTTCTTGTATAGTTCACCTTCGTGAACGTTATAGGCTTTTGAATGCTGGACTATGCGGCGGGAATCATTTTGATCATCGGGGAGCTCCTGCCTATTAAGGTAGGCCAGGAAGGGTTCGGTCCAAGGTGCAACTACGGCCATAATCTCATGAGCCGAAGGTGTTATCTCCATATCCGAACCCCCGATGACATCTGTATTGAGTTCGGCTGGTGGGGGTGTGATCGGATCTGAATTAGCGTCTCCACTCTCGTCCTGCAATACCACAAATAGCTTAAACAACCTTTCTACAAATGTGTTAGGCGGGACTGGGTCGCGCTTGGCGCCCATGCGAGCGAGTATATTCGCTGCCTGATTACTGTCCCGAGCAACATGATGAAATTTGAGCCCCTCGAACCGAACCAATATTTTTAATATGGCATTTCGATAAGCTGCCATTTTTGGATCTTTCGCATCAAATTCTCTGTATACCTCAGATATTGCAAGGTCTGAATCTCCACGCACCTCTAGGCGTTGTATGTCCATGGATACGACCATGCGGAGACCATGCAATAGCGCCTCATATTCGGCGGCATTGTTTGAGTCCGTATACATGATTTGTAGTACGTAGCGGACTGTGTCCCCTGTGGGAGATGTCAAGATGACGCCAGCCCCTAGTTCGGCTAGCATTTTTGGGCCATCGAAATACATGGTCCAGTGGGAGTATGACCCGTACTCTTTAGGGAGTTCGGCTTCAGTCCATTCTGCGACAAAGTCAGCCAACACCTGAGATTTAATAGCTCGGCATGGTTTGTATGTTATCTCGAATGGTAAGAGCTTGATGGCCCACTTAGCTATGCAGCCTGTGGCGTCCTTGTTGTTTATAATCTCATTAAGCGGTACTTCGGATGCCACTGTAATCGAACACTTTTGAAAGTAGTGTCGGAGCTTCCGAGATGCCATGAACACCGCATAGGCGATTTTCTGATAGTGAGGGTATCGTGACTTGCACGGTGTAAGAACCCCTGATACGTAGTAGACTGGTTTTCTCACAAGGATTTTATGTCCCTCTTCCTCTCGTTCAACGGCAAGCACAACACTCACAACCTGATGGGTTGCTGAGATATAAAGCAGCATTGGCTCACCAACACTTGGAGCGGCTAGGATTGGGATGCCCGCTAATAGGGTCTTTATTTCTTCCAGTCTGGTTGTGGCCGCATCCGTCCATTCAAAGTTGTTCGTGCGCCTTAGCAATTTATAAAGTGGTAATGCTTTTTCCCCCAATCTGGAGATGAAGCGGCTTAAGGCCACTATGCACCCTACTAGCTTTTGGACTTGTTTGAGAGCAGTTGGCGTAGCCAGCTGCGACAAGGCTCGGATTTTAGCTGGGTTTGCTTCGATTCCTCTATGGGAGACGATAAACCCTAATAGCTTTCTGTCCGGAACGCCGAAGACGCATTTTTCTGGATTAAGTCATATGTCATATGTTTGGAGGTTATCGAACGTGAGGCGGAGATCGTCCACCAGTGTTTCGACGCGTTTAGTCTTGATGACTACATTGTCCACATATGCCTCCACTGTCTTGCCAATTTGTTTCTCTAAGCATGTTTGAATCAAGCGTTGATACGTGGCACCAGCGTTTTTAAGCCCAAAGGACATAGTGTTGAAGCAGAAAGGCCCGAACAGAGTGATAAACGTCGTTGCAGCCTGGTCAGATTCCTTCATTTTTATCGGATGGTATCCGGAGTAAGCATCGAGGAAGCATAATGAGTCATGTCCTATTGTTGCGTCGATGATCTGATCAATGCGAGGCAATGGAAAAGGATCCTTAGGGCAGGCCTTGTTTAAGTCTTTGAAGTCAACACAAAGGCGGCAGGATTTATCCTTCTTCGGTACCATGACCAAATTGGCTAGCCAATCCGGATGTTTAATTTCTCTGATGAATCCGGCTTCCAATAACTTGGCCAGCTCCTCCCCCATAGCTTGTCTCTTGGGTTCGGAAAATCATCACAGTGATTGCTTGACCGGTTTGAACCCTTTGATGGTATTGAGGCTGTGTTCGTCCAGCCTACGTGGGATCTCGGGCATATCAGAAGGGTGCTAAGCGAATATATCCCAGTTTTCTCGTAGGAATGCACGCAAAGTGGCGTATACCATTGGGTCCAGCTATGCTCCAATGGATGTCGTCTTATTAGGGTCCGTCAGATGCACCTGAAATTTGATAATTTCATCTGCTGGCTTAAAGGAGGTAGATTTAGATCTTTTGTCGAGGATTACGTCATGTCCATCGTGGATCGTAAGGTGGTTAATTCTTTGGCCGCAAAGGCTTCGGATAGTGCCTCAAGGGCCAAGGATGTGGTTTTGTTTTCGGCACGAAGTGCTTTGTCCGGATCACTTGTATGTGTGATTATTCCATTGGGCCCTGGCATTTTAAGTTTCATGTACGCGTAATGGGGTATGGCCTGAAAGCATGAGAAAGCGTCTCGTCCTAGAAGGGTGTGGTATCAGCTGTTGAAGGGGACAATGTGGAAGAGCAGTTCTTCTGACCTGTAGTTCTCAGGTGTGCCGAATACTACGTCGAATATAATACTTCCCGAACACCGGGCTTCTCGGCTAGGGATGATTCCTTGAAAGGTTGTACTACTTTACTCAATGCGGGTTTTATCGACCTGCATTTTTTCGAGCGTGCCCTCATATATGAGGTTAAGTCCACTGCCGCCGTCCATGAGTACTTTAGTGAGGCGAAAACCGTCTACGATTGGATTAAGTACTAGAGCGGCTGGGGCTTGGACTGGTCGGACCCGTGGTTCGTCATCGGCATTGAAAGTAATTGTCGTGTCATTCCATGGGCTTACAATGGTTATTTGATGAATCTCACCGAGTTCGCGAAGCGCTCTCTTGCGCCGATTATTTCAAGAGAAGGTCTCAAAGACTGTGAGGACGTTGAAGTCGTCCTCCTCTGGAGTTGCGGTGGCGAGGATAGCTTCACCGCTTTTAGCTACCTGCCGGAGTACCCAGCACGCTCGAAGGTTGTGGGTTGGGATCATGCCAGGGGCCGCATGTATCAGGCAAGGTTTATCTAAGACTTCGTCCAGAACGGACCTGTATCCCGCGAAGGGTTTATTTTTCTTGCCGACAGGCGTGTGATCGGATACCCCGCTAGGGTATGTCCGTTTTGCTTTAGAGGCATATCGCCCGAAGATAGATTGTTCCAAATGGGTGTTTTGGGCCTTCCAGGTGCTTTCCATTGCGCAGTACTTTTGTAATAAGTGCGACAACAATGTGAAACTCTGTACGCGATGGCGGTTGAGGGCGTTCAAGACTCCCTCATCCGTGCAATTGCGGTGAAAGACCGGAACTGCGTCATCGTCGCGGTAGTCTTTAAGAAGTGATGGACCGTCTCCTGGGGTTGATGCCGTACGTACATTAAGTCACATATGTCTGGAGGGCCAGAGTTACTTGGAGAGTATTGATTGTGATGGGTGGGTGTGGCAAAATTTGAGTCCCGACCCAATACAGTATCCGGGGTTTGCAAGACCTCCAGCGTATAAAACTCAGGCCCGGCAGGATCTGAGCATTCCCCGGGCTCCGTGCATGTCCCTGAGCTCGAAAGATGCATAGTCCTGCCCGAAGGAAGGATGCTCGGCTCAAAGGGTTCGCAGATTCGAACATAGTTGGTCTCTGGTACAAGAGGAGAAGTATCTTCGGTGCGTTCCTCGATAGCCGCCACCACGTGAGTGATCGGGGCGGAATTGTCTTCCCCCCTAGTTGGTTTTAGGCCCGATCCGATGATTCGGACGCTGAAAACCCTTGGGCAATGATGCGATCTAGCAACTCATTTAAGGATGAGGTGTCTGCCGGATTCGCGTTTTCGGAGTGTTTGCAGCCGATGTAGGAGTGATGCTCGATGACCGCAGGGGACGCGGTCGGCTTAAGGGCCACGAGGGTGCATATGGCGAACCCGCCCAGCTAGAGACCTGGCCAGGAGCCAGGCTTTTTCCAGAGGTGATGTCGTCGTTGATGACGAGACGAGACACCAATCGCTTCTCATGAATACACAGTGGAGCTCTCAATGAAAGCACCATTGTCGGTGTCAAAACCGACAGTTCTCGGGTAGGGGGGCCCAAGCTACGCATCTGAGGATCGGTGGTAGCAGGGGGAGACAAGGACACGATGTTTACCCAGGTTCAGGCCCTCTCGACGGAGGTAATACCCTACTTCCTGCTAGATCAATCTTGATGTATATGGGGACACTACTGCAGGATGGTCCAAACGCGACGCTACGATCAGAGACCCTTTGACGAAACTGTGTGTGATGCCATAATCGCAAACGGTGGTGTAAAAAACCGTCAAAAAGGTGCAAAACATTTGCGATGACGGATGCATCAAACACGGTTCAGAATTTAGTTGCATGTGCAATATAGGGCATACGGTTCAGCTCAATTAACTGTTTGGGATGAGGAGGAACAAAAGAAACGGGCAGCCAGATGAAGGCGTGTGCGATATACTGCATACGGTTTACTGGGATGAACTGTGTGTGATTAGGCAACACAATGGGAAATGTTCAACTAAACAAGATGTGTGTGATACGCGGCAAACAGGTCCGTAATCAGAAATGTGTGTGAAGACCAATAATAACACAGACGATTGCTGCTAATAAGCTGTGTGAATTGCTCTGTCTACAGTAGAATAATATGTATATATATATATATATATATAACTAAAATAAACATCCAATTACATAAGTGACTATACAGATCATTCGCACACACCTCAATAAACAATTGCATGCATTCTAATGTAGGAGAAACGATCGTCTAGTCATCTACTTCTTGTGACGCTCCCACCACTGCTATGTGGCTCGATCCCTCGTCCGGGTGAGGAAGAAGACAGTTCCTCATGTCAACGATCCACCTGTACATCTCGTAGCTTGTGTACGTGTCCATGGCCGCATACTTGACATGTTGTTCATTCAGTCTCTCATGCCACACACTATGACAGGCGTTCTTGTCCTTATTGCTCTCTTCCTTTATCTTCGCGTAGTAGGGGTCGATGATGGCCGAGCTGAGGTTTGTTGGGTAACGTAGTAATTTCAAAAAAAATCCTACGCACACGCAAAATCATGGGGATGCATAGCAACGAGAGCGGAGAGTGTCGTCTACGTACCCTCGTAGACCGTAAGCGGAAGCGTTATGACAACGCGAGTTATGTAGTCGTACGTCTTCACGATCGACCGATCCTCAGTACCGAACGTACGACACCTCCGCGTTCAGCACACGTTCAGCTCGGTGACGTCCTGCGAACTCACGATCCAGTGGAGCTTCGGGGAAGACTTCGTCAGCACGATGGCGTGGTGACGGTGTTGATGAAGTTACCGACACAGGGCTTTGCCTAAGCACCGCTATGATATGATCGAGGTGGATTATGGTGGAGGGGGGCACCGCACACGGCTAAGAGAGATCAATGATCAACCTGTGTGTCTATGTGGTGCCCCCTGCCCCCGTATATAAAGGAGCAAGGGGGAGGCCGGCTGGCCCTAGCAGGGCGCGCCAGGAGGAGTCCTACTCCCACCGGGAGTAGGATCCCCCCCCCCTTTCCCTAGTTGGAGTAGGAGAGAAGGAAAGGGGGAGAGGGAGGAAGGAAAGGGGGGTGTCGGTGTCAAAACCGGCGGATCTCGGGTAGGGAGTCCCGATCTCTGCGTCTTAGGCTGATGGTAACAGGAGACAGGGGACATGATGTTAACCCAGGTTCGGGCCCTCTCTATGGAGGTAATACCCTATTTCTTGCTTGATTGATCTTGATGATATGAGTATTACAAGAGTTGATCTACCACGAGATTGTAGAGGCTAAACCCTAGAAGCTAGCCTATGGTATGATTGTTGTATATATCTCTATCGACTAGCCTGGCCTCGGTTTATATAATGCACCAGAGGCCTAGGATCACAAGAGTCCTAGGCAAATACGCCGGTGGGGAGGAGTCCTTGTCTTGATCGCCAAGCCTTGTGGAATCTTCCTTGTATGCGGCAACTGTCCGGACTGGCCCATGAGTATATGGCCATGGGGGTCCTCGGCCCAATCTAATAGATTGGGAGATGACGTGGTGAGTACCCCCTAGTCCAGGACACCGTCAGTAGCCCCCTGAACCGGTCTTCAAGTTGGGGACGCTCCTCGATTCTTCCGAACTGTTCTTCATCTTCGGTCATCGGTCTTGAAAACTGGTTCAACAAATCTTCTCATCTTCGATCTTGAGGATCGCCGAAGTGCATCCGAAGAGTTTACACGTCGGGCATCCGAGGAGCCCCTTTAAGTTTCCGGCCTTCATCAATGCCTTGTTATTTTTATGCTACACCTTGGGTTTGAAGTTGTTCCCAGAGGCAGTGTCCTCTTGCGTCCGAGCTCTAACGCCGGACTGCATTCGAGGTATCTTTGGCAGCAGAGCACCAATGTCGGACTGCTTCCGAGCTCCAACGCCGAAATATATTCGAGCTCCAACGTCGGACTGTGTCCAAGCTCCAACGCCGGACTGTGTCCAAGCTCCAACGTCAGACTGTATCCGAGCTCCAACGCCGAATTATATTCGAGGTGTCATAGATCACCTTGATTTAAAAAGTTGAAAGAGTTTGGCTAAGCTTAATACTGGAAATGCCCTCTATGGAGCTAGCCACTGGCGCCCGAGCTTTATGCCAGACTGCTTCCGAGGTGGTGCACCACCTTGGCCATGGGAGTGATTTTTATGAATTTAATTCTGAATTGTGCAATGTAATGTCTGACAAGATGTATAGCCAGTATCCCTCAAGGTGCGTGTTGGCCTAATATTCGAGATGCACCTGAAGGAAAACATGAAACCGCTGATCCTAGTAGCCCCTGAGACTCAGGTCAATGCGCGAAATCGGCCTGAGGATCAACTCCTAGCTCGGCAGCATACGTAGGAACAGAAACGCGGTGTAATATATTAGGGAAAATAGTGATCGGCGAACAGGCCCCCGAGAGAGGGTCGTGAGAAGTCGCCGCAATATACTAGCTTGATGCCGGATAGGTCCATATGGTACCTATTATTGTCCGAAGACGCGTATGCGCACAGTTAGTCAAGCCGAACACTGAGCACTTTGAATTCTCTGCATTGAATAAGCAATGCAGTAGCCCCCGAGACACTGGTCGGGTGGCAACACCAAATCAGGGGATCGATGTGCCCCTTTAATGTTTGTAAATAATGAGCACAAAGCCCAGTAGCCCCCGAGCCTTAATGTGGGCACGGGTGGCCGAATTAAGGATCGATATCCAGAGTAAAATCACAGATTATGTGTAATGATTCTATGTATCCAAGTACTTTACATCATTATTTTGACTCCATTGTGACCATTTATCAGTTGAAAGTGGCCCATCGTCGGCTTCTACCCCTTGGTAGATACTACGCAGGGTGTTTCCGTACTAACAAAACAACCCTTAGCGGACGTCTCGGTGCCCGAAGGCGGTTGTGTTAGCAGAAACGAGGCAATCAGATATGCGGCTTTAAAACTTTCGCTTAGTCATAGGAGCTTTATCTTTGGGAAGCTAGCTATGAGCCCCTGGTTAGTGTTCGGTGACAGCCGAGGTCAAGCCGTAAACACTTCGGCCAATGTTATGAACGGCCCGTCATTTAACATAGTCATCAGATCGCTGACCAGTTTACGCCTATTGTGATAGTTAGTTTCCAGCTTTCTCGACTGAGGTGCTTGACCATGCGAGCTGGAAGCACAATCACAGTGGTTCTCCCTTGGCACACCTAGCCGAACAAAGCGGAACGTAGGAGGCAAGCACAGGAGCCGGGCAACCCAACTATCAATCAAGACACAATTGAAACCGATGCATATATAGCAATATCCGAGAATGTTTTGCCAAATCCCTAAAGGTGTCCGCGTTGTAATCGTGAGACTAATGCTGGAAATGCACAAATAGTTTAAAAGTGCCATAGGCTCGAAAAGCCAAAAAACTTATTCAAAAGTTTAATGTCCGAACTAGATCAAGTGTTCGGTTCCAAATCGAAAATTGGTCTTAGAAAAAAAGGTGTCTCTGTCGTGCTTTAACATGACACATCCTATCTCAAGACTCCAAGCGGGTCAGCCTATGGCCTCAACCTCCTTATCCCGAAGGCGAAGTGCTTCTCCGAGGCTAGTTTAGCAAACTGCGCTCAAGCGGATTTAGAGAGAAGCAAGGCTATCCGGTTATTGACCACACACTTGCATCGAGAAAGGAGTGATAGAAAAAGACTTTGCAACGACCAAGAAGAAAAATAGCTCATACTAATTTAAGAGCCCCCACGTGACTTGGGAAAAAGAATGATTGTATGTACCGAAGTACTTATATCATATATATGTTCACCCGGACTTTAAACGCGTCTTAACCGACCGTCGGCTTCTCCCTTTTCGGTCAAGGACCAAAAAGTGTTATGTACTCCACCTGTCGAGAATATCGACGGTGTTTTCAATAACCAGGCAATCAGGCCATAAGGCTGTAACAGACAAAGCGTGCTCAGGGAACTTATGCTATATTACTAACGAAGAGTAAGAAGCATTTTCGAAGAAAATAGTACCCCCACCGATACCTTTCTTCGGTGCTCATTGTTACTATGAGACTTGTGCAATAGATTTTTTGTACTCATGAGTTCCATTGTGTGCCGACCATTATTGAAAACAGCAAGAGCGCTAGCTTTCGGCTTCACCCAGTCTGAGGTCTGGCTCGGGTGACCCGATCGTGACAATCGCAGAGGTGCTCCCTTTACTCTCTAGCCGAACAATCGGGAACGTAGGGGTAAACACAGGAGCAAGGGAACCCAGCTTGCAAATCACTTAGGTCAATATGGTGCATATTGTGGCATAATACACGAACAAGGAACGAAGCCGTACAAGTATAATCATATGCAAGAGGAAAAGCTCCAGCAAGGGAGCCCCCAAGTAATCGGGGTATTTGAATTTGTCCGTCATAAACAAAGTTTGGACAAGGGAATTTTTTACAAGCAACTTTTTTCCAAAAAAGTAGAATGCTTGGTCGAGCTGAACACAAGTTAAAAATTTAAAACTTTGAGCACGAAGGCAACTTAGCTGGTTAATGTGTTCGTTATTGATGACGTGGTCCGAACTTGATGCGGGACAAGGTTCCATCCCCCAAGCCGGTCCCGAGGTGACGCCAAAGGATATAGTCTGGCTGGATCATTTTCCTGTGCACAAAAAATAGTGCAAACCGGAGATAATAGTATTAATGATAAATTAAAAAATAAAAATTCATGCATAATAGATAATTTATGCAAAGTGAGTAATAAGAGAAGTATGGCCTGGCGCCGAAGTCAATGTCGATGCAGGGTGACGGCGTGACGCGATGAAGGCGTGGCAAAGTCTGAATTCTCAGGTCGGTCCAAGTTCCAGATGCGGCGTTCGCCGGACTATGTACGGAAACTGACCGAACCACCATGCGACCGTTGTTAATGCGGCCATCATTTGATAAACCTGTGTACATATGATGGACAAGCCGGAGTAATAATTCCTTGGGAAAAAATGAGCCCAAACAAGCAAAAAATACTAGGATTAATAGCACCTGGTTTATTTGTTGTAGCAATCCGAAGGAAGGTGATTACCAAAATTGGGACTCGATACGCACACCCATTGCCTGATGGGCGATAAAGCAACGGCATGGCAATGCTGGTAAAGGTTGGCTCGCCGAGCCAAAGCCTCTGGTCCAGCTAACGTGACGAAGCCGGTTGGCTAGTGACGCCGAAGTCTCCGGGGTAGGTTGATGAAGAGATGGCGAATCCCCCGGTCCAGTCGAGATGTCAAAGTGGGTCGGCATGATGGACACAGGCTTGAAGAAGCAACAGTGCGGCCCCGCCGATGCAGGTCGTGACATGGTCAATGCCGGACATAGTTCGACCGGGAGTCTCCTGACAAGGAGAGACATTTCAATAAACATAGCACATCGCCCAAGGGCGAGTGCTGAAAGATATCCGCGGAGGTGAACTCCATAATCTGTGCCCAATCAGGTTTGATAGGCACGGATGCGCGTGGTTCGGAGCCTATAGCCAGAGACAAGTCCGAGGTTCCGATGGCACAGATTTTGTTGGAGGCGAAGTCTGTGTTACGCTCTATAGACGATGAGTGTGCGGCCTCCGTGGTGGGGTCTATCCCCCCATCCTCGGATGGCACGATCTGCTCAGGATCTAAGGCCAGGGCAGCTGCACGTGTGTTCTCCCGAACACCGTAAGACGGCAGATCAAAGTCATGCTTATTGGGACTTTGCAGCGCACCTGTTATGGGCTCGAATCCGTTGAAGATCAAGTCTCCGCGGATGTCGGCCGTGTATTTCAAGTTTCCGAACCTGGCCTGGTGGCCAGGGACGTAGCTGTTGATCTGCTCCCGATGGCCAAGCTAATTGGCCCACGGTGCGAAGCCGCCGAATACGCAGATCTGTCCGAGGGGAAAACCTCACCCCAGATCGCATCGTTGTGGATGATTGAAGTATCCATCAAACCTTATCGTGAAGACACAACAGAACTCTCAATGAAAGGACCAATGTCGGTGTCAAAACCGGCGGATCTCGGGTAGGGGGTCCCGATCTGTGCGTCTTAGGCTGATGGTAACAGGAGACAGGGGACACGATGTTTACCCAGGTTCGGGCCCTCTCTATGGAGGTAATACCCTACTTCCTGCTTGATTGATCTTGATGATATGAGTATTACAAAAGTTGATCTACCACAAGATCATAGAGGCTAAACCCTAGAAGCTAGCCTATGGTATGATTGTTGTATATATCTCTATCGACTAGACTGGCCTCGGTTTATATAATGCACCAGAGGCCTAGGATGACAAGAGTCCTAGCCGAATACGCCGATGGGGAGGAGTCCTTGTCTTGATCGCCAAGCCTTGTGGAATCTTCCTTGTATGCGGCAACTGTCCGGACTGGCCCAAGAGTATATGGCCATGGGGGTCAGGTGGCGTGGTGAGTACCCCCTAGTCCAGGACACCGTCAGGGGGCGCCGCCCTCCCTCCTAGTCCAATTTGGACCAAAGGGGGAGGGGCACGCGGCCTTCCCTGGCCTCCTCTCTCTCTCTCTCTCTCCACTATGGCCCATTAAGGCCCATACAATTACCGGGGGGTTCCAGTAACCTCCCGGTACTCCGGTAAAATCCTGATTTCACCCGGAACCATTCCGATGTCCAAATATAGGCTTCCAATATATCAATCTTTACCTCTCGACCATTTCGAGACTCCTTGTCATGTCCGTGATCATATCCGGGACTCCGAACTACCTTCGGTACATAAAAACTTATAATACCGATCGTCACAGAACTTTAAGCGTGCGGACCCTATGGGTTCGAGAACTATGTAGACATGACCGAGACACGTCTCCGGTCAATAACCAATAGCGAAACCTGGATGCTCATATTGGTTCCTACATATTCTACGAAGATCTTTATCGGCCAAACCACATAACAACATACATTGTTCCCTTTGTCATCGGTATGTTACTTGCTCGAGATTTGATCGTCGGTATCTCAATACCTAGCTCAATCTCGTTATCGGCAAGTCTCTTTACTCGCTCCGTAGTGCATCATACCGTAACTAACTCATTAGTCACATTGCTTGCAAGGGTTATAGTGATGTGCATTACCGAGAGGGCCCAGAGATACCTCTCCGACAATCGGAGTGACAAATCCTATTCTCGATCTATGCCGACTCAACGAACACCATCGGAGACACCTGTAGAGCACCTTTATAATCACCCAGTTACGTTGTGACGTTTGGTAGCACACAAAGTGTCGTGGAATTGTCACGGTAGATGTCCTTAGTGTCAGGACTTAGTCGTGATGCCAACGCATCTATGTGGTAGCTTGAGAGAGGTTGGTCGGGACGAGAGATGCAACACGCAAGACAAGGATTTAGACAGCTTCGGGCCCCGGGAAACATCATCCGGTAATAACCCTACATGATGTTTGTGGCTAGGTCTCATTATGATCATGAGAGAGTCGCTGGTAAGCCGGCTCTTTGTGTTTAGCCCTAGATATTGTTCTTGTTGCATGTCCCTCTTTGGGGAGCCCTGCCCCTCCTTATATAAGTTAGAGGGGCGGGTTACATGTGGAGTCCAAATAGGATTAGGACTAGCCTATCTTGTACAACAAGCCGGATACAAGTCCGGGTCTTCATTCCTTGTAAAGGAGATATTCCTCACGCCTTTCCTCTTAAGCCGGCGTATCATAACGTAAGCCGGCCTTCTGGGCCTTGAGCCTCCTGGGCCCCCGGGTCTTGTCGCTCCTCTGATCCGCTTGCCAGGTCACCCATAAGTCGCCAGATCGGGCGGGTCATTAGTGAGTCGCCAAGTCCGGCCGGGTTACACCGCGGGGTATATCCCCGACATTAGCCCCCAAGTTTAGCTTGGATTTATCCATGGTAAACTTATGCTGCAAAATAAACACAAGAACAAATTTGACAGGTTGTGCTCCGGGTTAAGAATTCTTGTAAACCGGCACTTGAACATCCTTAATTCATTGTCATTTCCTTCTTCTAGAAAATCCGGGTCAATAAACCATCTTCATACTCAAATTACTGACGTTGGTGTCTCATAGAGAAATATTGTGAAGAATAATCCACTTGAGTCAGCTTCCAAAGCACCGGCTTAAGAAATATTGGCCTTGAAATACTTATATGATATTCAGCCGGTTTGAAAATATAGAACTTGCCGATCTCTGATTTCCAAAATCACCGGGTTATAAAAACTGATAATTCCTGGTCATGATTGTTTCCAACACCGGTTCATGATTGTTGCCAATGCCGGTTCATGATTACTGATGACGCCGGGTTATGATTGTTGCAGACACCGGGTCATAATGATTGGTGATACCGGGTCAATCTGGTTTGCTCAAAACAGAAAATTGGAAGATATTTCTCCCTTATATCCATATTACCTGTAGCCCCCAAGTCTTGAATAGAACAAAGTGATGATTTGAGACTTGTTTCCATATAATTACCGCCACTTCGAAGAAATCCATGTTCATCTCAGTCACTAGTAAAAACCGAATACTCCATATATGTAGCCCCCAAGTGCCGGGTTGTCATGCTTGCAGCAACCTGGGACTTGTAATTGCTTTATGCTCATGAAAACTTCAACCAGTGTAGCCCCCAAGGGTCGGGTCATTATGCAAATAATGAGCAGGGACTTTGTAGATATAAACATGTAAATTTGAACAGCAATGTGTAGCCCCCATGGGCCGGCTTAGTAAGATAATACTGAGCTGGGACTTTGTATATAATTGATAATAACATCATATAATATAGTCTCCACCATGGGGCTTGAACCCACGTCCACAAGGTTAAGAGCTTGGTACTCCACCAACTAAATAGTGGACCATTCAATATAATGGATTAATGCTTGTGTACCTTGAATTTTTGACAGGAGCAATTGGTAGCCCCCAAGGGCCGGATCATTACAATGGAATGAGTCGGGTCTTCAATAAGTTGATCAAAAAATGACTTTACATTAGCCCCCAAGTGCCATGGTGCATGCCGGCAAAGGACATGGGACTTGCATATTTGATATAATCCCAATCTGAATAATATAGCCCCCAGGTGCCGGGTCGTAAGCCTGCAGCGGCTCGGGACTATTCCTTCCATTGTAGAATAAATCATATCCATTTGATAAAAATATTAGCTATTGCGCTAAAGCGACTTTGAAAACCTCAATCATGGCACTGGTTTATTGATAATCACAATAGAAATCCAGCCATGTTGGCTATTCGAGATTTGAATAATATAATCTGGTATGAAAACCTCAATCAATAATGTCATCATGAAAATCCAGCCAGCTTGGCTATTAAAGGTTTGAATACCTCATCGGTTGACAAGTAAATCCGGAGTTTAAAGACTTGGCGGCTCTTGGCCGATGGCGAGTTAATACACCTCCATTATAAGCCGGAATTTTTATAACCCTGCGGCTTATAGCCTTTGAGAAAAATCCAGAACGGATCATCATTTTGAAGCATGAACTTTGGTAATGAGCTTGAACTTAATCATTTATATGTCATATTTCTGCAAATCCTGCAAAGAGTTTAAACAACATATGCCCTGGCGACTTAACGTCAAAAACCAGGGCGGGTAACCACCCAAATGTAGTCTTATCCTACACACAGGTAAATCACAAGATCCCTATGATCCTTTGAATGATACCGCCGACTTATGTGACCCGGACAGTGAAGTTGATAACTCAACTCTGTAAGAGCCGGCACATATGATATTTGTGACAACTCAAATACTTGCGATTGTATAAAAACAGATAAAATTTTTGAGGCTTCTGATTCGAATACGATCAAGAAACCGTTCCAAAGGGGTTAAGCTAAGATTCAATACGATCATATAGCCCCCAAGTGGCTATGCGTTGCCGATCAAAGTGGGTATCGACAACTATGTTCTCTTTGGTTCGAATACGACCTATGTTTGAACAGAAACCCCAAATGACCAATCGTGATATTGAATTTGTACTGCCGGTTTACATGACCTGTATAATAAGGGTGATAATCCAATCCTTAGAAGCCAATGCTTCCATATAAATGATGGTTGTCATAAGCTGGCGACTTATAGTCAAAAGTCAAGCTCGGTTAATCATAAAACACTTATATACATTTGAGATATAATCCCCAAAAGGTCTCAAGTTAAGTAATTGTGGCTGCAATAAACTTTACCCGAGATAGAATAAAACTTTTTGAGGCTTCCGATTCGGATACGATCAGTAAACCGTTCCAAAGGGGTTAAGCTAAGATTCAATACGATCATATAGCCCCCAGTGGCGTTGGCGATGCCGATCAAGTGTGTATCGACAGCTATGTTCTCTTTGGTTCGAATACGACCTATGTTTGAACAGGAAGCCCCCAAGTGACCATAAGAGTTGTTTAATGACGCCGGTTCGAATACGACCCATGTTAGACCCAAAGGGGTTAAGCTATGATTCAGATATGATCAAGAAGTCCCCTAGTGGGTTTGGCAGTATGCCGATCAAAAGGGTATCGACAGCTATGTTCTCTTTGGTTCGAATACGACCTATGTTTGAACAGGAAGCCCCCAAGTGATCATATAAGTTTTGGCATTGCGCCAATCAAGAGGGTACTGATAGCTATGCTCGATGAGCAGGAAGCCCCCAAGTGATCATCATAAGATAAGCCGTAAGGCGTGATACCCAAGTTTGAATCATGCATCATGGCAGCAAGTTCTTTTGGCAACCTTTAATTTTTCTGAGAACTCGAACTTGCGAGAGATTAATGCTTTTTGAACTGGAACTTTAAACCGGATTTGAAAGCTTTTAAAAATTTGTGAGGGACAAATTTACCTTGAGCCGGATTTTGTACCGGATTTGAGAGCTCCAAAAATTTGTGAGGGACAAATTTACCCTAGGCCGGTTTCTGAACCGGATTTAAGAGCTTCAGTGCTTTGTGGGAGAAAGATGTCTCTTGAACCGGATTTTAAACCAGAGTCCTTATTTTGAGCCAGAAATCTTCTGACGGCTTTTAAATTTTTATCGATCTAGCAGTAATCTCCAGGGCCCGGGTTATTTTTCCCTTCAATGATCTGGAGTTCTTGTTGAAACCGGCTAATTTTGCCGAGTCATATCATTGTAGCCCCCCGAGTCTCAAGACAACTTGAGGAGTTGGCTTGAGATTCTCCATAATTAACCGTGATATAGACCGGTTTGAATCCTGCATGGGACAATCTTGCAAACCAAAGTAATTTATCTTTTGAAGAAAATAATATGTAATATAAAATATATTGGATGGATTTCAACTGATATGTTAGGTTAGTGATTATCCACAGAAGGTTGAGGTGATTGCGGCGGGTTATAAATGATCCCATATGAACCGTGTCAGCAACTCGGCCAATGGTTCCTTCCAACTGGCTGTTTGAAGTTAACCAAACCATAGTGCCGGCGACTTGTGCACCTATCCATTGAGCCATCCAGTGCAGACGGCGGTTGATAATATATGATAATTTGCCTCCAATTTATTTGAAGAGAAACCGGGCTTCCCAAGTAGTGACTTGCTCATACTCAATAAACAGCTCATCCAGAAAAATGCGGCCCGGTGTGTTCATGTAGACCAAGCCGCGAGAGACGGACCGTAAAAACGACCGCAACATCAAAGGCGGCTCAGACAGATGAATCAACCGTGGTGCTGTAAACCGGTGCGGGCGGGTAAATTGTCCTCCTTGTTATAAGTCGGCGTGGTCGTAAGAGATGGCCACGCCATTGCAAGCCGGCGCGGTCGCGAGAGACGGCCACGGTGTTGTAAGCCGGCGTGGTCGCGAGAGACAGCCTCGGCGTTGTAAGCCGGTGCAGGAGTCCGTAGAGTAATGACGACCATCTGTGCCAAAAGATGTTGGCGTGCCTCCACCTCCGCGGTATAATATGACTTTTTGTCTTAAATAATTGCCCTGCATAAACAATATTGCAGACCAAGGCAAAGATAAACTTGTTCTTTTGACAAAAACAACATGTGATAATAAAACAAACTTGGATGGATATCACCTGATTTGTTTAGGCCGAAAATAATCCGCCGTGAAGTTGATGATCCCTAGGTGAAACTAAAATCCCTCACGGGTGAATCGGCCGCGGGAACAAACAGATAAACCGGTCATGGCGTTCGTAAACCGGTGCGGACGAGCAAGTTGTCCTCCACGTTGTAAGCCGGTGAGGACACGTGAACCGGTCGTGAGGGCGGACGGGCGAGTCGTCCGTGGCGTTGTAAGGTGGTGCTGACGGGTGAGCCTGTCGGCGCGTTGATGTAAACCGGACCGCAGGGGCGATGGCTGTATATAACAACACTATAGGCAGAGTGTTTGTTTTCAAAAAATTAATAAATATTGATAAAAGTAAACTGGATGGATATCACCTGGTATTTTTTGCCGGATGTTGGCGTTGGATAATGCATAGTGCTGCTTTTGTTTTTTGACAAAAGAATTAATTGGTTCTGTGTCTTCTAGTGCCTGAGCTCTCCACATAACCCGGCCGCACTTTTTGAGCCGGAATTTTGGAACCAGAACTTCTTGATAATCCGCCGAACCTTTGATAATCCGGAACTTTCGAACCGGAACCCTTGATAATCCGGCCGAACTTTTGATAATCTGGAACTTTTGAACCGGAACCTCTTGATAATCCGGAACTTTTCTGTAGCCTAAGTCGGAACTCTTTGATGACTCGGACGGAACCTTTCGGCGATTCGCTTGGAACCCTTCGGCGATTCGGACCGAACTTTTCGTCGAGGCAAACGGAACTCATTGGTGATTCAGACGGAACCTTTCGTCGAGGCGGTCGGAACCTTTCGCCGATTCAGACGAAACCTTTCGTCGAGGCGGTCGGAACATA
This sequence comes from Aegilops bicornis, assembly GCA_021605145.1. Classification (NCBI taxonomy): domain Eukaryota; kingdom Viridiplantae; phylum Streptophyta; class Magnoliopsida; order Poales; family Poaceae; genus Aegilops; species Aegilops bicornis. The sequence continues at coordinate 631,478,166 of CM038675.1, read as the reverse complement.
TCGCCGATTCAGACGGAACCTTTCGTTGAGGCGGTCGGAACCTTTTCGGCGATTTAGACGGAACCTTTCGTCAAGTCGGTCAGAACTTTTTCGGCGATTTAGACGGAACCTTTCATCAAGGTGGTCGGAACTTTTTCGATGAGCCAGCTGGAACTCTCCGACAAGTCGACCGGAACTTCTTCAATAAGTTGGGCGGAGCTTCTCAATCCCTGGTATAGCGCCCTTCAAGAACTCAACGCCACCGTGCGCGAGCCCCACGGTGGGCGCCAACTGTAGTGGAATTGTCACGGCAGATGTCCTTAGTGTCAGGACTTAGTCGCGAGGCCAACGCATCTATATGGTAGCTTGAGAGCGGTTCATCGGGACGAGAAACGCAACACGCAAGACAAGGATTTAGACAGCTTCGGGCCCCGGGAAACATCATCCGGTAATAACCCTACATGCTGTTTGTGGCTAGGTCTCATTATGATCATGAGAGAGTCGCCGGTAAGCCGGCTCTTTGTGTCTAGCCCTAGAGATTGTTCTTGTTGCCTGTCCCTCTTTGGGGAGCCCTGCCCCTCCTTATATAAGTTAGAGGGGCGGGTTACATGTGGAGTCCAAATAGGATTAGGACTAGCCTATCTTGTACTACAAGCCGGATACAAGTCCGGGTCTTGATTCCTTGTAAAGGAGATATTCCTCACGCCTTTCCTCTTAAGCCGGCCTATCATAACGTAAGCCGGCCTTCTAGGCCTTGAGCCTCCTGGGCCCCCGGGTCTTGTCGCTCCTCTGATCCGCTTGCCAGGTCACCCATAAGTCGCCAGGATCGAGCGGGTCATTAGTGAGTCGCCAAGTCCGGCCGGGTTATACTTCCGGCCGGGTTACACCGCGGGGTATATCCCCGACACAAAGTGTTCCTCCGGTATTCGGGAATTGCATAATCTCATAGTCATAGGAACATGTATAAGTCATGGAGAAAGCAATAGTATTAAACTAAAAGATCAAGTGCTAAGCTAACGAAATGGTCAAGTCAATCACATCATTCTCCTAATGATGTGATCCCATTAATCAAATGACAACTCATGTCTATGGCTAGGAAACTCAACCATCTTTGATCAACGAGCTAGTCAAGTAGAGGCATACTAGTGACACTATGTTTGTCTATGTATTCACACATGTATTATGTTTCCGGTTAATACAATTCTAGCATGAATAATAAACATTTATCATGATATGTGGAAATAAATAATAACTTTATTATTGCCTCTAGGCATATTTCCTTCAGTCTCCCACTTGCACTAGAGTCAATAATCTAGATTACATAGTAATGATTCTAACACCCATGGAGTCCTGGTGCTGATCATGTTTTGCTCGTGGAAGAGGGTTAGTCAACGGGTCTGCAACATTCAGATCCGTATGTATTTTGCAAATCTCTATGTCTCCCACCTGGACTTGATCCCGGATGGAATTGAAGTGTCTCTTGATGTGCTTGGTTCTCTTGTGAAATGTGGATTCCTTTGCTAAGGCAATTGCACCAGTATTGTCACAAAAGATTTTCATTGGACCCGATGCACTAGGTATGACACTTAGATCGGATATGAACTCCTTCATCCAGACTCCTTCATTTCCTGCTTCCTAAGCAGCTATGTACTCCGCTTCACACATAGATCCTTCCACGACGCTTTGTTTAGAACTGCACCAACTAACAGCTCGACCGTTTAATATAAACACGTATCCGGTTTGTGATTTAGAATCGTCCGGATCAGTGTCAAAGCTTGCATCGACGTAACCCTTTACGACGAGCTATTTGTCACCTCCATAAACGAGAAACATATCCTTAGTCCTTTTCAGGTATTTCAGGATGTTCTTGGCCGCTGTCCAGTGATCCACTCCTGGATTACTTGGGTACCTCCCTGCTAAACTAATAGCAAGGCACACATCAGGTCTGGTACACAGCATTGCGTACATGATAGAGCCTATGGCTGAAGCATAGGGAACATTTTTCATTTTTCTCTATCTTGTGCACTGGTCGGGCATTGAGTTTGACTCAACTTCACACCTTGTAACACAGGCAAGAACCCTTTATTTGCTTGATCCATTCTGAACTTCTTCAAAACTTTATCAAGGTATGTGCTTTGTGAAAGTCCAGTTAAGTGTCTTGATCTATCTCTATAGATCTTGATGCCCAATATATAAGCAGCTTCACCGAGGTCTTTCATTGAAAAACTCTTATTCAAGTATCCTTTTATGCTACCCAGAAATTCTATATCATTTCCAATCAACAATATGTTATGCACATTTAATATTAGAAATGCTACAGAGCTCCCACTCACTTTCTTGTAAATACAGGCTTCTCCAAAAGTCTATATAAAACCATATGCTTTGATCACACTATCAAAACGTTTATTCCAACTCTGAGAGGCTTGCACCAGTCCATAAATGGATCGCTGGAGCTTGCACACTTTGTTAGCACCCTTTGGATCGACAAAACCTTCAGGTTGCATCATATACAACTCTTCTTCCAGAAATCCATTCGGAAATGCAGTTTTGACATCCATTTGCTAAATTTCATAATCATAAAATGCGGCAATTGCTAACATGATTCGGACAGACTTAAGCATCGCTACGGGTGAGAAAGTCGAGCATTGTAGATAGTAACATTACCATCAGCGTCAGTGTTATTCTTGAAGATCCATTTATTCTCTATGGCTTTCCGATCACCGGGCAAGTCAACCAAAGTCCACACTTTGTTCTCATACATGGATCCATCTCAGATTTCATGCCCTCAAGCCATTTTGTGGAATCTGGGCTCACCATCGCTTCTTCATAGTTCGTAGGTTCGCCATGGTCAAGTAACATGACCTCCAGAACAGGATTACCGTACCACTCTGGTGTGGATCTTACTCTGGTTGACCTACGAGGTTTGGTAGTAACTTGATCTGAAGATTCATGGTCAATATCATTAGCTTCCTCACTAATTGGTGTAGGTGTCACAGGAACCGGTTTCTGTGATGAACTACTTTCCAATAAGGGAGCAGGTACAGTTACCTCATCAAGTTCTACTTTCCTCCCACTCACTTCTTTTGAGAGAAAATCCTTCTCTAGAAAGGATCCATTCTTAGCAACAAATGTCTTGCCTTCGGATCTTTGATAGAAGGTGTACCCAACAGTTTCCTCTGGGTATCCTATGAAGACACATTTCTCTGAATTGGGTTCGAGCTTATCAGGTTGAAGCTTTTTCACATAAGCATCGCAGCCCCAAACTTTAAGAAATGACAGCTTTGGTTTCTTGCCAAACCATAATTCTTACGGTGTCGTCTCAACGGATTTAGACGGTGCCCTATTTAACGTGAATGTAGCTGTCTCTAATGCATAACCCCAAAATGATAGTGGCAAATCGGTAAGAGACATCATAGATTGCACTATATCCAATAAAGTACGGTTATGACGTTCGGACACACCATTATGCTGTGGTGTTCCAGGTGGCGTGAGTTGCGAAACTATTCCGCATTGTTTCAAATGTACACCAAACTCGTAACTCAAATATTCTCCTCCACGATCAGATCGTAGAAACTTTATTTTCTTGTTACGATGATTTTCCACTTCACTCTGAAATCCTTTGAACTTTTTAAATGTTTCAGACTTATGTTTTGTTAAGTAGATATACCCATATCTGCTCAAATCATCTGTGAAGGTGAGAAAATAATGATACCCGCCGCGAGCCTCAATATTCATTGGACCACATACATAGGTATGTATGATTTCCAACAAATCTATTGCTCGCTCCATTGTTCCGGAGAACGGCGTTTTAGTCATCTTGCCCATGAGGCATGGTTCACAAGTACCAAGTGATTCATAATCAAGTGATTCCAGAAGTCCATCAGTATGGAGTTTCTTCATGCGCTTTACACCAATATGACCCAAACGGCAGTGCCACAAATAAGTTGCACTATCATTATCAACTCTGCATCTTTTGGCTTCAACATTATGAATATGTGTATTACTACTATTGAGATTCAACACAAATAGACCACTCTTCAAGGGTGCATGACCATAAAATATATTACTCATACAAATAGAACAACCATTATTCTCAATTTTAAATGAATAATCGTCTCGCATCAAACAAGATCCAGATATAATGTTCATGCTTAACGCTGGCACCAAATAACAATTATTTAGGTCTAAAATTAATCCCGAAGGTAGATGTAGAGGTAGCGTGCCGACAGTGATCACATCGACTTTGGAACCATTTCCCACGCGCATCGTCACCTCGTCCTTAGCCAATCTTCGCTCAATCCGTAGTCCATGTTTCGAGTTGCAAATATTAGCAATGTAACCCGATTATCAAATACCCGTGCTCTGCGAGCATTAGTAAGGTACACATCAATAACATGTATATCACATATACCTTTGTTCACCTTGCCATCCTTCTTATCCGCCAAATACTTGGGGCAGTTCCGCTTCCAGTGACCAGTCCCTTTGCAGTAGAAGCACTCAGTCTCAGGCTTAGGTCCAGACTTGGGCTTCTCCACTTGAGCAGTAACTTGCTTGTCGTTCTTCTTGAAGTTCCCCTTCTTCCCTTTACCCTTTTTCTTGAAACTGGTGGTCTTGTTGACCATCAACACTTGATGCTCCTTCTTGATTTCTACCTCCGCAGCTTTTAACATCGCGAAGAGCTCAGGAATTGTCTTATCCATCCCTTGCATATTATAGTTCATCACGAAGCTCTTGTAGCTTGGTGGCCGTGATTGAAGAATTTTGTCAATGACACTATCATCCCGAAGATTAACTCCCAGTTGAATCAAGTGATTGCAGTACCCAGACATTCTGAGTATATGTTCACTGACAGAACTATTCTCCTCCATCTTGCAGCTATAAAACTTATTGAAGACTTCATGTCTCTCAATTCGGGCATTTGCTTTAAATATTAACTTCAACTCCTGGAACATCTCAAATGCTCCATGACGTTCAAAACATCGTTGAAGTCCCGGTTCTAAGCCGTAAAGCATGGCACACTAAACTATCGAGTAGTCATCAGCTTTGCTCTGCCAGACGTTCTTAACGTCATCAGTAGCATCTGCAGCAGGCCTGGCACCCAGCGGTGCTTCCAGGACGTAATTCTTCTGTGCAGCAATGAGGATAATCCTCAGATCACGGAGCTAGTCCGCATCATTGCTACTAACATCTTTCAACACAGCTTTTCTCTACGAACATATCAAAAATAAATGGGGAGCTAAATGCGAGCTATTGATCTACAACATAGATATGCAAATACTATCAAGACTAATTTCATGATAAATTAAAGTTCAATTAATCATATTACTTAAGAATTCCCACTTAGATAGACATCCCTCTAGTCATATAAATGATCACGTAATCCAAATCAACTAAACCATGTACGGTCATCACGTGAGATGGAGTAGTTTTCAATGGTGAACATCACTATGTTGATCATATCTACTATATGATTCACGCTCGACCTTTCGCTCTCCAGTATTCTGAGGCCATATCTGCATATGCTAGGCTCGTCAAGTTTAACCAGAGTATTCTGCGTGTGCAAAACTGGCTTGCACCCGTTGTATGTGAACGTAGAGCTTATCACACCCGTTCATCATGTGGTGTCTCGGCACGACGAACTTTCGCAACGGTGCATACTTAGGGAGAACACTTGTACCTTGAAATTTAGTGAGAGATCATCTTATAATGCTACCGTTGAACTAAGCAAAATAAGATGCATAAAGGATAAACATCACATGCAATCAATATAAGTGATATGATATGGCCATCATCATCTTGTGCCTTTGATCTCCATCTCCAAAGCACCGTCATGATCACCATCGTCACCGGCGCGACACCTTGATCTCCATCGTAGCATCGTTGTCGCCTTGCCAACTATTGCTTCTACGACTATCGCTACCGCTTAGTGATAAAGTAAAGCAATTACATGGCGATTGCATTTCATACAATAAAGCGACAACCATATGGCTCCTGCCAGTTGCCGATAACTCCGTTACAAAACATGATCATCTCATACAATAAAATATAGCATCATGTCTTGACCATATCACATCACAACATGCCCTGCAAAAACAAGTTAGACATCCTCTCCTTTGTTGTTGCAAGTTTTACGTGGCTGCTACAGGCTCAGCAAGAACCGTTCTTACCTACGCATCAAAACCACAACGATATTTCGTCAAGTTAGTGTTGTTTTAACCTTCAACAAGGACTGGGCATAGTCACACTCGGTTCAACTAAAGTTGGAGAAACTGACACCCGCCAGCCATCGTAATGCGGCTTAAGCACATCGGTAGAACCAGTCTCGCGTAAATGTAGGCGTAATGTCGGTCCGGGCCGCTTCATCCAACAATACCGCCGAATCAAAGTATGACATGCTGGTAAGAAGTATGACTAGTATCGCCCACAACTCACTTGTGTTCTACTTGTGCATATAACATCTACGCATAAACCTGGCTCGGATGCCACTATTGGGGAACGTAGTAAGTTCAAAAAACATCCTACACACACGCAAGATCATGGTGATGCATAGCAACGAGAGGGGAGAGTGTCGTCTATGTACCCTCATAGACCGTAAGTGGAAGCGTTATGACAACGCGGTTGATGTAGTCGTACGTCTTCACGATCGACCGATCCTCAATACCGAACGTACGGCACCTCCGCGTTCAGCACACGTTCAGCTCGGTGACGTCCCGCGAACTCATGATCCAGTAGAGCTTCGGGGAAGAGCTTCATCAGCACGACAGTGTTGTGATGGTGTTGATGAAGTTACCAACGCAGGGCTTCGCCTAAGCACCGCTATGATATGACCGAGGTGGATTATGGTGGAGGGGGGCACCGCACACGGCTAAGAGAGATCAATGATCAACTTGTGTGTCTATGGGGTGCCCCCTGCCCCCATACATAAAGGAGCAAGGGGGAAGGCCGGCCGGCCCTAGCAGGGCGCGCCAGGAGGAGTGGGAGTAGGATTCCCCCCCCCCCTTCCCTAGTTGGACTAGGAGAGAAGGAAGGGGGAGAGAGGGAGGAAGGAAAGGGGGGCGCCCCCCTCCTAGTCCAATTCGAACCAGAGGGGGAGGGGCGCACCACGTGCATGTTGATGCCACTCCATGATAGCATGCCAAGTTTCATGACTTTCAGACGAGTTTTGGATTTACTAGAATTTAAAAACTAGGTATCTCAATGTTTGTGGCCGAGTGACGGTGGCAGGGTGTTTGACATTCATTCCCATTTCTTGCATTGGACCTAAGCAGGCAACCAAGGACATGGATTTGAATTTTCAACTAATTTATATGCATTAGAGCATGTGCTTGTAGTTCAAATTTGAATTATGCACATGAATGCATAGAAAACTCAGTTAATGTATAAAAATGTCCAAGCGAACCCTGAATAATTCCTATTTTTTTGACGACGCACCTATAGTTGCATGTGCACTGTAGATAAAAGTTCTAGCAATTCAAACACCATTTGCAGCTGTGACCCCATTATGTAATTCAAATCAAGACGAAAAATCAACTAGATCGCACACAGTTTATTATCACCAACCATGTGAGATGCAGCACAAAATATCCTAGAGCACCGTCGCTGTATAGTACGCCTATGGCTTAAGCGAGAAGGTGCGTCGGCTATAGTCCACAGCCGGCGTCTCAAGCACACTAGCTCGCTCCCCAAATATCATTTCACCATTTAATCATCGCCGGTGAAAGATGGGCACGTGGACTCGTGTCGTGAGGGCAACTTCGGTGGCCCAGTCCGGCGAGACCGTGGCCGCAGCCGCCGTGCGCGTGCTAACAAGGTGCATGAGCGCGGCCACAATCTGCAACTGGGTGGCAGAGGCAGCCCAAACGGCCGCTGTTGCTTCTCACGTGGCGGCAGCAACATCTGCCTCGGGGATAGCAACTGGCGAGAGCGGCACAGCAGCTGTCCATTCCGCAGCGGCGGCCTTAGCCCTGATGGAGGCCGCCCACGACCATGTCGAGGCCGCCCACGCCCAGCTCCTGGCGGTCACCGCACAAATCGAACGAAGCTTCTCCGACAACGGTCGGCAACCCACGGCCGAAGAGCTGGCAATCGCCGAGAGCGTTCGAGCAGCCGTCCGTTCCTCCGCCGCATACCTTGCGACGACGCGTTCGCCCAAGGTCAGATCGCATCCGCCACGCCAGCTCGTGGGCGGTTTTTTCCAAAGAGATGGCGGACGCAGATGGTGAGATGCTTGCCGAGTATGGTGCGATGGATGCCATGGAGCCCCTTCCCCAGGAGACCGTCGGGCGCGAGCTGGACATGGAGGCGGCGGCGGAGATCGACGAGCCACAGCCATAGTAGTACTCTTTGTTTTGTTTAATTAAGAGCGCCGGTCTTTAATTTGTTAGAGTAATGTTTAGATCAGCTAGCTCTGTTTAATTGCTGAACTTGCTCGATTAAGAAGTGTGGGTGTGTTATAGTCTCCTTTGTGTACCCAAATTATGCAATGATGTGGATGACCACTGTAACCATGGAAATTTGAACCAAAACTTTTGACGTTCAAACTCATCACACATGGGTTAAGCTATCTGAATCGTTTGTGATGTCCACATATCGTACACAGTTCTGAGTAAGGGACCGTGTCTAATTACACTTTGGGTGACAGTTTTTTGGCTGAGGCGATTCCAATTTTTCGGCTTCCGCGGAAATATCTACCTCCCCGCCCCCTCCCCCTTACCAAAAGCCACATTTCCTCTCTTTCCGCCTTCCTTTCCAAGTTGAAACCTTCACTCCTTGCTTGTAGCACCGCCTCCTCGTCGGCGATCCTCCTTCACACTGCTCGGCCTCGTCTATCCAGGCAGGTAATCCACACCCGACCCCCATCCTCCTCCTCCTTCCACATCCCACATGCCTCGACCGCCGGCGCGAGCGCGACACCTTCCACCCAAATCACCGACCCCTCCACCAAATAAGCGCCACCCTAAGCCATGATGCACGAAGTATAGCCAGGATCTCAAGGAGCATTTGGCAGCGGAGAAGCAAATCGCGGCCGCACACGCGGATGAGGTCGCGATGGCTGCCATTCGTGCCGACCCCCAGATCTTGGAGGAACATCTTGCCATTTGCTAGCTACGCCGGTTAAGTATGCTCGGTTTACCCGTAGCGTGTGCTGCTCTAGTGTATATGTTCTATATGTCGTGCAGTGTGGTGCTCACTTATTAACTGTTTTGTTAATTAGTTGTCTTCTTCAGTTAACTATTTGGTCCAATTCTGAAAATGTGATGTTCAATTCTTCAGGCTGCAATTTTGTATTGTCTTCCATGTGAGAAATAAATTGAATTTATCTTTACAAAATACATGAGAAACGAATACAATTGCTATATTTCCAAGTTGTCAAGCATGCTTGGTTTGGTTATACATTGTGCAACGTGGTGCTCAGTTAATGTTTGGTTCATTTGTGTTGTGGTGTTTAGTTAACTGTTTGGTTCAATTCTACAATGCGATGTTCAATAGTTGTGGGTGCATTCTGTTATTGTATACCATGTGAGGAATCAATTTAATTTGGCTGTAGTAAATACATGAGAAACAAATACAATTGCTACAATTGGCTGTAGTTAACTGTTTGGTTAACTGTCCGATCTTCTATTAGGAGTATGTTATATTGTGCAATGTGGTGCTCAGTTAATGTTTGGTTCATTTGTTGTGGTGTTTAGTTAACTGCTTGGTTCAATTCTGTGATGTCCAATTGTCGTGGGTAGAATTTTGTATTGTTGTGCATCTGAGGAATAAATCGAATTTGGCTGCACTTAATACATGAGAAACATCTACAAGTGCTATATTTCCTAGTTCTGAATCATGCTTGGTTTGGATAAATGGGTTTTCCGTGTGACTTGAATTAATCTGATGAATCTGCAATGTTCTTATTTTTCATCAACATATTTTACTGATAGCATGCGAACCCGTACTTAACCTGATGACTAACTACCTTATATGTGTTGCAGGGAAACAATTGGAAGCACTGAGGTTTACAATCGAGGTTAGCACGTGCATGGTCCGTTCTCTAATAGTACATTATTGTGCAATTGCAGGAACCATTCTAATATTTTGGTTTTTAACAATTTATTCTTGCACATGTTGGTCCTGCTGTCAGAGGTTTTGACCCACTGTTTGACCCTTTTTGCATATGGAGAAATGAGTTGTCCATGAATATCAATCAAATCAAGAAACTCGGAAAGATTGTTAGGATAAAGAAATTAGCGACAAAAAACAACAAGATCTTTGTATGCACAATGAAGAAGACATCAGTTCACTACAAGATGGTACTAACTATTATACCTTGCCTTTTTTTATTCCTTTTCCCCATTTCCAATATAGAGAAGATATTTATGCACATACTTGTTTTCAGGCCTTTCCAAAGCAGTTCACTGATGATTACCTCCCAAACCACCTCTATGGTCAGGAGGCGAGAAAGGTTTTCATACAACACCCATGGTTCAATATTGAAGTGTTCCCGAAGAGGACGAAGGACGGACTATCAATCATCCACATGCACCGGCCTAAAGTTGCAAAGATCTTCAACATTAATGAAGGCTCAATATTAGTCTATGATGCTAATTTCGAAAGGTTCTACATGTTGCATGTGGAACTTGGTGCTGGTGCGGTTGTGTAATGGGGTAGCTAAGTGCTGAAGCTATATCATGTTGTACTCTGGTGTATTTCAATTATGAAATTCTGCTTCCTTAATATGGAAATGGAATATATTGTGTGCTTAATATGAATGTCAATTATATTAGTAAATGGATTATTAATAATAGGGCAATTAGCCTGCTAATGGCGAATTAGCCTGCTAATTGGGTTTCGATATTGCAAACGGTTATTGAAAAAATACTGTGGGCGATGACCTCAAGCAACGCACACAGTTTCTAGGAATAAACCGTGTTGGATCAATGAACAATCACACACGACTTTCTCTTGAAAACTGTTTGCGTTAGGCCACCTTGCGCAAACGTTTACCACATAAAAACTGTGTGTGATGGACAGCCTTTGCCACACAGTTTCTTCTATGGGCCGTGTGTGATATGTTCAATAACGTAAACGATTTAACGGGAAAAATTGTGTGTGATGTATCTGTGAACGGATACGTTTTCCTTGGAGCGACTGTGTGGCATGTACATACGAACGGAAACGTTTAGCGGGGACTGACTGTGTGGGATGTACTTGCGACCGGAAACAATTTCGCCTGTATAATTGTATTTTTTAGCTCTACTGTATGTATTTCTGTATTTGAGCGCTCGCCGGTCGCACACGACCTCATTTTGCCGAGCGTGTGTGCCAGGAGGGCATATCCCCGACGGTTTCTAGGTCATGCAGGAAGGACCCCCTATCGCCCACACTCACTTGGCGACGGTTCCAAATGCCGTCGCGGAAAGGGGTTAAAAACCGTTTGTTTAGGACCGACGCGCACCAGTGGGATTACAAGAGTTGATCTACCTCGAGATCGTATTGGCTAAACCCTAGAAGTCTAACATATGATTGTTCTGTTAGCCTCTACGGACTAAACCCTCCGGCTTATATACACGTCGGAGGGGACCTAGGGTTTGTACAGAAATGACTTGAGGAGGAAGGAATCATTACATCTGGACATCCAACTTGCCTTTCTACATATATGGGAGCCCAACCGGACACGGGGGATGACCTTCTGCTTTAATCTTCACGGCCCATCAGTCCGGCCCACCTTCAGTAGACCGGACCCCCGAGGACCCCTAAATTCAGGACTCCCTCACTTCACTTGGTACAAAAATTAATTAAAACAAAAAAAACACAATCATAATAGTAGCATAATTTTGTAGACACTCAAGAACATAAAGAAAAAGGCAAAAAATATATTTTATTCATTGGGTTGCCTCCCAACAAGCGTTATCGTTTTATGCCCCTAGCTAGGCATGAGATAATAATGATGCTCACGTAAAAGACAAGAATTGAAGCACAAGGAGAGCATCATAAATCATGTGACCAACCGATTTAAGTCTAACATACTTCCTACGAATAGGCATTTTATAAGAAAACAAATTATCATGGTAAGCAAAAACTAGCATATGCAAGGAAGAAGAAAAAAGAAACAATAGCAATCTCAACATAACGAGAAGTAAATTAGTAACATGAAAATTCCTACAACAATGTTTTCCTCTCTCAAAATAATTACATGTAGGATCATAATAAAATTCAATAATATAACTACCACATAAAATATTTTCTACATGATCGACATGCATGCAAAGTTGACACTGTTCCAAAATAGTGATATTATCATCAAATAAAGTCATGACCTCTCCAAGCCCATTTTTATCAAAAATTTCATAAGATTGAACACTCTCCAAATATGTGGGATTATTTTTAGCTAAAGTTGACACTCTTCCAAACCCACTTCTAATATTATCGCAAGCATATTCATCATGAGGTTTAAATAAATTTTCAAGATCATAAGAATCATTATCACCCCAATCATGATCATTGCAATAAGTAGTGGACATAACAAAACAAGCATCCCCAAGCTTGGGGTTTTGCATATCACGAACACAATTGACATTAATAAAATTTATAATAACATCATTGCAATCATGCTCTTCGTTCAAGGAGCTATCATGAATCACTTTATAAATTTCTTCGTTTAACACTTCATCACAATTTTCAGATTCATGAATCTCAAGCAAAACTTCATAAAGAAAATCTAGTGAACTTAATTCACTAGCAATTGGTTCATCATAATTGGATCTTTTAAAAAGATTAGCAAGTGGATGAGGATCCATATCAATAGATTTTTAGCAAGCGAAGATGCAAGCAAATAGAAGACACATGGCAACACAAGAAAACAAAAGATCAAACGAGAAAAAGGCAAACAAAAAAGAAGGCGAATAAAAAGGCAAATTTTGTGAAGTGATGGAGATGAAAATGAGAAGCCAATGGCAAATAATGTAAATTGTAAGGAGATGAGATTCGTGATTAGGAACCTAATAGATGTTAATGATGTCTCCCCGGCAACGGTGCCAGAATTAATTTTGATGTCGCTTGAACTACGTCAGTATTTCCCCAAAGAGGAAGGGATGATGCAGCACAACTATGGTAGGTATTTCCCTCAGTTATGAAACCAAGGTATCAATCCAGTAGGAGAACCAAGCAACACTATCAAAACGGTACCTTCACACAAAGAACAACTACTTGCAACCCGACGCTTATGAGGGGTTGTCAATACCTCTTACGGGTAACGGCATAGAAAATTGTCAAGTCGGCGGGATAAAATTGTGATAGATTGGATAAATAGATCTGATAAAATTGTCAAGTAGGCTATTTATGTCGATCGCCCGCACCGAAACCCTACCATCCACATTTTCCTCTGTCTGTCCGCCGCCGCTGCCTCTTTCCACTCCTTGTCCGCCTAGTAGTCATGCCCCCACGCCGCCGGATGAGGAGCTACCCATTTCTAACGCCTAAGCGCCGGCTGGAGCTCCTTCAGCAGATCCGGGCAAGGCGTGAAGGCCGGATCGCCGTGGGGCTACCTTCAGATGCAGTGGACCCGGAGGAGTTGGAGGACGAGGACGAGGAGGAGGAAGAGGAGGATGAGCCGGAGGAGGAGGCAGATGTGGGGGACGCTGACGACGCGGATCTGCAGGCGGAGCAGCATGCCATCCTTGATTCCCTCAGCTCGGAGTCGGTTGCGGAGGCCCGGCGCCCCTGTTGGCAGGAGATGGAGGCGCAGCAGGCTGCCGAGGAGGCAAAGATGCTCACCTACATGGATGAGGTCGAGGAGGAGGAGGATGAGTCGGAGCCCTCCTATGCGCCTGTCCAGCCGATGCGCGGCACCAACGTCGTGAACATCTTCGATCACAAAGATAAGCTAGGGTAGTAAGTAGGATTTCTTTTGCATGCCTTGTATGGATCTGAGAGTTGAAATATGAGAGACTCAAATGCAGAGTGGCTAATTTGAGGCATGACCGATCATTGTCCGCGGACGCCCGATCGCGTCTGCGGGCGTTTGATGGGCCGGATTTGTAGATGCTCTTATGTCAAGTTTTAGATGGTTAAAAGTAGGACAGAACTTTTTTTTGATAAAATACATTTCATTGAATTGATTTATCAAGGTGATACAACCGCATCTAAACAATGTCTGGCATCTGCATAACATGATGCACACAGCCAACAATTCCAAACGACCAAAAAATAAACATAGTTTCGCAGCAAAAATATAGCAATCCAGCCTAGGGTGGGGCAGATCCTATACGGAGATTACACCGCCATCCATGGAGGGAGAAAACCTCCGTGGCCGTACGCTCCAGCCGTGTAGATGACATCATAAAAAGGTCTCTGTCCTCCGACTTCTGCAGGATAAACCAAGTACGGAGCCATCGCATAGATGTATGAATAACCTGCACAGGAGAACAACCACATTTATTATTAAAAACTACATCTCCTGGTAAGCCACAATGCCCAGCACAAGGCAACCGCCCCACAAGAATATGTAGAAAATTGTTTATCGGTCCCCCGCAACCAATTGCCGAACATGTTACGTGCACTACGTGGGGGTATATATTTGAAGCTACTTGAACTATGGCCCATACTGCACGATCAAATTTACACTCAAAAAATAAGTGTTTAGTAGACTCGTCATGTTGGCAAAAGACACATGTCTTGCTACCTTGCCAGTTACGTCGTGCCAGATTATCTCTAGTTAAGATGACCCCTCTACTTAAAAAACAGAGGAATATCTTCACTCTTAGAGGTATTTTTAGCTTCCACAATTTTTTTTGTTATCAACGGGAACATCAATATGAGTCATCGCATCGTACAAGGACTTGACTGAGAAACTGCCGTTTTAATGCAGTTTCCATTGAGACTTGTCTGGCTCGCTTGTCACTTGTCAGTTGAATGTCCTCCAGACGAGAGAGTAACTCATTCCATGCTGCTAGGGGAGGACCAAAGAGGTCCTTCGAAAAGAAATGTTGGGGTTTTCTTGTCCCAAAACTTGTTTCATCATGACAAATTTATGTTTGACAATCATGTACAAGCTAGGGTACTACACCATAAGTGGGGTGGCGCCTAGCCAGGTATCTTCTCAGAATCGAACCTGAGAACCATCCCTAACTGAGAAAGTACCAAACTGAAAAAATAATTCCTTGGTCTTCGTGACACCATACAAAAAATGTGAATCACCGGGTTTCCAATGAACTTGAGAAATGGCTTTGGACTCCACGTATTTGTTACGAATAATTTTCTGCCATACTCCATTCTCACTGAGTAATTTATAAACCCGTTTTCTCAGAAGAGCGATGTTTTTAATCTCAAGATCTTGAATTCTAAGGACCCCTTGACTTTTAGGTCGGCATAATGCAGTCCACCTAGCCAGTCGATATTTCTTAGATTCATTATCACATTGCCAAAAAAGACTAGATCTAAAATAATCCAAACACTAAAGAACCCTTTTTGGTAAGTGGAAGAATGAAAACATGTATAGAACCATATTGCTGAGGACGGAATTGATCAAAATCAATCTCCCCCCATATGACAAGAGTTTGGCTTTCCAACTGGCTAACCGTTTCTCAAGTCTCTTTTCCACATGTTTCCACTCAACGATATTTAAGTGGAGATAGTGAATCGGAATACCGAGATACCTAATCGGGAACTGCTCAAGCTGGCAGCCAAAAATTTCAGCATACTCAGCTGCGGACTCTGCAGCGTCACGGAAGCAGAAAAGCTCACTCTTATGAAAATTAATTTTGAAACCAAAGAGCTCATCAAATACGCATAAAAGTAGGACAGAGCATGCAGCTGTAACTTATGCTCGAAAGACAGAGTAAAATTCTAGAACCTTCATGTCAATCGGCGAGAGCCCTTGCCTAGGCTGGATCCCGCCGACAGGAGGTTGACGTTGGCCAGGGACCGGTTCGCCGTCTTCGAGTCGCGCCGGCTGAGCCGCAGGTCCCAGTAAGGCCCGCCAAGCTACAACAGATCGCAAGAACAAGGTTGCGATAAATACATGGAACAAAGTAGCAAGCAAAGCGGTCGGCCAGCGGGTCGGCTAACGAAGTTCGGGCGGCACACACTAGAAACGATCTGTCGCGCACCGCGAGCATGAGGATGTTGGCGCAAGAGAAGACGCCAGGCCACGCGGCCTCCACGCTATACTTGATGTTGTCGATGATGTCGAAGCCACGTGGGGAGTTCATGTTCGGGTCGGCCGACTTCTCGCCTCTGGCGTACAGAAGAATCGAGCCATCACAGCCCTGTAGTGGTACATGCATCGTAGGTATATTTTCTCAGAATGTCATGTGAATTACTCGCGAACAGGAGCTTTACGAACGTCCGGACCGTTATCATGCACGCGTCTAATAACTCGGTCCCACCTGAAAAACTCTCTTACGTGAAGCGGTTGTCGTGCATTCATGTCGGTCAGCGCCGCTCCAAGGCAGACGTGACTTCGCGGCTAAATGCCGGTCTAAGAGACGCGCCGGACGAGCGGGCACCACCGATTCAATGCACACGACGACCAAGAAACCTACTCTGGCTGCTTAGTAGCATTGAGGCCGGCTTTCGATCCCTTCGCATGGCCATCATGCCTATTTAAGCCGTGCTCCAATGCCATCCACATTGCAAACCTCCAAACTTCCCCTCTTCGTAGCCATATGCCTCTCGTCATCTCCGAAGTTCTCCTCCCCTTCCCATCCAGATGCCCAAGTCGTGGTTCTCCGTGCTGGCAGGAGGCGGTGTTGTTGCTCAGGATCTACCTCCGGATCTTGGTGTTGTTGCTCTCTGGGGCCCTCGAGCACCATGGCCGCCAGTTCCTCCGACAAGAAGAGCGTTATCTCCTACGGTGACAAGCTCTACGATGAGGAGGACCAAGTATCGCGCAACAGCTGCTCCTTCTCTCAGACGCCGCGGCCATTGCCACGGACGAGGAGTTCTTGCGGCAAATAGAGCTATTGATGGAGCGATCTCTCTAGAAACCTGGTGCGGGGCCTCCCTCATCGCCGCCAGCACGCATGAAGGAAGACTCGCCCTTGCCGTCGTGCTACCGCATGAAGCAAGAGCTAGCGTCACCGCCTCTTCACCACTTTAAGGCAGAACCACCCCCCTCCCACGCAACCGCGACGTCCAGATCGGGTGCTGCCAAGAGAAGGAGCTTGCCTTGCCTCCACGCGGCCCTTACGCCCGGATCGATGGGCCAACGTCACCGTTGCGCCGCGACTGGCGTGGAAAGTCCGTCAAGAAGGAGGTGTTGTCGGCGACCATGAAGGCATGCGGCCGCCTCCTCCACTACCTCGATGTCCGCGGCGGTGCCTGCTCCTTGTCGCGGGCCATCGTGTCAGCCAAGGAGAGAGCGACGAGGCAGGCAGCACAGGAGAAGCGGCGCAACGTGGCACACCGTTCCGCATTCGCCAAGTCCAACGAGGCGCCCTCCTTGGTCCGTGAGGACCCTGACACGACGGAGGCCTGGGCCCGCGAGTGGTCCACCGCCAACACAAGGACGGTTGCGTGGCGTCGCCGCCGCCTCGACGGGGAGCTCGCCAGAATCGGCGAGGAGTGGTCGCTTAGCAATACCTTTATCGTCGCCGGGAGGGGCGAGGCCGCCGCCAAGGGACCACGACCGGGGTTGGCATTTGCCGTGGCGGCCCTCCGCACGGCGCAGGAGGAAGAAGAGCAACTTCTCCGCAAACGCCAGGCGGCGGCCCGGTAGGGGTGTTGTGCCACTGCTCCCTTCCGTCGCTGGAAGGACTACTCCAATAGCGACAGTGGCAGGGACGACGATGGCAGTGTAGCCGATCAGGGCGGCCATGCATACGAGGTCACCGTCCGCTACAAGTTAGCCTCCTAGTTTTTTTTTGTTAGTTAAATAGACAAAATATCATCCGTTTTATATAAATGATGTCCAAACTTTAGTGAATTACGTCGTGTTTGTTGAAATTCGTCTGGGTTGTTCTAGTTTGTTTTAAAATGGATGCAGACACAATCTGATCAGCCGCCAGGAGGCGGCCACGAAAGGCTTGCCAAAGGAAGATTTTAATCTTAGGAGGGACTTTGGACTTCCAGACACAAGAAAATCTGCTCGAAGGGGTACCACCGATAAGCCTAGAGTACAAAGAACTTAACGAAAATCTGCCAGAGGCCGAATGAGGCCACACCACGACATCGACGTCTCCGAGAGCACGGGGAAGAGGGCGTAGAGACTTTGCCAATCTTCCAACTCTTGAGAGATGAGGACCGATGAAAAGCCGGATCCCGATTATTAGCCGCCACCTCCGCGATGGAGATATCGAGGATTAGGGCAATCTGAAAACAAAACCCGGAAAACTAACAGCTAGGGGGGCATCCCCAGACCACCAGTCCAACCAGAAGTGGACCGACGTCCCATTACCAACGGTAAATTTAACATGTTCCAGGCTCGGAGTTTTGTCATCTTTGTGAGGCCTTGGAGAACTCGGATCACATTTTTTTCAATTGCGTGCTGGCTAAGTTGGTTTGGAGTTGTGTCAGATCTTGGCTACAGGTTTCTTGGAACCCTTCCTCATTCTTCGATCTTCGAAACCTAGCCAAAGTTTTGGTTGGGGTTACCAAGAGGGTGTTCTGGATCGGCACAGGAGCCTTATCTTTGGGCTCTTTGGACTATAAGGAACAAATTTACTATTGAACATATCTTCCCGTCTAAGCCTGCCGACGTTCTTTTTAAATCATGTATACTATTGCAGCGGTGGAGATCATTGACTAAGGATGAAGATCGGGATGCCTGGACTTGCTCATCGCCAAAATTCGGGCTTCAGATCCCACATCTCCGGCTGGATCCCGCTGCCTAATCTGGGTGGCGCAGTTTGCGGAGTTTGGTTCTATCTTCTACCTTCCGGCCTGCGCTACCGTGTATGGCAGGTTACTGTATCCCTCTTCGCTTTCGGTCCCAAACTATTTGCTAGATGTCCTGTACTGCGATGTTGCGCTAGTTGGCTTCTTTCTTGTTCGGGTTTGTGACGCTGCCGTGTGGCTTTATTTATAAAGTCGGGCTATGGCCTTTTCTCTAAAAAAAAATAGATGCAGACACGATTGGATGGCCGCATCACTATCTCCGCGAACAAATAGTGTCCGTTGGAGATGCCCTAACATGCCCACCAACGCATGGAGTCCTGATCGTCAGCTTCTGGCAGTGAATAGCTACAAAACATCTCCGGTAACTTGTCCTCTCGGTCTCCCGGATCCTCATAGAGATCCCCGCCGCGACGACCACAGCGTGGAGAAGCAAACATGACCGAATCTGCTCTGCCACCTTCCGTCGGACGCACCACTAGCCATTTCATACGAAGCACCCTACCCACGTTTCGCGGCCTAGCTCGCCAACCCAGGGCTCACCGATCCGGCTTCAGGATAGGATGCCTGCGGCGTCGTTTTCCTTGGCGAAAACTCCTCGTCCGTCAACCCCTACGCAGTGACACGGCAGCCGGCAGGGCATGACCGCCAACCGCCGAACGCGACGGCGCCCTGTGATCACCGACCCCACGGAGCAACAGGGAGCGGCCAGTTTCTTCTTGCGCGGCGGCGCAAAATGGCCAGCTGACTCAAGGCAAACGTGCGGATCCGCGACAAACAGTTAGGTACTCCTCCCACGTGACGAGACAACCCGAGGCCGAGGCGGCGGGCATCGATCTCGTCCCCGGCAAGTGGCCCGGCCGCCTGCCATTGTCATCTCAGTATGTATGCCACCGTGCGCGCATGTTTGCTCCCAGCGGAACCTGGGTCTGTACGCCGTGCCCATGACGCATGTCGCGCTCGATCTGTGCGCGGCAACTTGCACTGCATTATTGGGGACGCAGGTAAATTAAGCGTTTTGTTTAGGCTCTAACAGATCAGATGCAGCAAGTTTGATTTTAAATTGTTACTGACAGTTTGACGTCTGTCATAGCGACGTTGATGTGTCACTGTGTCAGTAGACTCCGTTGGAGTATACTCGCTATCGGATTGAGTGCGATCTCAAGCTAATCCATCTACCCGAGTCTCGTGGAAAAGAATCTTGATTAATTGATCATTACAATTGCCAGCAACAAAATGGAAATGGGAGCAGTTCCATATCTGCTAACAGCCCTTTTGGCTGTTCAATGTGCTCTGAGTGAAGCTCTGAGCATAGATAGCCTCGCGAGTTCGTCCGGACTGGACACCACAGGTTCATCCTCCGATCCGATTGGCCTTAGTTGATCTTCTTGCAGTCCAGCCTGATCTCCGTGGGCGTATCCGCCGACGGCATGAGGCTCCCCATCTTCCCCATTGCCTTGGCGAAGTCGGTGGCGAATATGTCCGGGTTGCGCATGTACACCCTCACCAGCACGTCCTGCGACCCGCCGTTGTACAGCTCCTGGTCCGAGTGGAAAAGACCCTGCTTGTTCGCGAGGTTCTCGAAGTAGGTGGTGTCGAACCAGGTCGGCGTCGACACGTCGATGGGCGCGAGCGTGGCGTCGCCGCCGGTCTGCGGGCACGTCTGCTTCCGGAGCGCCGCGAACTTGGCGTCGACGTTGGTGTCGTTGTAGATGCGGTCGCGGAAGGTGGCGCACCGGGCCTGCCCGATGGTGTGCGCGCCGGACAGCGCCGTCATGTCCCGCGGCGTCAGCCCCTTGCTGCCGAACGTCGCGATGAGGCCGGCGAGGCTGGACCCCGCGCTCGGGAGGTTGGAGTTGGCCGCGCTCTGGCTCGCGTTCCGCGCGTCGCGGCGGCCCAGCTGCACCGCCCACGTCGGCCCGCCGAGCTGCATTGCATGAACCATCTTACTGATGAGCAAGTTTATCAATGGTGCATGGATCGGGGATGAACCAGAGCAACTGATTACCAGGTTGACGCTGTCCCGTGCGGCGAGGGCGACGATGTCGGCGCAGGAGACGGTGGCCTTGCAGGCCGCCTCGACCTGGGCCTTGATGGTGTCGATGACGTCGTAGCCGCGCACCGAGTTGGCGTTCGGCCCCGCATTTTTCTCGCCGGTGAAGTTGGCGGTGTCGTCGAGCAAGATCGACGCGTCACAGCCCTGCGCAAGAAAACACCTCGAGATCAGCAAATCAACTACCACAGACACAAAATCAACTGAGGAAATGGCGCCAGTGTACTCCCGCTCACATTGACAAAGCAGTCGTGGAAGAAGAGGCGGAGGATGGACGCGCCCATCCGCGGCTCGGCCGCGACGGCCTGCGCCATCGCCGACCGCACGATGGTCTGCAAGCTGGGGCACCTCCGGTCGTAGAACTTCGACGACAGAAACGCGCCCTCGGAGCCGGCGAAAAGCGGGGCCAAGACAGCGGCAGCCATGAGCAGGCACCTCACCGCAGTGGCGGCCATACCTGACGACGAGCAAGTAGACGAGAAGACTCAAGACTGTACTGATGGTTTGATGAGAAGGGAAGCATGACATAGGAGCGTATATATAGTGGGTGTGGGTGCGTGTCTCCGGCTAGCTAGCTCGTGGTTGCATATGGCGGCAGATGCTCCGGGAGGGGAGTGATTGGCCGGACGCCTGAACTCGAGCTGTATGGGCTGACTAATGTGCCTGCCGAGGACCGGCGGGGGAAGGTGACGGTGGGCTGATTAAGGTTGGACTCTAGTGCTAGCGCCGCATCAGATCGATGCGGAGCACGACGGCGTGGATCACATCGATGCAGCAATGCAACTTGGGCGCGAGGAATATGTTGGAATGATTGACGCATACGGCCTAATGGTTACTGTCGTCGGGACAGGAGTCCTGAGGCTTTGTCTCTTGTTAGGGCATCTCCGGCAACCCGTAAATTTCCTCCCGCATCCGTCCGTGGACAGAGGACTAGTCCGCGGGCATGAATGTGGGAGGACGCCATCTAACCTTAGCCGCATACATTTTCATAATAACTCAAACCAACCGAACAAAATTCATGCAAACACGACCGGATTTCACATAAACATGAAGAAATTCATTATAAATACATCAAAGCGGTGGTAGACGGGCTCTGGAGTATAATTAATACTTACTCTAAATGATCACCGGCATCCGGTCCCCGTGTCTGGCAATCAGCCCCGAGAGATGAAGCTTCACTGTCTCTAGTTCCGCCTCGGCGCTCTTCAGCTCCGCCTCCGGAGCCCCGAGAACTCAAGCTTCCGCCTTCACGTCGTTGCCAAGCGACTAATCGACCAAAAATTGTAGGATCGAAATTATGTCTAGAGGGGGGAGGGTGATTAGACTACTTGACCAAATAAAAATCTATCATTTTCTTAATTTTAGTTCTTGGCAGATTTTACCAACCTTGGACAAGTCAAACAATCTTAACACAATTCAAGCAAGCATGTAAAGAGTGTATGAGCAGCGGAAAGTAAAGCATGCAACTTGCAAGAATGTAGAGGGAAGGGTTTGGAGGATTCAAACGCAATTGGAGACACAGATGTTTTTGTCGTGGTACCGATAGGTGGTGTTATCGTACATCCACGTTGACGGAGACTTCAACCCACGAAGGGTAGCAGTTCTTGTGAGTCCACGGAGGGCTCCACCCACGAAGGGTCCACGAAGAAGCAACCTTGTCTATCCCACCATGGCCGTCGCCCACGAAGGACTTGCCTCACTAGCGATAGATCTTCACAGTAGGCGATCTCCCTGCCCTTACAAACTCATTGGTTCAACTCCACAATCTTGTCGGAGGCTCCCAAGTGACACCTAGCCAATCTAGGAGACACCACTCTCCAAGAAGTAACAACTGGTGTGTTGATGATGAACTCCTTGCTCTTGTGCTTCAAATGATAGTCTCCCCAACACTCAACTCTCTCTCGCAGGATTTGGATTTGGCGAAAAGAAGATTTGAGTGAAAAGCAACTTGGGGAAGGCTAGAGATCAAGATTCATATGGTAGGAATGGAATATCTTGGTCTCAACACAAGTGTAGGTGGTTCTCTCTCAGAAAATGTAGGTTGGAAGTGTAGGTTCGTTCTGATCGCTCTCTCCACGAATGAAGAGGGGGTGGAGGGGTATATATAGCCTCCACACAAAATCTAACCGTTACACACAACTTGCCAAACTCGGTGGGACCGAATTGAGAAACTCGTTTGGACCGATTCAGCAAATCTAGTGACCGTTAGGATTTTCGGTGGGACCGACATGCAACTCGGTAGGACCGATATGGTTAGGGTTAGGCATAACGTAATCTCGGTGAGACTGATTACACAAACTCGGTGAGACCGATTTTGGTAATAAGCTAACCAGGGAGTTGGTCAGGTAAACTCGGTGGGACCGATTCACTCATTTCGGTGAGACCGAAATGTTACAAAAGGAACCAGAGAGTTTACATTGCAATCTCGGTAGGATCGATTACGCAAACTCGGTGAGACCGATTTTGGTGATGGTTCCATACAGTGAGATTGCAATCCCATCTCGGTGAGACCGAGAACCCTATCGGTGAGGCCGATTTGCCTAGGGTTTGTGGCAGTGGCTATGACATCTGAACTCGGTGGCGCCGGATAAAAAGAATCGGTGAGGCCGAGTTTGACTTTTGGTTTAGGTCATATGAGGATGTGAGAAAGTAGTTGAGGGCTTTGGAGCATATCACTAAGCATTTTGAGCAAGATCCTCATTAAGCAACACCTCATCCCTCCTTGATAGTATTGGATTTTCCTATAGACTCAATGTGATCTTGGATCACTAAAATAGAAAATATAGAGTCTTGAGCTTGAAGCTTGAGCCAATCCTATTGTCCTTAGCATTTGGAGGGGGCCACTTTTCTCATCCAAGCCATGACAATCATTGAAGCTTTCCTGAAATATTATTCTTGAAATACTATTAGCTCAATGAGCTATATGTTGTTAGGAATTACCAAAACCACCTATGGATAGTTGCACTTTCAATCTCCCCCTTTTTGGTAATTGATGACAACATATAGATCAAAGCTTCGACAAATGATAATAAGAGTGAAAAACATTGTCGTTTTGAGAAGTATGTGAAAAGCAAGAGCTCCCCCTAAATTTGTGCATATTTTAAGATTTGCTTTGGACTGCAAATGCACAATGAGTTAGGATGATGGGTTACTCTTTCATGTCACATACATATTGATGGAGCGCTCAAAATGATAATGATTAAGTACATGCACTCATCACCAAGCAAAGTGAATGATCATATAGGAATATAAAGGATAATGTCATCCAACAAGCATTAAGGTAGCATATGATCAAACACATGATCATCCAAGTATCACACACAAGCATAAAGTATCTCAAACAAGCAAATGACAAAGTTCAACCACCAAAAACAAGAGAGAACAAAGAGCAACACACACTCTCTCTCGAAGCCTATGATCTATATATTTTCTCCCCCTTTGGCAACAAGTTACCAAAAAGTTCATATAAAATGCATAGTGCTAGATCGACTCTTAGGCTTGGTCTTCAGGTGGTGATGTGGAAAGAACTCCAAGAATGAAGGCATCAATCGATGTAGCTGGAGCTGGTGGAGTGGGTGCTGGAGCTGGTGGCACTGAAGCTGTAGCTGGTGCAGATGAAGTTGCTCTGGTGTCTGTAACAGGCATTGTAGCAGACCTCTGTCCTCTGGGCACTCTAGGAAAAGCATCAGTGGTAGTTTTTCCCTTCTTCTCCTGCACTTCTTCCTGAAGTTGCTCAACAACAGACTGTATCTCAGTGACCTTCACATCTAAGTCATAGAACTTCTGTTCCATGATCCTCTCCAAGCTCTCCTGGTTTTGAGTCAGGGTGGCCAATCCCTTCTCAATCCTCAGAGTGGAGGCAATCAAGTAGCCAAGCTGATCTTGCTTGCTCTTCAGAAGATACTGAGATGCCTTATCCATGGTTGGCATCTTTGCAGCCTTTTCAGTCCTTGCTTTCTCTCTCTTTGCTTGTGCTTGCACAGAAGATGGTTCATTTTCATCCATGACCACAGTGTTGTCCTCAAAGTCTGGGTAGATGGGCAGATGTTCCTTGTCCAAGAGATATGTGCCAGTGCCCATCTTGGAGTTGATCAACTCCTGGATCTGTGGGGCATACCCACAACTCCTCTTGGGTGCAGTTTTGGGTTTTGGAGCAGCTGGTTTGGGAGCTTCTTTGGGCTTAGATGGAGCAGCCCCTGATCTTATAGCATCTCCCATGAGCTTTTGGACTTCAGGTGCTGGTGCAGCATCCTCTTCCTCTTCCTCTTCAGAATCTCTCATCATAGAGGGCTTGCCAAGAACTCTGGCAGTGGTCTTCTTGACCCTCTCTTTCCTCTTCTTGCCATCTCCAGCTTCCTTGGGTTCAGAGTGAACACCATTATCTCTCCTGTGGCAACTTTCCTTGGCTTAGACATAGGCTGTCTTCCTGCTGGCTTCTTGGTCTTCAGACCTGGCTTAGTTGCAGCAGATGTGCTATATTCCTTTTTCAGAACTTTCTTCTTTGAGGTGGCCTCTTCCTCAGCAGCCACATAGTCCTCATCCTCGAAATCTGAAGTTTTCTTCTTTCTGGCCCTTGTGGCAGCCTTTGGCAAGTTGCTTGGAGTGCTCCTGCTGCCTTCATCATAGCTGCTGGAGGGACTAGTGCCCTCACTCAAGTGAACTTGCTCCTCATACTTGTTCTGACTGTCACTCTGATCTGACATGATGCAAACTCTGACAGCAGACCCTGTGAATAGATTATAGATGAGGTAAATTGGATGAGCATCACAAAGTGCAGAGGTTTTTGCAAAAGAATGAATCAAAAACTTAGTTTTAGTTTTCCACAGAAAGCATTTCGGATCTACCGATTTGAAATCTCGGTGATACCGAAGCAGCTTTTGGAACCTAAACTGGTGAACTCGATCAGACCGAGTCACAGTTCGGTGGCACCGAGACTGCTAGGGTTTCACAAAGACTAGAACTCGGTCACACCGATTTGCAATTATCGGTCAGACCGAGAATCACATGTGCAATGGCCTTAGCCAAATCGGTGGAACCGATTTCAACAACTCGGTTGGTCCGAGATGGTTTTTGCGGAAACCTAACCCTAAATTTTCAATCCACAACTAATCTATGGAGTGATTTCATTGGATAGAGTGATCTCAATCATGGCAAGATATATGGCAAAACAATGTGCTAGGAATCGGAGTGAGAATAGCACAAAGATCAAGTCCATACCCTAATACGGCGATGGACTTGCTACGGTGGCAACGGCGGAGACGATCCCGTTGACGGCGACGGAGACCAGCGGCGGGAGGCAGCTGGCGACGAGGAGGACGATCCGGATACCCAGGGAGGCAGAGCAGGCTGAGCACGGGCGAAGAGGTTCGGAATTTTTTTCAAATTTTGGCCCGGGGATATAAATAGCCTGACCCTGTCGGTGTGACCGAGTGGAACAACTCGGTGGCACCGAGATGCATAACTGCAAGCAGTTACTGCAACTCGGTGTGACTGAAAAGTTCAAATTGGTTGCACCGAGATTGAAAAGCTAGATCGACTTAGTGATCTCGGTATGACCGAAATGGTTGAATCGGTAAGACCGAAACGCACAAAGAAGTTTTGGAAGTTTAAGTCTATGACGAATCGGGGACTTCGAGTGCTCCTCACACAGAGTGGTTTGAATGTGACTTGATCAAACTTTGTGATGTAGCATGAATAGAGTTTGAGACGAGAAAAGCATAGATAGCTAGACAAGGTTCTTAGGCATTCTTGTCCATCCACTTGGCAAAAGAAAGAGAAACCAATCAATCAAAACAACAAGTGGATGTCCTCGAATGAGTAAATTATGCAACCAACATGCTCACACAATAAAATGGCAAATGAAATATGTGGCAAAGCATGCACAAACAATTCTAGCATCTATCAAGCAATTGGCGATGACTAGGTCATCTATATATGAGTATATTGACTTAGGAGTCAAATGAGAACATTTGATCATAGGTCATACTCATCGTTTAAGCACAAGTGGGGTTACCACTTTTACAAAAAGCATTGTTGTGTTCACACCATTAGAGTTGCTTTAGCTCAATTCTTAGAGTAAAGCTCCCCCTAGATGTGAGATCCCCCCCTAAGAAGGATGAACTAACCTTGGGTTTTGGATGATGACTTCATGTAGGTGTTGAAGATGTGGATGCTCAAAGTTGATGTAGATCATTCAGAGCAATCCTTTGGAGTGAGTTGCACTTTCAATACCTACACGGGTTAGTCCCGCAAGGAACAAACAAGGATATACAGAGACATAGAGTGATGCACACACAAGATGATGTCTATGAAAGCATTAGGTTACCTTGTCCCTTGTCTTACCAACAAGAGGGTTTGTGACTACTTGAACTAGTGCAAGATGTGGAAGTTGATTGCACTTGTCCTTGCCAAAATGGTAAGAGTGAAGTATGTTGGCGGAGTCACCCTCAAGAACTCTCTAGTTCTTCTCTTTTGGATCCACACCATCTTGATGGGAATCCTGGGAGTTGTAGTTGTACTTGATGAAGTAGAACTTGATGTAGTCTTGGGAACACACTTGACCAAGGCCTTAGGTGCTTCTTGAAATGCATCAATTTCCTCTTGAAGCTTATCCTTGCCTTTTTGCTCGTGGTCTTGTGGTGGAAGATCATCTTGAGCTTGTGTCCCTTTGAAAGAAGTAGGATCATACTTCTCTTGTTGAGGAACAAACTTCGTCTTGGGGTATTGATCTTCTTCCCACTCAACTCCATTGGCATTGAACTTTCGTTCAAAACCAACACCTTGGTTCTTCCGGTGCCTTCCTTGCTTGCGTACAATTTCCTCGAATTGCTTACTCCCGGCAAGGCTCTTGTAAAACATTTCTCTATAATTCCCTTCAATAAGCTATTTTCTTGCTCAAGTGTAACTTGGCTAAGAGAATCATTAGTGGAATCAAGAGAACTAATAGAAGAAACAACATTGGATTTAACATGATTATTGTTACTACTAGAGGAAGAATGTTTCTTGTTCTTGTTACTAGACTTGACTTGAGGCATGTAAGTGGATAAGAGTAAACGCTTGGCAATGTAAGAAGAACTTTTCTTGCGAATATCATCATTGATTGCCTTTAAAAACTCATGCTCTTGATCAAGATTGAGCTTCTCAAAACGTAATTTCTCATGAGTCCGTAAAAGTTCTCGATGATCTCCTAAGATAGTTTCATGAGCTAACTTAAGAGTGTTTAGTTCTTTAGTTAGAGATTCGATTTTCTCCTTATCATTGTCATTCGTATCATCTTGATTAGCATGATTAATTGACGTTTCATCATAGTATCCATCACTAGAGTTGTCAACAAGTAAATCATCATCACCTAACAAGTCATCTTCATCACTATTGAAATCAACATACTCGGGGTGTGATACCTGTGGGCCTTTAGCCATGAAGCATCTTCCAATTCCTTCACTTGGTGAATCAAATATGTCGTAGGAGTTGGTTGACACAAGTGCTAGACTGGCAACACCTTCATCTTGAGTATATTCGGAGTCGGAGTGATAGCTTCTCTTGGAGTGATTGTCGGAGTCGGAGCCGGATACCCATTCACCAACATGAGCTTGATGTCTTCGTTTTGTGTAGCTCCTTGATGACTTGTCCTTCCTTTCCGAATCCTTGCTTCTCCGGGATGTTCTTCATTCATAACGATCATCTCTACTCCTTCTCTCTCTTTATGGTGATTCTTCTTTTCTACTTCTTCTTTTTGGAGAATCTTCTCTTCTCTTGTAGGGTGTCGTACACTCATTGGAATAGTGTCCGGGTCTTCCACAATTGTAGCAATTTCGCTCTCGACTAGAAGATCTTTTGTCATTGTAGGACCTTGACTTGGAACTTCTCTATTTGCTTCTACTCTTGTAGAACTTGTTGAAGTTCTTCACCATTAGGCTCAATTCTTCATTGAAGGTTTGTCTCTCACTTGATGATGTGGGAGCTTCACATGAGGCTTTGTAAGCACCACTTGACTTGTTATGGAGCTCCTCCTTATCCTTGAGTGACATCTCATGAGCAACAATTCTTCCAATGACTTTCGTTGGCTTGAGATCTTTGTAATTGGGCATCATTTGGATCAATGTGCATACGGTATCATATTTTCCATCCAAGGCTCTTAGGATCTTCTTGACGATGAATTTGTCGGTCATCTCTTCACTTCCTAAGCCGGCGATCTCATTTGTGATAAGAGCAAGCCTTGAGTACATTTCAGCGACACCTTCACCATCCTTCATTTTGAACTTGTCAAGCTGACTTTGAAGCACATCCAATTTGGATTCCTTGACGGAGTCGGTACCTTCGTGCATATCAATCAAAGTATCCCAAATTTCCTTTGCATTCTCAAGACGGCTGATTTTGTTGAATTCTTTGGGGCACAATCCATTGAAGAGGATATCACAAGCTTGAGCATTGTATTGCAGCATCTTCAACTCTTCTGTGGTAGCTTCACGGTTAGGTTCTCTCCTATCAAAGAATTCACCTTGCAAGCCAATACACACAATAGCCCAAACGGTGGGGTTATGTCCAAGAATATGCATTTTCATCTTATGCTTCCAACTAGCAAAATTAGTACCATCAAAGTAAGGACCTCTACGATGGTAATTTCCCTCGCTAGACGCCATACTATCCTAGGTTGTGAAACCAAGGCTATGACCACCAAAAGTTATAGAAATCAAAGCAAATGGAGACCAAAGCTCTGATACCACTTGTAGGATCGAAAGTATGTCTAGAGGGGGTGATTAGACTACTTGACCAAATAAAAATCTATCCTTTTCCCAATTTTAGTTCTTGGCAGATTTTAGCAACCTTGGACAAGTTAAGCAATCTTAACACAATTCAAGCAAGCATGCAAAGAGTATATGAGCAGCGAAAAGTAAAGCATGCAACTTGCAAGAATGTAGAGGGAAGGGTTTGGAGGATTCAAACACAATTGGAGACACGGATGTTGAAAGTGCGTTATATCGACTAGAGGGGGGGTGAATAGGTAATTTTTATGAATTCTTCACTGAGGAATTTTCCGGTGAGGAAATTCCTTAGCGAAGAACTACTTGCAGCGGAATAAGTACTCAGAAGTAAGCATAACAGAATACACGCATGGTCCTCATGATTAAATGAAGACAAACACAGAGTACAAAAAGCGTAATCACAGGATAACACAAGATGAAGACAAACTGACTGAAGAAATTGAAGTGAGGAAATTGAGAAAGTCTTCAGTCAAAGTCTTCAAACACAGATATAAACAAACACTCAACACAGTAATGAGGAAATGAAAGGGTTGAGGAAATAGAACCAGTTAGGTTGGTGAAGACAATGATTTGGTAGACCAGTTCCAACTTCTTTGTCTCGATTGTACATCTGGTTGGAAGCGGTTGAGTATTTAAACTCGAGGACACACAGTCCGGACACCCGATCGCTGAGCACGCAGCTCAGGACACCAAGTCCTCACCGTATTCTCCTTGAACTAAGGTCACACAGACCTCGTCCAATCACTCGTGGTAAGTCTTGAGCGACTTCCAAACCTTCACAGACTTGGTCACTCGGCGATCCACAATTCCTCTTGGATGCTCTAGACCATGACACCTAACCGTCTGGAAGAAGCACAGTCTTCAAAGGTAACAAGCGTCGGATCCACGCAGGATCAATTTCTTGATGATGCTCAATCACTTTGAGTTTGTAGGGGTTTGGTTTTTGGGGTTTTTCCTCACTCGATGATTTTCACTCAAAGTCCTCGGAGGATGGGTTGCTCTCAAATGACAAGTGTCAAGTTCTCTCGGAGCAGCCAACCGGCTAGTCGTTGTAGGGGGCGGCTATTTATAGCCTAGGGAGCAGCCCGACATGATAAGACATAAATGCCCTTCAATGATATGACCGTTAGGTGGATAAGATATTTTTGGGACAGGTGGCGACAAAGACAGAACGGTCGGAAATTTGACTCTCAAATTCCTCGGGGCTATCATGTTACTCATCGTAGGCAATCCGCCTTGGCGAATTCCTAACTCCTCGGTCGAACAAATTCCTCAAAGAACGAGAAGAACTTCGTCTCATCCTTTGAAGAAATTGACTGAATCAGTATGAGATTTCCAATGACTTCACTCGAAGGGATTGGTAGGTGTAGGATTTTGAGTTGAGCATCACATGGAAATTTTTCCTTAGTATTTCCTCGACCCCTTTAACGATGCGGTGTTTCCTATGACTCAAGAAAGAGAAAATGAAACTACGAAAACAAAAGTCTTCACGCTTCATGTTCCTCAAATGAATACCAAGTCTTCAAGGTCACACCAATTTCTTCACTTTCAAAGTCTTGAGAAAGTCTTGAGAATATCAAGGTCTTCAACGAAGAACTTCATTTTAGGGGTCGACTTTCTCTGTAAATATCAAACTCCTCATAGACTTATAGACCTGTGTACACTCACAAACGCATTAGTTCCTTAACCTATAAGTCTTCAATCCACCAAAATCACTAAGGGCACTAGATGCACTTACAATCTCCCCTTTTGGTGATTGATGACAATATAGGTTAAGTTTTCAACGGGGATAAACATATGAAGTGTAAATATTGATAATGAGGAATTTGATTGCAAGATATAGAAGAACTCCCCCTGAAGATGTGCATAGTGAAGAATTTGCTTTTGAGGCAATGCACATTTGAAGAGTTGAATCATGGAGATCTCCCCCGATATCTTGTAATTCATACACGCATTTGACATATAGTATGAAGAATTTGAAATGCATGATGAAATATGGTGCTTGATGTAATTCAGCATGCGTGCGATAACATTAATGAGGAACAAGCATGCAAAATAACGCATCAAGAGTATCAGAGTTCAAATAGATTTGCTATGAAGATTTTCAAGGAGCATAGTGCAAGAACATAATGCATCAAAAGTATCAAAGCACCATCGGGTTTAAGATTACAACTCGATCCAATAAAAGTTTCAGAAGAACGAGAGTTGTAACTTAACAAAATAAATTGTTGTATATAGGCAATAAAATAGACCCGCTTGAAGACTAACTCAAATTTCTCCCCCTTTGTCATCAAATGACCAAAAGGACCGAAACTGAGGACTAACGCTCCTGAAGAATTTCAAGTTGAAGAAGGAGCGCCAGGGTTGTTGGGGTTGGTTGTTGTAGTAGGACCTGCCGCGGTGTCGTCCAAGTCTTCATTTTCATCGATTATGTCGCGATGAAGAATAGGAGCTAGCCACCAAGGAAGGAACTTTGACCTTCTTGTATTTCTTCGGAGGAGGTGCAGACCAGTCAAATTCTTCCTTGAGTCCCATTGACGTCAGTTCTTCCGCACTGTAGACATGTGAAAGAACAGCCCAGGTGCGTTTGAAGGTAGTAGTGGTTTTTCTTCACTGCATTGTGTGTTGAGGTCATGTTGTGAAGAATTGAACCAAACTGACGCTTGACCCATTTATGATTGCGATCAACCTTCTGATGAAGACTGAGGAGTAACTCACGATCGATCATCACCACAGGTCTTGTGGCTTGAGGACTTTGCTTGACCGAGGTATTTATGGCAGAGTCATGGGTGGCAGAGTCATCATTGGTGGAGTAGGATGCTGCTTTGTGAAACTGTCCATCCAATGGACGAATGCCTTCATCGATCACAGCAGTAGCTTTTCCCTTGTCATCATCTGAGGTAAATGTCCGTTTGAGGACTTCAATCGGGGGCAAGTAGCTGCAGTGGTTCAGAGTATCAGCCTTGTAATTGAGTGAAGACCTTGTCCTGATGAATCTCATTATCCAAGGCGCATAAGGCTTCAGCTCAAATGGTGACATAGCAACATTTGCCAGAGTCCTCATGAAGAAATCATGGAAGTTGACGGGAACGCCATGGATGATGTAGAAAAGCATATTCTTCATGATGCCGACGACTTCTTCATCATTCGAGTCGTGGCCTTTGATAGGACTCATTGTCTTGGTCAGAATCCGATAGACAATCCGAGGCACATACAATAATTCCTTGACGAGGAATTTGGTTCTTGGTGCCTGCCTTGGCTTCAAAGGCTTCATCAGCAGTTGCATATAGTGATTTGAAAGTTACGGTTCGTTGTAGATACAACGTGCACCATCAAGTGGAGGATCGAGTGGTAGAGCACGAAGCAATTCGATTCTTTGGTGCCTTGTAGTGAGTATTTTCGGACATCCAGTCTAATACCCATGAGTTCACGTCTTGGCGTCTCCGGTGATGTGCAGCGTTGCATAGAATCAAGAATGAGTTCTTCATTCCATCCACATATATCGGTCAGAAATTGAAGTCCTGCGTCGTGAAGAACACCGAGGACTGGCTCAAAGCTGGCAGAGACTCCATGTCCACATGAGGAATATGAGCATGATCGAAGACTTTGTCTTTGTTGAAGAGCACCGAGGAATAGAAGTTGGCTTGGCTGGCAGTCCGAAACGCCTCTTCCTTATGCGGCAGAGTCGTATGGGTTGTAATCCGTGAAGAACACGTGCTACGCCAAGAAATCTTCAGCCTTGAACTTTTGCTTTGTTGAGAAAGGATTCTTTTGCTTGGGCAGAGGGGTGTCAGTGAGTTGCATCACCACCTCAGGAATCGCAAGTTCAGGTTCTTTAGGCTGAGGAATTTCTGGTTCCTCTATATGTCTTGATCCCGAGGATCGGTGACGGTTCATCGACACTAGTGGCTGCAATTTCTTCATGCACGTAATGTGGGTTGATTTTCTTGAGTCCATTTGGACTGTCTGTCTTTGGGACCGAGGAATCTGTTGGAGCGGGGTGAAGAGAGGAGTATTGGGATGCAGACTTTCCCAAAAGTCATCATTCATCACTGTGTGGTGCACCCAATATCCACATCTTCATCTTCAACTTCCTCAACACCAGCCTCTTCAGCAGTGAACTGAGGCGTAGGTGAGGAAATGACTGGGGTTGAAGGGATTGCGTCCACTTCAATTTCTTCATCAATCTGCTCTGACGAAGCAGCAGAATGACGTTCTTCAGCAGATCCAATTGGAATCTCATAGTCTTCTCAAAAAGGAACAAGGTCCTTTGATGGCTTGGAGGAAATCGGAACAGCATCAATTGGATTTTCGAATGAGCTGGTCATTGGCTTCATTTTCTTCGCAGCCGAAGAATGTGACACAGCTGATGCCTTCCTTTTCTTCACTGCAGCTCGTTACGCAGCCCAGTTTTCTTCACATTAGAGGCGGATGGAAGAATTGGAGTTGGTGTTGGCGCAGGAGGAGCCGAGGAATCAGATGAATTTCTTCAGCGCAACTGATTGCCCTGATCTCTTGATTTCTTGAGCGCACCACTAGTGGATGCCACAGCAATTTCTTCGGCGGTACGTAATAGAATCATCGACCTGGAACTAGCATTTTCATCGCCAGGCTGAATATCATCGATCGTCTTGGCATGTTCTTCAATGTCGAGAAGAGGCTGCAGCCTGAGGAATTTCCTGTTGCGTTGGGGTTGCAACATTTGTGAAATTCTTCGTCAGGTAAACGAATCTGACCTTGGCTCCTTGCCAATCAGCATAGTAAGAATCGAAGATTTTGCTGAGGTCTTGAATTTCAGTCTGGACCTTGAGAAGTTCCTCAGGTGTCATTTTGACAACGTTTTTCTTCAGAAACTTCTCCTTTCTATATTGAGCCTTCTTGATCTCTCTTGCCTTTTCAAACTTCCATTTCTCTTGACAATGAAATGGGTCAACATATGACTTTGTCCAGGGTCGGATGAAAGTCGAGGCATAGGGGTATTTGGATCCTTGTGCCAGAGATCAATATAATCGAGGACTTTCTTGGATCAACAGCAGTGGCACAAATGTGCCTTTGGCTCTAGCAGCCCTTTCTTGGCGATCTCTGATGATTTCCGCAAGTTTTTCATCAGAAGCTTCATCATCAGAAGGCACATGGAATGCAACCTGTTTCTTCTTTGGACTTGGCCGAGGACCTCGTCCAGCTGTTGCTTTGGTCTTCAAAGACAATCGGGCGGATGATGAAATTGGTGCTGCTGAGGAACTTGCTGAAACTCCAGA
The DNA here is from genome assembly GCA_021605145.1 of Aegilops bicornis. Classification (NCBI taxonomy): domain Eukaryota; kingdom Viridiplantae; phylum Streptophyta; class Magnoliopsida; order Poales; family Poaceae; genus Aegilops; species Aegilops bicornis. The sequence goes on along the minus strand of CM038675.1, from coordinate 631,443,298 downwards.
GGCAATTGAGAAACTAGCAGTCCTTTGACATGTAGCCAGATGCACAGGAGCTGAGGACTTTGACGGAGCTGTTGAGGACTTTGGTGGAGCTGTAGAGGAATTTCCGTGAGGGTGCTGCTGAGGAACTTGGCCGTGAGGGCGCTGATGGTGAAGCACTTGGCTTATGAGCAGACTTCTTTGGCATGGATTTCCTCGGTTTGACCGAGACCTCAGTAGCAGTAGAAGTGGCAGAATCCTCATTGAATTTCTTCACTACCTCCTTGGCTTGTCTTGCCAATTTAGCTTGGCGCTTAGCCCATTCTTCAGAAAGTCCTCACCACGCTTGATCTTTGGTGGGGTCAACTTGGCAGTGCCAATGGAGCTCTTGGGCATGGAGGATTGAGAGCGAATTCCTTCATGTACTTAGGAGTCACATCTCTGTATTCCCTCCATTCCCTTGCCCATCTCCATTCAATCTTACGAATCGCACCTTGCGCTGATTTTCTTTTCTTCATCGGTGTGCGATGAGTCAGCATAAATTTCCTCAGGGATTTCAAAAGCAGTCATAACCTCAGGTTTCTTTCCTCCTTTCTGTTGCTTCTTTCCGTCTGCCATATTCTTCAGTTGAGGAAATTGAACAATTGAGTTCTCTGAAGAAGTATGTAGTTTTTCTTCGAGAAACGCTGCAAATGAGTTAAGTTGATGAGAACCTAGTGATTCAGCCCGGACATGTGTACCGTGAACAGAATGCGATTGCGAGAATTTGGAGAGGTCATATGCGTTCTCGGAAGGTTTTCAAAAGAACAAGTTTTGAGGATTTTGACCAGATGAGCCTTGAAGAATTTCACTAAGCGTTCTTTGTCTTAGGTTCCAGAGTTGTACAGATCGAGGATCCACACAATTGAGGAATCTTGAAGAAAATCATTGCTTAGAGAAACGAATCAAGAGCATATTTTGTTTGAGGTGTTCATGTGTGTGAAGATTTGAAGAATAAACACCTTTGAAGATTTTCAGGAAGGTTTGAGAATCAAAGCGAGTAATAAAAGTAACTTTTAATTACCCGAAGTGAAGAACACGACGAACTAAGAAGAACCGTTGGGAAGTTCGTCAGTTTAGATCTTCCTTGCCCTAACTTGGCGGAGGAAGACAGCTACGGCGGCGGCGGAGTGAGGATTTCCGCAGTCGGCGCGAGTACGTCGGCGACGGGGTCGAGGCAGTGAAGCTCTTCCACACAGGCGACGATGGAGTAGCGGCGGCGCTAGGGTTTGAGGAGCTCGAACGGGAGAGAGAGGTCGAGCGGGGTAAAGGAAGTGAGGATGGAGAGAGGGGTATTTATAGAGGCAGTGAAAACCGTTAAGCCAAGATTTAGGGACGAACGTGCCTGACCATTCTCCTGCTCACGACATGTGTCACCCACGTACTGTGTAGTGGAGATCGTGTACGATCGTGGGTGAGTAAAATAATGCATCGTGGGATGCGGAACGGTTTGAGCGGCAAAACCGAAAATTTTGGATAAGATCAGTTTTAAGGTTTCGTTCGCAATTTCTTCAGCTGACAAGGACACAGTGAAGATTTTGAACGAGTTTCAAATAGAACGTACATGAAGAGTTTGTGAATAGATTGGGTTGAGTATAGCATAGAGGGGGAAGGTCTGATCACATTCACTTAGCAGAAAATGCAACTTGAAGAAATAGCCATAAGTGAATGTGGAGGACATAAACCCATATATATATATAGCCAATGAAGAAAGACGACGGAAACAGTGAAGATTTTGCAAAGTTGAAGAATTTGAAAAAGCGAAGAATTTCAAAAGCGAGGAAAAACTCAAATTGAAGATTTTCAAATTTGGTGGTGGCGTGACCCAATCAGTATAAGAATGATGATTTCAGACACCACGCATTACAATTGTCGTAGGGTTCTGAGAATCAAATTCTTCATTAATTTCTTCACACTTAGAGAGTTATTCTTCATTGATTGAAGAAAAAACGTTTCTTCATGTGTTGCACATCTAAGTCATCAATTTTGCATAAGTGTCAGGATGTGTGTCTTTTCAGAGAACATTCGAAGATTCTAAGATATTTAGCTCACACGCAACTTGCTAAATCTCTTCTCATCCAAGGGCTTAGTGAAGATATCGGCTAGCTGTTCTTCGGTCTTCACGTGCTCGATAGAGATGTCGCCCTTCAACACATGATCACGAAGAAAATGATGACGAATTTGAATGTGCTTTGTCTTCGAAAGTGCTTTGAACTGGGTTGTGAGCAATCTTGATCGCACTCTCATTGTCACTGAGAGAGAGGCACATTCTTCACGTTGATGCCGTAGTCCTTGAGAGTTTGCTTCATCCACAGCAATTGAGCACAACACGAGCCAGCAGCAATGTATTCAGCTTTCGCGATGAAGCGGTGATCACGCAGTTCTGTTTCTTCAAGGACCAGTAGACCAAAGATCGTCCGAGGAAATGACAAGTGCCAGAAGTTGACTTGCGATCCACACGATCACCAGCGTAGTCAGAGTCAGAATATCCAATGAGATTAAAAGCAGAGCCCTTGGGGTACCATAATCCTAGTGTTGGTGTGTGAGCTAGATATCGAAGAATATGCTTCACAGCCTTATGGTGTGATTCCTTGATTGTAGCTTGAAACCGGGCACACATGCAAACACTAAGCATTATATCTGGCCTAGATGCACATAAGTACAATAAAGAACCAATCATGGAGCGGTATACCTTGTGATCGAAGTCAATACCATTTTCATCGATTGCACAGATGACCATTAGTGGGCATAGGAATTTTGACGCCTTTGCAATCTTGCATGCCGAATTTCGTAAGTACATCATTGAGGTATTTCTCTCTGAGATATGAATATGCCATTGTGTTGTTGACGAATTTGAAGACCTAAGAAGAATTTCAACTCTCCCATCATAGACATTTGATATTCTTCAATCATCATATAGGCAAATTCATCACTATAACGTTGGTCAGTACAGCCAAAGATAATATCATCAACATATATTTGGCACACAAACAGTTCACCATCATAGGATTTAGTAAAGAGAGTAGGGTCGAGTGAACCGTGTGAAGCCATTCTTCACGAAGAATTCCTTCAATGTATCATACCACGCCTTGGGGCTTGTTTGAGACCATAGAGGGCCTTATTAAGTCCGAAGACTTTGTCGAGATTCTTTGGATCTTCAAAACACTGGGGTTGAGCAACATATACTTCTTCCTCAAGCTTACCATTGAGGAATGCACTTTTCACATCCATTTGATATAAAGTGATATTGTGATGGTTAGCATAGGCGAGTAATATGAATAGACTCAAGTCTAGCAACAGTGCAAAAGTTTCATCGAAATCAATTCCTTCAACCTGTGTGTAGCCTTGAGCTACTAGTCGTGCCTTATTCCTCACCACAAGGCCATTTTCATCTTGCTTGTTGCGGTAGATCCACTTTGTGCCAATGATATTATGCTTGCGAGGATCTGGACGTTTGACCAGTTCGGACATTGTTGATCTCGAACTGATGTAATTCTTCTTGCATAGCCTGAATCCACTCCGGCTCCGAAATGCTTCATCTACCTTAGTGGGCTCTGTGATAGAGACAAAAGCATAGTGCCCACAAAAGTTAGATAAATGTGAAGCTTTTGAGCATGTGAGAGGACACTGGCGCTTTAATGTCATCGATGATCTTCTCCACTTGCACTTCTTTTGCAACGCCGAGGATGAGCTGGTTGTCGCCGAGGAATTTGATCATTTTCCTCGGCACCATTGTCTTCAAAGATTATCTTGGTGCATCAGCTCGGCGTTCTTCACGTCTGAGAATGAATTCTTCAGCAGCTTTCTTGATGGGAATGACATCCTCAGTTGCCTTGAACTTGATTGAATCCTCAGGTGCTGGTTCATCTAACACAGAAGGTAGGTGCTCTCTTTGCGAGCCATTAGTTTCATCGAACCGCACATCTACTGTGTCAACAATCTTGTGAAGAGTGATGTTGAAGACTACAGAGGTGTGCGAGTCCTTTCCGTAACCAAGCATAAAACCTTCATGTGCTTTCGGTGCAAATTTAGAATTGTGATGAGGATCTCTAATCCGGCATTTAGCACCGAAGACTTGAAATAACTTACATTGGGTTTCTTGTCAGTGAGGAGTTCATAGGCAGTCTTCTTGAAGAATTTGTGAAGATATACTCTGTTGATGACGTGGCACGCAGTATCAATTGCATCAATCCAAAAAGCGACTAGGCGCTTGTATTCATCAAGCATAGTGCGAGCCATCTCAACAAGAGTTCTGTTCTTGCGCTCCACGACGCCATTTTGCTGAGGAGTATAAGGAGCAGATAACTCATGAGTAATACCAAGTTCATCAAGATAGTCATCAAGATCGGAATTCTTGAACTCAGTTCCATTGTCACTTCTGATGTGCTTGATCTTCACACCAAAGTCAGTTGAAGCCCTCGAGGAAAATCGTTTGAAGACTTCCTGCACTTGATTTTTGTAAGTAACAATGTGTACCCATGTGTAACGAGAGTAATCATCAACAATAACAAAGCCATATAGAGATGCATCATTAACGACATTTGAGTAATGATTGGGACCAAAGAGGTCCATGTGAAGCAATTGAAGGGACGAGTAGTGGTCATGATAGTCTTCACTGGATGCTTGGCCTTGGTCATTTTTCCAGCTTCACAGGCTCCGCATAAGTGATCCTTGAGGAATTTGACATTTTCAATGCCAATGACATGCTTCTTCTTTACAAGCGTGTTCAAATTCCTCATGCCTGCGTGACCAAGTCGTCGATGCCATAGCCTTCTACGAAGCTTTTGCAAGTAGACACCACGGCTGGTTGTGGTCCTCAGAGAGAAATCAACAATATACAAGTCTCCTCTCCTAAAGCCTTGAAGACTTTGGAATTGTCGACTTCCATAATCACAACACAACGATACTTGCCAAAGATCACAACCATATCAAGATCACAAAGCATTGAGATCGACATGAGGTTGTATCCTAAGGACTCAACAAGCATGACTTTGTCCATGTGTTTATCCTTAGAGATTGCAACCTTACCAAGACCCAATACCGACTTTTGCCTTTGTCGGCCAAGATGATATGCTTCAGATGTGACGGTGATAAGGGAGCATCCATCAATAGATTCTTGTCACCAGTCATGTGATTTGTACAACCACTATCGAGAACCCACTCAGTGGCTTTGGGTTGATCATCCTGCGGATGAATTAGTACAACTTACGATCTCATATACTTCATCGGTGAAGAATATGATACCAAGTTCATCGGATGAATTTCATCACCAAGATTAACAGATAAGCAGTATGAGGACGTGTGAAATGAAAGTTCATTTCATCATGATTAGCCTGCGTCCTTTCAGGCAATTTTGTTAGGTCCCCAGCAAATTCTTCAGACGTTAAGACACGTCTGGAGACCTGAACCTGCAGAATAAGTTAGTTCTTTTTCTTCATCGCCCACATCTGAAGGGGTGGCAAAGAGTTCATCACTCTGTGAGCACCATATGAGAATGGTGGCATAGAGGCCAAACCATTTCGTTTCACATAAGAGGGGTTAGGGTAAGCATATGAATAAGCAGAGAAATTCTTCGAGTACTTATGAACATATTGGTTTGAAGAATAATGAACATATTCATAGCCCTTAGCTCTACCCTGCGAAACAGAGTTGTTAGCATGATGATAATCATATGAGGACTTTGATCCTTTTGAGGAATTTGATCCACGTGAGGAATTTGGTCCGTATGAGGACTTGGATCCATATGAAGAATTTGGTCCATATGAAGAATTTGATCTAGGGTTCCTATTCTTCACTGGTGGTGTCATGAGGACATTCACCTGAACACTTTCAAGGCACTTCTTGGGAACCCAGATTTTCTTCATAGGGGAACCATTCCTGCAGTTAGTGCCAACATATCTAGCAAATACTTCACCATTCTTATTTTTGAACAGTTTGTAGTTGGAGTCAAATGACTCATCAGAAGAATGACGAGATTCGCATGTAAAGCCAGATAAGTTAGATGGATCAACTGGAGGTCCCTTTGTAGCAACCCATGAGGTTTTGGGATACTGCTCAGGCTTCCAATATGATCCATCAGCATTTAGTTTTCTCTCAAAGGCAATACCCTCTTTCCTAGGGTTCCTGTTGAGGATCAGTTTTTTAAGCACATCATAAAGAGTCTGATGCCCTTTGAGGCTTTTGTACATGCCTGTCATATACAATTCCTTCAGCCCTGCATCGTCAGTGATACTAGCAATGTCCTCAGATGAGGAATTAGTGATAGCAGAGAGGCGGTGAAGAATTTGTAACAGTTGAAGCATTTGAACATTCGGTGAAGAATTAAGCGATTCACGTTCAATGCACTTTAAGCATGGAGGAACAAATTCTTCTTGAGAAGCGCTGATTTGTTGAGCAAGTAATGAATCGCGCTCCTTCGAAGATCTTCATAACTCACTCTTAGCTTCTCAAGGTCTTGCTTTCTTTGAAGAAATTCATAAGAAAGTTTCTCATGATCGATAAGAGAGTGTTATGATGACCTTGAAGGCTATCAAACCTAGACTGAAGTCTCCAAGATTTTCGATCGAGGATTTAGTGCGATCCATTTCTTCACCTAACATATCATCACTCTTATCTAGCATGTTTTGAACCTTTTCCAAAGCCCTTTGTTGTTTCTGACAAGTTTTGAGTAATCGGGCTTTAGATCTTCATCGATTCATTTTCACTAGATTCAGAGGAGGTATAGTTGAGTACCTTGGCACCCTTTGCCATGAAGCAATAGGTGGGAGTGTAGTCATCACTATCTTCATCAAGATTGTTGGTGAGGTCATTTTCTTGAGTTGAAGATGGACTTGACGAAAGCAGTAGCGAGAGCTAGACTCGCCACACTAGACTCAGATTCTTCTGATGCCTCCTCTTCCTCATGTTCCTCAGATTCAGCTTCAGAGTCCATTTCCTTGCCAATGAATGCCCGAGCCTTTTTGGAGCTGCCCTTCTTGTGAGAAGAAAGCTTTGAGGATTTTGATGATGAAGATTTCGATGATTTCTTCTTCTTCTTCGCGTCATCAGAACTGTAATCCTTGTGTTTCTTCTTCTTTAATTCCTTTTCCCAATCGAGGACAATCTTGGATGTAGTGACCAGGTTTCTTGCATTTGTGACAAAGTCTTCTCTTATAATCACCGGATGAGGAATCACCGCTTCTTGAGGATTTTCCAAAGCGACCACGTCTTGTGAACTTGGAATTTCTTCACGGCGATTGCTAGCTCCTGGTCTAATTCTTCAGATCTCCAAGGCTACTACCGTAGTCTTCACACTCAGATTCGCATACGCCCTTGGCCTTCGTGGCACGTGTTTTCCCATAGCTAGAACCATAGAGATCTCTCTTTCAAAGAAGTGGAACTCATGAGTATTTAGCCTCTCGAGGATATCGGCGAGGATCAAGTGACTTGTAGTCAGCTCGTTCTTGTATCATCAATGCGAGTATCAAATGAGGAATCAAGCGATCTTAACAATTTCTTCACCACCTCATGGTCGGTGATGTCGATGGCGCCAAGTGCTTGAAGCTCATTTGAGATGTCGGTGAAGGCGATCGAAGGTTTGTTGAACATTTTCGTTGTCGAGTCTTTTGAAGCGGTTGAAGAGATTCCGAAGAACATCAACTCGAGAGTCACGCTGAGTTGAGACTCCTTCATTCACTTTGGACAGCCTGTCCCAGATGAGCTTGGCAGTTTCCAAAGCACTCACTCTTCCATATTGAACTTTGCTCAGATGGCCACATATGATATTCTTCGCTTGGAATCGAGTTGCTTGAATCTCTTCACATCAGCAGCATTCAGAGAAGGTGTGACAAAGGGAACACCATTTTCCACAACATACCAGAGATCATTGTCAATTGCTTCAAGATGCATTCGCGTCTTGTTCTTCCAGTAGGGGTAGTCCGTCCCATCAAAGGTAGGACACCCTGCTGAGACCTTGATCATACCTGCGGTCGACATAACTAAAACTCCGGTGGTTAAACCAAAATCACACGTAATAAGGAGTACCTCGCTCGATACCAATTGAAAGTGCGTTATATCGACTAGAGGGGGGTGAATAGGCGATTTTATGAATTCTTCACTGAGGAATTTTCCGGTGAGGAAATTCCTTAGCGAAGAACTACTTGCAGCGGAATAAGTACTCAGAAGTAAGCATAATAGAATACACGCATGGTCCTCATGATTAAATGAAGACAAACACAGAGTACAGAAAGCGTAATCACAGGATAACACAAGATGAAGACAAACTGACTGAAGAAATTGAAGTGAGGAAATTGAGAAAGTCTTCAGTCAAAGTCTTCAAACACAGATATAAACAAACACTCAACACAATAATGAGGAAATGAAAGGGTTGAGGAAATAGAACCGATTAGGGTTGGTGAAGACAATGATTTGGTAGACCGGTTCAAGCTACTTTGTCTCGGTTATGCGTCTGGTTGGAGCGGTTGAGTATTTAAACTTCGAGGACACACAGTCCGGACACCCGATCGGCGAAACACGCAGCTCGGGACACCAAGTCCTCACCGTATTCTCCTTGAACTAAGGTCACAGACCTCGTCCAATCACTCGTGGTAAGTCTTGAGGCGACTTCCAAACCTTCACAGACTTGGTCACTCGGTGATCCACAATTCCTCTTGGATGCTCTAGACCATGACACCTAACCGTCTGGAAGAAGCCACAGTCTTCAAAGGTAACAAGCGTCGGATCCACGCAGGATCAATTTCTTCAGTGATGCTCAATCACTTTGGGTTTGTAGGGGTTTGGTTTTTGGGGTTTTTCCTCACTCGATGATTTTCACTCAAAGTCCTCGGAGGATGGGTTGCTCTCGAATGACAAGTGTCAAGTTCTCTCGGAGCAGCCAACCGGCTAGTCGTTGTAGGGGGCGGCTATTTATAGCCTAGGGAGCAGCCCGACATGATAAGACATAAATGCCCTTCAATGATATGACCGTTAGGTGGATAAGATATTTTGGGACAGGCGCCGCAGACAACAACGGTCAGAAATTTGACTCTCAAATTTCTCGGGGCTATCATGTTCCTCACTGTAGGCAATCCGCCTTGGCGAATTCCTAACTCCTCGGTCAGAACAAATTCCTCAAAGAACTGTAAGAACTTCGTCTCATCCTTTGAAGAAATTGGTGAACTATATGAGATTTCCAATGACTTCACTCGAAGGGATTGGTAGGTGTAGGATTTTGAGTTGAGCATCACATGGAAATTTTTCCTTAGTATTTCCTCGACCCCTTTAACGATGCAGTGTTTCCTATGACTCAAGAAAGAGAAAATGAAACTACGAAAACAAAAGTCTTCACGCTTCATGTTCCTCAAATGAATACCAAGTCTTCAAGGTCACACCAATTTCTTCACTTTCAAAGTCTTGAGAAAGTCTTGAGAATATCAAGGTCTTGATCGAAGAACTTCATTTTTAGAATTCGACTTTCTCTGTAAATATCAAACTCCTCATAGACTTATAGACCTGTGTACACTCACAAACGCATCAGTTCCTTAACCTATAAGTCTTCAATCCACCAAAATCACTAAGGGGCACTAGATGCACTTACAGATGTTTTTGTCGTGGTTCCGATAGGTGGTGCTATCGTACATCCACGTTGATGGAGACTTCAACCCACGAAGGGTAACGGTTGCGCGAGTCCACGGAGGGCTCCACCCACGAAGGGTCCATGAAGAAGCAACCTTGTCTATCCCACCATGGTCGTCGCCCATGAAGGACTTGCCTCACTAGCGGTACATCTTCACGAAGTAGGCGATCTCCTTTCCCTTACAAACTCCTTGGTTCAACTCCACAATCTTGTCGGAGGTTCCCAAGTGACACCTAGCCAATCTAGGAGACACCACTCTCCAAGAAGTAACAAATGGTGTGTTGATGATGAACTCCTTGCTCTTGTGCTTCAAATGATAGTCTCCCCAACACTCAACTCTCTCTCACGATTTGGATTTGGTGGAAAGAAGATCTGAGTGGAAAGCAACTTGGGGAAGGCTAGAGATCAAGATTCATATGGTAGGAATGGAATATCTTGGCCTCAACACAAGTGTAGGTGGTTCTCTCTTAGAAAATGTAGGTTGGAAGTGTAGGTTCGTTCTGATCGCTCTCTCCATGAATGAAGAGGAGGTGGAGGGGTATATATAGCCTCCACACAAAATCTAATCGTTACACACAACTTGCCAAACTCGGTGGGACCGAATTGAGAAACTTGGTCGGACCGATTCAGCAAATCTAGTGACTGTTAGGATCTTCAGTGGGACCAACATGCAACTCGGTAGGACCGATATGGTTAGGGTTAGGGAATAACGTAATCTCGGTGAGACCGATTACACAAACTCGGTGAGACCAATTTTGGTAATAAGCTAACCAGAGAGTTGGTCAGGTAAACTCGGTGGGACCGATTCGCTCATTTCGGTGAGACCGAAATGTTATAAAAGGAACCAGAGAGTTTACATTGCAATCTCGGTAGGAACGATTACGCAAACTCGGTGAGACCGATTTTGGTGATGGTCCCATACAGAGGGATTGCAATCCCATCTCGGTGAGACCGAGATCCCTATCGGTGTGACCGATTTGCCTAGGGTTTGTGGCAGTGGCTATGACATCTGAACTCGGTGGTGCCGGATAGAAAGAATCGGTGGGCCGAATTTGATTTTTTGTTTAGGTCATATGAGGATGTGAGAAAGTAGTTGAGGGCTTTGGAGCATATCACTAAGCATTTTGAGCAAGAGCCTTATTAAGCAACACCTCATCCCTCCTTAATAGTATTGGCTTTTCCTATAGACTCAATGTGATCTTGGATCACTAAAATAGAAAATGTAGAGTCTTGAGCTTGAAGCTTGAGCCAATCCTATTGTCCTTAGCATTTTGAGGGGTCCACTTTTCTCATCCAAGCCATGCCAATCATTGAGCTTTCCTGAAATATTATTCTTGAAATACTATTAGCTCAATGAGCTATATGTTGTTAGGAATTACCAAAACCTCCTAGGGATAGTTGCACTTTCAAAAATGCTCAGCCCACCAAGCTTGGCGTCGACGGGAAAGGGGAGGAGCGGTGGCCTTCCTGGGACACGAGCGACGGTGACCTACCATGCACTACTCTTCCTCACTACTGGCGGCGCCAACGGACGTGTTGGCTTGTTTGTGGTCGTGGCGCCGGGGTATGGCCTCCTCATCGTATGTGCCGCCGAACAACACCTCGCCCGCCTCGTCGTCACACTCCTTGCCGACGGCCGCCACCTGCTTCTGGTACTTCCAGTGGGCGAGGCGGATCTCGCGGGCGGAGCAGTAGGACTCGAGCAGCGCCTCCTACTCCGCCATGTCCGTGTCCGGTGCGACCACCCTGCCGGCGACGACCTGCTCCTTCGCCTGCTGATGCTCCTGGAGGAGGTCGTGGTTGTAGTTGGCGTCGGTCTGCGCCTCCTGGAACTGGTCCTCCCGCTCCTCCCGCACCATGTCCATATAATGGGCACGGACCTCGCCGATGGTCATGGTGCAATGCACCCGCGAGGGTGGGGCGAAGGAGGAGGGTGGCGCTGGCTCATCGGAGGAGGCGTCTCCATTTGCACGTCGTCGTCGGAGGCGTCCTCCGGCTGCCTGTCGGCCTACCAGTCGGTAGCAATGGCGGCCATGGCCTTCTTCTGCTTCGACGTAAGCCCGTCCGAGAGAGCTTTGGCTGCGGAGGGATCCATGGCGGGGAGTGGTGCCGATAGGGATGACTGTGGCTATGGCTGGGGCAGCGGTTTATATAGCACCGATGGGCGACAAAGGGACAGATGGGTGGCGCCGGAGGAGACGCCTCGGCAACCGCGTGCCATAAATGCGGGCAGCAGACGGACGGGTTGTGGCCGTCGTGTCATTTGAACGTGCGGCAGTCGCCTGCACCAGGAAGCGGCGGAGGCGGCGCTCTCTCGGCCGGCACTCCGCTTCAATGCCGGCGCCAGTGAGCGGCCGCGTCTGCTCTGGCCGGGCATGAATACGGGCGCTGATGCTCTAGAGCGGCATTGATCGAAAACGTGCAGGAGGGGGGTTGGTGGGCCAGGGCGGTCAGAAGCGGGCTTGGGATCGGAACAGACTCCTGCAAACCTCCCCCACTTTTGTCTCCGGTTTGCAGGAGAAATCGCGTCCGGACCGTGCTACGGTTTTATACAGGACCGTGTTGGATGGCTTTCGCTGTCAAGACGGTTGTGACAGGTTTGAGGGTCGGCGTTGAAAATGCCCAAGCATGACTAGTAGTACAATTTTCCTCCAAATTATTATGTTTATAACTGGATGAAATTGGTTACAGTCCCAACTCATCAACTATGAGCATCTCTAACCCTTCCCCTATCCCATGGCTTTTCAAACGTCCCCCTAAAACTTAACTACACTTTTGACGAGTTAATTTTTTGCACCTAGCACTTCCCGCAAATTTGTAACTTCTCAAAAGCTCAAAGCACAAATAGTCATTTCAAACTCAAATTTAAACTAGTTTAGCATATAATTATTCATACCACGTATAAAACATAAAAGTGCCTTAATTATACAATGCTACAACTAGATTAGTAAATAACTAAAGTTATACGAGGTCTCCTCATCGGAGGAGAGGTCGAGGATTGGCGACTTGCCGGATCCCGATGCCTCGTGTTCTAGGGTGCCCCTCCACATCTACGCCATTGGCTCGTGGTCGTTAGAGTCGGTGTCACCCAGCTCCGCAAAGATGTCGTCGTGATCCCTCTCCATAATGGTCAACGTCCGGCGGTTGCACTCAACTTCGCACTCGTCCTCCAGCAAGCCCCCAATGGCATGGTGCTCCGCCACCGCACTATGATCAGAGAACCCACACCGTTCCACCTCCTCATCGTCGACCTCTACCATCTCCTATCGTCGTCGCCCTCCGACAACGGGGTGGAGGAAGAACTCAAATCTGCGCCTGCGACGGCGGCCTCGCGTGAGGCAAGGATTGCGGACACCTCCTTGCGATTTCTACCCAACTGGCGGAAAGCATGGTCGAGATGGTGGAACGGTGACTCACCATGGCCCAGGCTCAGGGTGCCTCAGGTGTTGTGGTCAGCCATGACTCGAATCATGACCCAAGACTAGGGTTAGGGTTCTGGTGTGGCGAAGGAGGGATTTTATAGCCGAGCAGGGCTAATCGGGCAAGCGTTGACGGTTGCACCATGAATGCGATGAGAGGTGGAGAGAGAAGAGTAAGAATACCCGTTCTCTGCTCAAATTTGAGCAAAGGGGATAAGTTTTAAGGGATACGCTTCAAATATTTATGGAGTACAGGGTTTGAAGGAATGACTATTTGTGGTCCAACTCCTCGAACTTTTAACTTTGGGGGGGGGGGGGGGCAGGGGGTGCTCTTAAATTTGTGGGTGTGGCTAGATCTCGGTTGACTGAGATATGTCTCAGTCAAGTGATAGAACATTTAAAAAAAGAAAAAAGAAAAAAAATACATAGATCTCCACGTAAAATCTCGTGAATGTAGCATCTAATCCCGGGCAAACGTCAGGCCAGGCCGGGTTTCAGGCCGGGCTTGTAAAAGCCCGACCTTCATTTTTCAAGCCCAAGCCAGCCCAAAGCCCATACTACTCCCTATTTTGAAGCCCAAGCCTGACCCAAAATCAAGCCCGAAGCCCAAAAACCCGGCCCGAATACAGTTTTTAGTATGCGCACGTGCAAGCCCATCCTGAAATACAAAAAAAAGGAAAGCCCGGCCTAAATTATCTTTCGGGCTACAAAATAAAGCCCGAGCCTAGCCCAATGTTCAAGCCCGACCCGGGTTTTTCGGGCCAGGCTGTCCATGCCCGAGTTTAGTAGCATCGACGGAGACTACATTAAGTCTCAGTCGATTGAGATTTAGCAATCCCGTAAAAATTGTTTTTTCTAGACCACATAACATCCACTCATCTATATACATTAGGAATGTTTTCTTTTTCTAGAACAACTATACGCTGTTTGAATCTGAATAAGAAGTCTGTCATTTAATAAAGTCGATCGATCTAGCCACCACCTGAGATGGAGCTAGCCAGCACCGGAGATGCAGCACACTCAAACATTCTATACCATGAGAAATTGCATTGAGCCGAGTTAGGCACGAAGTGAGCATGATGGATCCACTCTGTCCAACCCTGCTCAGCATCAGAGACAAAACTGACCGGCAGGTCTGCAAATCCAGCCTATACCAATGCTTAATCATCTTCCAGTTCCAATCACAATTATCCTCCGTTTACCTACTCGCAATATTGTAGTACACATTTCGGTGCTGCCAATACCTAATCAGCTGTGGTGTTCGGTATGCTTGTCGGTGCTACACAGGTGTGTCTGCTGAAACTATGATTGTTGCGAACCACTAACAACACGATTTTTGCAGCTGCTAAATCCCAAGAAATCTGAAAGAAGCTACTCCCTCTGTGACCCTGTCCCATAATGTAGGACATTTTCTGACACTAGTGTTCTGTCAAAAAAAAACGTCTTACATTACAGGACCGAGGGAGTACTAATGATGGTTATTATATGCTTTTGCAAGTTAAATCACATTTCAGTTCAGTGGAGTATCCTTGGATTCGTTAAGATTGCATCCACTCACACTGCAGTATCACACAAGTGGAAGTAGTGGCTACACCCAAGTACGGATTTTCTTTCTTTTGCTATGTTTTCGATCGTGGGTGCAATGTTCCTGGGTGTAGAAAAACCACTCTCATCACAGAATTATTCTCTATAAACCAAAGCTAAACTGCTTGAACTGCAGGCAAAAGAGAGGTACTCTTTCTACAACTATTTTTTCGGAGATTCTAAAATTATTGTTACTCCCTCGATCCATATTACTTGTCACAGCTTTAGTACAACTTTAGAACAAAGTTGTACTAAAGTTACAACAAGTTATATAGATCCGAGGTAGTATTATTATTGGAAAGGTAGTATCACACATGTAAGAAGATATTGTACTAACCATGAACGCATCGCAGTTCCCTTGTACAGGTTATTGAATGGAACTGGAATATATAGTTATTTTTTCCTAAACATCACAATATATTACTCCATCCGTCCAGAATTAGTTGACGCTCTGGCGGATGCATCTAGACATATTTCAGTGCTACATACATCTGTTTGAGCATCAACTAATTCCGGACGAGAGAAATACAATATTATCATGCGAGTTTGACTGTTTGAGGAGCAAAGAATTACACTGTGAGTGTCTTGAGCCCATACTGAGTAACTAGATGCACTTTTAATTGGTTGTTAATTTCAGATAAGATTTGCCTGAGTAATTCTTGAATCCATGTCGTGCTTCACAAGTTAAAGATCCAAAGGGTCGAATGGTTGCAAATAGAGAGGGTAACTACTCCAACATCAATGCCAAGCTAAGAGCTTTGTCCTTGCAAATAATTCAAAACTATGCATGTTTTTCAGTATTTGCAATACAAAAATACTGAAGGCACTCTCTTACAGAAATTGCAGAGTGGTATGGATTACAATGCAACTTTTTTACTTCTTTCCTAAGGCTAAAGGATAACAACACCAGGCATGTCTCTGAATGAAGAAAATTGCAATGAAGAAAATGCATGATGTTGTTTCGCAGATTACATTTGCATTCAATGGCATCTGAAATTGTACAACTTCTGCTTCACGCGCATGGTAAATTAATCAAAAAAATGTGCTTTTGGTATGTCTGAATTCTGAAACTATCAAGAATTTATTTTCTCCAGCAGTGTTACAAACACCTCACTGTACCATTCAAACAAAATGCATTCTAAACACTGAAGCAATTCCAACTCAGACTCTTTTAACTGGAACAGAGTTTTCAGGCATCCCTGATATATCACTATGTTGTTCTGAGGTAAACCATCCACATAATTACAGGTTTGCTATTCAGTAATATTGATACAACAGCCTACATATGACAGACACTTTTATGTTAAGAGCACCGCATCTGAGGCTAAGAAGACACTATTTCATCTTAACATTTGCACGGTGGAACACATACTTATGCAGAGAGGAACAGCAACGAACACATAGTCATCAGGACTGTGGTCAAAACTGTGCTTGGAATGTATAAACTCACCATTAACCAGATAGCGCGATTGACAATCAAGGCCACAGTGTGACCACCGATACAATATGACGATCCTTGCCCTCGTCGAACGGCAGGTAGACATATGAGCTTGCAAATTCATTGTAGATCTCTCCAGTGAGCTCCCCATGCAGCGCACGGCAGTGCATATACAATACCACGTTGATCACCATTCCATACAGCATCATTGCAGCCAACACCGCCGTTTCAACCATGGCCTTGACCACAGCCGGCGCCATGCCAGCCCAACTGGTGGCAGCATCATATGTCTCCATGGCCACCCCACTGAAACCCCAGAGTACTACCCCAATGCCTGCGGCAAAGACCAAGAACGCGGAGAGCGCCGCCAGGCGTGCCCCGGAGAGCAGCCGGCAGCTCTGGCGGAGCGCAGAGGGCCCAGCAGTGGACTCCACGATGGCTGCGGCGCCGGCGAGGGACCAGAAGGGGGCTAAGAGGGAGACGCCGAGAAGAGCAATACATGTGCTAATTTCAGCGGGCAGAGGGAGCAGGGGGATAAGCAGAAGAGGGGAGGCCGGAAGGGCTGTGAGGAGGAGGCGGAGAACGGACGCGGGCACGGAGAGGAGCGAGGCGAGGAGCTTGACGGGGCGGCCGAAGAATCCGGCGTGCGCGCTGGCGGCGGCGGCGGCGAAGGCGGCGAGGTAAAGAAGCGCCGCCGCCACGAGAGCGAGAAGCAAGAGGGGGTTACTCCAAGAATCTTGCGGGGATCGGAGGGAGACGGAAGGGGAGGCGCCGGGGAAGGGCGCGGGGAGGGAGAGGAGGAGGAGCGAGAGCGGCAGGAGGAGGAGGCAGGAGAGGGCGAGGAAGTGGCGTGAGTGGGCGGAGACGAGGCGGAGGGTGGCGCCGGCCGCGCCGGCGATGAGGTCAGGCCAAGGGAGAGAGGGCAACGACGAACCGGAGGACAAGGGCAGGAGCAGCGAGCCAAACGGCGGCAGCGACGGCGGCGGCGGGAGAGAATCCATTGGTGGGGTGGGTGGACGCGGGGGATGGATGGAGAGGAGACGTGTAGAAGAATGAGACCAAGAGAGAGTGACGGGGGGCTGCTTGGCTGGTCGATTGTTTTGGGCCTATAATTGGGAGTCCCTATGTGCCGCTAGATTCCATTTTTGTAGGCCCAATACACAGCACAGGAGCGCACATTCTAGCAGGCCCATTACTGATTTTATCCAATTTTCCTGTTTCTTTTTTTTTTTCTGTTCTGGGGTTTGGTGCTGTTCTGGTTTTCTGTTTGATCCGGATTTTTTTATCTTTCTTTATTTTTTTAACTTAATCAGCTCCTCTTTATTATTATTTACTGATAATAAGAGTTACATTATCTATTAGAAAAGATATTAGAGAAGGCGGAGCATCCTCCACCAACTATTACAACCAACATGTTTTGCTAACTTTGCTAGTTCATGAGGAACAAGGTTTGTTTCTCCAAAACAGGGTTGAAACTTAACCACTGAAAATTGACATGCGATATGATAATAATTATCAAAGATGACAGCAACACTCTCTGAAGAAGCAGCTCCAACATTCAGTGTGTTAATCCTCAATGTTATCTGTCGGGGATATACCCCGCGGCGTAACCTGGCCGAAAGTATAACCCGGCCGGACTTGGCGATTCACCGGCGATCTACACAGACCAGACGGTTTACAAGCAACCTGACTGAATATTATGATTCACTGGTAACCCGGCGGGCGGGACAGACGGTGACAAGGCCCAAGGCCCAGAAGGCCGGCTCATGGTGGGCCGGTTTAAGAGGAAAGGCGTGAGGAATATTTGTCTTACAAGGAGTTAAGACCTGGACTTGTATCCGGTTTGTATTAGAGATAGACTAGTCCTAATCCTAATAGGACTCCACATATAACCCGGCCCTTCAACATATATAAGAAGGGGCAGGGCTCCCCAAAAGGGACACGAGCAAGAAGAACAATCTCTAGAGCTAGACACAAAGGGCCGGTTTACCGGTGACTCCCTCGTGACTTCTGCCGCCGCTTGGTGCTGTCCTTCAAACGAGTCGTTGCCGTCGCTCGCCTCTGCCCCCGTGCCAAGCTGGCTTCGCCTCTGCCTCCGCCACTGACCTCAAGCGCCACGTCCTCGCCTCGCTCGGGCTCGAACCACTGTATACAACGACCAAAACGGACGGGTGGTTGAACCCGGACTCTACGCCTCCGTCAGTCGCCGCCGCCGGTCGTCTTTGTCTTGGCTGCGGCTCGTTGAGCCTGCTCCAACCTGCTGGTTTTCACCTCCGCCAGAGCTTTGAATCGTCCGTCACACGCTGAACCGCCCCGTGCTAAGACGCCGGGCTCCATCGCCTCTGTCTTCACTCCCGTGGCTATGGCTTGCGGCTCCGTACAAAGACCGCCGCTGCCGTTTTTGCTTCGCCACTATTTCAAGCGAGCTACTTCCATGGACGACGCGCCCCGATCTCTGCCGCCTCCCGTGATTCGCCGCCTCCGTCTGCCGCGGAGCCGCTAGCATGCCTCGTTTCTGCGGTCGCCGACGCACGTCGTCGGCCTAGTCCGCCGAGCCGGTTACCTCCATCATCGTGGCTCCGCGCCTGCCGCTTCAAGCCGCCGCCGAACTGGTGCCGGGCCGCCCTGGACTCGCCTCGGTTGCCCCGGACATCTGCGGCCTCCACCTCCGTCGCCTCGCCACGCCAGGTCACTGCCGTCACACCCGAGGCTGCATCCGAACCGCCGCGGCGCTCTTCTACCACAAGTCACCGGCCGCCTTCGTCGACACAGCCGCAGGCCCCGCCTCGTGGACCCCGCGCCTCAAGCCGGCTCCGCTTTGACTCGCCGGGTGCGTGTGTCTGCTGGCACCACTTCACTGTCACCTCGCGGGGCTCCTTGTCTCCGAGCAGGGCCGGTTTGTGCCCACTGTGCCTTGCACCGTCGACAAGCCGCTTCAGCCGTTACCTGCTCTACCAATCTCCGTTAAGCCGGCCATGCGCTATGGCTGCTCTCCGCCTTGCCGGGGACACCTTGAGCCGCCCCGCTTCTGTCTAAACCGCCTCAAGCTGGCTTATCATCCATTGCCGGCCACCGCCGGGTCAAGTCGCCGCGCCTTCGGCTGTTTTAAGTCGCTAAACCGCCGAGAGCTTCTGTAGCTGATCCGTCGGCCCTGCCCTTGATTTCTACTATGCGTGGATGTGGCCTCTAAATAAGATTATTGTTGAGATGGATGAGATGGTGGAGAAGTCACTGAGAGAAGATTAATCGGCGCTATGGTCATTTGTGAAGCCAAGTTCGCGCAACACTTCCGCGTTGAATCGCCGGAGCCGCGTTGGGCTACCTCTGCCACTGCCTCATACCGTCATTGTTAAGTCGCCAGGGCATCGCTCCGCCGTCAGGCGTCAAACCTCCCCCGCGGCCTTACCAGCGTGCCAAGCAAAGCAGATCCCCCAGAGTGATTACCGGATTGCCCTGCCAGTGTATTGCTGGTAGTGCAGTTTTCTCTTTTTTACGTCTCTAACTTGTGGAAGGCAACATCGCCGTTTTTTGTGGAAGAACATTCTGCAAAAAATATTTCAAGGGAAGATGCTTGATGCCCAGGAAGTTCAGACTGCGTGGTCTTCAGAGAGTGTGTGACGCTTGCTACGACAGCCTCTATCCACTCCAAGTCTCATTGGTCAACTACAACAGTACAGCCATGTAACCTGCTGAGCACGACATCATGGATTAGAAGAGTACGAGGAGCTGGTTGAATTTGCCTGCTGGATTATCAATAGAATATGAAATATACAAGACCCTTCGACATCATGGATTGGAGAAGGCCGCAAAGAGACCCACTACGTACTAGTGCACTACTAGTATATACATATATTATTCCTATGAGTGTCACATCAAACAGAGAAACGAGACTACAAGTCTATAATTGCTGGAATATGACGTTCACCCAACAGAACATCAGGTGGTATCCGTCGGGTTTGTTTTCATAGCACATATTAATTTTTGTGTGAACAATTACTTTGGCATGTGATATTTTTTGACGCAGGACAATTGTTCATTACAAATGAGGCGTTATATTACGGGTACGGAGCACGCGCTAGCAACGCTCTGCACTGACGTTTCGTCCGTGTTATACCACCCGGTGAATGAACGTGAGCAAGTCGCCGTCCCTGTGGCCCGGTTTACATCAGCTTGCCGGGACTGCACCCGCGATTAGCTCGCCCGTCCGTGCTGGTTTACGACACCGGTGCCGATTTTCCCCGTCCGCACCGGCTTACAATGCCACGTCCAGTTCATCTGTCCGAGCTGCCTCTGATGCTGCGGTCGTCTTTGTCGTCCGCCTCTCGCGGCCTGGTCTACATCAACATACCGGGCCGCTTTTTATGTCATGAAATGTTTATTGAGTATGAGCAAGTCACAGCTTGGGTAGCCCGGTTTTCTTTCAAACAAAATGAAGGCAAATTATCATATACTATCAACCGACGTCTGCACTGGATGGCTCAATGGGCAGGCACACAAGTCGCCGCCACTACGTTTTGGTTAACTTCAAATCGCCAGTTGGAATGAACCATTGGCCGAGTTGCTGACACGGCTCATACGGGATCATTTATAACCCGCCGCAGTCACCTCAATCTTCTGTGGATTCACATCGTGCTATCAACACCAATGATATACAACTTATGCCGGTTTATATCACGGTCAAAATATGGAGAATCTCAAGCCAACTCCTCTAGTCACCTTGAGACTCGAGGGCTACAATGATATGACTCAGCAAATGTTGCCGGTTTTCAGTGAAGTCAAGAACCTCATGATGTTGGAGGGAAAGATAACCCGGTCCCGGAGGCTACTGCCCTATTGTTGAAAAATTTGAAGGCCAGCAGAAAAATTTCTGGCTTAGAAAGTATATGACAGTTACAAAATCCGGCTCAATGAAGCAGTTCCGAGTCATCAGAAAGGATCCGGTTTACAATCCGGTTCAAGGAAAATCTATTCTCCCACAAAGCTCTGAAGCGCTCAAATCTGGTTTAAAAATGTCTGGTTCAAAAAGGAATTAACTTCTCGCAAGTGCGAGTTGAAAGGCCGTCAGAAAATTTCCGGCTGAAAATGAAGATTCCGGTTTGCAATCCGGTTTAAGGGAAATCTGTTCTCCCACAAAGCTTTCAAGCTCTCAATATCCGGTTCAAAATCCCGGTTCAAGAAGGATTTATCTCTTGCAAAAAGTTAAAGGGTGCCAAAGAGGACCTGCTGCCATGATGCGCGGTTCAAACATGGGTATCATGCCTTATTGGCTTATCATATTATTGATCACTTGGGGGCTTGGTCGTATCCGAACCATAGTTACACCTCTTGATTGGCGCAATGCCACAACATCACTTGGGGGCTTGGTCGTATCCGAACCATAGTTACACCTCTTGATCGGCTCAAAGCCAAATCAATCTGGGGCCAAAGAGAGTGTTGTAAAGCAACAACTCAAACATAGGCACCCACTGAGCACAGCTCAAAATGTTACTCGGGGATTCTTTGCTGTCGAAATGAACAAAGAATCTACACTTGTAACAAGCTATCAAGCCATGGCTTGGAAGCCTGGTGTATACACCTAAAACCCCGGGTTAGCCTGCCTCTTTAAGTAAGTTACTCCACCCAGGTAAACCTGGTATGACCCATCGAACTTTGACAAGTTACTCTAATAAGACCCTGAACTTGTTAAGTTAAAATGATGGTTGGTTAAGGATTGAGGACCATCTTAAAAGGCTTTGTAAAATGGTTTAACTCAAATTGGCACAGCAGCCCATGAAAAGCCTCGAATTTGGGCCTGGCAGCCCGTGAAAAGCCTCGACTACAAGGGTTTCATTTGCTTTTTGCTAAGTTTTTTCTCTCTTTTGATAAGGCTTATGACGTTTTTGATAAACCGACGTTCATTAACCTGGCTCGGCTTTGAACTACAAGTTGTCAGTACATGACCAGTTATAATCCGGCGATTATTAACCCGGTCTGGTTCGACTACAAGTCGCCAATATTATATATGGATAATCCGGTGTCTATCACAACCCGGTACGGTTTTATCATAAATCGGCACAATATGAAAGGAGTTATCAGTACTCAATATTGGGATTATCACCCTTACTACAAAAAGTTGGTAAACCAACGATGTGATTCAATGTCACAGGTATGATATATTTCATATTTGATTATTCTTAGGTGCAGCCTTGGTTATAAACCCGGGTTATATGTTGGACATTATGACCCGTCCGACGGTAAACCGCCAGGACACTTTAAACTTGTTGTATGCAGAAACAGGTTTAATAAAGCATGATTATAAATCACCGGCGTTTATTAACCCGGCCTGGCTTTCGACTATAAGTCGCCAGTATGATGATAAATTATTCAGTGTTTATTAACCCGGACTGGCTTGGGATTATAAGTCGCTAGTATATATTTGGATTGCGCCATTGGAATCATGCGCTCATAAATCATTGGATTATATTATTCAAATCTTCAAATAGCCAACATGGCTGGATTTTATTATGGTTATCAATAACCACTATTATGATTGAGGTTTTCAACGCTTTAGCGCAATGGCTATTATTTTATCAATGGATATGATTTATTCTACAATTGAAGGAATAGTCCCGAGTCACTGCAGGCTTACAACCCGACACTTGGGGGCTATATTATTCAAGTTAAGATTACATCAAATATGCAAGTCTCATGTCGCTGCAAGCATGCACCATGACACTTGGGGGCTAATGCAAAGTCATTTTTACTAGCTTTATTGAAGATCCGACTCATCACATCATAATGAGCCGGCCCTTGGGGGCTACCAATTGCTCCTGTCAACAATTCAAGTTTTTTGAGCATCAGGCAATTTCAAGTCCCAGGTTGCTGCAAGCATGACAACCCGGCACTTGGGGGCTACATATGTGGAATATTCAATTTTGACTAGTGACAGAGATGAACAACTTGGATTTCTTCAAGATTGTAACATTTATATTGAAGTAAGTCTTAAGCAGTTACTACGCTCCCTTCTTAAGACTTGGGGGATACAAGTGATATGCATACAAAGGAGGTATATTTTCAAGCTTGATGTTAACTACAATTATGACCCAGTGCCATCAATATTCATAAACCGGCAATTTTTGTCTTGATAAACCGGCAAGTTCTACATTCTTAAACCGGCTGAAGATCAGATGAGTATTTCAAAGACCAATATTTTTGTTAAGCATTGGGAGCTGGGTCAAAGGAGTTATTCTTCACAATATTTCTCTGTGAGAAACCAATGTCAGCAAATTGAGTATGAAGCTGCCTTATTAACCTGGATTTTCTAGAAGAAGGAAATGACAAGGAATTAAGGATGATCAGGTGCCGGTTTACAAGAATTCTTAACCCGGAGCATAATCTGTCAAATTTGTTCTTGTGTTTGTTTTTTAGGATTAGTTTAACATGGATAAATCCAAATTAAACTGGGCTAATGTCGGGGATATACCCATGGCGTAACTCCGGCCGAAAGTATAACCCGGCGGACTTGGTGATTCATCGGATCCATGAGACAGACGGTTTACAAGCAACCTAACTGAACATTATGATTCACTGGTAACCCAGCGGGCTGGACAGACGGTGACAAGGCCCAAGGCCCAGAAGGCCGGCTCATGATGGGCCGGTTTAAGAGGAAAGGCGTGAGGAATATTTGTCTTACAAGGAGTTAAGACCTGGACTTGTATTCGGTTTGTATTAGAGATAGACTAGTACTAATCCTAATAGGACTCCACATGTAACCCGCGCCTTCAACATATATAAGGAGGGGCAGGGCTCCCCAAAGTGGGACACGAGCAAGAAGAACAATCTCTAGGGCTAGACACAAAGAGCCGGTTTACCAGCGACTCCCTCATGATGATAATGAGACCTAGCCACAAACAGCATGTAGGGCTATTACCGGATGATGTTTCCCGGGGCCCAAAGCTGTCTAAATCCTCGTCTTGTGTTGCGTCTCTCAATTCCGCTCAAACCCTCTCAAGCTATTACATAGATGCGTTGGCCTCACGACTAAGTCCTCACACTAGGACATCTGCCGTGACAATTCCACGACATTATCCGAATTCACCTGTGCCAGAAGGATTCCATTTTATTTGGTAAAAGGTGTAGTATGGAAGATCAGGTGGCTATATTGGTGGTTCTCAAAATCACCTCTGATGGCTTTGAGGACAAATATCTTGGTTTACCTGTGCCAGAAGGACGTATGAAGGCGGGAAAATTTCAGTCTACAAAAGATAAAGCGCTAAAGCGGGTTTCTGACTGGATAGAAAAATACGCCTCCAGTGGGGTGAAGGAAATCCAGATTAAATCAGTCATACAGGTTGTCCCGGTCTATGCAATGGGCATTTTTAAATTTCCTGCATCTCTTTGTGAAGAGTTATCCCAGATCAATAGGAATTTTTGGTGGGGTGATGAGGAGAATAGAAAGAAACTCATTGGCTAGCGTGGGGTAAGATGACGAGACCCAAAGGTGAAGGAGGTATGGGCTTTCGAGATCTAAGATTATTTAATCATGCACTTCTCGCAAAACAAGCCTGGCGATTGTTGGTTTTTCCGGACTCATTATGTGCAAAGGTGATGAAAGCAAAGTACTATCCTCATGGGCACCTGCTGGACACTGTATTCCCTCAAGTGACATCGACTACTTGGCAAGGTATTATGCATGGTCTTGAACTATTGAAAAAAAGGTATCATATGGAGAGTTGTCGATGGCACGAGTATAAATATCTGGAGGGATAATTGGCTGCCTAGAGATTCGGGTCTTCAAATTTTTGCAAAAAAGAATAGAACCAGACTTAGAAGTGTGTCTGAGCTATTCATGAGGGGCTCTAAAAGATGGGATGAGAACCTGATCAGACATTTGTTTTATTCTTATGATGCCGAGGAAATTTTATAGTTACGTATTTCGACTGTAGGTGAGGGAGATTTTATTGCTTGGCACTATGAGAAAAATGGAATGTTCTCGGTTAAAAGTGCATACAGGCTGGCGCTGAATTTGAACAACAATAAGAGTGAGACGGGGAGCTCTAGTGATGATGTGAATGGAGAAAGGAGGCTTTGGAACATTATTTGGAAGGCTCGGGTCCCTCAGAAAATCAAAATTTTTGCTTGGCGTGCTGCTACTAATAGTTTGGCGGTTCAAGTTAACAGGGTTAAACACCATCAAACTACCATTGGCTTATGTTCAATTTGTGGCGTCGAAGACGAATGTCTGTTTCATGCTCTGGTGAGATGTCCCAAGGCGCGGGCACTTCGTATGGCGGCAAGGGAGGTATGGAACTTACCAGATGATGATATATTCAATTTTTCGGGGCCAGATTGGCTACTTATTTTATTGGAGCAGTTAACATCACCGGTGCATGAGCAAGTTATATTCATGTTTTGGAGGGCATGGCACATGAGGAATGGCTTGATCTTTGGTAAGGGAAAGGAAACTATCTCTACCTCTATGAGCTTTATTCAAAACTACTGGGGGTCCTTCTCGTCCTGTCATACCAATAGGAAGATGGAGGTTACCAACAAAGGTAAGGAAAGGATCGGCGGGTTTTGTTGGAAATATGAGCAATTTACCGAATGATTTTATTAACAGAAATACTAGATAAAGCACGACTAGTATATCAGTGATAAAACAAGTCACGCAATTTGACAAAGAGAAGGTAAACAACAACTTCATATATGAACTGTAACTAAACACACCTGGAACAGACAGTATAGCAAGTTGCATATATGAAACAGAGTCTAACATATCTAGGACAAACACTAGAACAAGAAACTGTAGCAGGTCCTCTAATAGAAAGAGGAAGAACATGTACGGGACAACAGCAGCAGAAGCGCTGGACTTGGGGTCAGTGTCCTCGCCAACCATGTCGTCGAGGAGGTTGTCGACGTCGGGGAAGAAGTCGTCGTCGGGGAAGTAGTCGTCGGAGTCCGGGGCGTCCGTGTGAAGAAGTCGATGGGCGCGAAGCGCTCCCCAAAAACCTTATCACCCTTCTCCCGTAGAGGACACAAAGGGGTGTGGTTTCGGAGGCCTACTGTCCCGACCTGCGGTGCACGCCGCAAGCCAGGATGAGGAAGAACGTAGCGCAGTGCTCAGGAACTTGTGGCGAGAGGAAGAAGAAGTTCTGGTGCGTCTCTCTGAGAGGAGTGACCTCCCTTTTATAGGCGCAAGAGAAGGAGGCAAGAGGCTGCGCTGGGAGCTGAAGAGAACGAGGAAGATGAAACAAACAGGCATGAGGTGAAGAGGTGCGTCGTTCGTATTCAATCTCCACTATAGCAAAAACGTTTCACCTTCCGCATGACCTTTCGTATACCCGTCGTGCGTGGCAAAAATTTAGACATCGGCTCGGCTCATTCCCGCAACCCGCGGCGCGGCGAGGCGAGGCGTGGCATGGCGAGGCGGGCGGTGGAGGAGGAGCGCGCGTGGATGTCCCTCTTGTTCTCATCCTCATACATGTTGAGAAAGAGCCTCCCTTATAAAGAGGTCCAACTCCCTCTAAACTAGCAATGTGGGACTAAGTTTTAGTTCCACTCTTGCCTTGCACGAATGGGTTGCCTGGGCCTCTAGGATTTATTAGGAATTTTTGAAAATGCTATTGGACTAGGCCCAAAATAGACAAAATTCCAGCAATCCCCCACCAGATCCCAGAGGCACACAAAATTTGCCTTTGGTTCCAAAACACTGTTTTATATACCGGTACTAAAGGGGAGACTGTTAAGTTGAACTTCCACCTAGAAATCTATGCTACACTAGTAAGAAACTTGAACAGTGGACTGGGCCTTGAACTGCAAGTTTTCTGCGAATCTAGCTTCACATAAAGCCTTGACCGATACGTGGCTACCGTGGGTCTTCCCCACGGGTGGAGCTTATGCGTCATACTCCGAGACCTTTCATGAGTTTACTAGAGAGAACCCTACTCTCTTAGATTGCGACGTTTAATAATCAGACTCATATAGGTGCGTTCCTCAAAAGATGTTCGGCAAGACGAAATATCTGCTTCAATGAGCCACTTAGAACACATTAGATATACATCAACCTGCCATGCAGATTAGGAGAGTATTGCATCTTGATGGAGTGGTATTGTTAATAGTAACGATACTCTCCTCTCAGTTGACCAACAGCTTGTCTTCCACATCTAATTCACGGGATCTCCGATCACATAGACTAGGTTACCACTATGAACAACTCATATTGTGGGTCTCATACCCATCTCCCTCGATGCATTATCTATCACATTACATGATAGAACTTTAGTAAAAGGATCTGCCAGATTTTTAGACGTTTGGATATAATCCAATGCAATAACTCTGGAGTTTCTCATTTTTCTGACAGACTTTAACCTTCTCTGAACATGTCTTGATGACTTCATGTTATCCTTTGAGTTGCTCACTTTAGTGATCACAGTTTGATTGTCATGATTCATAAGGATACCCGATACAGGTTTCTCAACAACCGCAAGTCATTCAAGAGCCGTGACTTAATCTGCTTCGACCGTAGTCAGTATCTAGTGCTGTGAGTTCTGCTTCCATTGTTGACCTCGTTAAAATGGTCTGCTTGCAAGACTTCCAAGAAACAGCGCCACCTCCATGAGTGAATACATAACCGCTCGTGGCCTTTATCTCATCAGCATCTGAGATCTAGTTTGAGTCACTATACCCTTCAAGCACCTTTGGGTGCCCGGTGTAGTGAATTTCATAATTCATAGTGCCTTTCAAATAACGCAAAACTCTCTCTAGAGCTTTCCAATGCACATATCCTGGTTTTGAGACAAACCGACTCAGTTTGCTAACAGCAAAAGAGATGTCAGGTCTTGTAGCACTGGCTAAGTACATAAGCGAGCGAATAGTCTGAGAATATTTCAATTGATCTCTAGCAATTCTTAGACTCTTTCGAAGCGGCACGCTAGCATCATATGGTGTTGGAGAAGGCTTGCAGTCACTATAGCCAAAGTGACTCAAGATCTTTTCCACATAGTGAGATTGAAGCAATGTAATCCCACCATCATCGTCTCTCAACAACTTGATGTTCAGAATGACATCAGCAACTCCTAAATCCTTCATCTCAAAACAACAAGATAGGAAATCCTTGACCTCCTTAATAACATTCAGATTTGTTCTGAAAATCAGTATGTCATCAACATACAAGCAAAGGATAACTCCCTCGCCCCCACCATGTAGACAGTACACAATTTGTCAGCTTCGTTTACAACAAAAAGCCTGCAGCTGTTACAGTTCTTTCAAACTTCTCATGCCACTGTTTGGGTGCTTGCTTGAGTCCATACAAAGACTTCAGCAACTTGCACACTTTTTCTTCCTGACCATCTAGTACAAACCCATCTGGTTGTTCCATATAAATTTCCTCGTCCAACTCTCCACTTAGGAAAGCAGTCTTAACATCCATTTGATGAACGAGAAGACCATGTGAGGCAGCTAGTGAAAGTAGAACTCGAATAGTGGTCGGTCGAGCCACAGTGAGTAAGTATCAAAGAAGTCTTCACCTTCCTTTTGGGTATAACCCTTAGCCATGAGCCGAGCCTTGTACTTTTCAATAGTACCATCAGGCCTAAGCTTCTTCTTGAATACCCATTTGCATCCTATAGGTTTGCATCCATAAGGACGATCAGTTATCTCCCAAGTTTCATGCGCCAAGATGGAATCCATCTTGCTACGAACCGCTTCCTTCTAGTAGTCAGCATCTTCAGATGCATAGGCCTCTGAAATAGAACTGGGAGTGTCATCTATGAGATACACAAGAAAATCATCACCAAAGGACTTTGAAGTCCTCTGTCTCTTGCTCCTAGTAGGAACTTTATTGTTCTCCTCCATAGGATTTTCAAAGCGTTCCATCGAAATGGCAGGTTCGGTTATTGTAACTGGTTCCTGATTCGATGAACTAGGCATCTCCTGATTACATGAGGTAGCCATATCCTTCATTCAAAAGATATCTTCAAAGAAAGTCACATCATTCGACTCCATGATCGTACCGACATGCATGTCAGGTACCTCAGGTTTTACAACCAAGAATCTATAACCAATGCTACGAAAAGCATATCCCAGGAAAACACAATCCACGGTCTTTGGTCCAAGCTTGCGCTTCTTTGGAATTGGCACATTGACTTTCGCCAAACAAACCCAGGTTTGTAGATAAGAGAGTTTTAATCTTTTCTTCTCCCATTCCTTGAATGGAGTTATCTCTTTATTCTTTGTGGGAACTCGGTTTAGAACATGACATGCAGTCATTATCGCCTCCCCCCACCATGCCTTGGAGAGACCCGATGTGTCTAACATGGCGTTAACCAAATATATTAGAGTTCGGTTCTTTCATTCGGCCACTGAGAGAGTCCTGGATTAGGGGGTCTCTGGACAGCCAGACTATATCCTTTGGCCAGACTGTTGGACTATGAAGATACAAGATTGAAGACTTCATCCCGTGTCCGGATGGGACTCTCCTTGGCGTGGAAGGCAAGCTTGGCGATACGGATGTTTAGATCTCCTCCCTTGTAACCGACTCTGTGTAACCCTAGCCCCCTCCGGTGTCTATATAAATCAGAGGGTTTAGTCCGTAGGACAACAACAATCATACCATAGGATAGCTTCTAGGGTTTAACCTATATGATCTCGTGGTAGATCAACTCTTGTAATACTCATATCATCAAGATCAATCAAGCAGGAAGTAGGGTATTACCTCCATCGAGAGGGCCCGAACCTGGGTAAACATCGTGTCCCCCGCCTCCTGTTACCATCCTCCTTAGACGCATAGTTCGGGACCCCCTACCCGAGATCCGCCGGTTTTGACACCGACATTGGTGCTTTCATTGAGAGTTCCACTGTGCCGTTACCGTAAGGCTTGATGGCTCCTTCGATCATCGATAACGATGCGGTCCAGGGTGAGGTTTCCTCCCCAGACAGATCTTCGTATTCGGCGGCTTCGCACTGCGGGCCAACTCGCTTGGCCATCTGGAGCAGATGAGAGCTACGCCTCTGGCCCCAGGTCAGGTTCAGAAACTTGAACTACACTGCCGACATCCGCGGAGACTTGATCTTCGATGGATTCGAGCCCATGCCAGGTGCACCGCACGATCACGATGAGCATGATTTAGCTCTGCCGTCGGTCAGTGTTCGGGAGATCACACCTGCAACTACTCCGGCCTTCAATCCAGAGCAAATTGCGCCATCCGAGGATGGTTGGATAGACCCCGCCATGGAGGCCGCACTCTCAGTGGCGATAGAGCTGGATACTGACTTCATCCCTTACGAGAGCCGTGTTGCCGAACCACTGGATTCGTCTCCGGCCACGGACTCCGAGCCGCCTGCGTCCGCGCCTATCGAATCCAATTGGGCGCCGATCATGGAGTTCACCTCCGTGGATATCTTTCAGCACTCGCCCTTCGGCGACATGCTAAATTCATTAAGGTCTCTCTCCTTGTCAAGAGAACCTTGGCCGAACTATGTCCGGCTAGAATGGGATGCAGACGACGAAGAAATCCGCTGCCCACCCACCACCCACTTAGTAGCCACTGTCGAAGATTTAACCGACATGCTCGACTTCGACTCCGAAGACATCGACGGTATGGACGACGATGCAGGAGACGAACAGGAACCACCGCCATGTGGCGCTGGACCGCCACCTCATCATATGATATATATATGGTGGATACCCCCAAAGAAGGCAATGGCGACAAGACAGCGGAGGATGACCTCTCCAAGAAGCAACCCAAGCACCGACGTCAGCGGCGCCGCTCTAAGTCCTGCCACAACAAAAGTAGTGATACCGGCACAAGAGACAATAGCACTTCGGATAGTGCCGAAGACGACAACAATCCCCTCCAGCATGATTTAGAGCGGGAGGGTGAACAAGCTAGCCCTACAGAACGGGCAGCAGATGGAGAAACGGAGGATGCCAATTACATGCCTCTCTCCGAAGACGAGGTGAGCCTCGGTGACGAAGAATTTATCGTGCCTGAGGATCCCATCGAGCAGGAGCGCTTCAAGCGCAGGCTTATAGCCACAGCAAATAGCCTGAAGAAAAAGCAACAACAGCTTCGAGCTGATCAAGATTGCTAGCAGATAGATGGACCGAAGTCCTTGCGGCCGAGGAATACGAACTCGACCGCCCCTCCATGAGTTACCCAAAGCGCAGGTCGCTACCCCGACTCGAGGAGGAAGCATTGAAACCTACTTCACCAACGTACGATGTGACCACGCCCGCGTCGTGGCGAGAGCGAAGGCGTTCAACTGAAGTTTAGCCTGCACCCCGCCGCCACTCAAACAAAAATACCAAGGGCCGAGGCAACACGCGGGACCTGCGAGACGTATTGGAATGCAAGGCAAAACATGCAAGATCGGTCTACGGATCACGGGGGCGCGCACCAACACGTGACGATGATTGTCACGTCGGATACACTAAAAGTAAATCCGGCAGGGCCGAATACAGCAGACAAGACTCATATGAACTGCGTCATGATATAGCCCGGCATAGAGGCGCCGCACACCCCCTATGCTTCACTGATGAAGTTATGGATCACGAATTCCCGAAGGGTTTTAAACCCGCAAATATCGAATCGTATGATGGTACAACAGACCCCGCGGTATGGATTGAGGATTTCCTCCTCCACATCCACATGGCTCGCGGTGATGATCTACATGCCATCAAGTACCTCCCACAAAAACTCAAGGGACCAGCTCGGCATTGGCTGAATAGCTTGCCAGCAGACTCCGTCGACAGTCGGGAGGATTTGGAAGATGCATTCCTTGACAACTTCCAGGGAACTTATGTGCGACCACCGGATGCCGATGACTTGAGCCATATAACTCAGCAGCCAGGGGAATCGGCCAGGCAATTCTGGACACGGTTCCTAACTAAGAAAAATCGAATTGTCGACTGTCCGGATGCTGAGGCCTTATGGGCATTCAAGCATAACATCCGTGACGAGTGGCTCGCCCGGCACCTTGGCCAGGAGAAGCCGAAGTCTATGGCAGCCCTCACGACACTTACACTACAAAAAATATACACTTCCGTGATGATACGTGTTTGTCACAGTAGGCCGCGTTTTCTGTCATGCATGTACATCCATGACGATTTTATGACAGAATCAAGATAGTCATACATGTGCTGTTGTAGAAGTGTTCCATGACATTACCAAAATTATCATCACGGAAGTGTCCAATTCCACGACGATATATCGCGCGTCTCTGAAGTGCTTTCGTCAAGGGTGACCGACACATGGCATCCACCGTAACGGAACGCCGTTAAGCTATCGGGTCGGGTTTTGGATCCGATAACCCGTTAACAGCCCCGACCAATGGGGATTTTTCACGTGTAAAATTATCATTGGTGGAGGAAACACGGTTCCGCTCATCGTTGGGGCGAGATGTCATCCACTCATTGGACGTAAGGCGCCTATGATACGTCGACACGTGGCACGGCCCAACAGAGGCCCATTCCTGTGAAAAGGCCGGCCCGTTTCACTTGGTCAAAAGGTGGCGGGTCGGCCCATGGAAAGCCTGTTAACGGCCTATTCGCATATAGCCCATTTACAGCCCGCTAACCCAAGCCCCGTTACGCCCTATCCGAATTAGGCCCAGTAGCTTCATGTGGGTCATCCAATATGATTCTAGCCCGTTTTCACTTCTGGCGCATGTATGGCCCATGACGTCTTTCGGCCCATATGAGGCCCTATGTAACTCTTGGCCTATTAACGGCCCATGGTGAAACTGGCCCGTAATGAACAAAGGTATCACTTTACACCCATTAAAGGCCCGTGGTGAAACTGGCCCGTAATGAACAGTGTATCACTTTATACCCATTAACGGCCCGTTATTCCGTTGGGCCATTTCCAGACCATGTTATCTTTCGGCCTTCTCAAAGCCCATTTATTCTTGGGCTCATTTCAAAGATTCGTTTACTTACGGCCCGTTCATCGCCATTCTCGCCAGGGCCAACTTCTGCACGTGGTTACAGTCGGCCCGTTTGTGGTCCGTTAATACGTTGGTCCGCTTTCATAGCGTCATCAAATACGGCCTATTAACGATGGCCCGTTATGGTCGGCCCATGAACTGACGATTGCAACTCTAGCCCGTTTACGGCCATAATGCGGTCTGTTTGGCCCATGTTTGGCCAATCGATCATACGGCCCGTATAAGGCCCATTGATGATACGGCCCGCAGAAAGCCCATTGTTTCTACTACCGTAGAAGGCCCATTGTTTCTACGGCCCGTAGAAGGCCCACTATTTCTACGGCCAAGAGGAGGCCCAAAGTGTCACTACGGTAAATATTAGCCCATGGTTATTGTGGCCTAGTTTTAAAAATAGGTTATTGCAGCCACTAGCAAACCGCGGAAAAAAGAACTGCAATGACTACAAGCAAACAAATAAAAAAGACAACAAGGAAATAAATAAGCAAGCAACTAATGCTAGGCTATCACCACATTACACATATTACATCCATCGGGCATCAAAGTTCGCCACCAGTGCAAATATAGGGAACAAAGCAGCATATCATATACACTGGTTGTCAAAGTTGGCGACGAGCGCAAATAAACGCCGCAGCAAAACAAATCCAGAATTGAAACCACTTCACAAGATCTCAAGAAACAATATCCTGGGGACCCATAATGCTGGCAAGATGCTTAGCAAGCTTATTAACTTTCTCTTGTTTGGCGCTTAAATCCTCCGGTAACTTTGTCATTGCACCGTAAAATATGCATCTGAATTCTGCAGGGACTTCCTCACCCTTGACTTCTGTCAGCAAAGCACATCTGATCGATGTCTTTCAACTTGAAGTTGAGACTCAAGAAGACGAACTGATTCAGCAGCGAGTTCAAGAGCTTGTGCCAACGATGAGTAGCCAAGAACTTCGAACACTACATCAAGACAGGACTTTTGGGTTCCCTCACTATCGTCAAGATAGTTTTTATCAGCTTTCTTGGAGACCAACTGGGATGTCTCACTATCTTGAACCTTATCTGCATTACTTCCTTTACCATTGGATAACGCGGTACTGTTCTCCAATATTTTATCCGCATTCTAAAAGAGAAACAAGCAGACACATCACATGTTTACCATGTTGTATATGAAACTCATTTTGGTAAATGAGTTCAGTAGTAAAGTGGACAGGATAACATGAAACAAACATATATCTATGTACCATGGTTACTTTATGGTCTATATCATTCTAGTTTTTGTTGCCAAATCAAGATAGAGACACAGTTCAAATAATATTTGTTCAAGACAAAGCGAATAGAAAGAATATAAGTGTGGGTAACTATAGAGCAATAACAACACTTGTAATGTGCATGACATGAGAACATAACTGTTTATTCAATTGAAACTGAAATCAACATAGAGCAGGTTACAACAAAGAAAGCGATTAAAGAAACAGGTTTAAAACATACACTATGCGCCATTGGAGTTTCAATTCCATCCTTCAAATTTGAAAATAGTTGGTATGAGTAAATACAGTAATGCAACAGCAAAGGACTATGAACCATAGCTACAGAACCTGACCTAAGAACAAATCTTCTTCTCCTTTAAGCGTTGAGTTGGGATTCGGAGTGGTGGTCCTCGTGCTTTGGGTGCTGCAGTTCCCTTACTAACTACTCGTGTTTGGGTGCTCTGTGGTGGAGGCGGTGCTGTGTCAACTGGAACTGGGTTACTATCTGCCGGGGTTGGGGTTAGAAGGGGTGTAGCTGGTTCTCTGTCCAACTGGGCAGGGGTACAATCTGCGGGAGTCTGGGTTATGTATGGTGGATCTGGTCCTTGGGCAAGTACAACCGTGGTTCTATCTGCATCAACTGGTAGCACTATCTTTTCTGAAGACCGTGTTGTTACTCCCTTAGATACTGCCAATACGCTCTCCAATTCAGATGGCTGATAAACAAGAAAAGTAATTGAAAGTATAGACATTTTATGATAGACATGTGCAATGGATAGTGGGGAATAAAAGAGGGCATGAAATATTTCATATTTATGTTGTCTAACCAAACAGGATAGCATGACACAATTTCACATATATGATGGCTAACTAAGCGAGGATAGCATGACACAATTTCACATTATGATGGCTAACTAAAAAAGATGGAAAGACATAGTTCAAAATATGAGACTATGTAAACAGGATGACATGACATAACTATATAATGTGTTTATTAAATAGGTTGGCATGCAATAATTCACATACATTCACGGATAGAACGCCATAATTCAAAATATGATGACTGTAAACACTAAAGAGGATGAGATGATATAACTATATGATGTCTTTATTAAATGGGTTGCCATGCCATAATTCAGATAGATGATGTGTATGTACTATGTAAACATGATGGCATGATATAATTCAAATATATGATCTATATTTTAAGCAAGTGAGCAGATGGCAATCCATATATGATGTAAAAACTAAGCAATGCAAGACAACATGCATGACATGGGTAATATAACCCTGCCAAGTTTGAGAATAGACCTCGGGGAAATAGGACTGGTCATCGGTCTACGAATCCTCCTCTTAGGAGCTCTCTGTAACCAAAGAAGATGTATGCTTGACGAGTAGCATTATGCACTCTAAATACCTTGTTTTCACTCCAGATACTTCCATCACTGCTTTAAATGGCTGCTGCACAGGAAGAGTAGTTGAATATACAAACGTTGTCGACAAATGGAACACGTAATACAAAAAATGATAGCATGATATAATTCACATACATGATGATTGGCCAAATAGCATCGCATTGCATAATTCACATATATAATGCCTTTGCAACAAGATAGCATTGTATAATTCACATATATAATGTCTTGCAACAAGATGGCAATGCATAATTCACATATATGGTAATTAGACACTGAACAGGTGGCATTCAAACAAAGCATGTCAAAACTAATCAAATGACATAGCAATGCGAGACAACATACATACGATATGAGCAACATAACCACCTTGCCAAGTTAGAGCATACACCTCGGGGATAGGACTGGTCATCTGTCTCTGAATCCTCCTCGAGGAGCTATCCAGTAACCAGCGAGATATGCGCTTCGTCGAGATAGCATAGTCTGCTCAAGACCTTGTTTTCACTCCAGAATTTGCCATCACCATGTCAAATGACTGATGCACACGAAGAGCAGTTGAATGTACTAACATTGTTGACAAATGTAATATGTAATGCAAAAAAAGGATGGCCTGATATAATTTACATATAAGATGATTGGCTAAGCAGGATGGCATTGCAAAATTCACATATATGATGCCTAGCTAAACAAGATGGCGTTGCATAATTCACATAAACGATGAATAAACTATACAGATGGCATTCACACAAAGGATGTCTAAACTAAGCAGATGACATATTTGATGTATAAAGTAAGCAATGCAAGACACCATATGCATGATATAACCAACATCAGCATGCCAAGTTAGAGCGAAGACCTCTGGGAGTAAATAGGAGTTGTCTTCTCCTTCTGAATCCCCCTCAGAACATATATCTTCCTCTCGATTACAACCCGAATGCGTGGAGGGGGGGCTGCCTTTGCGCCTACCATGGAGCGACGTCTGCATGAAATTTTATTGCCACACAAGGCTCGTCTCTTTTGATCTACATGTTCAGTTCCATTGTTTACAATAACTGTCATGCATAGGAATAAAACATAGTGAGATTATGTAAGGAGTGCATGCAGAAATCCAGAGTGATGGTAGCAACCTGTGGATAGACCCAAAACCAATAATAGCTGGCAGATAATGGCTTCAGTTAAAAAATACAGATAATGGCTTCTTTACTATTTGTTTCCCACCCAACATGAAAATCATAGTAGACATCGGAGATTAACCAGATAGTAGATAGATACTATTGATAGAGGCCCCGATATGTACCGCACAACCATTTAAAAACTCAAGTTTGACCATTAGTTTGGAGCTGACTCAGAGTCTAATCGGTGAACATGACGATAAAGTAGCATGTAATATTAAGCGATGCATAACGTGGCGGAACCACGAAAGAGTGCGACCTCTCTTGTGGACTCGTGTAGTCCTCGAGGTCATCTGCTCGGTTGATGATGGTAATGCAGTTTTCATGGCTGCCAGCGGCGGGGAAGAAGATCTGAGGCGGCGAAAGACTGTCTGGAGGCCGGATCCCTGCTTTGCTGGACCCTTCTGTCGTTGGAGCAGCTGAGCTGGGGTGGACGACGGCGCGGCAGGAGCGGGACAAACCACGCAAGGTTTTCTTTGACAACTATCTGTAAGAGAAGTAATTCTGTAAGTGCTCGTTTGAATAGGAGGATTCCAACATAGGAAATAGATAGGAATAGGATAGGAATGCACGTGCAAAACAGAAAATTTAAAAACATAGGATTTCTGCCAATCTGGGTGTTTGATTCACAACAATTGGAAGATCACAGGATGCAAAGAAGCATGGTGAGATTAAGTTAAACCACAAGAAAATGTACGGTTATAATGCTATTATGCTACTATCTCTTAGTCTTCTGCTTCATGAATGGGAATTTGAAAAGGAGGACACGTGAAAATTAAAATTCCTACGTTTTTTCTTTCAAGGAGACACTAAAGGAACAAATCCATGTGCTCAGTGGACAATATATATAACATGTAGAGTAAAAAAGAGATGCAACAAGTGTACAACCTCTTTGGCGAAGCCATGTCGATCTTAGCGTGATTGGGTTGGCGGTGAGGATGCTCCGGTGACTTTGTTGTCGGAGGAGGGGAAGAAGATCTTAGGCGTCTGGAGATGGAGCCAGGTATCGCTCCGCTGTGATGGAGGGTTTCGTCGTTGGAGCAGCTCCGGTGAGTTGTACGACACCGAGGTCAAGCAGGACAAGAGAGACAACGAACAACGTTAACCTGAGTGGAATTCTAATAGCATATCCAATACATGACGTAAAATACATAACCACAAAGTGCTAGATGTAAAATATATCAGCCGCTCATCTCTGAACTTAACTGTCGAAACTGAACTTAACTATCGAAACTGAACTTAACCGTCGAAACTGAATTTTGCTGTCGAAACTGAATTTTGCGGTCAAAACTGAACGCACTAGCAAGGTGAGGCTACACGTCGGTCGACTGACTTTTTCATCTCTGGTCAGTCGATTTTGCAGCCGCTGGATGCGAAATCAAGGGCCTGCGGTTCATCTTCAACCTCCAACCCCCTGAGCCGCCAACACCATCGGCCAAACAAAGATCCCCCTCAAGAGTTTGCCAGCCAAGGTACGCCGCCCGCCTCACCAAAAAACACTCCCGATCGGCGGTCCGCTGCCGCCCCGGCCATCCCTCTAGGCCCCCACGTGTCGAGATTTTTCTCCGGCGATCCCCACGCCACCGCGCCGCCACCGCCGGCGACCACTGCCCCCATCATGAACCCTAAATAGATAGTGGGGTACCTCTCCGGCGATCCCCCTCCCCGATGCGGCTGGTTCTTCCTTCACCCCGGCGAGCCCCCCCCCACCCCCTGAAAATTGACTGACCCAAAAGTCGATTCAGTTGACTGAAATGTAGCTAAATCGGAGCAGCATCGCAAGCAAGAGCAAGAGCAAGAGCGAGAACAGCAGCAAGAGCAATAGCAAGAGCAGGCCAGGCAGGGGACCGAGAGCAAGAGCAGAGCAGCAGCGCGAGCGAGAGCTCAAACAGCAGCAGCTCCTACTGATGTGGACCTCACCGCCGAGGGAGCGACGCCGTGGAGGAAGTGGCCGGCGACGCCGCTGTGGATGGAGCAGCTGGCCGTGTCGGTTTCCGGGACCGGCACCGGCAAAGACCGTGAGATCGAATCAAGAAGAAAATGTGGCGATTAGAGTACAACCTCTTGGGTGGCGCCGATTAGGCCGCAGCTTCATCCGAGGAAACGGTGATGATGATGCTCTTCTGGTGGTGCGGGTGAAGACAGTTGTCGGTGTCAAAACTGGCGGATCTTGGGTAGGGGGTCCCGAACTGTGCGTCTAGGCGGATGCTAACAGGAGACAAGGGACACGATGTTTTTACCCAGGTTTGGGCCCTCTCGATGGAGGTAATACCCTACTCACCTTGATTAATATTGATGATATGGGTAGTACAAGAGTAGATCTACCACGAGATCAAGGAGGCTAAACCCTAGAAGCTAGCCTATGGTATGATTGTTGTTCCTCCCTACGGACTAAAACCCTTCGGTTTATATAGACACCGAATAGGGTTAGGGTTACACTGAGTCGGTTACAATGGTAGGAGATCTACATATCCGTGTCGCCAAGCTTGCCTTCCACGCCAAGGAAAGTCCCATCCGGACACGGGACGAAGTCTTCAATCTTGTATCTTCATAGTCCAGGAGTCCGGCCAACGGTAATAGTTCGGCTATCCGGACACCCCCTAATCCAGGACTCCCTCAGTAGCCCTCGAACCAGGCTTCAATGGCGATGAGTCTGGCGCGTTGGTTGCCTTCGGCATTGCGAGGCGGGTTCTTCTCTAAATTCCATATACTCGTCGAATAGTGTCCGGCTTCTGATAAATGTTGCGCTCCTTGGCTTCTACGCCCAATAATGGCCATCTTCCACGTGTTTGAATGAATGTGAAAAGCCAGGGTATTTTTACACTTACCCCCCTAGCTGCGCAAATGAGCCGCCTATAAAAGGGACGAGGATCTAGATCTGAGTCACACCATCCCCCCTCCGCGAGCTTTCATCGGAGCGCCTCTGACAAAAACCCATTACATCATGGGACAGTCGACGCGGCTCCTCCTCTCGCGCTCCCGGCCGTCGGCCAGAAATTGGGAGAGATGCTCAGTCCGCATAGCGAGCTAGTTATACTCCAAACCAAGGGATTTCTTCCCCCGGCCTTCATGGTTCCGGTTCGAGCCGGACTTTCCACCTACAAGGGCGGAAAGCAAGCGGAGAGTGTCCCCGATCCCTCTAAAGGGGAGCGGGTGTGCTTTATCTCTTATCTAGTAAGAGGACTCGGATTTCCAATTCATCCATTTCTTCGGGGGCTCTTGGAGTTCTACGGCCTCCAGTTGCACCACCTTACGCCTGCCTCCATTTTGCACATCGCAGGCTTCGTGGCCCTTTGCGAACTGTTCTTGGGCATCGAGGCTCATTTTTGCTGTGGAAGAGATTATTCTGCCTAGTACCCCGTTCTCATGAGGGGTCAATATATCAAGTGGGCGGAGCGAACTATGGCGCATCGCCGGACCGGATATCTATCCGGAACCCGAAGAAGGCGTCCAAGACTAGCCTTCGTAATGGTTTTACATGGAGGGCGTCCGCTGCCGGATCCTGTTCGGATCGGCCTTCCGGAGTTTAGCAATGCTCCTCTGAAGAAGCGCCTAATTTGGCGCCCATGAGCCCCCAGAGGGAAAATGACCGGGTTGTCCTTTACTTGATGAGCCGAATAAGATTACTGGCTCATGCCGGATTGACCATGATTGGAGTCAAGGCAATCTGCATTATGAGGGGAGTGCAGCCGCTCCAATATAGGGGCCACCCCATGTGGGACTTCAACGGGGAGGACGATGCCACCCGCCATGGCCGCAAAGGGCCGCGATCGATCACCGAACTGGTGAAGACCTTTGTCCGCCATGTATAAAGGGAGGAGGAGGATTTTCTCGCGTCAATCCACCGAGCGGGTTTTCTTGAATAATCCTCTAAGTTGGGTAAGCAAACATCTTTGTGGCCTGTCCGATCCATGTTCCCGTGGTTAAATATCTCATTTCATGGTTTCTCTGGCTGAAATCAAGCCGGGCCATGGAGAAGATACACAGCCCGCCCCCACAACCCGAGGATCCGGAACGGTCCCTCGATCCGGCCTCCGAGGAGGACCCGGATATAAAGGTGGAGCTGATCGACGGGGTTTTCCACCAACGTAGCATCGACAATGCTTTGGTTGCCATTACGGCCGACTACCCCGGATTATTTCCGGCCTCCCGAATAACCGTGGATCAAGTCCGGATACCATGACCCACCGTGCTTTACTTCTAATCACCACATATTTGATGGTGTTTAGGGGTGCCTTCGAGGCGATGGGCGAGCCCGTGGTGGCTAGCCAACAAGGCGACGCCTCAAGATAAAAAGAAGTGCGGTCCGGATCGAAACTCCGCCGCAACGGTATGGCGCATCACCATATTCCTGTGGATCGATTCACGAAGGCGTACTAACACCGGTGCTCTTTTCAGAAAAAGCGCCACGGACCGAGTCCGGAGAGGTTGCCAATCGAACCTCCGCCAGCCGGGCTCCAAAGCCGGGTCTGTAAGCGGAGGCGAGCACTAGGCGTCGTCGGATGCTCCTCCGGCGAGAGGATGCCGACAGATTGTCCGCCACCAACTCCGAGGTGGAGAGCGCCATGAATCACAGGCGCCCGCCGGACAGTTCTTCGTGACGCATGTTTCTCCCAAGAGGCCTTGAATGCCTTCAATTCAGGAGATGCGCACCTCATGCCGCTCAAGATGGTCTATCGAGCCACGGAGCGGTATGTAAAGGACATACGGGTGAGGAAATTTGACAGATTATGTATGCCAAGTAGCCCCGAGACTTAAAATAGTTAGAATAACTGATTTAAGGATCATTTGTTATCTGAGGATCTTACAAAAAAGAATACCCGACTGTCCCAGAGCTCAAGAGTGCAAGGCCCAACTTGAGGCCGCACTAGCCGCTCTGAGGGGAGCCACAGAGACTCCCTCCGTAATATATGCCTCAAAAGATAAATAGTTTATGAAGTGCGGCGTGTGTGTAAATCTGACAATAACATTGCAGATGGCGCCGGACTAGATCCGGACAAGCAGCAGCTCTTGCGCCGGTTGAAGGTGCGGCAGGAGAAAAATAACCTCCAAGATGCCAACACCCAACTGGGTGAGGAACTAAAGGATGTTCGTGCCCAGTTGTCTGACTCCGTAAAGGAGAATCGACGGCTTTGTCGCGGCATTTTCGATAAGTGCTTGAGCGAACTTTAAAAGAGTTCGGCGAGGAAGGCGACTAACATAAACATGTATGTAGGTTTGCTCACGTGTCG
Source organism: Aegilops bicornis (assembly GCA_021605145.1). Lineage (NCBI taxonomy): Eukaryota > Viridiplantae > Streptophyta > Magnoliopsida > Poales > Poaceae > Aegilops > Aegilops bicornis. The sequence continues at coordinate 631,401,253 of CM038675.1, read as the reverse complement.
TCCCGAGGAGGAGATGCCCAGTTCTTGGTGATCTTCTTCCCGAATCAACTGTACCGCACGAACGAAGTTCGGCAGTGATGAAAGGCGTCGCCAGGCCTTGTGGCCATCTATCTCCCTGCCCGAAGGCATCGGGAGCTGGCGGAGCGGCTTCAAGGAGCACGGGCGCTTCCGACTATGGAAGATATCGGCCTGCCGTGAAGGCGCCGAGGAGGCCTGGGCCATGGTAAAGACGCAGCGGTACCACGAAGGTGACCCAAACCACATGGCCGAGGTCGGACCTGTGGGGCCTGATGGGAAGGAGATCCTCAGAAGCTTAGTGTACGGCCAAGTAGAATTGGCCGCCAAGTATTCCCAAGAAGATTGTAAATTAGATAGCCTATTAGATGGCATTGAGGAAGAATACAATTAGTCGAGTTGACTATGTAATTGAATATGACATGAAAAATGTCTTCTAGCCGGATTGTAGATCGTTTGTCATAGCGGACCTTTTCGCTTCAACCTCGGGACCCAATAGTCTGGAGTGTGTCCGAATACCCTCACGGTTATGTAAGAACCGGGGCATGCATGGAGACAAGGCGTAGGGGTCATTATCGTTGTATCAGACAAGTGCCCAACTAGTTATGTTATATTACATGGGTAGTAAGAAACATCTTCCAGGGAGAATAGTTCCGTTAAGGGTTCCTTTCCCTGGGGGGGCATGCCCTAAAGTGCATGTCCAAACTGCTAAGAAAGCAGAAAATCATCTGGGGGCAGATGGATAAATAATTAAAAATCATCTTTCAGTTCACCGACCGAATATTCCCTTAAGAACGCTAGCTTTCGGCTTCACCCAGTCTGAGGTACACATCCGGCTGACCAGCAAGAATAATCGCAGAGGTGCTCCCTTTACCACCTAGCCGAACAATCGGGAACGTAGGGGTAAGCACAGGAGCCAGGCAACCCAGCTTGGCCAAAACTTAAGTCATCGATGCATATAATGGTGAGTAAAAGGTACATGCGGAAGTTTGACACATGTGTTGGGCATAGAGCCCGTATAAATAAGCTTCTGTTAAAGAAGCCCCCAGGTATAATGAGCGCGGAAAGCGCGTCAAGTATGTGCGAACAAAGTGCAAACGAGCCTCTAAAAGCTTCAAGAATAAGGAGGGGGAAGGAGAGAAATAAAAGACAACAAAAATAGAAAATGTGGACGGAGGAAGGAGACGAACTCGGAGTCCGGCGCTTAGGCGTAGAATCTTCGTGAGCGGGCTGCGTTCCATGGGTTCGGCTCGAGTCGGTTATCCGACGCGTTTGTGACGGTATGCTCCGGTCGGGACACAGTCGATGATGAAGGGACCTTCCCATTTGGGCTTGAGTTTGTCCTTTTTCTTGTCCGGCGGGCGTAGAACTAGTTCGCCAATGTTGTAAGCTTTGGCCCGTACTTCCCTGCTTTGATATCTTCGAGCCTGCTGTTGATAAAATGCGGAACGAGCTTTTGCCATGTCGCGCTCCTCCTCCAATGCGTCCAAACTGTCCTGCCGATCAAGCTTGGCTTCTCTTTCTTCATACATGCGCACGCGAGGTGAGTCATCCATTATGTCGCAGGGCAAGACTGCCTCTGCGCCGTACACCATAAAAAGTGGTGTGAATCCGGTAGTACGATTCAGCATGGTCCGCAGCCCCCAGAGTACGGAGTCGAGCTCCTCAACCCAGTGCGTGTTAGATTCCTTGAGGGACCGCACTAGTCTGGGTTTAATGCCGCTCATAATTAGACCGTTTGCTCGCTCGACTTGACCGTTGGTTTGAGGGTGATAGACTGAGGCGTGTCGAGCTTGATGCCCATGTTTTTGCACCATAATTTGACCTCATCGGCCGTGAAGTTGGTGCCGTTATCAGTGATGATACTGTGGGGGACGCCGTAACGATGCACTACCCCTGATATGAAGTCTATCACCGGCCCGGATTCGGCCGTTTTAACAGGCTTGGCCTCTATCCATTTGGTGAATTTATCCACCATGACCAATAGGTATTTTTGTTTGTGGGTTCCTCCCTTAAGTGGTCCAACCATGTCAAGCCCGAGACCGCGAACGGCCAGGTGATGGGTATAGTTTTGAGGGCGGTGGGTGGCATGTGGCTTTGGTTAGCAAAAAGCTGACAACCAACGCATCGTTGGACTAAATCCTGCGCATCTTCCTGGGCCGTCGGCCAATAAAATCCTATACGGAAGGCCTTGCCTACAAGGGCCGGGCTGCGGCGTGGTGCCCACCCAGTCCGGCATGAATTTCAGCCAGGAGGTTTCGCCCTTCCTCTTCGGAGATACACCTTTGAAGGACTCCTGTTGTGCTTTTCTTATAAAGCTCTCCCTCATGGACTTTATAGGCTTTGGGTCGCCGTACTATGCAGCGAGCCTCATTTTGGTCTTCGGGGAGTTCCTGCCTAGTTAGGTAGGCTAGGAATGGCTCCGTCCACGGGGCGATAACCGCCATTATTTCATGGGCGGAGGGTGTTGTCTTGGTGGCAGAGCCTCCGATTGCGTCAGAGTGTTTGGTGTCAGGCAGTGCGGTTGGGTCCGGATTGTTGTTTCTGGACTCCTCTTCCCATAGTACGGATGGCTTGAACAGCCGTTCCAGGAAGATGTTGGGCGGGACGGCATCACGTTTTGCGCCGATGCATGCCAATATGTCCGCCGCCTGGTTGTTATCCCGGGCTATATGATGAAATTCGAGCCCTTCGAACCGTGCTGGCATTTTTAGGACCGCATTGCGGTACGCTGCCATTTTCGGATCTTTGGCATCAAAGTCTCCGTTTATTTGAGATATCGCGAGGTTCGAATCCCCGCGCACCTCTAGGTGTTTAATGCCCATGGGGACTGCCATACGGAGGCCGTGCAGAAGGGCCTCGTATTCGGCTGCGTTGTTGGAGTCCGTATACATTATCTGAAGGATGTACTGGACTGTGTCCCTGGTTGGGGACGTCAGGACGACGCCAGCCCCCAGGCCGGCCAACATTTTGGAGCCATCAAAGTGCATGATCCAATTGGAGTATGCGCCGTACTCTTTAGGGAGTTCGGCTTCGGTCCATTCGGCCACGAAGTCGGCCAAAACCTACGACTTAATTGCTCATCGTGGTTTATAGGTTATGTCGAATGGAAGGAGCTCTATGGCCCATTTAGCAATCCGGCCCATCGCGTCGCGGTTGTTTATAATGTCGTTAAGAGGTACTTCGGAGGCTACCGTTATCGAACACTCTTGAAAGTAGTGTCGCAGCTTCTGGGATGCCATGAACACCGCGTATGCTATCTTTTGATAATGTGGGTACCGGGACTTGCATGGAGTTAGAACAGTGGACACACAGTAAACCGGTTTTTGAAGAGGGAACCGGTGTCCGTCCGTTTCTCGTTCGACGCCGAGCACCGCGCTGACAACTTGATGTGTTGCGGCGATATATAATAGCATTGGTTCACCCACGTTGGGCGCGGCCAGACCGGATTTGTTGCCAATATGGCTTTTATTTCTTCGAGTCCGGCCGTGGCGTATCGAATCCACTCGAAGTGTTGGTCTTGGCCGGAGGAGGCGGTAAAGGGGTAACGCCTTTTCTCCCAAATGGGAAATAAAGCGGCTTAGAGCCGCTACGCATCCAGTCAATTTTTGTATTTGTTTGAGGTCTTTTGGAATATCCAATTGTGACACAGCTTGGATCTTGGCTGGGTTTGCTTCAATTCCTCTACCGGACACAATGAAGCCCAGGAGCTTTCCGGCTGGAACATCGAAGACGCATTTTTCCGGATTGAGCTTAACGTCATATTTTCGGAGATTGTCGAATGTGAGCCTCAAGTCGTCTACTAGAGTTTCGACATGCTTGGATTTGACGACCACGTCATCTACATATGCTTCCACTGTTTTGCCGATCTGGTTTGCCGGACATATGTCTGAATCATGCACCGATATGTTGCACCGGCATTTTGAGCCGAAGGGCATTGTGTTGAAGCAGAATGGGCCGTATGGAGTGATGAATGCTATTGCTGCTTGGTGCAGCTCCGCCATCTTGATTTGGTGGTAGCCGAGTAATGCAGCGTCGAGGAAGCACAATGAGTCGTGTCCTGCAGAAGCGTCGATAATTTGATCAATGCGAGGGAGGAAGGGATCCTTTGGGCAAGCCTTATTAAGGTCTTTGAAATCAACACATAGGCGCCAGGATTTATCCTTCTTTGGTACCATCACCAGATTTGCTAGCCAGTCCGGATGTTTTATATCTCTGATGAATCCGGCTTCCAGAAGTTTGGCTAGCTCCTCTCCCATGGTCTGTGTCTTGGGTTCGGAAAAGCGCCGAAGAGCCTGTTTGACTGGCTTGAATCCTTTTAAGATATTTAGGCTGTGCTCGGCCAGCCGACGTGGGATTCCTGGCATGTCTGAAGGGTTCCAGGCAAAAATGTCCCAGTTTTCTCGTAGAAATTCTCGTAGTGCGGCGTCTACATCAGGGTTTAATTGTGCCCCAATGGAGGCCGTCTTTGCAGGGTCCGTTGGGTGGACTTGGAATTTGACTATTTCATCTGCTGGTTTAGAAGAGGTGGACTTGGATCTTTTATCAAGTATCACATCGTCCACATTCACCGTGGAGCGCATCGCGATAAGTTCCTCGGCCGCTAGGGCGGATAGTGCCTCGAGGGCTAGTGCGGCTGTCTTGTTTTCGGTAGAGTGCTATGTTCGGATCACTAGCAAGAGTGATGATTCTGTTAGGTCCAGGCATTTTAAGCTTCATGTACCCATAATGGGGTATAGCTTGGAAAATTGTAAATGCCTCTCGCGCTAATAAAGCGTGATATCCGCTGCTGAACGGGGCCACTTGAAAAGTGACCTCCTCGGACCTGTAATTGTCCGTGAGCGAACGCTTCGCCTAGTGTGATTTTTCCTGCAGCATGCTTCCGCCTAGGGATTATTCCTCTAAAGGTTGTGCTGCTTCGCTCAATGCGGTTCCAGTCTATTTCCATTTTTCGGAGGGTTTCCTCGTAGATGAGGTTTAGTCCACTGCCGCCATCCATGAGTACCTTAGTAAGGCAAAAGTCGTCCACTATTGGACTGAGGACCAATGCGGCTGGTGCTCAGGCTGTTCGGAATTTGGGTTCGTCACTGGCATTAAAGGTAATAGCCGTGTCACTCCATGGATTTATTGTTGCTACTTGGTAGACTTGACAAGGTTGCAGAGTGTTCGTTCCGCATGTTATTTGATGCGAAAGTCTCAAGACTGTTAATACCGTACTAGTGTTGCTTTGGGTTGGGATTACGAGGCTAGAAGCTCTTCGCCACTTTTGGCCACCTGTAGTAGTATCCAACATGCTCAAGGCTATGAGTTGGAGTGGCGCCCTCTATGCTATGAATTTTGCGAGGTCCGCTTAGCCAACCCTCCAAAGACGGTTCCGTGCCCTTTAGGGGTTTTTGTTTTTGATGTTTAACCCGGGTGCTTGGTGATGATGCACCCTTTTATTCCGGACTAGGGTTGTATTGAGGCGGATTATCCCAAAATTTACTTTCGGTTTTCCAAGCACTCTCCATCACATAGTACTTTTGTACTATGGTTGCCAAGTCAGCAAAGCGTGTAATTTCGCGATGACTTATGGCGTTTAGGATTCCCTTGTCCATGCAATTATTGCATAAAAGTGAGATTGCGTCCTTCTCTCGGCAGTCCTTTATCTTGTCCATAACCAGGAGGAATCTGGCCCAGTAATGATGTACTGTTTCAGCGGGCTCTTCCCGAATTCGGGATAGATCGCTAATGTTTGGGTGGGCGGGTGGAACTAGATCCGGAACCTCGTCCAATTTAAGACTCAGGGGCCGAGAAGTTTCCGAACTTGGAAGTTTGGATTTTTCAATGCTATCCAATGAATCCAACCCGCCACCTGACTTTAAGTTCAGGGCTTGATCGACATCCGTCCCTCTGCGGGAATCCGGCATGGAGGGATCGGGAATCCGGACGTAGCTAGTCCTTAAGATAGAAGAAGAGTCGCCAGATTGCTCCTCTATCACAGCAACATGATGGGTAGCACAGGGAGAGTTGATCTCTCTCGAATCGGTTTTAGGCCCGATCTGGTCGTAGTCTGTGGCGACTCGAGGCGGCGCGATCCAAGAGCTCGTTTACGGAGGAGAGCTCGATCGGATCTAACTGCTCGGCAAGTTCCGAGTTAACGTGAAGATTGGTTTCGATGACTCGAGAAGTCATCGTCGGTGCGGTGGCCGAACTGGCGGTCATAAGAAAACCACCTAGCCGAAGAGTCTGACCAGTGGCCAAGGCTCCTTTGGCGATAGTATCGTCTTTAAAGACGGGATGAGGCATCCTTCCTGACGGCGGCAACCGGAGGAACTCTCAATGAAAGCACCAATGTCGGTGTCAAAACCGCGGATCTCGGGTAGGGGGTCCCGAACTGTGCGTCTAGGCGGATGGTAACGAGGAGACAAGGGACACGATGTTTTACCCAGGTTCGGGCCCTCTCGATGGAGGTAATACCCTACTCCCGCTTGATTAATATTGATGATATGGGTAGTACAAGAGTAGATCTACCACGAGATCAAGGAGGCTAAACCCTAGAAGCTAGCCTATGGTATGATTGTTGTTCCTCCCACGGACTAAAACCCTTCGGTTTATATAGACACCGAATAGGGTTAGGGTTACAGAGTCGGTTACAATGGTAGGAGATCTACATATCCGTATCGCCAAGATTGCCTTCCACGCCAAGGAAAGTCCCATCCGGACACGGGACGAAGTCTTCAATCTTATATCTTCATAGTCCAGGAGTTCGGCCAACGGTAATAGTTCGGCTATCCGGACACCCCCTAATCCAGGACTCCCTTAACGGCGGTGTGGGAATGGAGGTGGTGCGAAAGACGAGGGGAACGTCGGGGCAGCTCCTTGGAGGTGGAGGACGGGGTGGCTGAACCGGCGGGACGATGAGATCGACGATGGATCCTCATCCAGTACGGTGGATGAGGGACGTCGAGGTGTTGCTGTGGACGACGTCGTCGGGGAAGAGGCTCCGGCTTGGTGGTGGACGGAGCAGGGTGTGGGGTTTCGTTACCGGTTTTCGCGGCCTCGGTGTACGAATGGGTGGGCGGATGGGATGGCAGTGGGGAACCATGGCTTAGAGATGCGCTTGTCCGAAAGGTGGGGTAAGTTACGAAAGTACCACCCACCGATTTGAGGCGTTTCTTTCAGTTCAGGGGTACCACGGGCATTTCGCGTGTCGGGATTTCACAGAAGGTGGGAGTTTTCGCGCGTGTTGTAATTTCAGAATAGCAAGGCGTGGATTGAGATGGAGGGAGTTGTCGGAGCACAACGAGACAAAGATATATCTTAAATATTTCGGGGCTAACAAGGCGCGGGTTGAAATTTCCAGACAAGCCTAACGTGTATTGTACCTAATCAATGCGCACTACAAATTTCATTCAAAACTTTGAAGTCATGTTATGTTCAATTAAAATATTCCGCTACATGTATAATGCATGCAACCTACTACTCAAATGAACGTTTTAGTGCATTCCAAACATATATACTACCGCTTCAATATGAACTAAATTTGAATTCCTTTCTCTATTCGAATAAGATCTACAGTAATGATTGTTGTGAAGTCAAAGCATTTGAATTCATTTCTCTGTTTTAATAAGATCTACAATCATCATTATTGTCAAGTTAAACCATCGTTTGTGTATTATCTTCATAGCACACCACATGATTAGTCTCGAGTTACATATGAACTATGTGTACTATATGAACTCGAACTAGATTTTGAATCCACTTTATTTTGACTTCAAATCACATTACATTTCTAGCTCTAGCTAGATCTTCATAATCTAAACCATGTCTCATATGTATAATGTGTTTATCACATTATGTATGGTGCCCCGCCCCCTACGCCTACAAGTATTTAGATGTGAGTTTCAAACACCACACATTACCGCAAATTCAAATAAAATGTGAGAATGTTCGATATATAGTATTGTTTAGATTGTTCGATATTTAGTTGTAAGCTGCAAACGCCACACATTATCACAAATTCAAATAAAACGTGAGATTGTTTGATGTATAGTATGGTTTAGATTGTTCGGCATTTAGTTGTGAGTTGCAAAAGCATGCCATGCATTTTCACATTATGGTATAACATGTGCACAACACGTGTATCACCGCTATATTCATGCATGCAATGTTTAAAACACTATGATCTCCTGTTCAAATATATGAATCCGCTTTCATAACAAATTATGATGTTTGTTAGTCTCTTACACCCACACAATCCTCTAACCTTTGTAGCTACCACTAACTTTCTCTCGTGCATGCACACGCCCTCCCCTCCCTCGGCATTCTATCCACCAGGCACATTCATTTTTTTCTTTAGGTCGTTCTCCTAGAGTCTCCACAACTCCTTTCCGACACACACTGATCGATAAACCTCTCCAGCGATGCCTGCCTACAACATACACACACACCTTCAATCTCCTCCTTTATGTGTCCTTGCCTCGTGTCTCTCATACGGTCAGACACACGTGTAAACTCTCTGTGACGCCCGGATAATTAGGCTACAGTAAACCTCCGTTAATGATGCCATGTCACCATGGTTACTGTTGCTAATCTCGCGTTAGTTCGGAACCGATTCAAATTCAAATTCAAAAGAAAAGCAAACGACAAAGTTTTCAAAATATTAAACTAAAATGTTCGGGGTGTGCAGTTCAATGCCTGGATAATTATAATAAAGCAAACACATTTTTATAAAATGCCTAGATAATTTAAAATGATTTAAAAAAGAAAAGAAAATAAATAAAAAAGAAAAAGAAACTACAAAAACAGAAAACAGAACAAAACAAGAAAAGGGAGAAAGAACCCCCCCCCATGCTGGGCCTCGGCCCACCTAGCCACCCACCCTCAGCCCACCAGGCCCAGCCGGCCGGACCCCCACTCCCCCTTATCCCCCAGAAACCCTAACCCCCCACCCCCACTTCGCCCCCATTCTCTCCCGATCCCCCTGGATCTGGATCGGGAGCACCTGTGGTCGCCCCCGACCCGGCCCGACGCCACTAAGTCGTCTCCGCGCCGCTTCGCCATCGCCGCTATACCGCCCCAATCGCTCCGCCTCCCCACTCCACTCCCGGCAAGGCCCAGCGCCCGGACCCGCGTCCCGGTGCCGCCCCGGCCCCGTCACCGACACGCGCCACTCGCCGGAGCCCTGCCGCCCGCCACGCCGTCTCCATCGCCTGCACCTCGACGTCGCCTCGGAGCCGACGACCTCCACGCCTCGTCACCTCCCCGTCCCCGGAGGCCGCCGCTCACCGCCCCACCGTCGCTACCTCGTCGGCGCCTCATCCCCGCCGGCCTTCTTCCTCTTCGTCGGCGTCCCCATCAACCCCCACCAGCCCCGCTGCCCCATCCCTGCTCCTCGATGTGAGCCTCGCCTCCTCCCCATCCCCGTCGCCCGAAGTTCGGGTGGCCCCACCTCGCCTCCTGCCGCCCGGCGCTCTGGCCTCCTCGTCGCCTTGCGCCCGGCTTGACGCCCGTTACTGCGACGCAGCCATGTCCAGCCGCCCGCCTCTGCCCCGCCGCCTCGGCCGGTCCAGCGCCCCAGCAGCGCCCGTGGCTCGCCGCCGGCATAGCCTGGCAGCCTGCCTCTCCCCCCTCGCGTGGTGGGCGCCTTGGGTGCGCCCCGCACCCACACGCCCATAGCCGCCCGCACACTCACGGGGCTCCGCCCCAGCAACCACGCCCGAACCCGATAGGCCCCTCTGGGCCAATGACAAACGGGGCCCACGCCCGTGAGAACAAAAAAAAGAAGAAGGAAGATTAAAAAATAAATAAATAAATAAATAAATAAATAAAATAATTAAAATAATTAAAATATTAATTAATTAAAGAATTAATTAACTTAATTAGTCCTGATTAGTTAACCTAATTAATTGTAGTTAATAAACCTAATCATTTTAGTTAGACTAACTAAACCTGATTAGCTAGTCTTAGATAATGACAACCGGGTCCCACCATCAGATTGACCCAGTCAACCCCTGTTGACTGCTGACGTCAGCATGACATCATGCTGATGTCATAGTTCCATTTTCGGATTAAATTAAATAATTAATTAAATTCTAGAAATTAATAAAATCTTTAGAAAATCATATCTTTTAATCCGTAACTCGGATTAAATTATTTTCAACATGAAAGTTGCTCAGAACGACGAGACGAATCCGGATACGCAACCCGTTCATCCGCCACGCGTCCCTAGCATAGTGAACCTGCAACATTTCACCTCCAGTTCATCTGTCCGAAAACACAGAACACCGGGGATACTTTCCCAGATGTTTCCCCTTCACCGCTATCGCCTATCCCTATGTTAGGTCACCCCTAGCACAACGTATTGCCACGTCTTGCTTTGTGTTACATATGATTGCTCTGTTATTTATTGTGTTCCCCCTCCGTTACTCCTTTCCGGTGAACTCGAGACCGCCGATGCCACCGAAAGTACGACTACATCGACGACGAACCCTTCTCTTGCCAGAGCAACCAGGCAAGCCCCCCTTGATCACCGTGAGATCGCCTATTCTACTCTATACTGCTTGCACTAGAGTAGTGTAGCATGTTACTGCTTTCAGTTATACCTATCCTGATGCATAGCCTGTCCTTGTTACTACTGTTGTTACCTTTACCTGCAATCCTACCTGCTTAGTATAGCATGCTAGTATTCCATCTGTGGCCCTACATTCTTGTCCATCTGTTGTGCTATACTATCAGGCCGTGATCACTCGGGAGGTGATCACGGGTATATACTTATACTTATACATGATACATGTGGTGACTAAAGTCGGGTCGGCTTGTGGAGCACCCGCGAGTGATTCACGGATTGGGGGCTGAAAGGACCTTTGTCCCGACGGCCCTCTGGATGGATCTTTGTGGCGGAGCGACAGGGCAGGTTGAGACCGCCTAGGAGAGAGGTGGGCTGGCCCTGTTCGGCGTTCGCGGATACTTAACACGCTTAACGAAATCTTGGTATTTGATCTGAGTCTGTCTACGGGCCTATACGCACTAACCAACTACGTGGGAAAGATATGGACACTCGGCGTCGTGGTATCAGCCGAAGCACTTCTTGACGTCAGCGACTGAGTGACGCGCGCCGGATTGGACTAGAACGCCTGTAGGCTAGGTCTGCTTCCGGTCAGCGTGCATAGCGTCGAGTGTGTGCTCAGGCGATGGGCCTGCACTGTCAGGCGCTTAGGTTTAGACCGGCGTGCTAACCTCTCTGTTGAGCCTAGGTGGGGCTGCGACATGTTGATCTTCCGCGGCTGGGCATGACCCAGAAAAGTGTGTCCTGCCAAATGGGATCAAGCGTGTTGGGTTATGTGGTGCACCCCTGCAGGGAAGTTAATCTATTCGAATAGCCGTGATCTTCGGTAACAAGACGACTTGGAGTTGTACCTTGACCTTATGACAACTAGAACCAGATACTTAATAAAACACACCCTTCCAAGTGCGGATACAACCGGTGGTCGCTCTCTCTCGTGGTTACGAGGAGGGATCGCCGGGTAGGATTATTGCTATGTGATGTTACTTGGAGGACTTCAACCTACCCTCTTCTACATTGCAAGACGGAGGTGACGAAGTGTAGTCTTCGATAAGACTAGCTATCCCCTCTTATTCTCGGCATTCTCGCAGCTCCCACCGATATGGCCCTTTACACATATATCCATGCATATGCAGAGTAGCTCCTTGCTTGCGAGTACTTTGGATGAGTACTCACGGTTGCCTTGTTCCCCCCTTTTCCCCCTTTCTTTACACGGTTGCTGCGACCAGACGATGGAGCCCAGGAGCCAGACGCCACCGTCGGTGACGACTACTACCCCGGAGGTGCCTACTACTACGTGCAGCCCGCGGACGATGACCTGGAGTAGTTTAGGAGGATCCCAGGCAGGAGGCCCGCGCCTCTTTCGATCTGTATCCCAGTTTGTGCTAGCCATCTTATGGCAAACTTGTTTAACTTATGTCTGTACTCAGATATTGTTGCTTCCGGCCGACTTCGCCTATGATCGAGCACTTGTATTCGAGCCCTCGAGGCCCCTGGCTCGTATTATGATGCTTGTATGACTTATTTATGTTTTAGAGTTGTGTTGTGATATCTTCCCGTGAGTCCCTGATCTTGATCGTACACGTTTGCGTGCATGATTAGTGTACGATTGAATCAGGGGCGTCACACTCTCGCCCCTCTTTTCATCGATCTCACAATAGCACACTCCTCCCCCTATCTAGCTAGTAGTTGGGCCTCTCGCACCACCTCCTAGCTCCATTCTCTCTGTCTATCCGTCTCATTTGGGCCTTATTTGCCTCTAACAAATGGACGTACACCGACCGGTCTCTCGCTATACATATAGCTAGCTAGGTCCTTATAACTCGTTTTTACCCACACGTCGATCGATCTACCTCATTAGTTGTGTCTCTCCCCTCCTCCGACAAACAACACTTAATCTACCGATCTAGTTAGGTTTGCTTACCAAACACATGGTTCCCCTTCATCATCCATGGATGCGTCCCGACAGATCTATCACGCACAGCACACACACAGAAACACATCCCCACTCTTATTGATAACATTGCAGTTCCACCCTCAGTTTGTCTAGTAGGCCTCTCCCACCATCTCCGAGAAGCAACTCCATCACCCATCCAGCACTCTACCCCTCTCCCTCCCTCTCCTCCTCTCTCTCTCTCCTCTCTCTCTCTATCTCATCCCATCATATTTCCCGTCCTTGATTATGCATGGATGTCGACCGATCTCCCTCAAGACATAGCTGGGTCTCTCCTTCTCAACACATATACGAGTCGTTCTACCTCTATAGTTAGGCCTCTCCCTACCCCTCCCCCCACCCCCCTCCCCCCCACACACACCGATACATCGAGCGCTCTAGTCATGTCTCCCTGCCACACACAAACTTGACATGTGCCCTCTAACGTTCCGGTAGGCCAGTCGCCCTATATCTTTGACTTGCACACACACACAATTTCGATGGCTCTCTTCATCGATCTCGCACCCACCCACTTGATCCTCTCTTGACTCTATCAATAGCTATGACCCTCCCTCTCTTCTCGTGGATTGCCCGACCCTCTATGTATGATATGGATAGGCCTCCATTTTCACACACATTGCATGCAAAATTTTGTTTGAGATGTCATCGACACATATTCCCACAAATAATTCACGAAATCAACCCCCACCCCCACCCCAAAACAAAAAACACTCACGAACGCAGTTTGTATCTCTCACACACACCCACGTAGGTGGGGGACATGCAGGAAGAGAAGAGGTGCATGCAGAGCGCACGTACTCCCGTCTCTTTCCCAATCACACCTGCACGGGTACACGGTGGAGCTCAATTCTGTACGAAAAAGGCAGCCCACGTGGTAATTTGGCACGTGTACTGGTTGTCCACTTGGTGGAGGAAGGATCGTCTACCACGGGTGAACATACAAATTGCGATTTGACGTGTTATGTTAAAAAAAGAGGCAAACCATGTGGGGCCTACCTTAGAGGCAAGACTTTTGATGTGTCCCGTCAACTCGCAGAACGAGGAGAAGCTTGCTTAGTACGCCGTCTCCCCCGCCCACGGGCGCGGTGGCTCGCAGGATAAGGTGAAGCTTGCTCCGCTTTATGCCCGCTCCCTTGCCCATGCGCGCGGTGGCTCGCAGGACAAGGAGAAAAATTTACTACTCCCTCTGTTTACTCCTCGTCCCTGCTACCTTGGTTATAGAGATTATATCATATTGTTTGGAATATATATGTCCTTTAGTAGATTTCAATATGAACTACTAGTACATACTCCAAACACTGATGTATATAGACATATTTTAGAGTGTAGATTCACTCATTTTGCTCCGTATGTAGCACTCTCCCTCACCCCTCGACCCTCGCCCACGTGGTGGACGTGCAGCAATTCATTCGGTCTCATATAGCTAGAACGATATATACTGCACTACCATTATTGCTCGACTTCCCGAAGAGGTGAAGAGGCAATCGCAAGGTTAATATTTTGGATGCTTAGTGTAGATGCGGTGGCCATCACCGACGGCGAAAACCCACTGTCGGCACGTCCCGATCAGGGGTCCCCGCCGTTCTCTCTCACAAAGCCGGTGAGGTTGCCTTCGTCCCTTGCTCACTTTGCTGCGGCGTGGGCGATTGCCGCCTCCGCCGCCCTCCTCAAGGTTGAGCTACGTCCCTCGTGTACAACTCCTTTACAGTACCGGCTTGCACCACTACCCCAAATGCCCACATCACTCCTGTGGATATTTCTCTACTTCTTTGCCCCGCACATACCTCTCTTGGCTTCTACGTCTTGTATTTGTGATGAGTTTATGTCTCATCAACTAGTCCCGATAATCTTATTCTAATCATGCTTCTTCAATTTCTTTTGCCACGGGGATGCTCATCTCGATTTTGGTGAAACTGCACAAAATGATCCGATGGTCAAAAGGTTGCAAACTTCATTTATTAGGAAGCTTTAACGCTGCCAAGAAATTGAAGGCTGGTCAGGTTTCACGGTTCAAGGGCTAGGGACTGCATGGATCGTTTTTTTCTTTAGCTGCCTCTGTTCCAAAATAAGTGTCAACTTTAGTAGTAGTACAACTTTGTACTAAAGTTTGCACAAAGTTGAGACACTTATTCTAGAACGGAGGGAGTACATATTTGCTATGATCTGTCAATCATTGAGATGCAATAGCATGCATGTTAGTCTCCTTTGTATTTGATGAAATGTTGCAACGGGCAACCTTGGACGCAAGATACATGTAATGTGTCGGAAGCTTCATAGCATTATACAAATTTATCTCATTGATAAATTACAAAGTCATTACTATACTAGTACTTCCTCCGTTCCTAAATATAAGTCTTTGTAGAGATTTCACCATGAATCACACGCGGATGTATATAGATGCATTTTAAGTGTAGATTCATTCATTTTGTTCCGTATGTAGTTCACCTAGTGGAATCTCTACAAAGACTTATCTACTAGTAATAGCTAGCCCCCACTACTAGGAATTCTCTATCCTCTCCTTGAGCCACATCATCAAAATTGATGTAGCCATTAGATGAAGTAAATCAGTCCATAATAGCTAACGTTGAGAGGCTCCGCACTAAGCCACATGCAAGCATGCAGAAATACCGTGGCACATGCATGTGAGTGGGTTTTAAATCACATCAACATGTTCAGCATGCAAGCATGCACCGTAGCATGCATGTAAGTGAGCTTTTAAGTCCCATTAACATGTCAAAAGAAAAATATAATCCCATTATGCAAGAGGAGTTGGCTGATCTTTTTTTCCTTACGTGGGATGATCTAAATGATGATGGGAGTTTATTTAGTTGGGCTACCACATTTGTCATGCCGTTATAGTGTTTTTAGTTCTATGAAATCGATAATTTTATGCAGAGAGATATACGCTGTTCCACGGCAGCGAGGACTCATCTAGTAATATTTAGGAACGGAGGGAGTACTATGTAAAGAGTTAGGTGTCGCACGGTGATAGTGTGAGGTGGGCCATGTAATCACTGAGCCTACGTGTTTTCACTCCTCTTGCACTCCTCCGCTGTAAGAATGGAGAAAATTGTAATCTAATGCACGCCGGCGTGGGACATCCAGCAGTCCTACCACCTCAAGAATAAAGACCAATGAGCCGTCAAATCACATAGACCCAAAGAAGAAGTTGGACGGACGAAGCAACCATCACTCTTGCGCCAGTGAGAGGTCGCGTCGGCTCTGCCCGGGCATGAATGCGGCACCGATTCTTTGGAGCGGCGCTGACCGTTTCGGGCGGGAAGCGCGCGCGGGCGATGGAGGGGCTTTGGGTGTGCCAGCTGGTCGAGGCGGCGTGGCAGCTGTCCGCATGTCCCTACCGGACACGCCCGGAAACGAGAGGATGCATCGACTCTCGCGGCTAAAATCATACACTACACACCATCTCTCTGTAGGAGTAGGTCGATCTGTCGCACTCTCTAACACACACATGTTGTTAAACACACACACGCACACGCACGCACCTTGGTCCCGTTGCACCTTCTAACGTGACTTATTACACCTAGACAGAGGGAGTAGTAAGTATACGAAATACGGTGGCACACTGACTTAAGTCGAATACAAGTGCCCAAAATTTGTGTGCATGTTATAATAAGGATTCACTTAAAATAGTACGTGAGCGAGCAGAGGGATAAATTGGACGGTGTTCCCGGCGATGGCGAGATGTGTGAGGTAAGATGCACTACTGGCGCTTTTAATTTTTCTTATTAATTTGTTTGTTTCACCCACTGACTGGTGGGATCTAACGTACTACGTGGAGAGAGGTAAGGTGACTAAGGCTGCATTATTTACCACTGCGTGGATAGTCTTACCACCAAAGCCACATGACACGGTTATGATTGAAATCCCAATGACTCCCACACACACAAAAAAAACGGCATGCTTGTCACACGAATGCAGGAATGTATAAAAGGTTATTTTCCTCTCGTTGAACATAACGGGAGGGTTGTGTAGCTGGTTAGCCTATTCGCTCATCAGACTTGAGGTCTCGGGTTCGATTACTACACTTGAGCATAATTTTTGCCAGGAGGATTATTTGACTGGTCAAAATGTTTTATAGGGTTTGCACGCTTCACACTCTCTCTCCAGTATATATATACATGCTGGAGCCTCAGCGCTTGTAGTTGCTCTCTTCACACTCTCGCCCTCTCCCGCTGGAGCCTCAGCGCTTGCAGTTGCTCTCTTCACATTCTCTCGCCCTCTCCAGATCTAGACAAGACTTCATTGGCCTCTCTCTATCTCCCCTCACTGCTGCTCAAAGAGCCGGCAGGATCCGTCCGCCGGGAAGGGAAGGAGGCTTAACACTGTCGCCATCGGCGAGGGAGGGAATCCACTATCGGCGCAGCTGTTCACTTTCCACCCAGCGGCGGCGCGGGAGGGCCTCCGACCCCTTCTTCTTCGTCGCCGTCCCGTCGCCCACCGAGCCACGCCCCAAGAATCTTAAGGTATAATTTACTTAATCCACATGCATTGCTCTAGCTGCATGTATACCATGAATCTAGGACGTGGTTCAAAGAGGAAAGGAGTGGGGGAAAGTAGTGGGAAAAGTTGTACTCCCTCCGTTCCTAAATATAAGTCTTTGTATAGATTTTACTAGGACTACATACGGAGCAAAATGAATGAATCTACACGCTAAAATGCATCTATATACATCCGTATGTGGTTCATAGTGGAATCTTTACAGACTTATATTTAGGAACGGAGGAAGTATATAGCATGAATCTAGGACGTGGTTCAAAGAGGAAATGAAGGGGAAAAGTTGTATAGCATGAATCTAGGACGTGGTTCAAAGAGGAAAGGAATGTAGGAAAGTAGTGGGGAAAGTTGTATCACATAAATCTAGGACGTGGTTCAAAGAGGAAACGAAGGGGCGAAAGTACTAGTTCAAAAAGGAAAGGAAGGGACAAGGTCAGTAGAGTTTGAGCAGGACTAGATTTCTTTGTGCTCACATAGGGAAAGGTGTCTAAAGATAACAAAACTGGGGCCAACACAAATATGCTCCTTGGTTGTTTGTTCTTTGTTGCAACAGACTGTGTATGACCACAGTACATTGGTAGATGCACATGGTGCAGGCCCACTCGTCCCGTGCAACTCATTAGTTGTTGTTAATCTAAGGCCCTGTTTGGTTAAAACTCCTAGTCCCTACCTGCTTGGTTCCAAGGACTAAACATGGACTAGAGGTTATTAAATGACATGCTAAAAGACCATGTTACCCCTAGTAATGAACTAATAGAAACAAGGTGCGATGCGTGGCAGGGGCAACTGTTGGAAAAAGTCCCAAAAAGACTCCCTCGGGGTCTCCTTTCTTTAGTCCCAAATGCCCACTTTTAGTCCCTAAAAGTCCCTCCTGCTTGGTTTAGATGGGACTGACACGGAGTTTTTTTAGTCCCTACACCAAAATGTCCCGTAAACAAACACCCTCTAATAATGTCATTTGGAAAATTGATGCAATGCCACAGTTAAAAGCAAATTACATGTTTAACAAATTTTATTGTTAATACAATCTCTATGTTAATATTAATCAATGCCCCGTTTGAGAAATGCTCTTGTCTTGCTTTCTTTCCCATTTAGATAAGGTAGATGCTTCTTTTTGTTGGCTTCATGTCATCCACCGTTATTGACCACTAATTGTTTCCTTTGCACCTCTATGTAAACAGGGTTATCTACTTCACCTCGTTGCCATTGTGACCTTTTGTTGCACTGCACAAAACACTTTTGTTTTAAGAGTGTTTTGTGCAGTTCAACCAAAATGTCACACCGACAACATTACTTGATTGCTTGATCTTAGTGGAACTGCACAAGAGGAGATCTTACTTCCTATCCGTTAAGAAGAATTTGGTTCAGATCTTCTTCCTGTGAGTTGTTTGAACTCCGCATCATGAGAGGTCAGTACTAGCCTTCTTTCACATGATTCTGCAGTGTGCTTCATATGTTGTGCTACTTGTACGATAATGTTGCTTGATTTTAGTGAACTGCACAAATGGAGACAAGACTTCCAATCTGTATGTGCACCGTAATATCCCATTGAGGTAAGATAAGGACATTTCACAACTGCTGGCCTGTATTTTGCCACTTCCATCAGAAAATTAAGTTTAGTACTATACTTGTGCTCCCTAATTGACATGCCAAATCTTACATTGAAGGCGAAGCTTATCTGTTATTGAACCAAGTGATGAAGGGGAAGAACAAGCGGAAGAAAAACAAAATCAACTCCGGTCTTTGTAATGAAGCCTTTGGAACTGTGATGACACAAGTAATGATATAGTTTTGCATCTTAATTTATTGCTATGGCTGGAACGAGCAATTGTTTTGCCACTGATTTGATGCCATACGTAATTATCTCTACTTGTGCTAACAGGGATCTTCTTTGAAGATACCATATATTTTAGTGGAACTGCACAAGAAGATGTTGGAAACATTTAACAAATCGAGGAGTATATAGTAAGCATGGGCACCCCCCGTAGATAGCAACAGATGGTTCCGGAGAAGTGCTTCATCTGTATGCTCTACACAATCAGCCTCCTGACAAAGGTTGGTACTCGCCCACTGATTTCATCCATATGATTGAGCTTTGTCATCTCTATTGGTGTTGTGCTACTGTTTAGATAATCATCATCAAAAAGTGGTATTGTCCTTGAGAAGTGCTTCATCATCTTTGTTTTAAATATTTCCTTTCCTTTTTCGAGCAAACATGGATGCTAGCATTTAGTAGTCCTCTTGTCTTTGCACAACAGGATCATCTTCCTCTGAACAAGAATATGGAGTACGTGAAGTGACTAGTTCCGATTATGCCAGGATGAAGAAGCCATGTCTATCTTCTCATCAGAAGGAGCAGTTAAAGGATGGTTACATTACTCCCCACAAGACCAAACTAACTTCAGCTCAGAAGGACTGACAAATCTCCATTTTTTCTTTGTGATGTGCGAGTACAATGTTGTTCTAGGATTCTTTCTGGTGATTTCCATTTTTCTAAAAGTGTGCTCTACATGGACCATGTATGTGCCTGTTGAAAATGTCAAATCATAGTACACTTTGCTTTATACTAATCACTTTTTTGTATTTGTGCAAACAGGGGTGCTCAGCTTGATTTCAATGGGAACTGCACAAAATGTTCATGAATACATCGAATCATTCATTTCCACCACAAGAAAGGAGGTGCCAATAAGTTCAAGGCGTTGCAACATATAAGGGCGAAATCATACAAGCTACGCGAATTTGGTTGATTTTGGTGGAACTGCACAAAAAGAACAGCTGGTTTATTTAGCACGAGGTGCCATGTCAATGTCCGAACTGATGGCAAACCCTGCCCATTCCACAATCGTAGGCATTTGATATTTTGGAATGGGACAACCTTGTCAAATTTTGCTCATTGATTTTAGCAAGACATTGATACGTCTCCAACGTATCTATAATTTTTGATTGCTCCATGCTATATTATCTATTGTTTTGGACTTTATTGGGCTTTATTTTCCACTTTTATATTACTTTTGGGACTAACCTATTAACCGCCGGCCAAGCCTGTAATTGCTGTTTTTGCCTATTTCGGTGTTTCAAGAAAGCGGAATATCAAACGGAGTCCAAACGGAATGAAACCTTCGGGAACGTGATTTTCTCATCGATAAGACCCAGGAGACTTGGACCCTCTGTCAAAGAAAGCCACGGCGGCCACACGAGGGTGGGCGCCCCCTAGGGCGCGCCCCCAACCTCATGGGCCCCTCGAGGCTCCACCGACGCATTTCTTCCTCCTATATATACCCTACGCACTTCAACAGATCGATACGGAGCCAAAAACCTAATTCCACCACCGCAACTTTCTCAGATCCACGAGATCCCATCTTGGGACCTGTTCGAGCTCACTTAAGGGGATTCCACCACGGAGGGCTTCTACATCAACATCATAGCCTCTCCGATGAAGTGTGAGTAGTTTACCTCAGACCTTGGGTCCATAGTTAGTAGCTAGATGGCTTCTTCTCTCTTTTTGGATCTCAATACAATGTTCTCCCCCTCTCTCGTGGAGATCTATTAGATGTAATCTTCTTTTTGCGGTGTGTTTGTTGAGACCGGTGAATTGTGGGTTTATGATCAAGATTATCTATGAGCAATATTTGAATCTTCTCTGAATTCTTTTATGTATGATTGAGTTATCTTTGCAAGTCTCTTCAAATTATCCGTTTGGTTTGGCCAACTAGATTGGTAGTTCTTGCAATGGGAGAAGTGCTTAGCTTTGGGTTCAATCTTGCGGTGTCCTTTCCCAAAGGATGAGGGGCAGCAAGGCACGTATTGTATTGTTTCCATCGAGGATAACAAGATGGGGTATTTATCATATTGCATGAATTTATTCCTCTATATCATGTCATCTTGCTTAAGGCGTTACTCTGTTTTCATTAACTTAATACTCTAGATGCATCTTTGGATAGCGGTCGATGAGTGGAGTAATAGTAGTAGATGCAGCAGAGTCGGTCTACTTGTTTCGGACGTGATGCCTATATACATGATCATACCTAGATACTCTCATAACTATGCTCAATTCTGTCAATTGCTCAACAGTAATTCGTTCACCCATCGTAAAATACCTATGCTCATGAGAGAAGCCACTAGTGAAATCTATGGCCCCCGGGTCTATTTTCATCATATTAATCTTCCTACGCTTTATTATTGCTTTGCTCTTTACTTTGCCTTTTTATTTTACTTTGCATCTTTATACCAAAAATACCAAAAATATTATCTATCATCTCTATCAGATTTCACTCTCGTAAGTGACCGTGAAGGGATTGAAAACCCCTATTCGCGTTGGTTGCGAGGAGCTATTTGTTTTTTGTAGGTACGAGGGACTTGCGTGTGGCCTCCTATTGGATTGATACCTTGGTTCTAAAAAACTGAGGGAAATACTTACGCTACTCTGCTGCATCATCCTCTCCTCTTCGGGGAAACCCAACGCAAGCTCAAGACGTAGCAAGAAGGATTTCTGGCACCGTTGCCGGGGAGTCTACGCAAAAGTCAGCATACCAAGTACCCATCACAATCCCTTATATCTCGCATTACATTATTTGCCATTTGCCTCTCGTTTTCCTCTCCCCCACTTCACCCTTGCCGTTTTATTCGCCCTCTCTTTCCCAATCTCCTCCTCTCTTTTCCGTTTGCCCTTTTCTCGTTTGCTTGTCGTTATGTCTGAAATTGGGGAAATTATTGCCGATATGGACAATAATAACATGGAAAATTCTGATGCTCCGGCTGAAGAACCCCCTACCTTGCATACAAAAAGATTTCGAATTGGTAGTGGTAATACTATTGGAAAAGGAGTTATTCAAGATTTCTTTACTTGTGCTGGTGCTTTGCCTTCTATGGGCAGTTCTATTCTCCATAGAACTAGTAGTCTTACGGACGCTATTGCCATGCTTATCGTTCAACTTGAAAGGCAATTTATGCATATGCATCCTTCCATACAAAGGATTTTCCTAGAATTTTCTAATATCGAGCATTCCTCTGTTAAGCGTGCCGCTACAATCTTTTTGGCTCATGAATTCATATTTATAATAAAAGAAGCCAAAGAAATTTTTGTGCATTATAGGGTGGACGCTGGCCATCCTCCCATAGAATCTATCCTCTTTGATCAAGAAAAATAATGCGTTTTCAATCTATTGACTATGTTGCTTTCAATGAAAACCTTAGAAAAAAGGTGCCTACCAATATTTTGACTGGTATAATCTCTGAACTTAACGATGATTTGGCTATTCGAAATAATGAGCTAGGATACTCCCTTGAGAATAGGCTCACAAGGTTCTGTCAAAAGAATGCTTATAATGATGAATTGGTTGTGCAATACGAAGGGCCGAAAGAGGAACCTATACCTCCTAAAATTGATCTTGGGGATTTTTTCCCTATTAAATTTAGCCCTTTTGATTACTTTTGCTTGCCTCAAAGAAAACTTGCTGCCGAACGTAGGGAGTATGAAATGAGTTTCACTGATCTATCTTATAATTACGGCACAACCTAGATCTATACTTGCTTTTATGCCTAGCTAGGGGCGTTAAACGATAGCGCTTGTTGGGAGGCAACCCAATTTTATTTCTAGTTTTTTGTTTTTGCTTCTGTTTAGGAATAAATAATCCATCTACCTTCTGTTTGGATGTGGTTTTATGTTTTAATTAGTGTTTGTGCCAAGTTAAACCTATAGGATCTTCTTGGATAATAGTTATTTGATCTTGCTGTAATTTCCAGAAACTTTCGGTTCACGAAAATAATTGTTAAAAATCACCAGAACGTGATAAAATAGTGATTCCAATTGCTTATGATCAATAAACAAATTTCCTAGGTCTTCCTATTTTGGCTGAAGTTTTAGAGTTCCAGAAGTTTGCGTTAGTTACAGATTACTACAGACTGTTCCGTTTTTGACAGATTCTGTTTTTCGTGTGTTGTTTGCTTATTTTGATGAATCTATGGCTAGTAAAATAGTTTATGATCCATAGAGAAGTTGGAATACAGTAGGTTTAACACCAATGTAAATAAAGAATTAGTTCATTACAGTACCTTGAAGTGGTCTTTTGTTTTCTTTCGCTAACAGAGCTTACGAGATTTCTGTTGAGTTTTGTGTTGTGAAGTTTTCAAGTTTTGGGTGAATTTTTTTGATGGATTATGGAACAAGGAGTGACAAGAGCCTAAGCTTGGGGATGCCCATGGCACCCCAAGATAATCCAAGGACACCAAAAATTGAAGCTTGGGGATGCCCGGAAGGCATCCCTCTTTAAATCCACTTCCATCGGTAACTTTACTTGGAGCTATATTTTTATTCACCACATGATATGTGTTTTGCTTGGAGCGTCTTGTATTATTTATGCGTCTTTGCTTGTTAGTTTACCACAATCATCCTTGTTGTACACACCTTTTGAGAGAGCCATACATGAATTGGAATTTGTTAGAATTCTCTATGTGCTTCACTTATATCTTTTGAGCTTGATAGTTTTGCTCTATGTGCTTCACTTATATCTTTTGAGCTTGATAGTTTTGCTCTAGTACTTCACTTATATCTTTTAGAGCACGGTGGTGGTTTGTTTTAAAGAAACTATTGATCTCTCATGCTTCACTTAGATTATTTTGAGAGTCTTAAATAGCATGGTAATTTGCTTAATAATAATATGCTTGGTATTCAAGATTTGTAAAACTTTCTTTTGAGTGCATTGAATACTAAGAAAAGTTTGATGCTTGGTAATTGTTTTGAGATATGAAGGTGATAATATCAAAGTCGTGCTAGTTGAGTAGTTGTGAATTTGAGAAATGCTTGTGTTGAAGTTTGCAAGTCCCGTAGCATGCACATATGGTAAACATTGTGTAACAAATTTGAAACATGAGGTGTTATTTGATTGTCCTCCTTATGAGTGGCGGTCGGGGACGAGCGATGGTCTTTTCCTACCAATCTATCCCCCTAGGAGCATGCACGTAGTGCTTTGGTTTTTGATGGATTGTAGATTTTTGCAATAAGTATGTGAGTTCTTTATGACTAATGTTGAGTCCATGGATTATACGCACTCTTACCCTTCCATCATTGCTAGCCTCTTGATGCACTGCATTGCCCTTTCTCACATTGAGAGTTGGTGCAAACTTAGCGGTGCATCCAAACCCCGTGATATGATACGCTCTTTCACCCATAAACCTCCTTATATCTTCCTCAAAACAGCCACCATACCTACCTATTATGGCATTTCCATAGCCATTCCGAGATATATTGCCATGCAACTTTCCACCATACCGTTCTTCATGACACATTCATCATTGTCATATTGCTTAGCACGATCATGTAGTTGACATAGTATTTGTGGAAAAGCCATCGTTCATAATTCTTTCATACATGTCACTCTTGATTCATTGCATATCCTGGTACACATGGAGGCATTCATATAGAGTCATACTTTGCTCTAGTATCGAGTTGTAATCATTGAGTTGTAAATAAATAGAAGTGTGATGATCATCATTAATTAGAACATTGTCCCATGTGAGGTTAAATAAAAAAAGAGGCCAAAGAGCCCACCAAATAAAAAAGAGGCCAAAGAGCCCACCAAAAAAAATGAGAGAAAAAAAGAGAAGGGACAATGTTACTATCCTTTTCCACACTTGTGCTTCAAAGTAGCACCATGTTTTTCATATAGAGAGTTTCATATTTTGTCACTTCCATATACTAGTGGGAATTTTTCATTATAGAACTTGGCTTGTATATTCCAACGATGGGCTTCCTCAAATGCCCTAGGTCTTCGTGAGCAAGCAAGTTGGATGCACACCCACTTAGTTTCTTTTGTTGAGCTTTCATAGATTTATAGCTCTAGTGCATCCGTTTCATGGCAATCCCTACTCCTTGCATTAACATCAATTGATGGGCATCTCCATAGCCCGTTGATTAGCCTCGTTGATGTGAGATCTTCTCCTTTTTTGTCTTCTCCACATAACCCCCATCATTATATTCTATTCCACCCATAGTGCTATGTCCATGGCTCGCCCTCATATATTGCGTGAAAGTTTATAGGTTTGAGATTACTAAAGTATGAAACAATTGCTTGGCTTGTCAACGTGGTTGTGCATGATGAGAGCATTCTTGTGCGACGAAAATGGAGCATGACTAAACTATATGATTTTGTAGGGATGAACTTTCTTTGGCCACGCTATTTTGAGAGGACATAATTGCTTAGTTAGTATGCTTGAAGTAATATTATTTTTATGTCAATATGAACTTTTGTCTTGAATCTTTCGGATCTGAATATTCATACCACAATTAATAAGAGTTACATTGAAATTATGCCAAGTAGCACTCCGCATCAAAAATTCTTTTTTATCATTTACCTACTCGAGGACGAGCAGGAATTAAGCTTGGGGATGCCTGATACGTCTCCAATATATCTATAATTTTTGATTGCTCCATGCTATATTATCTATTGTTTTGGACTTTATTGGGCTTTATTTTCCACTTCTATATTACTTTTGGGACTAACCTATTAACCGGAGGCCCATCCCAGAATTGCTATTTTTTGCCTATTTCAGTGTTTCGAAGAAACGGAATATCAAACGGAGTCCAAACGGAATGAAACCTTCGGGAACGTGATTTTCTCATCAGATAAGACCCAGGAGACTTGGACCCTCCGTCAAGAAAGCCACGAGGCGGCCACGAGGGTGGAGGGCGCCCCTCCCTAAGGCGCGCCCCCTACCTCGTGGGCCCCTCGAAGCTCCACCGACGTACTTATTCCTCCTATATATACCTCGCACTTCCAACAGATCAGATCTGGAGCCAAAAACCTAATTCCACCGCCGCAACTTTACGTATCCACGAGATCCCATCTTGGGACCTGTTCCGAGCTCCACCAAGGGATTCCACCACGGAGGGCTTCTACATCAACATCATAGCCTCTCCGATGAAGTGTGAGTAGTTTACCTCGGACCTTCGGGTCCATAGTTAGTAGCTAGATGGCTTCTTCTCTCTTTTTGGATCTCAATACAATGTTCTCCCCTCTCTCGTGGAGATCTATTAGATGTAATCTTCTTTTTTGCGGTGTGTTTGTTGAGACCGGTGAATTGTGGGTTTATGATCAAGATTATCTATGAGCAATATTTGAATCTTCTCTGAATTCTTTTATGTATGATTGAGTTATCTTTGCAAGTCTCTTCAAATTATCCGTTTGGTTTGGCCAACTAGATTGGTAGTTCTTGCAATGGGAGAAGTGCTTAGCTTTGGGTTCAATCTTGCGGTGTCCTTTCCCAGTTTAGTTTAGGGCAGCAAGGCACTTATTGTATTGTTGCAATAGATGATAACAAGATGGGGTATTTATCATATTGCATGAATTTATTCCTCTATATCATGTCATCTTGCTTAAGGCGTTACTCTGTTTTCATTAACTTAATACTCTAGATGCATGTTGGATAGCGGTCGATGAGTGGAGTAATAGTAGTAGATGCAGGCAGGAGTCGGTCTACTTGTTTCGGACGTGATGCCTATATACATGATCATACCTAGATACTCTCATAACTATGCTCAATTATGTTAATTGCTCAACAGTAATTCGTTCACTCGCCGTAAAATACCTATGCTCTTGAGAGAAGCCACTAGTGAAATCTATGGCCCCGGGTCTATTTTCATCTTATTTATCTTCCTTCGCTTTATTATTGCTTTGCTCTTTACTTTGCCTTTTTATTTTACTTTGCATCTTTATACCAAAAATACCAAAAATATTATCTATCATCTCTATCAGATCTCACTCTCGTAAGTGACCGTGAAGGGATTGACAACCCCTATTCGCATTGGTTGCGAGGAGCTATTTGTTTTGTGTAGGTACGAGGGACTTGCGCATGGCCTCCTACTGGATTGATACCTTGGTTCTCAAAAACTAAGGGAAATACTTACGCTACTCTACTGCATCATCCTCTCCTCTTCGGGGAAAACCAACGCAAGCTCAAGACGTAGCAGACATGCGTTTGATATTTTCGAATGGGACGCCCTTTGCTGTCAGCAGCGTCGATCAATTTTTTCTTTATTCTTTAGTTGTGAAGTAAATATTGCCTCTGACATGTGAGTCGCTGAGATGCATAATCATCGATTGTTTTGAATGTTTTCTATGAATTGCCAGGCCTGTATGTTTGATTGCAATGTACAGAAACGCTAAAAAGCTGCTCAAACTCTTTGTACTCCTTCTGTTCCTTTTTACTTCGCACATTGTGAAAGTGCATACTTTTTGTATAAGATTGGTCAAAGTTGAGATACTTTGACTGCAGACAAAACTTGTATGCGGACTAGAAAGGACCGGAGGAGTACATGTGAAACTGCTGCAAACGAGGTGATCACCACAGGAATAATGCTAGTACGTATTGTTTTGCATGTTCATCCAATGCCGGTGATACAGGAATTCGAACTAATCAAAATAAATTCATTAATACACGATCGGATTTCATATAAACATGCTGGATTTCATTACATTTCTTACATTCTTCAACTAAAAAGAGTGCGCTGGAGGTATAATTAATTAACCAAAGCTACCCACCTGTGTCCCGCTGAGCCGAACAGAAGCTTCAGTGACTTAACTGCAGGTGCAGTTGCGTAACTGACATGTGGCCTGTTGGGCCCACGTGTCAGTCAGCCAACTGCACCAGTAGTTAAGTAGAAGCAGCGTTCTTCTCCAGCGCAGCTCTCTGACTCCACGTCGCTGCCAAGAAGCTAACCAGCCGTCAATGGTAAACCCGCCTAGCTTGGCTTCAACCGGAGGGTAGCAGCGGTGGCCTTACTTGGACCTGAGCGGCAGCGACTAACCGTGTTCTACTCTTCCTCGTTTCTATGTGGCGCGGCCTCGTTGGCGGTGGGGAGGGGCCTCGGCGGAGCCGGCGATGCCCTCTGTCTGGTTGCCGGCGGGCGGCGCCTCAGCGGAGCGGTGGAAATCCTCCCCCACGTTGCCGGCAGGGTGGGGCCTCGGCTGAGCCGACGATGTCCTCTTCCTCGTCGACGCCAGCGGAGCGGGGACTCGTCGGAGACGGAATCGTCCTCTGCCTCGTCCTCGGTCTCGCCAAACAGCGCCTCGCCCACTTCATCGCGCTCTTTGCTAGCCTCTTTGTAGGCGGCTGCAGCCTCCGCCACCTGCATGTGGTACCGCCAGCGCTCGAGGCGGCCCTTGCGGGCGGAGCGGTACGAGTCGAGCAGCGCCTCCTGCTCCGCCCGCTCCGCGGCGATCTGCTCCTCCGCCTGCAGGTGCTCCTGGAGGAGATGGTGGTTGTAGGCGGCGTCGGCCTGCGCCTCCTGGAACTGCTCCTCACGCATCTGCCTCACCCTGTCCATATATTGGGCACGGGTCTCGCCGATGGTCATGGTGCAATGCACCGGCGAGGATGGCGCAGAGGAGGGGGTTGGCGCTGGATCGTCGACTACCATGTTCTCCATTGGGACATCGTCGTCCTTCGGCTGCCTGCCGGCCAGCCGGTCGGCAGCAATGGCTGCCATCTCCTTGTGGTCCGTCGTCCGCCCATCCCGAAGAGCGCTGGAGCGCGAGGAAGCCATGGTGGGAAGTAGTGGTGTGGACAGGAGAAAGGGAACAGATGCGGATGACTGCGGCTATGGCTGGCGCAGCAGTTTATATAGCAATGGTGGGCGGGCGGAGGGAGGGACGTGTGGCGCCGGAGTAGCCGCATCGGCAACCGCGTATCATTAATGTGGGCGGCAGATGGACGGACGGACGGCACTTGTGTCGTTTGAAGGTGGAGCAATCGACTTGGAAAGCGAAGCGGGCGGCGCCGATCGGCTGAAGCGGAAGCGGCGAGGAGATGACTTTACTTGGAGAGGATGACAATGGGGACCCACCAGGTCCATAGCCTCACGTACGCAAGTGCCTCCTTTATATATATATATATATATATATAATTTATTTTGCTTCCTCCTGGTTTCCTGACATCACGGTCCCACACCATTGTCAACCTCCTGGAGTAGTCAATAAATGAGAGAATTGCACAAGAAGCGGCCGACAGCTGGGACCAAGCACCTCGAGCGATTTGTGCAGTAGTTTTTCGATGTTTAGCCCAGATATTAATTTTTCTCCTCTGAACAACTACGAAAACATCGCTGCAGGTATTAACTTGGCGGGCTATGGCCCGTCTAGCCCGAACGGATATCCGACCTAGATATTAATTTTTTCAAGCTGAAAATGGCTAGCCCAGCTATACTTTTTTAGGAATACCCACGCAAGGTCAAGTTGTTATTCTCCGCTGTTGGCTGCAAATCTTTCCTAGGAGGGATGCATTAGGCTTAACAAGAAAATGGGCTTTAAGAAATAATAAATGGGATGTAATTGTAAAAAGCTGGCAGTAACTATTAAAAATGCACCAAACACGTGATTAATTTATAAATTATTATTTTTGGATATTGAAAATTTTAATTTAATTAATTGTTGCGAGCGCAATGTTTTGTTGGATTTTTACGTAATATAAATTTATATTGAAATTGTATTTAATCTGACTAGAAATTTCGGGATAAAAATATTTCGGATCCCATCAAAATGTGGGAAATTTTATTGGATTCTGTTTTGAACGGTTGGTTGAAATGGGCTGTACATTTAACAAACTGTAAATGGGCTGTAGTAAATTCCATTAAAATTCAAGAATGGGCTGCACATTCTTACAAATCTCAAATGGGCTATAAGTTCTGCGCCGCACACTTCTGGCCTTACTAAGTTCACGCGTCCCCTAAAAAACAGAGTTGACACCTATGCAACGCTTTGTCAACTTATAGTCAACACATGGTTCTAGCAGCAGTTGCCGTTGGATGTCCATCCAACGGATGCCGTGCTTCTTCTTCAATCTCGAATATTCTAGCTTCACCCGCCCAAAAAATGATTCCTCCCCACGACATCCAGGCGCACCGTTTGGAAGCTGACACTGTGGGCCTACTAAGTTGACGTACCAAGGATTTGTCAACTTAGTCAATATAAACGATTCTACTGCGGTGACCGTCGATGTCCATCCAACGGCCGTCGTGCTTCTTCAACCTCTGGTCTTCTTGCTCCGGCCGCCCAAAGCAATGCCGGACGTATCGCCTACTCCTGCCTCCGTGGCCGGTGTCTTTGTCGCGAGGCCTCACCGCCCCTACTACTCCCACCGCTGGCCAGGCCATCCCTCCACTCACCCATACCCCCTGTTATTCTGTGGCGACGGCAGCGCAGGCGAACCAGTGAACCCTCGTACTCCTCTCCGCGTGTGCATCAACTGCCACGTCTTCCCCGGCTCCGCGTCGTCCCCTTCCTAGGCCTCACCGTCGTCCACCGCCGTGGTGCTCTCGGCGCGGCGGGGTCAACGTGGTCAAGGAACGACTTCCATCAGACATGGACTGTACGTGGAAAGGCTGACAGCTGGGTCCACGATAGCCACAAGGAAGTGCCTCCTTATTACGTGCAAAATAATTATTCCTCCACCTGACAGTGGGGACCCACCGGACGGGCCACCGTATTTCGCGAAAAAAATGATTCGCCCCCTGACTGCTGGGACCCACGAGCTACATCTTCGCACGCAAGGAAGTGCGTCTGGGAAAAAACGATTCGCCCCCCTGACTACTGGGACCCACTAGCTACATCTTCGCACACAAGGAAGTGCGTCCGAAAAAAAAGATTCGCCCCCTGACTGATGGGACCCACCTGCTACACCATCGCACGCAAGGAAGTGCGTCCGGGCAAAAAAAATGATTCGCCCCCCTGACTGCTGGGACCCAACAGCTACACCTTCGCACGCAAGGAAGTGCGTCCGGGCAAAAAAACGATTCGCCCCCCTGACTGCTGGGACCCACCAGCTACACCTTCGCAAGCAAGGAAGTGCGTCCGGAAAAAAAAAACAATTCGCCCCCTAACTGCTGGGACCCACCGGCTACATCTTCGCACGCAAGGAAGTGCGTCCGGGCAAAAAAAATGATTCGCCCCCCTGACTGCTGGGACCCACCAGCTACATCTTCGCACGCAAGGAAGTGCCTGACAGTCGGGACCCACCTGGTCGAAGCGTACGTAGCGTTGTCATTCTGGTCGCGAACGTGTATGTACATACTGGTCGTTCTAGAGGCGCGCACGTATCGTAGTAGAGGAGCGCACGTGTCATAGTAGAGGCGCACACATAGCATGTACACGTATGTACAGCGGCTAGGGTGCAAGAAAGAAAATACGGCCACGTATGTGTACGTATGGCCAGGGCTCCTGTACATGGCTGGGTCGGAACGGAGAAACAGCGTCGTTGTCGTGTTCATGGGGAGGCAACGGAATGCGTCGTGTTCATCGGGAGGCAACGGAACGCGTGGGAGCCAACCGGTTGGGTCGGAATGGAATGCGTGGTTGTGTTCATCTGGAGGGCTTGGACGGAACATGCGATGGAAACAAGGCCTGGCGTACCGCACAACGGAGGAAACGGACCTCCTACGCTTGAACGGGGTCCTGTTGATCGGGAGGGGTGTGGCGTCATCAAAGCGGAGAAGCGGACCTCCCTACGGTCGAAGCAGGGGTCCTGTTGATCGGGAGGGTGTGGCGTGCCAAAAGCAGATAAACGGACCTCCTACGGTCGAAACGGGGTCCCGTTGATCGGGAGGGGTGTGGCGTACGCCAAAAGCAGACGAAACGGACTTGTGTTGGAGCGCTACGGTCAAACGGGGTCCTGTTCGCCGGGAGGGGTGTGGCGTACCGCAAAACAGGACTCCACGGGATACTGTTCATCTCCACCGTCGACCTCCTCCAGCCTCCACGGGCTACCGTCGACCTCCTCCAGCCTCCACAGGCTCCTGTTCATCCAGCCTCCACCGCGCGCTACTCCACCGGCTACTGTTCAACCACCCCTCCACCGTCTACTGTTCATCCAGCCCTCCACACCACGGGGTCATGTTCAACCACCCCTCCACGGGCACCCCTCCACCGTCTACTGTTCATCCAGCCCTCCACACCACGGGGTCATGTTCAACCACCCCTCCACCGTCTACTGTTCATCCATCCCTCCACCACACCACGGGGTCCTGTTCATCCAGAGGCAAACGCCACCGCTCCCTGTTCATCCAACCCCCGGCAACATTCACTTGTTCATCCCAGAGGCAGCATCGATCGGCTTGATTAGCGATAGTAGCTAAGGAATCGCTCGATTGGGTTCGATTAACAGCCATCGATCGATCGCTCGGAGTTCGATGTAGCAGCGTAGCCTGCGGTCTGTCGCTTTGCGGGTTGATTAGAACCAACGCCTTGCTCGGGTTGAGTTAGAGCCAACGCCACGCACACCGCAGCAGCGTACGTGTACGAGAGAAACACGCATCGCTCGGCCCCCGACCTCCCACCGTAACCGGGAACTCCACGAAATTTTCCTCCCCCTCGCTTCTACCACGGTTTTTTCCGTCATGGACGGCCAAAAGAATGTCATGCAGCTGCGTCTCTGGCCCGCCCAGGACGAAAAGCCCAATTTTTGTCATGATTTTTTGTCATAGAAGTAGGAGCCCACCATATCTATGGTGATACCGGGTTTTGTCACAATTATCGTCATAGAAGTGTCATATGTATGACAGAAAAAAAATTCGTTCGGCCCAAAATGTCACGGATGTGTCTTTTTTTTGTAGTGTTATGACCCGCTTTTGCGCGGGCGAGGATAGCTGGCTGGCTCGCAGCAACAACACATCAAGGAATCCGGGCACTTCAGATACTAAAGATGTTGACGGCAGACCACGTCGTAACAGACACAAGCGCCGCAACAATGGCGATAACGCCAAAGATACGGCAGCCAATGCCGGATTCAGAGGCTCTAGATCCGGTCAGCGGAAAAAGCCATTCAAAAGAAGTACTTCGGGCCCGTCCAGTTTGGACCGCATACTCGATCGCTCGTGTCAAATTCATTGCACCCCCGATAAGCCAGCCAACCACACCAACAGAGAATGCTGGGTGTTCAAGCAGGCCGGCAAGTTGAACGCCGAAAACAGGGACAAGGGGTTGCATAGCGACGACGAGGAGGAGCCCCGGCCGCCGAACACGGGAGGACAGAAGAAGTTCCCCCCACAAGTGAAGACGGTGAACATGACATACGCAACCCACATTCCTAAGAGGGAACGGAAGCGTGCACTAAGGGACGTCTATGCGATGGAGCCCTTCGCCCCAAAGTTCAACCCATGGTCCTCTTGTCCGATCACCTTCAATCGCAGGGACCACCCCACTAGTATCCATCATGGTGGATCCGCTGCATTGGTCCTAGACCCCATCATTGACGGATTTCACCTCACTCGACTCCTCATGGACGGCGGCAGCAGCCTGAACCTGCTCTATCATGATACGGTCGCATAAAATGGGCATAGATCCCTCGAGGATCAAATCCACCAAAACCACCTTTAAGGGTGTCATCCAGTGTAGAGGCCCATTGCACAGGCTCAATCACACTGGAAGTGGTCTTCGGATCTCTGGACAACTTCTGAAGCGAGGAGTTAATCTTCGATATCGTCCCGTTCCGCGGTGGCTATCACGCACTGCTCGGACGAACCGCATTTGCAAAATTCAATGTGGTACTGCATTACGCATACCTCAAGCTCAAGATGCCAGGACCTAGGGGGTCATAACAGTCAATGGAAACACAGAGCGCTCGCTCCATACGGAGGAGCACACTACGGCCCTCGCAGCAGAAGCACAAAGCAGCCTTTTAAGGAAAACCGCCAATTTGGCGATACAGCCCCCGGACACCGCCAAGCGAGTCCGGAGTAACCTGCAGCAGGATCGCCTGGCACGTTCAAAGCTCGCTTAGCAATCCGGCCCCCGTCCTAGTCCAGTAAAGCGACGAAATCCGTGCCACGCGTACATAATTGCGCACTGAAAATACCATGGGCACAGGCGGGGGCACGATCAGGGCACGTCCCTCAATGCGGCTCAATCGCCCTAGGGGCTGCATACCTTTATCATTTCTTCTCTTTCAGGACCTTACTCTCTAGAAGACCTTTCCGGCAGTACGATTGCCAGACACATTACGGGAAGGAACAACCAAGGACGCAAGAAGCTAAGTCGTACAAGGGAACCCCCAGGTTGTCTCTAATAACAATCGACATACCCGTTTTTTTTAAATACCCATACGCAGCCTGCCCTTGGATAGGACATGTCAAATAGTCCTATTTTTTTGCTTATTGCACTACTTGTATCAGTACGCTTCGACGTATTATTTAAATAACAATGCATAGCATTAGTCTATTATTGCATTGTCCATCCCTTTTTTCTTATATGTTTATTTATGACAACTTGCACCCGTACATTCTGGTACGGCCAGTATGCCAGGGGCTTTCGTATACCCCATAATACGGCATGAGAAGTCCGAACACTTACGATAGTGCGGCACCCCGAACTTATAGCATTATATGCATCAGCTCCGAATCATATCTTGGGTCAATAGTTGGGTTTGCCCGGCTCCCATGTTTTGGTACCTTACGTTCCGCTATATCGGCTAAGGTAGCGCTGGCAGAACTACTACGATTGTGTCCCGGTTCTTCCGGATGAGCACCTCAGTAGAGAAAGCCGAAAACTGACTGTCATGATAAGGCGAGAGCTGGTCGCTGTTCGAGAGGTCTCGATTCCTTAAAGACTTTTTCCGCTTCGGGCGAGGAGTCGGCCTTACCCGACTTAGGCGTATATAGCGCCCCAAATTTGGCCTTCCGAATACTAGGGGTTTCGCCAAAATTTAAAATTGTAGACTTCTATGGCTAATTGAGAGTGATAAAGCCTTATAGTCCGATTGCCTAGTTCGTTGTGCTGAACACCTCCCTCGAAGGACCCAAAAATGGGAAAGGATTGCTCAGATTTATCCCGAACACCACAGTACTAGTTACATGAGGGCAAAAGCCGGCGACTGGCCAACTCTCAGATTTTATAAACGGCCGCACAGAAGGTAATATTTTAAATTCAAAAAGCGTTGCATAGCGCAAATGAACTCGTTTTCATATTACAGGATCACATGAGCACGTTCATTAAAAAATTACATCTTTATCACATTCCTCCGCGACAAGGCAGGAACCCTTCAGGACACTATCATAATACATCTCGGGGCGGCGGTGCTCCTTGCCCTCCGGCGGCCCCTCCTTCACCAGCTTCACGGCGTCCAGCTTCGCCCGGGCAAAAGCCCTGCGCGCACCCTCGATGCAGATAGACCGCTTTATGACTTCAAGCCGTGGGCAGGCATCTACAAGCCGCCTCACCAGACCGAAGTAACTGTTAGGCAGGGGATCGCCAGGCCACATCCGAACTATAAGACCCTTCATGGCCTGTTCGGCCGCCTTGTGGAGCTCGACCAGTTGCTTCAGCTGGTCGCTCAAAGGCATTGGGTGTTCGGTCCCAGTATATTGAGACCAGAACAACTTCTCCGTCGAGCTCCCCTCCTCAGCCTGGTAAAACTCCGCGCATCCAGCACACTGCGGGGAATATCTGCGAATGCTCCTGGAGAGCTCCGAACTCGGGCAAGTAAAAGGAAAGTTTCCTTCACATGCTTGCTTTTCATAATGAATGCCTTACCCGCTGCTATCTTCTTAACCGCCTCAATCTCCTGGAGGGCCTTGTGGGCTTCAGCCTTGGCGTTTTGTGCGCTTTCGAGGGCCTTCGCAAGCTCGGACTCTCACGTCTTAGAGTCAAGCTCCAAGGACTCGTGTTTTTTGGTGAGAGCCTGGAGCTCTTGCTGCACCTCGCCTACCCGGGCTTCTTGCTTTTCTCGCTCAATGCCCTCCTTGGCCGCTTTGTTTTCGGCCTCGGACAGCGCCTTCTTCAGGGTCGCCACTTCGGTCGTGGCCCCTGGCACATTCATGATGATCCTATTATTTTACCACCAAATTTATTTTCAATATATAGACAAGGTATTGCTTACCTTTGCTCTCCTCGAGCTGCTTCTTGGCAAGGCCGTGCTCTTCCTCGGACCGCTCAAGGTCCTGCTTCAGGGCAGCGACCTCCGCAGTACGTGCGGCGGCAGCCAGCAGTGAAGCCTGCATACGCATATAGACATATTCGGATTAGACTCCTGAGTCATTATTTGATCCTCTATTCGGCCTTTCATCGCGAACACCAAACAGAGCATCAGGGGCTACTGTCTATGCGGTAATATTTTCCTATATTTTGATTACTTACTTGAAAGCCTGTTAGGAGGCTGGCACAAGCTTCAGTTAGTCCGCTTTTGGCGGACTCTCAATCACTGCACTCATGATAATGCGGTGCTCTTCGTCGATGGAAGCACCGCGAAGCGCTTCCAGCAAGTTGTCCGGTGCCTCTGGATGGACAGAGGCCACCGGCACGGGCGGCTTGCCCCTCTTAACAGGGGATCGCCTGCCGGAGTCCGGAACCACTGGAGGTTCCGGCACAGTGTTCGGCCGGGGGCCGAACTTGGAGCCCACGGGAGTATTGCTCCCTTTGCGCCCAGGGTCCGGAAGGTCGCCTCGAGGTGCCTCCAGGACTACCTCCCCTCGGCTTGGTGCCCTTTGAGATAACACCTCGACGTTGTCCGTAGGGTGAGGGGTGGAGGCGGTCGGAAGTGAATCGCTATTCATATCCGACGGATCCAAAGAACCATCCGACGAAGATACGTCGATGCGGACTTGGGACGGACTGCATAATCATGTTCGGCTTAAAGAGAAGCAGTGCAATAATATGTACCATGAATTACTATGGTATCCGGCTTCGCCAGGGGCTTGTCCCAGGGTAACCACTCGTCGTCGCTGTGGGCGGCCGTCGTGGAGCAGTCCGGAAGGAGGGTCCTTCCCTTCTTGGACCCTTCGGCCTCCCTTGTTGGGGCGGCCTTTCTTTTCTTGTCTCCCCCGGCTAGAGGGGGAGAACTTTCCTCTTCCTCCTCCTTGTTTTCGTGGGAGGAGTGCGCCTTGGAGTTATCGGACGATGAGTCCGATATAACCCTGCGCCGGAGACCCTTTCGGGTCCCCGTGGCCTTCTTCTCCGGCACATCGTAGGGCGCCGGAACCAGCATCTCCGTTAGGAGAGCATCTGCTGGATCTTCGGGCAGGGGGGCTGGACAATCGATCTGCTCCGCTGTCTCAACCCAGTCCTGGAAAATGGCGTGGTGGCTTAGATCCCGCGCGTGGTCAAACTGGGGAAAATGAACATCTTATGAGATATAAAAGACTTACCGGATTGGCAGGGCGCTTTGCGCTCAGTCCACGGTCCTCGGTAAGGGGAGGAGGTACCTCGGCGCCCTTGAACACCACCCTCCAGACGTCCTTGTGCGTTGTGTCAAAGAGCTCTTGTAGCGTCTGGTGCTTGGCCGGGTCGAACTCCCACAAGTTGAATGCCCATCGTTGACACGGGAGGATCCGGCGGAAGAGCATGACCTGGACCATGTTGACGAGCTTGATTTTCTTGCTCATCATGTTTCTGATGCATTTCTAGAGTCCGGTCAGCTCCACCGGTGAACCCCAGGACATGCCCTTCTCTTTCCAGGAGGTGAGCCGCATGGGGATTCTAGATCGAAATTTGGGGTCCGCCACCCAGTTGGTGTCGCACGGCTCGGTGATGTAGAACCACCTCGATTGCCACCCCTTTATGGTCTCAGCATAGGAGCCCTCGAGCCATGTGACGTTGGGCATTTTGCCCACCATGGCGCCTCCGCACTCCGCTTGCTGGCCGACCACCACCTTCGGTTTAACGTTGAAGGTCTTCAGCCACAGGCCGAAGTGGGGCTGGATGCGGAGGAAGGCCTCGCACACGACGATAAACGCCGAGATGTTGAGTGAGGGAGTCCTGGATTAGGGGGTATCCAGACAGCCGGACTATATCCTTTGGCCGGACTGTTGGACTATGAAGATACAAGATTGAAGACTTCGTCTCGTGTCCGGATGGGACTCTCCTTGGCGTGGAAGGCAAGCTTGGCGTCTGGATATGTAGGTCTCCTTCCATTGTAACCGACTGTGTAACCCTAGCCCCTTCGGTGTCTATATAAACCGGAGGGTTTAGTCCGTAGGACCAACAACAATCATACCATAGGCTAGCTTCTAGGGTTTAGCCTCTATGATCTCGTGGTAGATCAACTCTTGTACTACTCATATCATCAAGATCAATCAAGCAGGAAGTAGGGTATTACCTCCGTCTAGAGGCCCCGAACCTGGGTAAACATCGTGTCCCCTGCCTCCTGTTAGCATCCGCTTTAGACGCACAGTTCGGGACCCCCTACCCGAGATCCGCCGGTTTTGACACCGACATTGGTGCTTCCATTGAGAGTTCCACTATGCCATCACCGTAAAGCTGGATGGCTCCTCCGATCATCGATAACGATGCGGTACATGGTGAGGTTTTCCTCCTCGGACAGATCTTCGTATTCGGCGGCTTCGCACTGCGGGCCAACTCGCTTGGCCATCCGGAGCAGATCGAGAGCTACACCTCTGGCCACCAGGTCAGGTTTGGAAACTTGAATTACACTGCCGATGTCCGCGGAGACTTAATCTTCGACAGATTCAAGCCCATGCCAGGTGTGCCGCACGATCACGACGAGCACGATGTAGCTCTACCGTCGGACAGTGTTCGGGAAATCAAGCCAGCAACCACTCCGGCCTTCAATCCGGAACGGACTGCGCCATCCGAAGATGGGCGGATAGACCCCGCCTTGGAGGCCGCACCCTCAGTGGCGATAGAGCTGAATATTGACCTTACCCCTCACGAGAACCGTGACGCCAAACCGCTGGACTCGTCTCCGGCCACGGACTCCGAACCGCTAGACTGGTCTCCGGCCACGGACTCCGAACCGCCTGCACCCATGCCTATCGAATCCGATTGGGCGCCGATCATGGAGTTCACCTCCGCAGATATCTTTCAGCACTCGCCCTTCAGCGACTAAACTCGTTAAGGTCTCTCTCCCTGTCAGGAGAACCTTGGCCGAACTATGTTCGGCTAGAATGGGATGCGGATGACGAAGTAATTCACCCCCCACCCACCACCCACTTAGTAGCCACTGTCGATGATTTAACCGACATGCTCGACTTCGACTCCAAAGACATCGATGGTATGGACAACGATGCAGGAGACGAACAGGAACTACCACTAACAGGGCACTGGACCGCCACTTCATCACATGACATATACATGGTGGATACACCCAAAGAAAATGACGACGAGGAACGGAAAGATGCAACAAAAGATAGCTCCCTCGAGAAGCAATCAAAGCGGCGCCGTAGGCACCGCTCCAAACCCCGCCTCGGCGAAAACAACGATAACAGCACAAGAAAAAACAATACCACAGTCGACTCCAGAGGAAACGACGACCAAATAGACCCAGCGATAGAGCAGGGTGAGCCAGCGGACGACGAACAAAGTACGGAGCCGCTGACCGAACACGGCGACGCCGAGCGTCAAGCTAACCAACCCGTCTCCGGAGAAGAGAACAGTCCGGATGACGATGAACACATCATCCTGGAAAGGCAGCTGGAGCAAGGTAACCTCCATAGAAGGCTTATCGCCCGCTGCGAGAGTGCGAAGAAGCGAAGCAAAGGCTCAAGGCCGCACAAAACACACTCAACGATAGATGGAACAAGGTTCTCGTCTGGCAAAAAAAAAAGTACGATGGCGATGCCACACGAAGAGCTACCCAAAGCGAAAGCTGCTGCCTGAATTCAACGATGAGGCCTTAGAGCCTCCACAACCAAAAAATAAAAATGCCGACCGATCGGATCGATGACCTCGTGGCCACGATAGAGCGGCCAACGAGGCCGCACATAAGTCAGTACATGACCCGCGCAAGGACTCGCATCAAAGGACTGGCGCAACCAGATCCATCTACGGATCAAGGAAACGCGCTCCAGCAATCAACCAAAACCAAATATCACAACCGTCCGAACGCCATGGTGCAGCTAAGTACAGGGGTGCCGCACACCCCCTATGTTTCACCAACGATGTATTAGACCATGAATTTCCAGAAGGATTCAAACCAGTGAACATAGAGGCGTACGACGGGACAACAGACCCGGGGGTCTGGATTGAGGACTTCATCCTCCATATTCATATGGCTCATGGAGACGATCTCCATGCCATCAAATACTTGCCCCTCAAGCTCAAAGGACCAGCTCGGCACTGGCTAAAAAGCCTCCCTAAAAACTCCATCGGAAGTTGGGAGGAGCTCGAAGATGCTTTTCGGGCTAATTTTCATGGGACTTATGTCCGACCTCCGGACGCAGACAATTTGAGTCATATAATTCAACAGCCCGGAGAGTCAGCCCGAAAGCTTTGGAACAGGTTTCTCACTAAGAAGAACCAAATTGTCGACTGTCCGGACGCCGAAGCCTTAGCAGCTTTCAAGCACAGCGTCCGAGACGAATGGCTTGCCAGACACCTCGGACAAGAAAAACCAAGAACAATGGCAGCCCTAACAAGCCTTATGACCCGCTTTTGCGCGGGCGAGGACAGCTGGTTAGCCCAAAGCAACATCAGTGACCCAAGCACATCCGAAGTCAGGGATGGCAATGGAAAACCAAGACGCAGTAAAAACAAACGCCGCAATAAAGAAGGCAACCCAGATAACACGGCGGTAAACGCCGGATTCAGGGGCTCTCGACAGGGTCAGCGGAAAAAGCCCTTTAAAGGCAACAGAGATGGACCGACCAGCCTAAACAAGATTCTAGACAAACTATGTCAGATCCACGGCACCCCCGATAAACCTGCAATCATACCCACAGAGAATTTTGGGTCTTCAAGCAGGCCGGCAAGCTAAACACCGAACACAAGGGGGAGGACACACCGAGAAAAGACGAGGATGAGCCTCGCCAGCAAGGCACTGGGGGACAGAAAAAAATTCCCACCAGAAGTCAAGACAGTAAACGTGATCCACGTGACAAAGAGGAGAAACAAATATGTACTCTGAAATGCACAAGCCGTAGAGCCCGTCACCCCTGAGTTCTACCCCTGGTCCGCCTGCCCGGTCACCTTTGATCGCAGGGATCACCTAATAAGAATCCGGCATGAAGGATCAGCCGCCTTGGTGTTGGACCCAATAATAAACGGATACCATCTCACACGAGTCCTTATGGACGGCGATGAGTCTAAATCGATATATCGTGACACCATCCGCAAAATGGGGATAAGCCCAACAATAATCAGCCACAGTAATACTACCTTCAAGGGAGTAATACCAGGCACAGAGGCTCGCTGCACGGGCTCTCTAATACTAGAGGTTGTGTTCGGCTCGCCCGACAACTTCCGAAGCGAAAAGTTAACCTTCGACATTGCTCCATTCCGAAGTGGCTATCAAGCACTACTTGGACGAGCGGCTTTCGCTCGTTTTAATGCAATACCGCATTACGCTTTTCTTAAGCTTAAAATGCCCGGTCCGCGTGGCATCATCACAGTACATGGATATGCTGAGCGCTCCTTACGAGCAGAAGAACGTACGGCTGCTTTAACAGCCGAACACTAGACGGCCTCACCACCAGAACAGATGACCGGTCGTTAAGACCACGGACACGCAGTTAGGCAGTCCGGCTAATCATTGGATAGAGATTGGTTTGATGGTTATACCCTTGTAGACGGTACCAGGGGCTTCTCAGCGATAGTTCGGCTCAACTTTACCCATCTTAACTTTTAATGGTTTATTTATAATAGCCAATTTTTTTTGCACGACAACTTTCAACTAAGTTCCTCTCTTTTATAGATGACAATCGTACTACACCCATCCAGGATACGGCACAACGGAGACACAGGCGCAGACGTGCAGCAAGGACCCGTTCAAAGGTTTCTCTTTAGATTAAGACCCTGCGTAAACCTTTTTTACTGTCTTTTGTTGTTCACATCCTCCGGATTCTCAATACAACCGACAAGGATGCTGACGTTCTTGGCATGTGGCCACGCGTCGAATATTGCTCGTACCCGGACACTAGGGGCTCATTATCTAAGGGCATCATTTAGCCCGGTATATATCTCAAAGACCGAATACCTTAGGGAGTGTTCGGCGTCGCGAGTTTGGCCTTATATGCATCAACTCCGAATCATGTCTTTGGTCAAATGTTGGGTTTGCCCGGCTCCTGTGTTTTGCTACCTTACGTTCCGCCTTGTTTGCTGCGCTATCACCTCCTTAATGGACCAAGACGTTGGATCAAGTGTGAACACGCGTGTTCTGCGAACACCCCCGTGATACGTCTCCAACGTATCTATAATTTTTGATTGCTCCATGCTATATTATCTACTGTTTCGGGCAATATTGGGCTTTATTTTCCACTTTTATATTATTTTTGGGACTAACCTATTAACCGGAGGCCCAGCCCAGAATTGCTGTTTTTTGCCTATTTCAGTGTTTCGAAGAAAAGGAATATCAAACGGAGTCCAAAAGACCTGAAACTCCACGGAACCTATTTTTGGACGAGAAGAAGCCCATTGAGCATGTGAAGCTCACCGGGGAGTCCCGGGCTGCCCATGAGGGTGGGGGCGCCCACCCCCTAGGCGCGCCCCTACCTCGTGGCCAGCCTCGAAGTCCACCGGCGTCCTCCCTGCACCCATATATACTCGTGCCCTAAAACTTCCAGAACGGAGATTGGATCATAAGTTCCGCCGCCGCAAGCCTCTGTAGCCACGAAAAACCAATGGGGCCCTCTCCGGCACCTGCCGAGGGGGCCATCATCACCGGTGGCCATGGAGGAGTATCCCGGAGGGGTCTTCATCACCATGAAGGCCAAGGACCAGAAGGTGGAGGCCATGGAGGAGGAAGCACAGGGGGGAGAACCTCTCCTCCTCTCTTCCGGTGGCGCCTGAGTGCCATCGGGAGGGGAATCATCGCCACGGTGATCGTCTTCATCAACATCACCATCATCATCACCATCCTCATCTCATTTACGCGGTCCACTCTCCCGCACCCCGCTGTAATCCCTACTTGAACATGGTGCTTTATGCCACATATTATGATCCAATGATGTGTTGCCATCCTATGATGTTCTGAGTAGATATCTTTTGTATGTGGGTTGATTGATGATCTAGATTGGTATGAGTTGTATGTTTTACTTTGGTGATGTCCTATGGTTCCCTCTGTGTCATGCAAGCGTGAGGTATTCCCGCTGTAGGGTGTTGCAATACGTTCCTGATTCGCTTATAGTGGGTTGCTAGAGTGACAGAAGCTTAAAACCGAGTAAGAGGGATTGTTGTGTATGGGAATAAAGAGGACTT
The DNA here is from genome assembly GCA_021605145.1 of Aegilops bicornis. Taxonomy (NCBI): domain Eukaryota; kingdom Viridiplantae; phylum Streptophyta; class Magnoliopsida; order Poales; family Poaceae; genus Aegilops; species Aegilops bicornis. Next base: position 631,358,097 of record CM038675.1, on the reverse strand, counting down.
GATGCTTTAATGCTATGGTTGGGTTTTACCTTAATGATCTTTAGTAGTTTCGGATGCTTGCTAGAGTTCCAATCATAAGTGCATATGATCCAAGTAGAGAAAGTATGTTAGCTTATGCCTCTCCCTCATATGAAATTGCAATAGTGATTACCGGTCTTGTTAACAATTGCCTAGGACAATTCCGCTTTTCGATCCACCATTATTCCACACTCGCTATTTATAATATTTAGTATTATATCCTAACTTTATGATAACAGCACCTACTTTTATATTTTAGCTCTCCGATATCATGCAAAATTATCCTCCTTATACCCACAACGTAGTTTTATTTCTCGTTGCTAGTTGGAAGCAAACGTTCGTGCACGTAGAGTCGTATCAGTGGCAGATAGGGCTTGAGAGAATATTGATCTTACCTTTAGCTCCTTGTGGGTTCGACACTCCATACTTATCACTTTCATCTTTGGAAAGTGCTACGATGATTCCTTGCACTTGGGGATTATCAAGCTCTTTTCTGGCGCCGTTCTTGGGGAGCAATAGCGTGGGGTTGATATTCTCGTGTGTGCTTGTTTGCTTCCTTCACTAAGTAGATTTTGTTTTTATTTTTTGTTTCTGTTTAGTTGTGGGTGAAACATAAAAAAAATTTAAAAACGAAAATACAAAAAATTTATTACTTGCCTCTCATGCCTAAAAAGTTTTTCAAAAAGAGAAGTGATTGGAAGGTTTTGCATTGAAGAAGTGAGGGTCGACCTTGAGCACTTGTGCTCATGCTCACGGAAACAATGTAGAATTTTTCATGGAAGTTTCTCTGTAAATAATTATCCCCTTGTATATATCGATTGTATTATAAAAATAAATGTGCCAAGCTTTGGTTTTAGGATGATTAGATTGCTTGTTTGCTATGTGCAGAACAAAAACAGAAACTTTGGCTATAGTGCATGAATTTACATTTTTAACTGGAAAGTCAAATGGTTCTGATTCTTTTTGCAAATTACTTCTGTACAAATATTTCAAATTTTCCATTTTAGTTTATAATTTTAGGATTTACAGAAGTTTGCCAAACTTCCAGATTACTACAGACTGTTCTGTTTTTAACAGATTCTGTTTTGCATGTGTTGTTTGCTTATTTCGATGAATCTATGGCTAGTATTGTTGGGTATGAACCATAGATAACTTGGAATACAGTAGGTTTAACACCCATAAAAATAAAGAATGAGTACATTACAGTACCTAAAGGTAGTGATTTTCTTTATTACACTAACGGATCTCACAAGTTTTTGTTAAAGTTTTGTGTGGATGAAGTGTCCGAAGGTCGAGGAGCTATCAATATGAGAAGAATAAAGAGAGGAAAGAGTTCAAGCTTGGGGATGCCCAAGGCACCCCAAGTAAATATTCCAAGGATACTCAAGCATCTAAGCTTGGGGATGCCCCGGTAGGCATCCCATCATTCTTCTTCAACAATTATCGGTATACCTCGTGTTTTGTTTTGTTCACATGATTTGTGTCCTTTGTGTTTTTCTTTTTCTTCTAGAACCATGCTAGCATGAGATATCCCTTCATTGATTTAAATAATACTTCATGTGCTTCACTTAAATCTTTTAAGTATGATCTTATAGAATTGCTCTTTGTGCTTCACTTAAATCTTTTGAGTATGGTTTTATAGAATGCTTCATGTGCTTCACTTATACATTTTGAGCTTGGATATGTGTCAGTTGTAGAATGCTTCATGAATTTCACTTATAACTTTTGGAGTATGAATAATACTATCATTTAAAGTGGGTTTTTAAGAGTGTCAACTTTAGGAATTAGTGATCCCACTATTTTGGAGGATGTTGAATCTTAGTGTGATATTTATGAAAGTGGATTCGGAAGAGTGTCAACTTTAGCTAGTAATAATTCCACTATTTCGGAAGAGGTTCCAATTGAGTATGAGAACAAAGTTGCTATCCATGATACTACTGAAAATTATTATGAGGGAGGAATACATGCTTGTAGGAGTTGCAATAATATTAAGTTTCCTCTCTATGTGCTTAAAGTTTTGAAGTTATACTTGTTTTGCCTTCCTATGATAGTTGATTATTGTTCCCATAAGTTTTGTGCTCACAAAATCTCTAGGCATAGGAAGTGTGTTGATATAAATATGCTAGTCATATTCTTCAAGATGCTCTCTTTGTGTTTCAATTCTTATCTTTGAAGTGAGCATCATTGAAATCATCATGCCTAGCTAAAAGGCATTAAAGAAAAGCGCTTGTTGGGAGACAACCCAATATTTACCCTTACTATTTTTGTGTGTTTACATGATTAAGCTACTGTAGTAATCATGTTTTATATCTTTTGTTTCAATAAAGTGCCAAGTAAGACCTTTGGGAAAACTTGGGTGAAACTTAATGTGATCTTGCTGTAAAAAACAGAAACTTTGCGCTCACGAGAATAGATGTCATTTTTTAAAGAAGAGTGCTCTTGAGTTGATTATTTTTGCATAAGATTAATAGGCAAATTCCTCACGTCCAACAATTTATTTAATAATTTTTGGAGTAGCATAAGTATGGTTATTATTCAGATCATTACAGACTGTTCTGTTTCTGACAGATTCTGTTTTCATTGCATAGTCTTCTTGTTTTCTAGTTTCTATGGCTTATATTTCTCAATATAATTTGTAGAAATGATATGGTACAGTAGGCATTGTGTGAAAACAATTATGAACCTTGTCTTTGTCAGTACCAAAGTGAATGGTTTGCTCTTTATCATACTAACCTATCTCACGAAGTTTGGCTAAGTTTTGTGTGATTGAAGTTTTCAAGTTTTGGGTGAGATATCGATATGAGGAGAATAAGGAGTGGAAATACGCTAAGCTTGGTGATGCCCAAGGCACCCCAAGGTAATATTCAAGGAAGACTCAAGCGCCTAAGCTTGGGGATGCCCCGGAAGGCATCCCCTCTTTCGTCTTCAAAACTATCGGTACACCTTACTCGGAGCTATATTTTTATTCATCACATGATATGTGTTTTATTTGGAGCGTCATTTTATTTTGTTAGTATTAGCTAGATGCTATTTAGAATAGTGTTTTGCTTCTTTATTTTCAATAAAAATGTCAAGGATAGCCTTTACTATGCTTATTTTGCTAGTATACATGTTGCTGTTTGAAAACAGAAAGTTTACCGCTGTTGCGAAAATTCCATAGAAAAGTCAGAGCATGATATAATGTTGAAACTTTTTGCATAATGAGCTCTGATAAATATACTAAAGTGGGAATTTTATATCATAATTTTTGGAGTTAGGGAAGTATGATGAATCTTGCATTCTTTACAGACTATACTGTTTTGGCAGATTGCTGTTATGGTTGCATTGTTTGCATATGTTTGCTCGTTTAATGATTCCGTTTGAGGATAGGAGTATTAAATATGCAGAGGCATTTAGTATGCAATGTTGAATAATAATTTTAGTGATTCGTTACAGTAGGAAATGATAAGGTTTTGCATTGGTTTATACTAACCTATCTCACGAGTTCTTGCTGAGTTTGTTGTGAATGAAGCTTTTGATAAAAAGAGAAACCATGATATGAGATGAATTAAGGAGACACAAAAGTTCAAGCTTGGGGATGCCCAAGGCACCCCAAGATAATATTTCAAGAAGTCTCAAGCATCTATGCTTGGGGATGCCCCGTTAGGCATCCCACCTTTCTTCTTCAACAACTATCGGTTAGTATCGGTTGAGCCTAAGTTTTTGATTCTTCACATGAGTTGTGCTATCCTTGCAATGTCATTTTATTTTGTTTTACTTGCTGTTTGAATAAAATCATTGGATCTGAAATTTTGAATTTAAAAAAAAGGGACCCTCCCATGGCTAGTTAATTATTCGACTACTCAGTGTCCTTCACTCATATCTTTTGGAGTAGTTTATCATTTACTCATGTGCTTCGTGTTTATCCTATGAGTAAATGGGGGAATGAATTGAATGTCATAAATCTGAATTTTCATATGCTTCATATGCTTATAACATGGTTAGTGATGACTTCACACATAGAAAGTATGAGGCATAAAAGTTGTTGAGAATTGGCAAACGTAGTTTTGGTCATCGTTGCAATTAATAGGAAGTAATAAGGAAAGAGAGGTTCACATACAAATATATTATCTTGGACATATTTTATGATTGTGAAGCACTCATTAAGTATGACATGCTAAAAGAGTTGACGTTGGACAAGGAAGATAACGTAATGGTTTATGTTTTCTGACATCTCAGTTAAAGTATATTGTCATTGACCTTCCAAACATGTTGAGCTTGCCTTTCTCCCTCATTCTAGCCAAATCCCTTGCACCAAGTAGAGATACTACTTGTGCTTCCAAATACCCGTGAACCCAGTTTTTCCATGAGAATCCACCATACCTACCTATGGATTGAGTAAGATCCTTCAAGTAAGTTGTCATCGGTGCAAGCGATAAAAATTGCTCTCTAAATATGCATGCACTACTAGGGAAAAGCCTATACACAGAATCTTAGCAGCAGCGCGGTATAAAAAGAGGCGCTACTGCTAATTAGCAGTAGCGCGGGTTAGAAACCCACGCTACTACTAAGTTGATAGTAGTAGCGCGGGGTATAAACCCACGCTACTACTAAGTGGTCTCCACCGGGCTCACCGGGACAAGCAGTAGTAGTAGCGCGGGGTATAAACCCACGCTACTACTAAGTTGATAGTAGTAGCGCGGTGTATAAAAGCAAGTTGTCATCGGTGCAAGCAATAAAAAATGCTCTCTAAATATGCATGACTTATTAGTGCAGAGAAAATAAACTTTGTACGAACTTGTTGTGGAAGTAATAAAAGCGACGGACTGCATAATAAAGGTCCACATACAAGGGGCAATATAAAGTGACGCTCTTTTGCATTAAGATTTTGTGCATCAACCCTAACGCAGCATGACAACCTCTGCTTCCCTCTGCGAAGGGCCTATCTTTTACTTTATGTTTTTACTTTATGCTTGAGTCAAGGTGATCCTCACCATTCCCTTTTCATTTTATCCTTTGGCAAGATCCTTGTGTTTGAAAGATCATGATATATATATCCAATTGGATGTAAGTTAGCATGGGCTATTATTGTTGACATCACCTAAAGGTGAATACGTTGGGAGGCAACACAATAAGCCCCTATCTTTCTCAGTGTAAATTTGAAACTCCATAACCACAAGTATTGCATGAGTGTTAGCAATTGTAGGAGATTATATGATAGTTGAGTATGTGGACTTGCTGAAAAGCTCAATTCTTGACTCTTTCTGATGTTATGATAAATTGCAATTGCTTCAATGACTGAGATTATAGTTTGTTAGTTCTCAATGAAGTTTCTGAACCATTCTTGATATTGTGAATAGATTGTTACTTGATCATGAAAAGTTTTATGAGATAAGCTGCTATTATGACACATATTGATGCTAGAAAAAGTGATTGGAATTATCATTGATCAAACTTAAGCACTTACTAGCACTCCGCATCAAAAATTATCTTTTTATCATTTACCTACTCGAGGACGAGCAGGAATTAAGCTTGGGGATGCCTGATACGTCTCCAACGTATCTATAATTTTTGATTGATCCATGCTATATTATCTACTGTTTCGGGCAATATTGGGATTTATTTTCCACTTTTATATTATTTTTGGGACTAACCTATTAATCGGAGGCCCAGCCCAGAATTGCTGTTTTTTTGCCTATTTCAAGATGTTTGAAGAAAAGGAATATCAAAGGGAGTCCAAAAGACCTGAAACTCCACGGAACCTATTTTTGGACCAGAAGAAGCCCATTGAGTACAGGAAGCTCACCAGGGGAGTCCCGGGCTGCCCACGAGGGTGGGGGGCGCGCCCACCCCCCTGGGGCGTGCCCCCCTACCTCGTGGCCAGCCCGGAAGTCCACCGACGTCCTCCCTGCACCCATATATACTCTCGTACCCTAAAACTTCCAGAACAGAGATTGGATCAAGTTCATACCGCAAGCCTCTATAGCCACGAAAAACCAATCAGGCCCTCTTCGGCACCCCTGCCGGAGGGGCCATCATCACCGGTGGCCATGGAGGAGTATCCGGGAGGTCTTCATCACCATGAAGGCCAAGGACCGTAAGGTGGAGGCCATGGAGGAGGAAGCACAAGGGGAGAACCTCTCCTCCTCTCTTCCGTGGCGCCGGAGTGCCATCGGGAGGAATCATCGCCACGGTGATCGTCTTCATCAACATCACCATCCTCATCTCTTTTACGCGGTCCACTCTCCCGCACCGCTGTAATCCCTACTTGAACATGGTGCTTTATGCCACATATTATGATCCAATGATGTGTTGCCATCCTATGATGTTTTGAGTAGATATCTTTTGTCTGTGGGTTGATTGATGATCTAGATTGGTATGAGTTGTATGTTTTACTTTGGTGATGTCCTATGGTGCCCTCCGTGTCACGCAAGCGTGAGGTATTCCCGCTGTAGGGTGTTGCAATACGTTCATGATTCGCTTATAGTGGGTTGCTAGAGTGACAGAAGCTTAAACCCGAGTAAGAGGGATTGTTGCGTATGGGAATAAAGAGGACTTGATGCTTTAATGCTATGGTTGGGTTTTACCTTAATGATCTTTAGTAGTTGCGGATGCTTGCTAGAGTTCCAATCATAAGTGCATATGATCCAAGTAGAGAAAGTATGTTAGCTTATGCCTCTCCCTCATATGAAATTGCAATAGTGATTACCGGTCTTGTTAACAATTGCCTAGGACAATTCCTTTGCACCGATCCACCATTATTCCACACTCGCTATTTATAATATTTAGTATTATATCCTAACTTTATGATAACAGCACCTACTTTTATGTTTTAGCTCTCCGATATCATGCAAAGTTATCCTCTTCATACCCACAACGTAGTTTTATTTCTCGTTGCTAGTTGGAAGCAAACATTCGGTTGCGTGAGAGTCGTGTCGATTGGCGAATAGGGCTTGAGAGAATATTGATCTTACCTTTAGCTCCTTGTGGGTTCGACACTCCCTACTTATCACTTTCATCTTTGGAAAGTGCTACGATGATTCCTTGCACTTGGGGATTATCACCCAACATTATACGCGTGGGGGCTGAAGCCGACGACTGCTAACTTTCAGGTTATATACATATATACATAAACGGCCGCACAGGAGGCATCATCATACTTTCAGGCAAAAGTATAAAAATAGCCTTTACAATTCAGTAAAACATTGTTTTTCAAAGGGAATACATGTCACTAGAACATAATGTTCTTCGAGCACTGAGCTTCTATTGAACGAGCACCTTCAAGGACTTCGTCAAAGTAGTGCTCGGCAGCTACTCGGCTAACGGCCGAACTCGGGGTTGCAATTGCGGTGGCTTCCATCTCCGCCCAGTATGTCTTGACACGGGCAAGCGCCATCCGCGCACCCTCGCCGCACGCCGACCTCTTCATAGCGTCGATGCGCGGCGCAGTACTAAGGAATTGCTGCACCAAACTAAAATAATGGTTCGGCCTTGGCCCTTATGGACATAGATAATCCACAACAGACCTCACGGCGAGCCCGGACAACCTATGGAGCTCGGCCCATTCGGCCATCCGCTCATTCAAAGGAAGCGGACGCGCTGGAACGTTAAATTGTGACCAGAACAGCTTCTCCACTTCACGATCTTTTTGATCTTTGAAGTATCCGGCCGCATCAGCGGCACTTGCTGCCAAATCCAGATAAGCGTCCGCAGAACTCCATAGCCGATCCAGCGGAGCGTACTGAGGATCTACGAACTTCATCCGCAGCATAAAGGGCTTCCGCAGCTCCTCCTTCCTCGCTCTCATTGTAGAGCGGGCGTCCTTGGCCGCCACCATGGCCTTATCCAGGTCCGTCATCTTCGCTCGATCTTCCTTTTTGAGAAGCTCGTAACGGCCGGCGGCATCCTTCAATTCCACAGCCATCTTGGCTATTTCCTCCTTGCTTCGGCAATGAGCAGCCTTTTCGGCTCTCGGCTCCTCGACCGCCTTCAGGGCGGCCGCATCACTTTTCCTGGCTTGTTCTTTGGCCCGGGCAAGTTCCGCTCGAAGGGTCTCCACGGCCGTAGCTCCATCTACAGTCACAACTGTTGGGGAACGTAGTAATTTCAAAAAATTTCCTACGCACACGCAAGATCATGGTGATGGCATAGCAACGAGAGGGGAGAGTGTATGTCCACGCACTCGTGAGACCGTGCGGAAGCGTTATAACAACGCGGTTGATGTAGTCGTACATCTTCACGATCCGACCGATCCAAGTACCGAACGCATACGGCACCTCCGAGTTCAAAGACACGTTCAGCTCGATGGCGATCCCCGGACTCGATCCAAAGCAAAGTGTCGAGGATGAGTTCCACAAGACGACGGCGTGGTGGCGATGATGATGCTTCACCGGCGCAGGCTTCGCCTAAACTCCATGACGATATGACCGAGGTGGAATATGGTGGAAGGGGGCACCGCACACGGCTAAGGAACGATCCGTAGATCAACTTGTGTGTCATGGGGTGCCCCCTTGCCCCCGTATATAAAGGAGGGAGGGGGAGGTGCAGCCGGCCCTCCTAGGGTGCACCTGGAGGAGTCCTACTCCCACCGGGAGTAGGACTCCCCCCCTCTTGCCTTGTTGGAGAAGGAAAGGGTAGAGGGGAAAGAGGGGAAATAGGAAGAGGGGGCGCCGCCCCCCCTCTCCTTGTCCTATTCGGACTAGGAGGGGGGGAGGGGGCGTGCGGCCTGCCCTGGCCGGCCCTCCTCTTCTCCCTTATGGCCCATCAAGGCCCAACATCCCCCGGGAGGGTTCCGGTAACCCCCCGGTGTTTCGGAAAATTCCCGATTTCATCCGGAACCATTCCGATATCCAAATATAGGCTTCCAATATATCAATCTTTATGTCTCGACCATTTCCTGACTCCTCGTCATGTCCGTGATCACATCCGGGACTCGAACAAACTTCGTACATCAAAACTTATGAACTCATAATAAAGCTGTCATCGTAACGTTAAGCGTTGCACGGACCCTACGGGTTCGAGAACTATGTAGACATGACCTAGAACTATTCTCGGTCAATAACCAATAGCGGAACCTGGATGCCCATATTGGTTCCTACATATTCTTCAAGATCTTTATCGGTCAAACCGCATAACAACATCGTTGTTCCCTTTGTCATCGGTATGTTACTTACCCGAGATTCGATCGTCGGTATCCAATACCTAGTTCAATCTCGTTACCGGTAAGTCTCTTTACTCGTTCCGTAATACATCATCTCACAACTAACTTATTAGTTGCAATGCTTGCAAGGCTTATGTGATGTGTATTACCGAGAAGGCCTAGAGATACCTCTCCGACAATCGGAGTGACAAAACCTAATCTCGAAATACGCCAACCCAACATGTACCTTTGGAGACACCTGTAGTACTCCTTTATAATCACCCGATTCGTTGTGACGTTTGGTAGCACCAAAGTGTTCCTCCGTAAACGGGAGTTGCATAATCTCATAGTTACAGGAACATGTATAAGTCATGAAGAAAGCAATAGCAATATACTAAGCGATCAAGTGCTAGGCTAACGGAATGGGTCATGTCAATCACACCATTCTCCTAATGATGTGATCCCATTAATCAAATGACAACACATGTCTATGGTTAGGAAACATAACCATCTTTGATTAATGAGCTAGTCAAGTAGAGGCATACTAGTGACTATATGTTTGTCTATGTATTCACACATGTATTATGTTTCCGGTTAATACAATTCTAGCATGAATAATAAACATTTATCTTGATATAAGGAAATAAATAATAACTTTATTATTGCCTCTAGGGCATATTTCCTTCGATCTCCCACTTGCACTAGAGTCAATAATCTAGATTACACAAGAATGATTCTAACACCCATGGAGTCTTGGTGCTGATCATGTTTTGCTCGTGGAAGAGGCTTAGTCAACGGGTTACGCAACATTCAGATCAGTATGTATATTGCAAATCTCTATGTCAAACACTTGGACTTGGTATCGAATGGAATTGAAGCGTCTCTTGATATGCTTGGTCCTCTTGTGAAATCTGGATTCTTTTGCCAAGGCAATTGCACCAAGATTGTCACGGAAGATCTTCATTGGTCCCGATGCACTAGGTATGACACCTAGATCGGAAATGAACTCTTTCATCCAGACTCCTTCATTTGCTGCTTCAAGCAGCTATGTACTCCGCTTCACATATAGATCCCGCCACGACGCTTTGTTTAGAACTGCACCAACCGACAGCTCCACCGTTTAATAAAAACACATATCCGGTTTGCGATTTAGAATCGTCCGGATCGGTGTCAAAGCTTGCATCGGCGTAACCATTTACGACTAGCTCTTTGTCACCTCCATATCTGAGAAACATATCCTTAGTCCTTTTCGTGTATTTCAGATGTTCTTGACCGCTGTCGATGATCCACTCTGGATTACTTTGGTACCTTCTGCCAAGCTTATTGCTAAGCATACGTCGGTCTGGTACACAGCATTGCATACATGATAGAGCCTATGGCTGAAGCATAGGGAACATCTTTTATTTTCTCTCTATCTTCTGCTGTGGTCGGGCATTGAGTCCGACTCAATTTTACACCTTGTAATACAGTCAAAAAAACTTTCTTTGCCAGATCCATTTTGAACTTTTTCAAAACTTTATCAAGGTATGTGCTTTGTGAAAGTCCAATTAAGCGTCTTGATCTATCTCTATAGATCTTGATGCCCAATATGTAAGCAGCTTCACCGAGGTCTTTAATTGAAAAACTTCTATTCAAGTATCCTTTTATGCTATCTAGAAATTCTATATCATTTCCAATCAATAATATGTCGTCCACATATAATATCAGAAATGCTACAGAGCTCCCACTCACTTTCTTGTAAATAAAGGCTTCTCCAAAAGTCTGTATAAAACCATATGCTTTGATCACACTATCAAAGCGTTTATTCCAACTCCGAGAGGCTTGCACCAGACCATAAATTGATCGTTGGAGCTTGCACATTTTGTTAGCATCCTTTGGATCAACAAAACCTTCTGGTTGCATCATATACAACTCTTCTTCTAGAAATCCATTCAAGAATGCAGTTTTTACATCCATTTGCCAAATTTCATAATCATAAAATGCAGCAATTGCTAACATGACTCAGACAGACTTAAGCATCGCTTCTGGTGAGAAAGTCTCATCGTAGTCAACCCCTTGAACTTGTCGAAAACCTTTCGCAACAAGTCGAGCTTTATAGACAGTTACATTACCATCAGCGTCGGTCTTCTTCTTAAAGATCCATTTATTCTCGATAGCTTGCCGATCATCAGGCAAGTCAACCAAAGTCCATACTTTGTTCTCATACATGGATCCCATCTCAGATTTCATGGCTTCCAGCCATTTCGCGGAACTGGGCTCACCATCGCTTCTTCATAGTTTGTAGGTTCGCCATGGTCAAGTAACATGACTTCCAGAATAGGATTACCGTACCACTCTGGTGTGGATCTTACTCTAGTTGACCTACGTAGTTCAGTAGAAACTTGATCTGAAGCTTCATGATCAATATCATTAGCTTCCTCACTTATTGGTGTAGTTGTCACAGGAACCGGTTCTTGTGATGAACTATTTTCGATGAGGAAGGGAACAGATCTGATTATCTCATCAAGTTCTACTTTCCTCCCACTCACTTCTTTCGAGAGAAACTCCTTTTCTAGAAAGGATCCGAATTTAGCAACAAAAATCTTGCCCTCAGATCTGTGATAGAAGGTGTACCCAATAGTCTCTTTTGGGTATCCTATGAAGACACATTTCTCCGATTTAGGTTCGAGCTTATCTGGTTGAAGTTTCTTCACATAAGCATCGCATCCCCAAACTTTAAGATACGACAACTTTGGTTTCTTGCTAAACCATAGTTCATAAGGCGTCGTTTGAACGGATTGATGGTGCCCTATTTAACGTGAATGCGGCCGTCTCTAAAGCATAACCCCAAAACGATAGCGGTAAATCAGTAAGAGACATCATAGATCGCACCATATCTAGTAAAGTATGATTACGACGTTCGGACACACCATTTCGTTGTGGTGTTAGGGTGGCGTGAGCCTGAAACTATTCCGCATTGTTTCAAATGCAGACCAAACTCGTAACTCAAATATTCTCCTCCATGATCAGATCGTAGAAATTTTATTTTCTTGTTACGATGATTTTCCACTTCACTCTGAAATTCTTTGAACTTTTCAAATGTTTCAGACTTATGTTTCATCAAGTAGATATACCCATATCTGCTCAAATCATCTGTGAAGGTGAGAAAATAAAGATACCACAGGCGTGCCTCAACATTCATTGGACCACAAACATCGGTATGTATGATTTCCAATAAATCCTTTGCTCGCTCCATAGTTAGGAGAAACGGCGTTTAGTCATCTTGCCCATGAGGCACGGTTCGCAAGTACCAAGTGATTCATAATCAAGTGATTCCAAAAGTCCATCAAGATGGAGTTTCTTCATGCGTTTTACACCGATATGACCCAAACGGCGATTGCCACAAATAAGTTGCATTATCATTATCAACTCTGTATCTTTTGGTTTCAACACTATGAATATGTGTATTACTACTATCGAGATTCAATAAAAATAGACCACTCTTCAAGGGTGCATGACCATAAAAGATATTATTCATATAAATAGAACAACCATTATTCTCGACTTAAATGAATAACCGTCTCGCATCAAACAAGATCCAGATATAATGTTCATGCTTAACGGCACCAAATAACAATTATTTAGGTCTAAGACTAATCCCGATGGTAGATGTAGAGGTAGCGTGCCGACCGCGATCACATCGACTTTGGAACCATTTCCCACGCGCATCGTCACCTCGTCCTTAGCCAATCTTCACTTAATCCGTAGTTCATGTTTCGAGTTGCAAATATTAGCAACAGAACCAGTATCAAATACCCAGGTACTACTGCGAGTATTAGTAAGGTACACATCAATAACATGTATATCACATATAGCTTTGTTCACCTTGCCATCCTTCTTATCCGCCAAATACTTGGGGCAGTTCCGCTTCCAAAGTGTCGATGCTTATGCGGTAGAAGCACTCGATTTCAGGCTTAGGTCCAGACTTGGGTTTCTTCTCTTGAGCGGCAACTTTTTGCTGTTCTTCTTAAAGTTCCCCTTCTTCTTCCCTTTGCCCTTTTCTTGAAACTGGTGGTCTTGTTAACCATCAACACTTGATGCTCCTTTTGATTTCTACCTCCGCTGACTTTTAGCATTGCGAAGAGCTCGAGAATAGACTTGTCCATCCCTTGCATATTATAGTTCATCACAAAGCTCTTGTAGCTTGGTGGCGATGATTGAAGAATTACATCAATGACACTATCATCGTGAAGATTAACTCCCGGTTGAATCAAGTGATTATTATACCTAGACATTTTGAGTATGTGTTCACCGATGTAACTATTTTCCTCCATCTTGCAGCTATAGAACTTATTGGAGACTTCATATCTCTCAATCCGGGCATTTGCTTGAAATATTAACTTCAACTCCTGGAACATCTCATATGCTCCATGACGCTCAAAACGTCGTTGAAGGCCCGGTTCTAAGCCGTAAAGCATGGCACCTTGAACTATCGAGTAGTCATCAGCTTTGCTCTGCCAGACGTTCTTAACGCCGTCGGTTACATCGATCAAAGCAGTTCTGGCACCCAAGCGGTGCTTCCAAGATGTAATTCTTACATGCAGCAATGAGGATAATCCTCGTGTTATGGACCCGGTCCGTGTAATTGCTACCATCATCTTTCAACTTTGCTTTCTCAAGGAACGCATTAAAATTCAACGGAACAACAAAGACGAGCCATCTATCTACAAGAAACATAGACAAGCAAAATACTATCGTGTACTAAGTTCATGATAAATTTAAGTTCATTTAATCATATTACTAAAGAACTCCCACTTAGACGGACATCTCTCTAGTTATCTAAGTGATTACGTGATCCAAATCAACCAAACCATGTCCGATCATCACGTGAGATGGAGTAGTTTCAATGGTGAACATCACTATGTTGATCATATCTACTATATGATTCACGTTCGACCTTTCGGTCTCCGTGCTCCGAGGCCATATCTGTATATGCTAGGCTCGTCAAGTTTGACCTGAGTATTCGCGTGTGCAACTGTTTTGCACCCGTTGTATTTGAACGTAGAGCCTATCACACCCGATCATCACGTGGTGTCTCAACACGAAGAACTTTCGCATAGCGGTGCATACTCGGGGAGAACACTTCTTGATATTTAGTGAGAGATCATCTTATAATGCTACCGTCAATCAAAGCAAAATAAGATGCATAAAGGATAAACATCACATGCAATCAATATAAGTGATATGATATGGCCATCATCATCTTGTGCTTGTGATCTCCATCTCCAAGCACCGTCGTGATCACCATCGCCACCGGTAGCGACACCTTGATCTCCATCGTAGCATCGTTGTCGTTTCGCCAACTATTGCTTCTCGACTATCGCTACCGCTTAGTGATAAAGTAAAGCAATTACATGGCGTTTGCATTTCATACAATAAAGCGACAACCATATGGCTCCCGCCGATTGCCGATAACTTGGTTACAAAACATGATCATCTCATACAATAAAATATAGCATCACGTCTTGACCATATCACATCACAACATGCCATGCAAAAACAAGTTAGACGTCCTCTACTTTGTTGTTGCAAATTTTACGTGGCTGCTACGGGCTGAGCAAGAACCGTTCTTTACACGCATCAAAACCACAACGATAGTTTGTCAAGTTGGTGCTGTTTTAACCTTCGCAAGGACCGGGCGTAGCCACACTCGGTTCAACTAAAGTGAGAGACAGACACCCGCGGTCACCTTTAAGCAACGAGTGCTCAAGCGGTGAAAACAGTCTCGCGTAAGCGTCTGGCGTAATGTCGGTTCGGGCCGCTTCATCTCACAATACCGCCCGAACCAAAGTATGACATCTTTGGTAAGCGGTATGACTTATATCGCCCACAACTCACTTGTGTTCTACTCGTGCATATGACATCAACGCATAAAACCAGGCTCGATACCGCTGTTGGGGAGCGTAGTAATTTCAAAAATTTCCCTACGCACACGCAAGATCATGGTGATGGCATAGCAACGAGAGGAGAGTGTATGTCCACGTACCCTCGTGAGACCGTAAGCGGAAGCGTTATAACAACGCGGTTGATGTAGTCGTGCGTCTTCACGATCCGACCGATCCAAGTACCGAACGCACGGCACCTCCGAGTTCAAAGACACGTTCAGCTCGATGACGATCCCCGGACTCCGATCCAGCAAAGTGTCGGGGATGAGTTCCGTCAGCACGACGGCGTGGTGACGATGATGATGCTTCACCAGCGCAGGGCTTCGCCTAAACTCCGTGACGATATGACCGAGGTGGAATATGGTGGAAGGGGGCACCGCACACGGCTAAGGAACGATCCGTAGATCAACTTGTGTGTCATGGGGTGCCCCCTTGCCCCCGTATATAAAGGAGGGAGGGGGAGGTGCGGCCGGCCCTCCTAGGGTGCGCCTGGAGGAGTCCTACTCCCACCGGGAGTAGGACTCCCCCCCTCTTGCCTTGTTGGAGAAGGAAAGGGGAGAGGGGAAAGAGGGGAAAGAGGAAGAGGGGGCGCCGCCCCCCCTCTCCTTGTCCTATTCGGACTAGGGGGGGAGGGGGCGCGCGGCCTGCCCTGGCCGGCCCTCCTCTTCTCCCTTATGGCCCATCAAGGCCCAACATCCCCCGGGAGGGTTCCGGTAACCCCGGTGTTAGGAAAATTCCGATTTCATCCGGAACCATTCCGATATCCAAATATAGGCTTCCAATATATCAATCTTTATGTCTCGACCATTTCGTTACTCCTCGTCATGTCCGTGATCACATCCGGGACTCGAACAAACTTCGCACATCAAAACTTATGAACTCATAATAAAGCATCATCGTAACGTTAGCGTCGCGGACCCTACGGGTTCGAGAACTATGTAGACATGACCTAGAACTATTCTCGGTCAATAACCAATAGCGGAACCTGGATGCCCATATTGGTTCCTACATATTCTTCGAAGATCTTTATCGGTCAAACCGCATAACAACATACGTTGTTCCCTTTGTCATCGGTATGTTACTTACCCGAGATTCGATCGTCGGTATCCAATACCTAGTTCAATCTAGATTGCGGTAAGTCTCTTTACTCGTTCGTAATACATCATCTCACAACTAACTTATTAGTTGCAATGCTTGCAAGGCTTATGTGATGTGTATTACCGAGAAGGCCTAGAGATACCTCTCCAGACAATCGGAGTGACAAAACCTAATCTCGAAATACGCCAACCCAACATGTACCTTTGGAGACACCTAGTACTCCTTTATAATCACCCAGATTACGTTGTGACGTTTGGTAGCACCAAAGTGTTCCTCCGATAAACGGAGTTGCATAATCTCATAGTTACGTGAACATGTATAAGTCATGAAGAAAGCAACAGCAATATACTAAACGATCAAGTGCTAGGCTAACGGAATGGGTCATGTCAATCACACCATTCTCCTAATGATGTGATCCCAATAATCAAATGACAACACATGTCTATGGTTAGGAAACATAACCATCTTTGATTAATGAGCTAGTCAAGTAGAGGCATACTAGTGACTATATGTTTGTCTATGTATTCACACATGTATTATGTTTCCGGTTAATACAATTCTAGCATGAATAATAAACATTTATCTTTATATAAGGAAATAAATAATAACTTTATTATTGCCTCTAGGGCATATTTCCTTCAGCAACATATTAAAGATACTGGCATCATGCTCCTCTTACTACGTACCGATCACTGGAGAAATCACATACCCTGTGCCTCGTCAAGCTGCTTGTTGACAAGCACGATGTCGGCAAACACCGCATCAAGTTGCCGCTTCAGCTCGGCAAACTCACCAGTCCGGCTAGCCATCGGACCTTCCACCACCTGCATATGAGGACGGACGGATTGTTACCTGGGACTATGATCCTCTGTTTGCCGCCATTTTCGACAGCAATTAGAGTCTCACGGGCTACTATCTGCACAGGACACACCTTAACGTGTGTGGTACTGACAAAAATACACACTAATTCACGTACCTCAAAACCTTTCAGCAGACTCATAAAGGCTTCATGCAACCCGCTTTCGGCGGATGAAATCCACTCAATACCCATAAGCGTACGATGCGCTTCTGAGATAGCCGCCTGCTCTAGCAGATCCTTCAGTGCGTCCGACCGCATAACAGACGGTGCCGGACCCTTCCGGTTGCTCTCTTCAAGAGCCGGATACTGAGGACTTGGGGTGGCCAAAGGATTACCCTCTGGCCTTGCTGGATTAGGAGAAGCCCTCCGCGACGACACCTCGGGGTCGCCCGCCTCATAAGGCGGGAGAGCATGGGGAGGCATCTCGCTCTCCATAATCTCCGGAAGAAGATCCCCCGAAGACGAGCTCTGCCGAGAATGGATATGATCCGGACTACAAGATAAGCGTTTCGGTTATTTTCCTCATAAGCAAAGAAGGACATTTTTTACTGTTAAGTCCCCTTTCTACTTACAGCTCGGCTGGGGGCTGACCCCCTTGCGGGCATTGTGCGGCCGAGGTATCCCCCGGGGCAGGACCCTCTGGCGAAGATTCCTTCCCCCGTTTGGAGACCATTGTCTCTGGGTCTTCAGAGGCGGTTGAGGGAGTCCTGGATTAGGGGGTGTCCGGATAGCTGGACTATAGCCTTTGGCCGGACTCCTGGACTATGAAGATACAAGATTGAAGACTTCGTCCCGTGTCCGGATGGGACTTTCCTTCGCGTGGAAGGCAAGCTTGGCGATACAGATATGTAGATCTCCTCTCATTGTAACCGACTCTGTGTAACCCTAACCCTCTCCGGTGTCTATATAAACCGGAGGGTTTTGTCCGTAGGACGAACAACAATCATACCATAGGCTAGCTTCTAGGGTTTAGCCTCTCTGATCTCGTGGTAGATCTACTCTTGTACTACCCATATCATCAATATTAATCAAGCAGGAGTAGGGTTTTACCTCCATCGAGAGGGACCGAACCTGGGTAAAACATCGTGTCCCTTGTCTCCTGTTACCATCCGCCTAGACGCATTGATTCGGGACCCCCTACCCGAGATCCACCGGTTTTGACACCGACATTGGTGCTTTCATTGAGAGTTCCGCTGTGCCGTCGCCATCAGGAAGGATGCCTCATCCCGTCTTCAAAGACGGCACTGTTGCTAAAGGAGCTTTGGCTATCGGCCAAACTCTCCGGCTAGGCGGTTTTCTTATGACCGCTGCTCGTCAGCCGCTACCGACAATGACTTCTCGGGTCATCAAAAGCAATCTTCACGTCAACTCGGAACTCGCCGGGCAGTTAGATCCGATGGAGCTCTCTTCTTTAAACGAGCTCTTGGATCGCATCGCCGCCCTGGGAGTCGCTACAGACTACGATCAGATTGGGCCTAAACCTGATCTGAGAGAGATTAACTCTCCCCAGGTCACCCGTCACGTTTCTGTGGTGGAGGAACAATGCGGCGACCCTTCATCTATCTTAAGGACTAGCTATGTCCGGATTCCCGATCCCTCCAAGCCGGATACCCGTGGAGGGGAGGATGTCACTCAAGACCTGAACTTAGAGTCAGGTAACGGGCTAGATTCATTGGACAACATCCAAGAATCCAAGCTTCCGAGTTCGGAAACTCCTTGGCCCTTGAGCGTCAGATTGGGTGAGGTTTCAGATCTAATTCCACCCACCCACCCGAACATAGGCGATCTATCCAAAATTAGGCAAGAGCCCTAGGAAACAGTACCTCATTATCGGGCGATTCCTCCCGGTTATGAACAGGATAAAGGACTGCCGCGAGGAAGACGCAATTTCATTCTTCTGCAATAATTGCACGGACAAGGGAATCCTCAACGCCATAGGTCGCCGTGAAATTACACGCTTTGCTGACTTGGCGTCTATAGTACGAAAGTACTGTGCGACGGAAAGCACCTGGAAAACTGAAGTAAGATTTTGGGACAATCCGGCCCTAAATACAAACCCAGTCCGAAATAAAAGGGTGCATTATCGCCAATCACCCGGGTTTAACACCAAAAAACAAAAAAAACCCTACGGGGCATGGAACCCGTCTTTGGAGGGATGGCTCAACGGACCCTGTAAAATTCATAGTACAGAGGGCGCCACACCAACTCATAGCCTTAGAGCATGTTGGATACTCCGGCAGGTGGCCAAAAGTGGCTAAGAGCTTCTAACCCCAGCATCCACAGAGCACCAGCCCAGGGATACCAGTACGGTATTAACAGCCTTCGAGACTTCCGCATCAAACAATATGCGAAAACAAACACTCCACAGCCTTGCCGAAGTCTACCAAGTAGCAACAATAAATCCATGGAGTGACACGGCTATTAGCTTCAACGCTAGTGATGAACCTAAATTCTGAACAGCCCGAGCACCAGCAGCATTGGTCCTCAGTCCAATATTGGACGGCTTTCGCCTTACCAAGGTACTCATGGACGGTGGGAGCGGATTGAACCTCATTTATGAGGAAACCCTTCGAAAATGGAAATAGACTGGAGCCGTATTGAGCGAAGCAGCACAACCTTTAGAGGAATAATACCCAGTCGGGAAGCATGCTGCACAGGAAAAATCACACTGGATGTGGTGTTCGGCACGCCGGATAATTACAGGTCCGAGGAGGTCACATTCCAAGTGGCCCCATTCAGCAGCGGATACCACGCTCTATTAGGGCGAGAGGCATTCACAATTTTTCAAGCTATACCCCATTACGGGTACATGAAGCTCAAAATGCCCGGACCCAACGGAATCATCACTCTTGCTAGTGACCGGACATAGCACTCCGCTGAAAATAAGACAGCCACAATAGCCCTTGAGGCACTATCCGAAGCCCTAGCGGCCGAGGAACTGATCACAAGCGCTCCACGGTGAAACAGGGACGATGTGATACTCGATAAAAGATCCAAGTCCACCTCCTTTAAACCAGCGGACGAAATAGTCAAATTCAAAGTCCACCCAACGGACCCTCTGAAACGGCCTCCATCGGGCACAATTAAACCCCGATGTAGACGCCAGACTACGAGAATTCCTCTGCGAAAATTGGGACATTTTTTCTGGCACCCTTCGGACATGCCAGAATCCCACGCCGGGCCGAGCACAGCCTAAACATCCTAAAAGGATTCAAGCCGATCAAACAGGCTCTTGGCGTTTCTCTGAAACTAAGAGACAAGTCATGGGAGAGGAGCTAGCCAAACTATTGGAGGCCAGATTCATCAGAGATATAAAACATCCGGACTGGCTAGCAAACCTGGTGATGGTACCAAAGAAGGACAAATCCTGGCGCCTATGCGTCGATTTCAAGGACCTCAACAAGGCTTGCCCAAAGGATCCCTTCCCCCTCCCCCGCATCGATCAAGTTACCGACGCTACCGCAGGTCACGATTCATTGTGTTTCCTCGACGCATACTCCGGCTACCATCAAATTAAGATGGCAGAGCCTGACCAAGCCAAGAATCGCATTTATCATCCCATACGGCCCATTCTCGCTTCAACACAATGCCCTTTGGGCTCAAAAACATCGACGCAACATATCAACAAGCATGATTCGGACATATGTCCGCAAACCAGATCGGCAAAGCGATTGGAGGCATACGTAGATGATGTGGTCGTCAAAACCAAGCATGTCGATACTCTAGTAGACGACTTGAGTCTCACATTCGATAATCTCCGAACATATGACATCAAGCTTAACCCGGAAAAATGCGTTTTCGGCATACCAGCCGGAAAGCTCTTGGGCTTCATTGTATCCGGTAGAGGAATTGAAGCAAACCCAGCCAAGATCCGACCTCTGTCACAATTGGATATCCCAAAGGACCTCAAACAAATACAAAAGTTGACTGGATGCGTGGCGGCTCTAAGCCGCTTTATCTCCCGTTTGGGAGAAAAGGCATTACCCTTTATCGCCTCCTCCAAAGGTAATCAACACTTCGAGTGGACGGATGCCGCCACGACCGGACTCGAAGAAATAAAAGCCATATTGGCAACAAACCCGGTCCTGGCCGCGCCCAACATGGGCGAACCAATGCTATTATACATCGCGGCAACTCATCAAGTTGTAAGCGCGGTGCTCGTTGTCGAACTAGAAACGGACGGACACAAGTTCCCCCTTCAAAAACCAGTTCATTACGTGTCCACTGTCCTCATTCCATGCAAGTCACGGTATTCGCATTATCAAAAGATAGCGTCCATCAGTGTCATCTTCTCCAATCTTAATCTCTTACTACCCATGTTTCAGTCAGAAAAGTGAAATGCGCTGCACAATTCATATTGCCGAAGAAGCACATAACTAACTACATTACCCGATTAAGATATAATACTCCTGCTCGCGTCAGTCGGTCACAAGTCACAAACATGCAATTTGTAACCATCCTTAGTTAACCTTCCTGCAGTTCAACCTGACCTCCGTCGGCGTCCCGGCGGCCGGCATGAGGCCCCCCATCTTGACCATGGCCTTGGCGAAGTCGCCGGCGAATATCTTGCCATTGCCGCTGTACTTCCTCACCAGGGCGTCCTGAGAGCCGCCGTTGAAGAGCTCCTGGTCCGAGTGCAGCAATCCGCGCCGCGCCACCAGGTTGGAGTAGTAGGCGTTGTCGAACGCGTCCGGCGTCCGGTCGTCGAACGGCGCGAGGTTGCCGTCCCCGCCGGCCTGCGGGCACGTCTGCCGCCTCGCCGCCGCGATGGTGGCGTTGATGTTGGCCTCCCCGTAGATGCGGCCGCGGAAGAAGAGGCAGCGCGCCCGCCCCACGGTGTGCGCGCCGGACAGCGCCGTCATCTCGCGCGCCGAGAGCCCCTTGGCCGCGAACGCCGAGACGAGCGACGCGGCGCTGGAGCCGGGCCCCGGGAGGTTCGCGTTGGCGGCGCTCTGGGTCGCCGTGCGCGAGTCCTTCCGGCCCAGCGGCACGTTCCACGTCGGGCCCCTGAGCTGCCGCGCAGATTACTTCGCGTTAGCGACACATTGCGAGCTGTATATAAGGTGTTACCACCGGCGGACCGGGACGTGCACTCACCAGGTTGACGGCGTCGCGGGATGCCAATGCGACGATGTCGGCGCAGGACACGGTGGCCTTGCAGGACGCCTCGACGCGCGCCTTGATGGCGTCGATCACCTCGTAGCCACGCACGGAGTTGACGTTCGCGCCGGCGTTCTTCTCGCCGGTGAAGGTCGGCGTGTCGTCCAGGAGGATCGACGCGTCACATCCCTGTGCGAACAAACAAGCATACGCACGCGTGCTAATTTAATTAATCCCAGGGAGCTAGCCTGCCAGGCGGAGCCGAGGAGAATGGAGAAATGCGACGGGCTCACGTTGACGAAGCAGTCGTGGAAGAAGAGCCGAATGATGGAGGCGCCCATCCGCGGCTCCGCGGCGACGGCCGGCGCCATCACCGACCGCACGATGGCCTCCACGTTCGGGCACGTCCTGGCATAGAACCTGGTGGAGAGCTTCGCGTGGCATGGAAGGATCACACAGAGGAGAGCGGCAGCAGCAACGTAGCTCCTGGCGGCGAACAAGAAACCCATCCCGGCCCTCTCAGCTCAGTCTGCTACTGCGACAGAACAGAGCACACACAGTCGTAGAGCGGCTTCAGCAATGGATGTGGTCGGTCGGGCTAAGTGGCAGGGAGAGACGCTAGAGAACAGTGTACTTATAGCGCTCGGCCGCTGGTCGTCGTGATCGTCTCAGTACTGTGCTAGTAATCTGAACGCACGTAGCGGAGGCGCACTGGGTGATTGGCTGGTTGACGAGAGTGCATGCATGGTGGCCTTGAGAGCAAGCAGGTTGCGTCTGTGCGCGGCGCACCACGGTGCGCGTTGGCGTCCAACACCGGCGATCGAGCGGCTAGGGGGTAGGGTCGGTCCTCTCCTTTGGGGAACAAAGCCGGAGCGCGACCGGGGGCATCATCGCTTTATTTCCGTCTTTGCGTGTGGTGTGCGAAGGTCCGGAACATGGCAAAAAGCGGCGCCTTGGCTCTGGGTTTCAGCGGCTTTTGCTCTGAGTAGTACTACGTGAGAGATGCAATCATGTAACCCAAATTTATACTCAAACATGCAACCCAATAGATAAAACTAGTCTACTACTATTTGTCGTCGGAGAGGTCGACGACCTTCATGCCGGCAGTGCCTGATGGACATGCCTCCTGCAGCTCCGGCTCCTCGTCGGACTTCATGTCCGTGAAGAATTCATCGACCTCCATCCCCCATTGAAAACCAAATAGGCCTGCAGAGCGGGGGCGGCACCCCTGATCACAATACTGGCGCAGATGGATAGAAACGCACCTTGGATGGGCTGGGGCACGCGTCCCCGCGAGCGGCGCGCTGGCCACCACCCACGAGAGACCGTTTTCGCAAGTACGCGCATCCATGTGCCGCCCACCCTGTATGTCTGTTGCGAGTGCTTCCCTGCTCCACAACTCGATATCGCACCAAACCTGCTGCTGCCGCACCGCGCACCGGGGCAAACCGGTCGGCCCTCATCGTTACTGTACGGCCTCGGTGCTCCAACTTGTGATTGCCTGATGGGGATGACCAGTTCTGGTATGCCTCAACTCGGTCGGAAACAACACTGCACCACCACACATCTGAAGCCATTTGCATGCAGGAACGTGCACACTTGCCACACTGGGTAGCAACGATTACAACTGCTAGTGTGCTTTCTGAACAAGTTGGCTCCACCTCATGCTCTCTCAATGCTACTAGACTCATCTAGATACATCCATTTCAACATCAGTTAATGTTCTTTTAGGGATTCTGTCAATACATATATCTATTATGTCTCAAAATTTCAGATTTGAATTAGACATACAACTGCAGAAATAAAACAAAAATCATGCTATGAATAGTACTCATTTTAGATTGGTCCGCACATTCGGCCCATTAACACGATCAGTGTTAAATTTATTTATTTTTCAATTTTTAAGATGTTATTCAAGTTTACTTTTGATTATCCGTCATATGGTTGTTATGCGTACATGCTAAAATATTTTTAAAATTGTTTACACACATTTTTTTAGGGTGGTGACTTTTGGCCGGCAGGTGCATCAGGTTCAATATGCTCCAGCAAGCCTCCTCTACTCGAGTGCTTATCGGGCGCCCCTCGTGGTGCTCCCAGCAATGCCCCATCAGCCCGCTTCCCCTCCGCTCCCTTCCTCCCGCCCTCTGCCGTTGGTCTAGACATTTACGCTAACATTTTGATTCTTTTGCAGCAATAGGTAGTGGCGGAGCTTGACAAGAATCTCAAGGGGGCCAAAGCGAAAGTATGAACAACTAGGAGGGCGAAGATTTTTTTTTTTCAAATCTAAGCTATGCATATTAATTTTACTTCTTTTTTTTTGCCTTGGGCTAGGGGGTGGGGGGGGGGGGCATGGCCCCCTCAGACTTGCATAAGCTCCGCCACTGGCAATTTTTTGATAAAGGGCGTCTTTATTAACTCAAAACGTAGCATCAAGAAGATACAAATCATGATGAGTAACACCCGACCTCTGCATAGCTAGGATGCACACGGCCAAACACAAATAGTCTGAAAGAAAATAAAAAGATGACATATCGGCACTAGTAGAGTCAAATAAGACCGTCACTATGCCTATGTTGAAGGATGTGATGGGCCGGCCACCCATGTTGGGAAAAAACCTCCATGGTCACTTGCTCCAATTGCGTACACACCGCCTTGAACAGCGGTTGGAACTCCGTACGGTGAAGCATAGACCACGTACGAAGAGATTTCGTACAACGGAAAATAACCTGCAAAGGAGAAGAGTGTTTGTCATTAAAAATCAGATCATTTCTACATAGCCAAAGCGGCCATAATAAGGCATACGCTCCCAACCTTATTAGCGTTTTGAATCTATAAGGAATATCATCCAGCCAGTGACCAAAAATATTGGCAACACCTATGGGCGGACAAAGATTTGACGCTATTTGGATGATTGACCATGTAGAACGTGCAAACTTGCACTGAAAAAAGAGGTGTCTGATTGTCTCGTCATGAGTACAAAAGCCACACTTCTTACTTCCATGCCAGTTGCGACGAGCGAGGTTATCTTTGGTTAGCACCACTCCCTTCCAAAGGTACCACATGAAGATCTTAACTATCAATGGAATCTTCGATCTCCAGATTTTCTTGTTATTATCCACTGGGACCTCTGAATGCGCGAGCGCACGATATCGACTGTGAAGGACCCAGATGCAGTGAAGTTCCAGCGGAACAAATCTCGTCCTTGTGTCAGATTAATCGTATCCTATCGGGATAAAAGATGTTGCCATGACACAAGACGGGGGCCAATCAAATCCCGCCTGAAAGAAATATCTGGTGGAAAGGAACTAAGCACCTGTGCAAGAGTTTCATTCTTATCGCGAACAATGCGGTGCAAAGCTGGATATTTTTCCCGGAGACTGGCATTGC
Organism: Aegilops bicornis; assembly: GCA_021605145.1. Taxonomy (NCBI): domain Eukaryota; kingdom Viridiplantae; phylum Streptophyta; class Magnoliopsida; order Poales; family Poaceae; genus Aegilops; species Aegilops bicornis. Next base: position 631,332,593 of record CM038675.1, on the reverse strand, counting down.
CTAGCCAGATATCCTCACAGAAACGAATCTAAGACCGTCTTTAATCGCGAAAGATCCAAAGCAAAAAAATGTTTCTTTGCCGCCATTAGACCTGCCCAAAAGTGTGAATCATCAGGTTTCCAATAGGCCTGAGACACAGCTTTTGGGCATAGATACTTGTTGCGCATACTGGCAATAGATGTCAACTATGACCGCATCTACTTCCTCCATTCCTAAATATAAGTCTTTTCAGATATTTTAATATAGACTACATACGGAGTAAAAATAAATGAACCTACACTCTAAAATATGTCTATATACTACATTTGTATGTAGTTCTTATTGAAGTATTAAAAGGCTTATATTTTGAAACGGGGGAGTATCATCTATGTATCCAGAATGTGAGCTGTACTTTAAACAAGCCAACCAGTCAGCCACCATAACAGTGGACACCACCGTACACTAGATTAGACTTCGTTTTCTTTAATTATGATTGTACCATCCCATTGTTCGGTATTGATGATCATGATCATGATACACCTTTACGACCAACGTACATTTTGATACTTCGTAGTTTGCACGTTCGCCCCGGATTGAGCAAACGAGCGTTTGTACATTTGGTGTTCTTCATCATATATACACATACATACGTGAACCTGACCAATGCCCTGGTTTTCCAAGGCATCAATCATTATTCAGCACACTTGTTACGTGTACTCCTTGATTAGTTGGGCCTCCTGCAGTTCAGCCTGACCTCCGTCTGCGTCCCGGAGGACGGCAGCAGGCCGCCCATCTTCAGCATGGCCGTGACGAAGTCGGCGGAGAACTGGCTGGGGCTGCTGCTGTACTGCCGCACCAGCGCGTCCTGCGACCCGCCGTTGAATAGCTCCTGGTCTGAGTGCAGTAGGCCGCGCTGCCCCACCAGGTTCTGGTAGTAGGCGTTGTCGAACCCGTCGGCGGTCTGCACGTCGAAGGGCGCGAGGTTGCCGTCGCCGCCCGACCGCGGGCACGTCCGCTGCCGCAGGGTGGCGAAGCTGGCGTTGATGTTGCGCTCGTTGTAGATGCGGTTGCGGAAGAACTGGCACTGGGACCGCCCGATGGTGTGCGCGCCGGAGAGGGCCGTCATGTCCCGCGGCGACAGGTTCTTGTTGCCGAACATGGTGATGAGCGTGGCGAGGCTGGAGCCGGGCCCCGGGAGGTTCGCGTTGGCCGCGCTCTGGCTCGCCGTGCGCGAGTCCTTTCGCCCCAGCGGCACGCTCCACGTGGGACCTCCGAGCTGCACGCGCGCAACGGCTCAGCGCCCAGTAAAACAAAGTGCAGAACGTGTAGTGGTGTTTTGTACGGGTCAGCGACCGTTGAAGCTAGTCGATCGCGCGCCAGGACTAACCAGGTTGACACCGTCACGGGCGGCGAGCGCGAGGATGTCGGCGCAGGAGACGGTGGCCCTGCACGCGGCCTCGACCCGGGTCTTGATGGCGTCGATCACCTCGAACCCGCGGGCCGAGTTGGCGTTCGGCCCGGCGTTCTTCTCGCCGGTGAACGTCGACGTGTCGTCAAGCAGAATGGAGCCGTCACACCCCTGCCGATACATAGCGGAATAAACGCAATTAAACGTTAGTACTCAGCACGTGCTACGTAAAATCCAGCAGCTAGCAAAAGCAAAGCAAACGACACTACTCACATTGACGAAGCAGTCGTGGAAGAAGAGGCGAAGGATGGACGCGCCCATCCGCCTCTCCGTCTGCAACGCCGAGGTCATCCCCGACCGCACGATGGACGCCAGGTTGGGGCACGACCTGGAGTAGAAGTTGGGCGAGAGCTGCTGCGCGCTCGCCGCGCCGGCGAGGACACAGAGCACGACAGCGAGGCCAAGGAAGGCCGCCGACCTGGTGGCGAAGACGGCCATTGCTTCTTCGGCTTCGATGCGTCGCGACTAGCTTGTGATGCGAGCTCGTTGTGGCGAGATGCATAGGGTGGCATCCTATTTATAGTGGTCGAGCTCCATCGTGGACGCTGACCGCCTAGCTAGCCGGCTAGCCCGCGTCTGCATGGGCTGGCGGGCGCGCGGTTCCGATCACGCACGTACTACGAAATGCTAGTACAAAGTTCGTGGCCGGACTCTGCAGTCGCAGCAGCTGGATTTGGTTGACCACTGATCGCCCCGGCATGGGCACAGGCTTGGCACTGTAAAGAAACAGTGTGAATGAACAGTAATCAATCACTAATGATGGATGTCGATGATGTATATATTTATATTCCCGGAAGGGACGGGTCGCACAGGCGCGACCTTTATAAGCGATGGATCGAAAGAACGTGTCCATTACAATAGGACGTGACCCATCAGGAGAGGAACCGCACATCGGTTTTGCTAAGCAGGGATTTCCATTAATTAAACTAATTAATTAATCCTAACACTCTCCCTAATCTCTGCTTCAATTATTCTTGTAAACATCATCATCAACATCTTGATCATCATCATCACGATTAGTCTCCTCCAAAAATCCTGTAGGAAAAATATGAGAAGATATGTACAATATGCCATCAAAAACTCCTTCCAAAAACTCAGTGGGAAAATAAGGAGAAATCGACATATCACAATGCCTGCATTACTATTGCCTCATTAAAAACCTCCCATAAGAAACCATTTAGGAAAACTTATAAAGGAAAAGAGCACAATATCAAAGATCCGAGGATCACAAACAGATTATCATTTAGGGAGACACTCCCACGAACTTTGCAAATCAAGTCGTTTCATACCAATTCCATTGATGTACTTCTCAAATAAAGAACTTGGTAATGACTTTGTAAACAAATCAGCAAGATTATCACATGACTTCGTTTGCAAAATATTTATCTCCCCGTTCTGCTGTAACTCATGGGGATAAAATAACTTAGGAGAAATATGCTTTGTAATATTACTCTTTATATAACCTGTCTGCATCTGTGACATGCAGCATTATCTTCATAGATAATAGTGGGTGATTCCAATGATCCAATCCCACTTGAACTTTCAATAAAGTTAATCATTCTGCGAAGCCATGCACATTCACATGATGCTTCAAACAAAGCAATAATTTCAGAATGATTCGTGGATGTAGCCACCAGAGTTTGTTTTGTCGACCTCCAAGAAAAGGCCGTACCTCCACTCAAGAAGACAAAACCAGTCTGTGTGATCTGGCATTATGGGGATCCGATAGGTATCCAAAGATCACAATATCCCACCATGGTCTTATCTTGATTTTTCCGATAGAACAAACCAAGATCTTTGGTGCCTTGAAGATATCTGAAAATGTTCTTCACACCAACCCAATGCCTCTTTGTTGGTGATGCAATCAATCTAGCCAATAAATTTACTGCAAATGATATATCAGGCCTGGTGCAGTTTGCTAGATACATTAGTGCTCCAATAGCACCGAGGTAAGGAAACTCAGTCCTAATACCTCTTCATCATCACCCTTAGGTCTAAATGGGTCTTTATCTCTATCAAGAGATCTAACAACCATTAGCGTTTTTCGATGGATATGCTTTATCCATATTAAATTTCTCAAGAATCTTTTGGATATAAGGCATCGATGAACAAGTATTCCTGAAGGAAGATGTTCAAGTTGTAAGCCCAAACAAAATTTAGTCTTACCCTGGATCTTTCATCTCAAACTCCGTCTTAAGATGATTACTTGCCTCATGTATTTCTTGTGTAGTCCCAATGATATTCAGGTCATCCACATACACGTAAATAATGCAAAATCCATTCTTAGATTTCTTAATAAACACACATGGGCAATCATTATTATTTGAGTATCCCTTTTGAAGAAGGAATATACTCGATCGGTTATACCACATTCTTCCCGACTGCTTCAAGCCATACAATGACTTCGAAGCTTTACGCAATACATATTGCGATTAGCCTTTGGATTCGTAAGCTTCATTCCCTCGTAAACTTTCATATAAATATCCGAATCCAAATGACCCATATAAATATGCAGTCACAACATCCATCAGTTGGATAGACAAATTCATTTTCACCGCCAGTGATATTAAATATCGAACGTTGTTCCACTCATAACAGGAGAATATGTTTCATCATAATCGATGTCGGGTCTCTGCGTGAACCCTCGTGCTACAAGCCTCGCCTTATATCTCACCACCTCATTGTTCTCGTTCCTCTTATTTAACGAAAACCCATTTTGCTCCCACAGGGAACACATCTTTGAGGAGTGGGTATTACTGCAGTGAATACCCCTCTTTTTATGAGCGGCGTAGTTCGCCCTCAATTGCTGCCTTTCATTTGGACCAGTCTGAGCGCTTCATGCACTCTGCCATAGACTTAGGTTCTCGATCCAAATCAAGGCCTTCTGCAATTCTAGAGGCGAAATAAATGTCGCACAACTGTAGTCTTTCTATTGTATGATTCTCCTGAATCAATGTAATTAATGGATATCTCATCAATACCTTTTGATCCTTCGTGATTTCCCTCAACAATTGGATCAAGGTCTTCCGATGTCCCAACACCGAAATTTGTGTGCACACTCGTGTTGGGTTCTGGATGTCCAACATCCTTCAGTGTCCTTCAACCCTAGGTTGAATATCAACATTTTGTTGACTTGCATTTACTATTTGAGGATTCCTCATTCCCTTGGACGCTTTTGCAAAGCCTTGTCCTTTGTGTCGATTCCTCCCCTCTTAGGTGGCTGAGTAGATCTATGGGTCACATTCACTCTCTCTGCACATTCATAGCGGGAACATTTGATTTTGTGACACCTTTATAATCAAGAATGCATCTGGCAGATTATTTGCAATATTTTGCAAATTTATAATCTTCTCGAACCTCCGCCTGCAGACTCATTCAGACGTGGATCTAAGGACTGGATGCCTTTCACATCCCAATCTATTTCTCGGCATTCTTTGTGGTTATTCTCTCCCCTAATGCCGGAAATTGTCCTCATCAAAAATGCAATCAGCGTGCGGGCTGTAAACAAATCCTGTCAGGGTTCCGTGTACTTAATAATTGACGGAGAATTGTACCCCACATAGATCCCCATTCGCCTATGAGGGCCCATTGATGTACGCCATGGTGGTGAGATCGGTACATATACCGCGCAACCAAATTGCCGCAGATGGGAAATACTTGGCTGGTTTCCACGTACTAACCGCAACGGGAGACCGTATGATATGCAGCTGGTCGAATTTGTATCAATTCTGCAGCATGTAAAACTGCATGACCCCAACATGAAGCTGGAAGATTACTATTCTGCAGGAGCGGTCTTGCTATCAACTTGATCCTCTTGATAAGTGATTCCGCAAGACCATTCTGGGTATGTACATAAGGTAATCTTGAGTGCTCCATGTAAATGCCCAAAGCTAGGCAGTAATCACTAAATGCTCGTGAACTAAATTCCGCAGCATTATCCATTCTGATGGTTTTTATCCTATGCTCAGGATGATTTGCTCTCAATTTAATGATCTGAGCAATTAGCTTTGCGCAATTAGCTTTGCAAAAGCATGGTTCCTTGTTGACAGTAGACACACATTTGACCATCTCGTTGATGCATCAATTAGGACCATGAAATATCTGAATGGTCCAGATAACGGTTGTATTGGACCACAAATATCTCCTTGAATGCGTTCAAGAAAATTAAGCGGCTCATCCTTTAATTTCACATAAGATGGCCTTGTGATCAATTTCCCAGCTTGCACATGTTGTGCATACAAAATCCGATGATTTTGGGAACTTTCTATCCGTTATGTTGTGTCCAATGTAACCATCAATAATTTTTCTCATCATCCCAATAGCAGGATGACCTAGGCGACCATGCCAAATCTTGAACTTATCAAGATTCTGAAAAACTATCTTGTACGCCAAATGCGTCTCTGGTTTAATGTATGTATAATACAACCCGTAAGATAGAGAAGGCAAATTCTCAAGGACTTCCTTTCAAATCCCTTTTGCTGAGTTATGAGTAGGCATTCAGTCCCACTCTCTTCATTAGTTTCCACATGGAAACCATTTTTATGGATATCTTTAAAACTCAGCAAGGTACGAGTAGAATCTGGATACAGTAGAGCATCCGAATTACCAATTTAGTACCCATAGGGAGTGTAATTGTAGCTTGACCGTAACCAACAATTACTTTGTCTCGACCAGCAATTGTCATGACACTTCCATTACTCTTCTTGAGTGTTTGGAAATACTTCATCTCCCTAAGTATCGTGTTAGTAGATCCACTATCCACTAAACACATTTCCTCCTCCATTGTATTATTCCTTGAAGTTCGTTCCAGATTCTTCTCCGACGAGTTCTGGCCTGTCGCTCTCGCTGGAGAGAAGTGCGTGATAACGTGTAAAGAAACAGTGTGAATGAACAGTAATCAATCACTAATGATGGATATCGATGATGTACATATTTATATCCCCGGAAGGGACGGGTCGCACAGGCGCGACCTTTACAAGCGATAGATCGAAAGAACGCGTCCATTACAATAGGACGTGACCCATCAGGAGAGGAACCGCACATCGGTTTTGCTAAGCAGGGATTTCTATTAATTAAACTAATTAATTAATCCTAACAGGCACGACGCTAACTGCTAATCCGCATGCGCACTCGGCACTGCCCTATCCCCTGCCTTGCACTGAATCATTGCATGTGTTGGTTATCGTATACCGTATTTCCTCGAGTATTATAAGAGCGCAGAGACGTGTTTGCTGTGCTCGTCACGGGTATAGGCTGTGCATGGGTCGGTCCGGATTCCTCTTCCTCCGAGTCGGCGCATTGGTGGAAATTTCGTGGACCGAGACGAGCGAGGACCGAATGTTGCTGCTACCTTACGTGCCGTACTGCTCCACCATGCTGCGTGCTGTTGCTAGGCCATGTGCCGGTTAACCAGACTTGCCTGCCTGGATAACTCCAGGTTCAATCAGAAGCAGCACTCATTTTATTTTTCGCGAGATATATTTTATTGCCATCTCACAGTTTGAAGCATCCGTATTGTTATATAAGCTGGCACATGAATCAGCTTTCTCTTTTACGGTAATACGTATCTCATTCATGCCGTAAAGATTATAGTACAACCTACATAAAGATCGGACAAAACTGATAAAACCTACATAAAAATCGGACAAAACTGATAAGACAGCAGAACACTAATTTTTGCACACATGATCAACAACCAAGAAGTAAAATTACAATCAAGATCGAAAAATCCTCTGAACTTGATATCAATGCCCGTCACCTACCTCCGGCACCACTACATCAGCCACCAAAGAAAAAAAAGATGGATCACCTTCTCACCCGAGCTCGACGCGGCTCTATTGCTGATATACAGCTTTGCATACCTCCAAGGTGGCTCACCAAAGACAAAGCCATTGCCGTTGAACAAATCAGACCAAGGCAACACCCAGGACATGTCATCAAATTCCAGATCTGACACTCCACCACAACTAAGATGTCGAAAGAGAAAACCATACCTGCTAGCCATGAACCACGGACCGAACACATGTTCCGTCTTTCAGATGTCGTCGAAGACAACAATCTGCATCCGCTTCTGGACTACCTTATTGGGCCAAACTGAAAAGTACCACTAAGGGCATCTCCAACAGCAACCCGCAAAAAACCTCCCGCATCCTTCCACGGACGAGAGGGGACCAGTCCGCGGACATGGATGCAGGAGGCAGCCATCCAGCGCTAGCAGCATACATTTTCACAACAACTCAAACCATTCAGACATAATTCATGCAAACACAGCCGGATTTCATGCAAACTCGACAAGATTTCATACAAACCGGACGCAAATGGTTACATTTTGGAAACATTTTAACTAAAATGTTAAAACTATGTGCACTTACGGTCGAGCGGAGCTCCACTCCCACGACACGGATACACTACACTAGTCTATGGCCGGCCGCGACGGATCCCTTTGTCACCGGACTGCCGGGAGTCCCGGAGGCATTCTTCCCCGTATCTTCGCTATGTCCGGCTGCGCCGCTCATGAGAGTATTGTGAAGAGGGTGCTTCAGCTAGAGGGGAAGGGTGCTTCCGTGGACGCTCAGGCCAGGGTGGTCTAAGATAAAGAAGAAACCGGGCACGCCACCGGTTGTACAAGCCGGCGACGGGACGACGGTGGCCTTCCTGGGACCCAAGCGGCGGTGGCTGATGAAGTCATGTACCTAGGGTAGGGTCATGGACCTGGCCAAGGTGCCCTCCCCAAGGACATCTCTTAAAAGAAAACACCTTCAGTCGACCTGGAAGGATTCCACTCGACGGACCTGAAGACACTCGACCGTCAGCTAACCACTCGACCGCCAGAAGATCTACAGTCAGTCTGCACACAAACAGTCGGTCATTAAGTGGCTTTATGGCCATCATAGCACTTTATGTGGGACGTTACCAGTAACTCCCTATCTTAATGCACCTTAATCCCTGCATAACTGAGGGCGGGAGGGGTCTGGCGAACTCTATATAAGCCACCCCCTCCTCAAAGGTAAAGGGTTCGCACTTCGTAACTCATACGCACATAATACAGTCGACCGCCTCCGGGCTCCGAGACGTAGGGCTGTTACTTCCTCCGAGAAGGGCCTGAACTCGTAAACATCTTGCGTATACAACTACTCCATAGCTAGGATCTTGCCTCTCCATTCCTACCCCCATTCTACTGTCAGACTTAGAACCACGACAGTTGGCGCCCTCCGTGGGGCGGTGTCTTAGCGACTTGTTGGAGAAGTTGCAGTTTTTCCGATCCCCTTCATCATGGTTTCAGCGGAGTTTTGGTTGAGGTCCGCGAGATCCGCCTCGGCGCTCACGCTCATCGCCGACGACTCCGCTTGGCTGTGGAGGCTCCACTTGACGCCGACGCACTCCCGTCCGGGCAACGCACTTTCGGGCGTCGTCATGGCGTCCTCCTGCGGCAGCCGTCGACCCAAGATCGGTCGGCCTCAGTGCCGTCCTCCTCCTGATCTCACGCCCGCAAGCGCTCCGGTCGGTCGAGGCTTCAGCGGTGGGTGAGGCACGAGGTGGCCCGCCACGGCCACTCCCAAGTCGCGTAATCGAGCCCGACGAATCTCTCTACTACTGCTCGACTGTCGACCGGCTCCGCAGAGATCGTGCATCCGAAAAGCGATAGCAGCGATCCAGCGACGGAGGTTTTGATGGTCGACGGACCACGTAGTCCTCCTGGTTTCCCCCGCGCCGACGGAGGCGTTGGCGGAGGCGAGCCGACGCAGGTTCACGAAGAGTACCAGCTTGAGCCCCTCACTTTGCTGCAGAGGGAGGAGCTTCGCCGCCGGAACATGGATGCGCTTCACACTCCTATCGTTGGAGAAACCCCCGAGGCCCGTGCCTTAGAAGATGCGCGTTTGGCCAACTTGGCTGAGCGCACTGATCGAAAATCTCCAGCGAGTGCTTGATTTAACGAAGCGCAACAACGGATCCCGCTGCCCGGCCGACGTCAACTCTTTCCACAACCGACTCGTATACCGAACTCCCATTCAGAATCTAGCAGCTTGCAGCCCAGATAGCAGAGTCCATTTAGCCTTCCCAATGGAGGTCGGCGAGGCTTACTCAGATCGTAGATTTGCTCCGGCAGCAGGAGATCAAAATTCAGTCAGATTATCGCCATGAACAGGATTCATAGCAGATCTGTTGCTGCGAATACAGTCCAGTCGGCACATAGCCCAAGATCGCTCCCGAGGCGTGAGGGACATGGAGGCCGGCGTGATCATTATGAGGACCGATTCGATCGTGATGATCGGCGTCGAGTGCCCACTCCTCCCCTTAGGGGTGGGTCCTATGCGCCTCGACAACAAGATGACAGACGCCAGCACAGTGTTGGGCGTAGGATTCCAGTCGACCCCAGGGAACTAGGCTTTGATGCGAGATCCATCATCGTTCAAGGTCTGGTTGACAGGAACAGAGCTAATCGAGAAGGCCATGGCAGAAATGCGCCCATCAGCAGCAGAGTCCACGTCTCAGGACCAGAGTGTTTTAGCAGAGCCATCAGAGCCGCAGTGATTCCTCCCAACTTCAGGTTGGCGACTGGAGTTAGTAAGTTCACTGGTGAGTCCAAGCCGGATACTTGGCTTGAAGACTACCGAATGGTTGTTCAGATCGGCGGTGGCAATGATGAAGTGGCCATGAAACACCTGCCTCTTATGTTGGAGGGCTCAGCCAGAGCGTGGTTGAATCAGTTAGCACCCAGCAACATTTACACTTGGGAAGATCTCGCCTGAGTGTTTGTCAGGACATTTGAAGGAACTTGCAAGCGGCCAGCAGGATTGACAGAGTTGCAGTCGTGTATGCAGAAGTCGAATGAAACTCTGAGGGATTACATTCAGAGATGGATCACTTTGCACCACACAGTAGAGAATGTATCTGATCATCAGGGAGTCTGTGCTTTCAAGGAAGGTGTTAAGAACAGAGAGTTGAGTTTGAAATTCGGTCGGACCGGGGATATGACCCTGAGTCGAATGATGGAGATTGCCACCAAGTACGCCAATGGTGAAGAAGAGGATCGGCTCCGGAGTGGCAAGTACAAGTCAGCCGCTAATGAAACCGGGGAGGGAACTCCAAATGGAAATGTATGAAAGCCGAGCCAGCTGCTCCTGGAGAAGCCTTGGTCGTGACTCCAGGAAAGTTCAAGGGGAAACCCAAGGGGCCTTGGAACCCCAAGAAATTGAAAGACCAAGATGGAAATGATGTGTTGGACTTGCCATGCCACATTCACACAAAGAAAGATGAAGAGGGTAAACTCATTTACCCAAAGCATACCACTCGACAGTGTTGGCTCTTGATTCAGCAGTTCCAGGGGAAGCATCCCAAGGACAAGGAGAAGGAGTCGGACAAAGTTGAGGACAAGGAAGATAGTGACGGTGGATACCCCTAGGTCAATTCCACTCTGATGATTTTTGCTGACGTTGAAAGCAAAAGTCGATTGAAAGTTATCAGCCGAGAAGTGAATATGGTCGCCGTGGCGACACCCAGTTATCTGAAATGGTCGCAGACCGCCATCACGTTCGACCAGTCTGATCACCCGACACACATAGCCACCCCTGGGAGGCAAGCGTTGGTGGTCGACCCAGTCGTCGAAGGCACTCGACTAACTAAGGTTTTGATGGATGGTGGCAGTGGCCTGAACATATTGTATGCAGAGACGTTGAAAGGGATGGGCATTCCGATGTCCAGACTCAAAGACCAAGAACATGAGCTTCCATGGAGTCATTCCTGGAAAGAAAGCTGAGTCACTCGGCCAAATTGCTCTCGGTGTGGTTTTTGGTGACCACAAGAATTTTCGTAAGGAAAAGTTGACCTTTGAGGTCGTGGACTTCCAGAGTGCTTATGACGCTATTCTGGGGAGACTGGCGTATGCACATTTCATGGCTCGACCATGTTATGTATATCTGAAACTGAAGATGCCAGGCCCCAAAGGTGTGATCACTGTCACTGGCAATCGGAAGAAAGCAGAAGAGTGTTTTCAGAAAGGCTCTAAAATCGCCGATGCTCAGATGGCAGTGGTAGAGCTGCAAGAGTATCAGAAAACTGCAGACCCGAGTGATTTGCTGCGAGCCAAGAAGCCCGCCACGGAGTCAGCATTTCAATCGTCTGGCGAGACGGAACCGATTCATATTCACCCAACTGATCCCAATGCTGCTCTGACTCACATCTCAACAACACTCGACTCCAAATAGGAAGAAGCGCTCATCCAGTTCCTCCATGAGAACTGGGACATCTTCGCATGGAAGACTGCTAACATGCCGGGTGTTCCCAGGGGACTGGCTGAGCATCGTCTACAAGTCGACTCGAAAGTTAAACCTGTCAAAGAACATCTTCGACGGTCCGCCGTCCAGAAGAGAAAGGACATTGGCGAGGAGGTGGCTCGGCTCTTAGCAGAAGAGTTTATCCGAGAGATATACCACTTCGAGTGGCTCGCCAATGTTGTCATGGTCCCTAAGAAGGACAATTCACTTCGCATGTGCATCGACTTCAAACATATCAATCGGGCCTGCCCGAAAGATCATTTTCCTATCCCCCGCATCGACCAAATAGTCGAGTCGACTGCGGGATGTGAGCGGTTGTCTTTCTTAGATGCCTATTCCGGGTACCATCAGATCCGTCTGTATGGACCCGACGAGATCAAAACAGCTTTCATCACTCCATTTGGGTGCTTCTGTTATGTCACCATGCCATTCGACCTCAAGAATGCCGGAGCCACGTTCATGAGGATGATTCAGAAGTGTTTGCTCACTCAAATCAGCCGGAATGTGGAAGCATACATGGATGGCATTGTGGTCAAGTCACGGAAAGGTTCCGACCTGTTGACTGACCTTGCCGAAACATTTGCCAATCTCAGGAGGTATGATATCAAGCTTAATCCATCAAAATGCACATTCGGAGTTCCTGGCGGAAAGTTACTCGGTTTTCGCTTCCGAAGCGAGGAATCGACGCCAACCCGTAAAAAGTTGGCACTATACTCCGAATGAAACGCATACAATGCGTGTGCACGATGTCCGAGCTTACCGGATGCTTGGCCGCTTTAAGTCGATTCATCTCTCGCCTCGATGAAAAGGCATTGCCTCTTTACCAACCGATGAAGAAGTCGACAAGTTCGAGTGGACTCCACGAAGCTGATGCGGTGTTTGCGAGCTCAAAGCTCGCTCTCCACCCAGCCGGTGCTTGCCCCAATCAGCAAGGAGCCGTTGTCGCTTTACATTGCAGCCACAGGACAAGTCGTCAAGACAAGATTTACGGTCGAAAGGAAGAAGAAGGAAAGACCTTCAAAGTTCAATACCAAAGATATTATCTTTCTGAAGTATTAACCCCATCAAAGCAAAGATACCCTCATTATCAGAAGCTTGTGTATGGGATTTATATGACCGCGAAGAAGGTTGCTCATTCCTTCTCTGATCATTCCATTACAGTCGTCAGCGACGCCCCATTATCAGAGATTTTGCACAACAGAGATGCAACTGGTTGAGTGGCAAAATGGGCGATTGAACTCCTTCCCCTTGATATCAAGTTTGAGGCAAAGAAAGCCATCAAGTCCCAAGCAGTAGCATATTTCATCGCCGAGTGGTCGAACAACAGTTACCGACTCAAGTTCACTCGAAGCACTGGACCATGTTCTTTGACGGTTCCAAGATGCTAAATGGTTCCGGTGCTGGGGTAGTGTTGGTTTCCCGCCGAGGAGATAAGCTCAGATATGTGCTCCAGATTCACTTTGATTCTTCCAACAATGAAGCAGAATACGAAGCACTGTTGTATGGGTTGCGTATGGCCATTTCACTCGGCGTCCGTCGCCTCCTGGTCTACGGCGAATCAGATTTAGTGGTCAATCAAGTGATGAAGGAGTGGGACGTCAGAAGTCCAGCCATGACTGGTTATTGCAATGCAGTGAGGAAGCTAGAGAAGAAGTTCGAGGGGTTAGAGCTTCATCATATACCCCGATTGAAAAATCAAGCCGCTGACGATTTGGCAAAAATAGGGTCCAAGAGGGAAGCCATTCCCAGTGATGTGTTTTTGGAGCACGTCCACACACCGTCAGTTCAAGAGGATCCTTTCACCGAAGAAGCTCCGCAGCCAAAAAGTGCCACTGATCCGACTGAAGTTGAGGTCCCAGCTGTGGTCGACCTGGTCATGGAAGTCATGGTCATCACTCCCGACTGGACAGTGTCGTACATCGCGTATATCCTGAGGAAAGAGCTACCAGAGAACGAAGAAGAGGCTCGACAGATCGTTCGCCGATCCAAGGCCTTTACTGTGATCAAGGGACGATTATACTGAGAAAGCGTGATCAAGTCGGCCGTAAATGCATAACGCCGTAAGAAGGTCGATAATTCTTGATGATATCCACTCGGGGACCTGTGGTCACCATGCGCCCTCTCGGACCATTGTGGCTAAAGCATACCGAGCGGGATTTTACCGCCAAAAGCAAATGAAATGGCAAAGGAAATAGTCGACAAGTGTGAAGGATGTCAGTTCTACTCCAACATGTCACACAAACCCGCCTCAGCCTTGAAGACCATTCCACTCGTCTGGCCTTTCACTGTTTGGGGGTTGGATATGATTGGACCACTGAGAACTGGTAGAAGCGGTTTCACTCATTTGCTAGTGGCAGTCGACAAGTTTACGAAGTGGATCGAAGCTAAACCTATCAAGAACCTCGATGCGTAATCGCTATCAGTTTCATCGGAGAGTTGATATTCAGATATGGAGTTCCGCATAGCATCATCATCGACAATGGGTCAAACTTTGATTCCGAGCAAGTTCAAAGCCTTTTATGCCTCTCGAGGCACGCGAGTCGACTATGCTTCAGCTTGCTCACCCCTAGTCGAATGGACAAGGTGAACGAGCAAATGGTCTAATTCTCAAAGGATCGAAACCTCGGCTGATGCGTGATCTCAAGCATGCAGCAGAGCATGGGTCATTTAACTTCCGTCGGTTCTTTGGGGATTGAGGACCACTCCTAATCGGTCGATCGGGAGAACTCCATTCTTTCTGGTCTATGGAGCTGAAGCAGTTCTGCCGAGTGACTCGCTTAATGCACCCCGAGTCGAACTCTACTCTGAAGATGAAGCGGAGAAAGCCCGGCAAGATCCAGTCGACCTCCTTGAAGAGGAGAGAGAGATGGCCCTGATCCGCTCGACCATCTATCAGTAGGACTTGCGTCGATTCCATGCTAGAAATGTGAAGAGCCAAACGTTTCAAGAAGGAGGCTTGGTCCTCCGAGTGGATATTCAGAAACCACACAAGCTCGCTCCCACTTGGGAAGGTCCCTTCATCGTCACTAGAGTTCTCTACAATGGAGCATCCCATCTTTACAACGTCGATCGCTAGATTGATGAGCCTCGAGCTTGGAATGCGGAGCTTCTCCGCCCCTTTTACACTTAAATACTCACTCGGATGAGATGTAATAAAAGTACCTCTGTAGTTTGTTTATCAAAGACAAGAATGTTATAATTTTCCCAGTGATTGTTATTACTTTTCGTTTACATAAGAAATTTCCCCCAGTGGGTGGCTTACCCGCCAACCCGTTTCTCCTAAGTTTGTAAAAAAATCCCTATCGAGTGGAGAGCCAGCCTCCCACTCGGGGGCTTAGCTGCGAATCCGTTTCGCCTAAGTATCTGAAAATCCTACCGAGTGAGGAGCCAGCCTCCCACTCGGGGGCTTAGCTGCAGTCCAAGTACTCGCCTAAGTGTCTAAAATCCTACCGAGTGGTGAGCCAGCCTCCCACTCGGGGGCTTAGCTGCAGTCCAAGTACTCGCCTAAGTTTGAAAATCCTACCGAGTGTGGAGCCAGCCTCCCACTCGGGGGCTTAGCTGCAGTTTAAGTACTCGCCTAAGTATTTAATACAATGTGCGCTTTGCAAGGACAACGAGGTACAGGTCGACTGTTGCCTTCCCCTTCAGAGCTACGACACAAAAATCCTCCCCGGAGGCTTAGCTGCAGTCCAGTACTTGCCTAAGTTTGAAAAATCCTACCGAGTGGAGAGCAAACCTCTCACTCGGGGGCTTAGCAGTTCAGTACTCGCCTAAGTTTGAATAATCCTACCGAGTGGAGAGCAAACCTCTCACTCAGGGGCTTAGCAAGAGTCCAAGATGCTACGCCTAAGTTTGAAAAATCCTACCGAGTGGAGAGCAAACCTCTCACTCGGGGCTTAGCAAGAGTCCAAGATCGCCTAAGTTTGAAAATCCTACCGAGTGGAGAGCAAACCTCTCACTCGGGGCTTAGCAAGCAGTCCAAGACTACCTAAGTTTGAAAAATCCTACCGAGTGGAGAGCAAACCTCCCACTCGGGGGCTTAGCAGCGGTCCAGTACTCGCCTAAGTATCCGAAAATCCTACCGAGTGGAGAGCAACCCTCCCACTCGAAGGCTTAGCTGCAGTCCAGTACTCGCGTAAGTACGAAATCAATTCCAATCCGCAAGGACGACGAGGTGCAGGTCGACTGTTACCTTCTCCTTCGGAGCTGCGCCACAAGTACAACATGCACTCCATCCCGATCCGCAAGGACGACGAGGTGCAGGTCGACTGCTACCTTCTCCTTCGGAGCTGCGCCACAAGTACAACGTGCGCTCCCTCCTGATCCGCAAGGACGACGAGGTGCAGGTCGACTGCTACCTTCACCTTCGGAGCTGCGCCACAAGTACAACGTGCGCTCCCTCCCGATCCGCAAGGACAACGAGGTGCAGGTCGACTGTTACCTTCTCCTGTGGAGCTACGCCATAAGTACAATCCGAACTCCATACCTGCCTGCAAGAACAACGAAGTGTAGGTCGACTGGATTTTCCACCTCAGAGCTGCATCTCAAACACTGAAGCATAATCCGAGCGAAGAACAAAGTTCACTCGAAGGCAAACAAAAGCATATTTTGACGATAAGTAAAATTCGGATAACATCCTATGGATGCAGAAGTACCCAAGCCTCAAGCCTGTTAAAGTTTATCGGTTACAAGATCACTCGGCATTCCGAGGAAAATTAAAGACGAATCATAGAAGTTTTTTATTCCTCCGGTGGAGGACTGGAAGGCGCGACGAACTGGTCCAGGTCGATCCCGTCAGCGATCCGGGTGGCAGCGCCAATGAAAGTCTCCATGAAAGACCAGAAGTCATACTTCTTGGTATTGGCAACTCTGATGGACGCCAGCCTTTCCTCTCGCGCCTCCTTGCAGTGAACGCGACCGAGACAGAGCAACACCGCACCGCACCGCGTAAGACTTTTTCCATTCCTGCACTCGACTTGTAACGTCATTCAGTCGAGTCATTAAAGACTCGAGGTCATTTTGAAGTGTTTCGCCTGGCCAGAGTGTCGAGTCAATCCACAACACCACAACCTTCAGTCGAGCGAGGTAGTCCACCACAGCAGCGACGTGAGACTCCAGTCGGAGCACATTCATGGCGGCTTCATCCTTCACGGGGGAGTTAATGGGGTCCAGGCTGGTCTCCACTCGACTAGTCTCTTCCTCGAAGTTACGGCTGCACTCGCAAACACAACTCGGGTTCAAGCCAATGGTTCTGTGATGAGTCAGTGATAACAAGTCAGTCGGATAAGAGGAATTACCTTCAAGCATGAGGAATAACTTCTTGGCGAGCCCTCCCAGATAAGCCTCTAGATCATTCCCCTTCCCCGCCAGTTCGCCTGCCTTGTCGCTCAGAGCTATCTTGTCCTTCTTCAGTCGGCTAACCTCCTTGTTGGCCGCGTCGAGAGCAGCTTTCAGATTGGTGTTCTCTTCTTCAAGTTTTCCGACTGAAGACAACTTTTCTTTCGCGAGCTTGGTTTTGTTCAAAGCCGTTTTCTGCGCCTCGGCAAGGTCATGATCCTTCTTCTTCAAAGCCTCCTCCATTTTGTCTGCAAAATGACAGTGAGATCAGAATTAAGAAGGGGTAGAAAGACAAAGACAGTCGTCAAGTTCTCACCAGCCATACCTTTTTCTTCGTCTCTCGCCTTCTGCAAGTTCTCTTGGGCAAGCTTCAAGTCAAGGTTGAGCTGGATCTGTTTGTTTTCCAATTCAGTATAGCGGGCCACAAGCTCGCAGGATTTCTGCGAAGAATCATTCGTCGGACATCAAAGATAGGTTACTTCCGAGTGACTAAGAAAAATCATCGCGTTTCTAAGACTACAGCCGAATCAAAATATTCGACAGTAGTCCCGGGGACTACACCCAGTGGGTGCACTTCGCGTGCCCCCACTGGTCCTACCGACTCGGTTCGATCAGTCGACCGAAAGAGACAAAAAAAGAGAGAGAGTTCTTCAGACTACGGTCGACTGCCAGCAGTCCACCCTAGTCTCGGGTACTACACCCAGTGGGTGCACTCAGCGTGCCCCCACCGGTTTCAAGATTCCATTCGACATGGTCTGACCAGACCGAGTGAAGAAGTTATCAAAGAAATATAAAGTATAAAGACTACGGTCGACCGCCGATCCACCATAGTCTCGGGGACTACACCGGTGGGTGCACTCGGCGTGCCCCCACCAGTCCAAAAATTCAGTCGACACACCCGGTGGGTGTACAGACACGAAGATCTTCGTAAAGAAGAGTTTTCGTAGCATATCCTAACAGAACAAGTGGTGATCAACTAACACGGGCGTTGCTCGAAGAGCTGAGCTGGCGTCGTGAGGTCACGCTGGCTGGCCTCCCGGACCACCTTCACTTGCTCCATCATGATCCCCGCCTGGCGTATAGCTTCCTTAGCAGCACCCACTTGGTCCTCCGGGACGTGGTGTGTGGCAAAAAGGGAGGGCAGATCAGCAGTCGACGATGAAGGCCGGACACTCGTCAGCGGCACAGCGAAAGAAACGGAAGTCCGAGTGGTGTTACCACCCTCATGAACCAGCACCTCAGGCACTGATGCAACCTGAGCAGTCTTGCCGGCAGGCGCCTTCTTAGTCCTCCTGCGCCTCAACGGCGCCTCATCATCATCATCAGGGAGATCAATAACATGAGGAGGGACTACAGGAAAGATTCAAAGTTAAAAACGGAAATCCAATCGACCAAAAGCAAAACTACAGCGATCATACCAAGGTTGGAGGTAACAACATCTTCCATCTCCTGGTCTTTGTTCCTGGCCGAGGTCTCGGAGGTGGCACCGCTACAGATTTCAGAAATCAGTTGATCAGTCAACAAGTCGACCAAAAGTATGTACATGCTGAACAAAAAAACACAAGTTCTGCTGTACCCGGAAATAGTGGGGATGGCCATCTTCATCTTGGGCAAAACCTTCGTCGGCTTTGATGGCGTCGCTCGGGGGTTAACCGGCGCTTTCTCGGTCGGCGCCAAAGAAGTCGTCCGAGGACGTTTAAATCGACCGCCCGACAAAGTGCGATAGCCTTGCCGCTTCGACCGCGGGGTCATGGGTGAGCTTGGACCGCCTTTCCATGCGAGGAGGGTCGACTTCTTCCTCCTCTTCCTCCTCCTCCTCTTCGACAGAGCTGTCGTCATCTTCGTCCTCCACACCGTCAGATTGCCATTCCTCCTGGCTTTCACCTCCGCTCCCTTCCTCCTCCTCAACTGGTTCTTGCGCCCCGTTGGGCATCGAGTACATTTCAGTGGTGACCTATAAGACGACAAACAAGACAAAAGTCAATCGACCGATTTAAAGCAAACAAGATGGAGAAAGCAGGATAACAATCAAAGATGCAGGAATCGACCTTGTCTACTTCGTAGGACTGGTCGAGTGGCAGGATCCTCCTGGTCCCTCGAGGATTGTCCTTGTTTCTGTGATGCCCCAAGACATCTTTCCAAAGATGGCATCCTCGATCTCCTCCGGTGGATCCGAGTGGTGTCCTCGATGGGAGTACAACCACATCGGATGGTCTCGGGCTTGAAGCGGCTGGATGCATCGTCGAAGGAAGACCTCCAAGAGATCCATGCCAGTCACCCCGTCTCGGATGAGCTGGACAACTCGTTCGACCAACACCTTCACCTGCGCCTTCTCTTCCGGGACCACTTTCAAAGAAGATGGCTTGTTCACTCGGTCCATGGAAAAACGAGGGAGTCCAGTCGACTGCCCTGGCGTCGGCTGGTCCTTGCAGTAGAACCAAGTCGACTGCCATCCACGGACTGACTCGGGCAAGATCATGGCTGGAAAGGAGCTTTTTCCTCTCATTTGAACCCCAAGACCCCCACACATTTGAATCACCTGAGTCCTCTCGTCACTCGGATTGGCCTTTTTCACCGTCTGGGAACGGCAAGTGAAAATATGCTTGAACAGACCCCAATGAGGCCGGCAACCCAAGAAATTCTCACACAAAGACACGAAAGCGGCGAGGTAGACTATGGAGTTGGGAGTGAAGTGGTGAAGTTGCGCCCCAAAGAAGTTCAAAAATCCCCGAAAGAAAGGGTGAGGCGGCAGAGAAAACCCGCGGTCGACATGGGTGGCCAAGAGAGCGCACTCATCCTCCAGAGGTTGTGGCGGCCACTCCTTCCCCGGGAGCCGCGCCGTTCCATGGAGGATCCGTCCTTCATTGGCCATGTCGTCAAGGTCCTTCTGGCTGATCGTCGAGCGGATCCAGTCGCCCTGGATCCAGCCCTGCGGCAAGACGGCCCTCGACGAGGATCCGCCCCGACTGGTCGCTCTTCCTTTCGCCTTCGCCGACACCTTCTTCGCCCGCTCCAAAGCCGCCGTCTTGTCCTTCACCATTGTCACTGACGAGACGCGCACGCAGAAGAAACGCGGAGGAGGAAGCGCACGCGGCGGATGGATCTGGAGAAGGGAGGAGGAAAGGGGAACGCACTGTTCAAAAACCCCCGTCCGAGGCCTTATATGAGGCTGCTTCCGAGTGACTGATTGGTAGGCCCGGACGATCCTGTCAAATCCCGCAACAGTCGCCCGCGCGATACGTGGCGAAAAAGGTGGCGCGGAGATCGAGGCATCCCTTCCTTATCCCGTCCGATTACCGCGGCTCCCTCCGTCCCGCTCGTTTCCCGAAAATTCGAATCCCGCTAAATCCGCGCGCCGCAGAGCAGATCGTCAGACAGAAGATTTCCTCCATCCTGTCACTCGGAGTTCACCAAGTACAAAGAACACACTCGACAGATACAAAGAATGGATCAAGGCGACTGAAAAAGAAGTTGAAGCCGTCACCTAAGCTTATTGATCCAGGACAAGACGTGCTCATCGCACGAGAAGTGGGTCGGAAGAATTCTCAACTCCTTCCCCACTCAAACCTCGATCCATTCGGGCTCTTGATGAAGTCATGTACCTAGGGTAGGGTCATGGACCTGTCCAAGGTGCCCTCCCAAGGACATCTCTTAAAAGAAAACACCTTTCGATCGACACGGAAGGATTCCACTCGACGAACACGAAGACACTCGACCGTCGACTAACCACTCGACCGCCGGAAGATCTACAATCGATCTGCATAAGCGGTCGGTCATTAAGTGGCTTTATGGCCATCATAGCACTTTATGTGGGACGTTACGGTAACTCCCCTATCTTAATGTACCTTAATCCTGCATAATCGAGGCGGGAGGGTGCAGCGAACTCTATATAAGCCACCCCCCCCCTCCTCAGTTTAAAGGGTTCGCACCCTGTAACTCATACGCACATAATACAGTCGACCGCCTCCGGGCTCCGAGACGTAGGGCTGTTACTTCCTCCGAGAAGGGCCTGAACTCGTAAACATCTTGCCTATACAACTACTCCATAGCTAGGATCTTGCCTCTCCATTCCTACCCCCCATTCTACTGTCAGACTTAGAACCACGACAGTGGCTTCCCGTGTTCTACTTTCCCTAGAAGTTGCCAGCGGACGTCCACGCGGATGCGTTGGCCACCGACTCGTCGATCTCCTCCCCGCACCCGCCTTCTTTATCTGCCTGCATGGCGCAGCTATGCGCGCGTCGATGGCGGATGGCGCGGTTGTAGGCACTAGAGGGGCGGTACGACGCGGCGTCGTCCATGCCCGTGCCACCGTGCTTCCCTCCGTGCCGGCCTGGAGCAACTCGCTACTCCTCCGCCTACTGGCTTGGAGCGGCGAGTTGCTGAACCACACGCCGGATTGAAGTGGCAACTTGCTCCACTAGTAGAAAACATGGCTTTGGTCCAGGCCTGGCCAGCCTATTAGTCCCGGTTCAGTCACGAACCGGGACCCATGGGGCATAGGTCCCGGTTCGTGAGCCCAGAGGACCGGCCGGGCCTCGTGGGGCATTGGTCCCAGTTCGTATGGACCCTTTGGTCCCGGTTCCAGACACAAAAAGATCCCAAGGAGTATGCGGACATGACTCGAATGCTCGAGAAGTAAGTTCAATCGATCATTATCGTACCATATCGGCAACTTTGTTCATTTCGTGATATCAAGTAAATTTTTTTTTCTTGCAGGGTTTGGAAAGAGTTCACCACAATTTCTCCGGGACTGCCGATCAAGCTGCGATTTAAACACCCGAAAGTAGGTACTACTACCTAGTTCCGCGCATCTCCCATTGATTCTACCTAGTTTCATCAATACCATTTAGCATGCTTGCTTATCAGTTTGATTGACCTCTATTTCTCGTAAAGTGCTTGTGGCAGGAAGCCGGTAATGATTTCTATGGATACTACGTTTGCGAGTTCATCTACAACGCGACGGCCTCTAATAAGTGGGGCTACTCTGAAAAACAATATGAAGTGCGCAAGAAAAAATATTCACAATTTTATTTTATTGCCATCATTTGTGTTGAGTTTCATTCATACACATGTATTGATCCTCTTCTTCAATTTAGATCTGGCAGATGCGGGATGAACTCCTACCACATGATCGCATAAAAGCAATTCAAGAGAAATTGGCGGGATTCTTTCTTGACCACGTCATCAATAAAGCCGGAGAATACCATGTGGCACTTGACTTCAGATGTTAGGGATTGCAAGAGATCTTATATTGTATATATGCAGCTAGTAGAGTTAGATAGATATACGGAAACTTGTTATTCGACCAATCTCTCGGAGAAAGAGGAGGTCGATCACTTCTCTCTGTATATGTTCATGACGATCTTGTGTACTTAATGGTTTCATTTATTTGCTTACTAGCTAGCGTGTCGAGTCCTCTCTATACGTATAGTATGTAGCGTCGACCAAACACGGAGATAAGGGAGGTTACTTCTCTCTATTAGCTAGCTAACACAATATATGAAACCCCTAAATTAACCCTCCTAAACCGCCAAACCCCCTCCCCCTTAAAAAAACAAAAACCCCAGCTCCTGAGCTGCTGACGCGTGGATGCTTTTTGGTCCCGGTTGGTGTTACCATCCGGGACCAAAGGCCTCCTGCCTGGGCTCGCCGGAACGGCCACGTGGAGCCCCACCTGTCCCGGTTCGTAAGCGAACTGGGACTAAAGGTCATGGGCTTTAGTCCCGACCCTTTAGTCCCGGTTCCAGAACCGGGACAAATGGGCCTCTGGAACCGGGACAAATGGACCTTTTTCTACTAGTGCTCCAGCGGCCTAGGGGAGAGAGGTGGAGCAACGAGCTGCCTCTCTCGTATCCGCCGGGCATGGCGGGCCACCATGCTGGCTTTTATGTCGGAGAACTCTTCTTCCTGCCTGTCGGATGCCATCAAAATGATGGAGAAAATGGTGAAGGAGGAGATGGGGGAGCGACGGAGGGGTGTGATTCTTGCTCGGCGGATGCCATCGTTTAAATAGAAGGCGGACGAGAGGAGCTCGGCCGGCGTGGCGTTTAATGTCGGTCCGCTCCTGAACGGATATGTGGCCGGAATAGGTTTCTCGGCTTTCACGTGGGGTTTAATGGGGGTCTATGAATGCGGCGTGGAGCCGTGTTCAGCCGGGCGTGCAGCGGGCGGCGCCCTCGGCCGGCATGCCGCTTCAATGGCAGAGGCAGTGAGAGGTCGAATACACCCTGAGCCATCTTCAATGCCGAGCGGCGCGCTATACGGCGGCATGAATGCGGGCATGTGGCGCCCGGCAGGAGCGCGCATGGGAGAGGGAGGTTTTTTTGGTGGATCAAGACGGTCAGAAGCGGGCTTGGGAGCGGTCCGGACTCCCGCAAACCTCTCGCACTTTTGTCTCCGGTTTGCAAGAAAAATCACGTCTGGACCGCTCCACGCATCGATACAAGTCAGCGTTGGATGACTTCCGTGATCCGGACAGCCTGATCCAAATAGTTACGGGAGGTTTGCAAGTCTACCTTTAAAATGCCCTAATCCAGCACCAACTGATCGTAGAGTTGTACCTAAGGACGGCATTACATCGCAACATGCATGTGCATGTCGAGGTCTAACAATTAGTCGGGAGATAGGACAATAATACGTACTAGTAGTATTTTGCTACCATGTATACATGCATGCATATAAGGATCGATCACTTTCGTAGGACAGTGGAAAGGTTGGAAGCGTGCGTCTATCTCACTGTCACCCGCTTCAATGGAGCTCGAATCGTCCGGCGATCCGTGCTAAACTGGGGTCAGCGCCGATAAGCACTTCTTAACCGAAAAGCCACAGGAGTGCGTAACGTCTGAATTCGAAAATGAGAGAACATTACGAGCTAGCTTTCTATATAAGTGAAGTAGTACGTGGATAAGGCATATGCATGTGTTCGTTCATCGGAGTGACTGGGATTGGCAATCGCGTGTGTGTGGGCTGGCCACTAAGTACATACTATTTTTCTTTTTTTTGCGGTTGAAGTACATACTAGTACATATTTTCTCACTTTGTGAAATCCAATCCTGGCGGACAAGATACCATCGAAATTTACATCGTTCTTTATTACTACAGTATAACTGTTTTGGACGGGGTGCTAATTTGTCCCATAGTACTCCTAATTACGAACAAATGATCAACTACTATTATTGGATATGAATAGTGCTTGCTCCGTAATTATACGAGGATTAAGTCAGCATGCATTCGCCGTGCTACGAGCACGTACAATAAGCGAAGTTCAAATTGGCTTGGGTGTTGAATAACTACAAAAAAAGATCAACTAATTTTGCGCCGATTATTGGCGCTCGAGAATCAGGACGCCAACTCATCAAGTATAGCTACCAAAAGTACGTGATGGTTTGAATTTAAAATTTGTAATCATGTACCGGCTTTTGTCCCCGCTAGGCTAAATTTCAAAGATGCTTGTTCCATGGATAAGATCAAGGATGTCGCTCGGCCGTATCTGGCCCAGAATCGGTTCATACCAAGTGGCCAGCATAAAAAGGAAATACAAAACCGTTTGGGCAATCAGGCACGTATCTGATAATACAAAGTACACAAAAACTTATGTATGCTCCCATCGATGCTTGGCTATCTTGTTTGCAACACTACTTTTGGCCACTGCAGAGAAAGGTCCTCGAATGAAAGTAATCAAGAGGGTGGTCCTTTGGACGGAACGTTTGGCTCTCGGGTGTACTTACACCCGATTATTAAAAAAAGAGTAATTTGTAAGAAAGTCAAAAAAACTAAAACTTTTTTCAAACAAAGTAGATTTATTGTTGCACTCGTATAAAATCTTTGGCGAAGAATGACTTTCATGTTGTGGTGGACGTAAAAAACAAATTTTCACTATATACGAGGTATTGTTCACACTATATGTCCTGGGCAATTTGTCATTTTTGTCATAATTTTATTAGGGAATATTGTGTCATAAAATATTTTTGTACGAAAGGACGGGGCAAGTTTGTCGGGAAATTTTTTGGAACGTTTTGACTTCTATAAAAATAAAATTAGTTATCAGGTGTAATTAAGGGTATTTTCAGTAGTCGTTTGGTGTATATACGGTAATACCTATCGGCAAACGCTCATACATAAAAAAAGACAATACATACATAGTCGTTCATGATCGCATACATACACTAAGCATCCACGTAACCTCGGGCAGCGTGGCGGCGTTCGGCAGCGGCGGCCGGGTCTGCGGCGACAAACCATCTGACCTCGGATCGGCGGTGGCGGCATGGAGGGCCTGGTGGTTGGGTCGGCACCATGCGGGTTGTGCCCTCCGGACAGATCTGATCTGGCCGGTGCAGCCTGCTCGATGAGCGGCGGCTCATATCGGCGGCGACCCGTGCACACAATACGTGATGGAGGTTTTTCGAGCGGATCTGGGTGAAAACCTTGTGCTCGGCTTGATGCGAAGACCGGCGTTGGTGGCACCCTTTTGTGTCATTACCTTTTTGAAGGCATCGCCGTGAAGAAGCTCTAGACCTCTATCCGCTATCCCCGGGGGAAACCCTAGATCAGTTGATCGGATGACGGCGGCGCGTTGGTGTCGTTTTCTCCTTGGGGGTGTCATTCTTGGAGGCGTACACGGGATCGAGGGACCAGCGGGCGCCTTTTTTGGTGGAGTGATGCTTCATCCTTCACATTGTTGACGACGGATCTCGGCGGCGTGGTGCAGTCGAGACTCGGCGCCCAATGCGCGGTGATGGACTCGCGCAGGTGGAGGTAGTTGTCTGGCGTCAAGGTGGCGTCGATGACGGAGTGACCTGACAAGATAGAAGCCTCAATATCTGCTCTGAAGACGGATCTGTGGAAGATGGCGGCGACGACACATGTGAGTGCGTCAGACGGTTTATGCCCCTGCATCCGGTATGTGGCTCGGCTGGGGCTTCTGGCTTTTGATGATAGGCTTAGGTGAGTAGTCCGAGTATTTGGCCCAGGTAGCACCCCTTCATCATATGGATAGCAATAGTGGCATATGTTGCCAAGATGGCGGATTCAGGCATATTGTTGTAATATTTTGTAAGGTCCTCGAGAATAATCAATAAAGTGGCCATATGCATCTCCCAAATGCAGAGGCCGAAGATCATCCTCTTTTTTTAAAAAAAATAAAAAAATAAAAAAATAAAAACAAAATAAAAAAACGTAACCTGTGAGTCTGTGACTATAGCATGTACAATTATATTCGATTCAATTAAATTAATGTCGTGGTATGCCTGGCATGCAAGTGTGCCGTGCCAATCATGTCGGCTGTGGTTAGAAAGCCCAATCATATTGTCACATCAAATTAACTAGGTGTATTTACTCCGGGCACTCCAGCCATATTTTTGTGAGATAGATAACACAGACAACCCAACAACTACGAGTATCTACAATCGGACTTGATAAATCCAACACTTTAAACGTTCACGGATGTGATCGGACGTGTTTACGGACACTGACCAATCACATCTCATATTTGATACTATGCATCAGAATACCTTACCATATACACGAGCATCTTGTTGACATCTGCAGCGTCCTCCGCCTCCGCTTCTTGCACACGATGATGCTTGGCCTCCATCGCCAATTCCGACTGGAGGAAAGGATTGCCTACTGCTCTGCTTACAGATCTGCGGCCCAAGCGTCCCCACGCCCCCCTCCTCCAGCTCCTCCTCCCAATCCTTCCCCACCATCTCCTTCTCCTCGAAGTCCTTCTTCGGATCCACCACATCAGGAGGTTGCGCTGCTACGGTCCGGGCTTCGCGCCTTTGCCTGGATCCGCTCAAGGAGGTGCAGCTGGTGCTCCGGCGTTAGATATGGGTAGCTCCTTATCCAGCGGCCCTAAGAATATCTCTCCATCATCGGAGAAGCAAATCTCACTCTTGAGCTATCCGGTCACTTGTCAAATTTTCGGCGAGCCTGAAAAATATTTTTATGATCTCCTTGTTACAGATGACGTTTGAATCTGAGATAACAAACGTGCAAGCGTAAAGAAATAGAGAAATCCTAAAAAAGGGAAAACGTTTGTGGCTGGACTGCCAGCCCAAGATTGGGCCGGACGCCCACGAGCCTTACAATCGCTCTCCATCGCGCGTCACAGGAGCGCTCCTCAGTCGAATCGTTTTTTCCACGTCGTCTTCTTCTTCCCCACAACGCAGGGCAACTACCCCTTTTCTCCATCTCCACCGCCACATGCAGCGTGCGGGCATGACGAGCCCTTGCTGGTAGGGCGAGCCATTGTGCCGCCAGAGAAGACGACGGTGTGGAGAGCTGCAAAGAAGCCGTGCTCGAACCATCGTTCACCGGAAAGCTTCTACCATAGTTTGAAAAAGCTTCAACCTTTTTGAGCCATCTTTGTGCTGGCCTTGGCGCGCTGGAGATGTCGATGCAACAACCACCATGGATGTGCCCATACAGAGCTTCACCTTTTTTGTTGAATGCTGCAATCGCTGCGCGAGAGGCTACATCCGCTGACGAAGGATGCTACAACCGATAATCTTTTTTGCCGGAACCAAATGGAGATGATGATTTTTGCTGCCACCTCTGTCGGATTTTGCTAAAACAGGTGAGGTTTTTTTGCTACATTCATCCTTGGCTGAGTTGCGCCCCTGCGACGGCGGCGATGATATTTTGCTGCAACCGTCATGGTTTTTTCCTATGTCTGGCAAATTATTTTGCTACGGTAATTCACGGCAGCGACGATGGTTTTGCTGCAAGCGTTGTGGATTCTTGCTATGACCTGCAATTTTTTTGCTACTTATGTTTTGCGACCCGTGTCAACTCCGACGACACTGTTGGGCGATGAACGCCTGCCCGGGGAAGAGGACGACGACGTCGCGGCAGCTGCGAGGTGCGGAGGAGTATTCTTCATGCTGGAACTGATGATGATTCGTACTAGAAGCTCCATGGATCGATTTTTTTCGAGCACGAGGAGTAGGTTGTGTGAGGGCGGCGAGCCCAGGATGTGCGGCGGTGCTTCGGATCCGGTCGCCTCGTGGGGATTACGGCGGGTGTCAACGGCGCTCGTTGTAGCCTCCTCTCGATCCGATGTGCGGCCCGGCATTTTTTCAGGAAGACGATGGGGAAAAAGGACGAAGCGAGGTAGGAAATCAGATGGCTAGCAGTCATTGCATCGCCTAGGAATCGTACGGTCCTAGATCGACTATCCGAATCATTGCGCCGGTGCGCCGGCGTAGAGTAGTGCCGAAAAAAGAGAGTGGAGGAGTACTCTGGGACGCAATGTATCAAGATTCAAGCCCCTGCCAGTCGAACTAGCGCCGCCTTCAATCAGGTTTCTCCCCTAAAAAACAAAAACGTTTCTTCCAATTACCGTTGTCTAGTGGACCAAATGAGAGGATCAGAGCGAACCAACCTGTGGTTGGATGGTTAGAGGGACCGTGGTATCCTCAGCCCACCAGGGTTCAAGTCCTGGTACTCACATTTATTCCTGGATTTATTTCAGGATTCCCGACGATGTGCATTCAGTGAGAGGAGACGTTCCCGTCGATGACGAGGTGCCTACGACGACTTCATAAATTTTAAGATAATATGTCGGCTCAGTCTTTCGGAGGTGCTTATAAGGGTAGGGTGTGCGTGCGTGCGTTTATATGGGTGAGAGTATGCGCGTGTATATGAGCGCTTGCGGCTGTACTGTGTCAAAAAAATAGGAGGGTCAAAGGTCAAACACGGTTTTGCCTGCATGGACCGGCCTTTGCGGCAGGTGGCCATGCACGACCCATCCTTTGATGTCACCTCGGCTTTTGCATCGGAGTTTGGACATTCAGTTTGCATGTAGCAAAAACTTGTGAGGGCATGGCCAACGCTCCAAGTTGGACGGCTGCTCCATAGAAAAAGCTGATGATGTGGAAGAGAGAGAGGGGTGGGGGGGGGGGGGGTGGGGTGGGGGACGCTAGTGCTTCAAGAGAAGAACGGGATCTTACGGAGGAGACCGGTGCTTGCTTCATCCAAAAAGTGAAATAAAGCAAAAGAGAAGAGCTGGTTGTGAGAGATGTGATGCATGTGTAAAGGAAAAAAGTAAGAGAGATACTAAGGAAAATAATGAAGGTGTGGTCCGGCCAAGCTATGGCTGCTTTGGGGATAGAAAAATTATACGGTGGTTTCAACCTACATGGCAGATGGGGCGGTTACATGGTGCTGCCTCCATTGTACACGCCCCGAGGAACTTCTTTTTACCTACTGACGCCACCACGATTTTGAGCCTTCATGTGTGTATAAAGAATATTCAGACTTCTGGTCTTGGGCTCATGAAACAAATGGATGCTTTTCAGTTCGTTCCGCATACCGCAAACACAAAAATCACTAGGGAAGTCTAGCTAGAGGGTAATAGTGATGCTTCAGATACTGAGTCAGCTGCGAAGCAATGGACTAGCCTGTGGGGCATTACGGTACCATCGAAGCTTAAGGTTTTCTTGTGGCGTCTTGCGAAGCATTCAATTCCTACTTCGGATGTGTTAAATCATAGAAACATGTCTGATACACCATATTGCCCACTTTGTGGTATGTGTGATTCCTGGAAGCATGCACTTATCGAATGCTCTTTGGCCAGGTTGGTGTGGGCTCTTGCAAAGGAGGAATTGGTTGAACATATGATAATTGTTGAAATATATTGCATGCCTTCCTCCGTCAGTTCAGACTTTTGAATGAGTTGGTTGAAGTATGGATTCAATAATAATGACTACAATCCCGGATGCAAAACTTTGGCTATCTATTTTTTTCGAAAAGGGGGGCTCCCCGGCCTCTGCATCAGAGTGATGCATACGGCCATCTTATTAACCAAATAAACAGGTTTCAACAAGGTTCCAAAGTCTCCAACTGACAAAACAAAAAGGAAAGCTCACACAGAGCTAAAAGGGCTAGAAACACCAACTAGCCAAGAAAAGAAGCCACAACCGGCTAGCTAAAGATAGATAGGTAAACTAATTGCCTATCCTATTACATGACCGCCATCCAAACCGGTTGAAGATATCCCGAGCTACCATCTCCCAGCGGATAGATACAGTAACCAAATGCTCCCTGGCCTCCGTCTGAGTGAGTAGCGACCATGAACGGATCAGTGTCGTGGCATAACCTGCAAAAAGTGAATACGTGATATTCTGTTAAAAACCAAATCATTTCTGCAATTCCAGATAGTCCACAACAAGGCGCAAACTCCAATACGAATATGTCTCGCTAAGTCAGGCTCAATCCCATTAATCCATGTCCCAAATAGCGCATTGACAGAATTTGGTGGAGTAATCTTAAAAGCAATGTGGACCGTCCGCCATAGAACTTTGACTAACGGGCAATCAAAAAAGAGGTGTTTAATCGTTTCATCCCGATCACAGAAACTACACATAGTAGGTCCTGTCCAATTATGCTTTATCAAGTTGTCCTTGGTTAAAATAACTTGTTTATGGACAAACCACATAAACACTTTTATTTTCAAAGGCACTTTAACATCCCAAACATGCTTAGAGGTAGGAATGGAGGACGAATTAATAACATCAATATACATTGATTTAACTGAGAATACTCCAGACCTAGCCAGCTTCCAGCGTAATTCATCGGGTTGTTGAGAAAGCCGAACCTCCATCAGTCTCCTAACTAGACAGAGCCAAGCTTCCCAACGATTGCCCGCTAGCGACCGTCTGAACTGAATATTAAGGGGGATAGATTGAAATACCGTTGCGATGAACACCTCACGTCGTTGAACAATACGATATAAAGACGGATATTGAATGGCCAAGGGTGTCTCTCCTAGCCAAGTGTCCTCCCAGAACCGCCAGACTAGCACCGTTGCCAATAATGAACTTTGTCCTATTAAAAAAGGACTGTTTGACTTTCATCAGTCCTCTCCAGAAAGGCGAGTCGGTCGGCCTGACTGTAACCTGGGACAAAGTTTTTGTGTGGAGGTACTTGCTACGAAGGATTTGCGCCCACGTGGCATCAGTCTCAGAAGACAGTTTCCACAGCCACTTACTAAGAAGACATATGTTCTTAACTTCAAGATTCTCGATCCCGAGACCTCCTTGGTCTTTCGGTCTACAGATGATATCCCATTTAGCTAGCCGGTACTTTCTTTTTAAGTCATCACCCTGCCAAAAGAAACACGATCGATAGAAGTCCAGTCTTTTCCTGACACCAACTGGGACTTCAAAGAACGATAAGAGAAACATAGGCATACTTGTGAGAACCGAATTTATCGGCCACCGTATGACATTAGCTTGCCCTTCCAGCAACTCAGCTTCTTCTCAAATCGGTCTTCGACGCACTTCCATTCTTTGTTCGTAAGCCTTCGATGGTGGATCGGGATACCTAAGTAAGAGAAAGGTAACTCCCCCAACTCACACCCAAACAATTGCCTATAAGCGTCCTGTTCATCCTTGGCTCTACCAAAGCAGAACAACTCGCTCTTATGAAAGTTAATCTTTAACCCGGTCAATTGTTCGAAAAGGCATAACACCAGCTTCATATTTCTCGCCTTGG
This sequence comes from Aegilops bicornis, assembly GCA_021605145.1. Classification (NCBI taxonomy): domain Eukaryota; kingdom Viridiplantae; phylum Streptophyta; class Magnoliopsida; order Poales; family Poaceae; genus Aegilops; species Aegilops bicornis. The sequence goes on along the minus strand of CM038675.1, from coordinate 631,301,036 downwards.
CCAAGTCATGCTCCATAAAAATGATCGTATCATCAGCGTACTGCAGGATGGATACACCTCCATCAACAAGATGAGGTACCAAGCCACCTACTTGACCATTCTCCTTAGCCCTTCCTATCAAAATTGCTAACATATCAACCACAATGTTAAACATTATAGGGGACATCAGATCTCCTTGTCTTAGGCCTTTATGTGTCTGGAAGTAATGACCAATATGCCTTTTTGCGTAAATGATTCAACCTGGCAGCGCCAGGCTTCATCAAAACCTTTCATACGCAATGCCTGTTGAAGGAATGGCCATTTGACCTTATCAGACGCTTTCGAAATCCACCTTAAAAATTACTCCATCTAATTTTTTGAATGGATTTCATGGAGCGTTTCATGAAGGACGACCACCCCTTCAAGGATGTTTCTGTCCGGCATGAAAGCAGTTTGGGATTGTTGCACCACAGAATGCGCAATCTGTGTGATCCTATTAGTCCAGACCTTGGTGAAAATTTGGAAACTAACATTGAGAAGGCAGATCGGCCTGAACTTCTCAATTCTCACAACATCCGTTTTCTTAGGGAGCAGTGTGGTAGTTCCAAAGTTCAAGTGAAATAAGTGAAGCTGTCCAGAGAAAAGATCATGAAACATAGGTAGCAAATCCCCCTTAATAATGTCCCAACACTTTTTGTAGAACTCAACCGGGAAACCATCTGGTCCATGAGCCTTATTATTTTTCATCTGTGCAATAGCATCAAACACCTCCTTCTCAGAGAACAGGGCAACCCGAATATCATTATCAACAGCCGACAGTTGAGGCACATCCTCAGTCCTGGACTCGTCGAGGGACACACAACTATCCTCCGGCGGTCCAAACAACTGCTTATAATACTCAGTTATATAGGTTTTGAGGTTGTCCTATCCTAAAATAGTTCTCTCATCTTGTTCAAGTTGAAAAATCCTCTTCTTTCTGTGCTTACCATTAGCAATCAAGTGAAAGAATTGAGTATTCGCGTCCCCTTGGACCACTCTGCGGACCTTAGCCCGCAACGCCCACTTCAGTTCTTCTTCACGGAGAAGTTCTTTCAACCTCTTCTCTGCCTCAGATTTAACCTGAAGCTCAGCTGGCAGCAAAATCGTGGATTCGGCCTTTATGTCTAGGGCTTGTATAAGAGAAAGGAGCCTTTCCTTTTCAATCTTATACATCCCGCTAAGGTGCTTAGCCCAACCCCGTAAGAAACTTCTCAAATTCCTAATCTTATTCTACCAAAGGTTTCTAATCAAGTCCTCCCTCCTGCACCCTTAGCCCATTCCCTGGCAATCAGGTCCAAGAATCCTTCACGTTCGAACCAGGCCATCTCGAATGAAAAGGTGTTTTTGTTCCCCACATGGCCCGGCTCACCAGAATCCACGAGCGGAGTGTGATCGGATATGCCCATGAGAGAGCTTGAACCGTTACAAGTGGGAACTTCGTTTCCCACTCCACGCCATGAGAACTCGATCAAGCTTTTCATAAGTCGGATTTGGCAAAGCATTAGCCCAGTAAACTTTCTACCGTAAAGCTCAATCTCCCTCAGATCCAAGCTTTCAATAATGGTATTGAACATAAACGACCACCTGCCGTCGAAGTTATCATTGTTTTTCTCCTCTCTCCTCCTAATGATATTGAAATCACCCCCAACTAAAATTGGGAGCTGCTCTGACCCACAGATTCAAACAAGGTCCGCCGAAACTCCGGTTTAAGCTCGGGCTGTGCGGCACCATAAACTGCCACCAAAGCCCAGTTGAAACCATCTACTTTAGACCTGACTCGAAACTTAACCGCGAAGTCGCCCATCACTACACTTCGGACTTCAAGCGAGTCGCATCTCACACCCAGCAAGATACCACCCGATCTTCCTCGTGGGGGGAGACAATGCCAATCGAAATCAACACCACCCACAAGAGAGGAAAGAAACTGGGGCGCAAAGTTAGCTCGACCAGTTTCCGAAAGAGCAATAAAATCTAAATGATGCTCCAAAGATGCCTCAGCCAGAAACCTTCTTTTAGCCAAGTCCTTCAGACCTCTGCTATTCCAGAAGATTCCTGTCATAGATCATCATAGAATTTTTTGGTGGTTCGAATCCTAGCACTCCTACAAACTGCAGAATCGGGATAAATCTTCCGTTTCCACTTGCGCTTTGGTTTACTAGGTTCAGTTACCCGGTCCTCATAAGCTGGTTCAACGGTACTAACAACTGCATCATCTAGGGGCACATCATCGTCCTCAGACTCATGGTTGGATGGTACTAGATCCACACACAGATTATCCAGCACTCGGACCCCTAACGCATCAATCTCATCATCATTCATAGGTTTTATCGCTGCGAGATTACAAATTGTCTCTAAGGCACGCTCCGCCTCCAAATCTAAAAGATCATTCACCGAATTGGAAACCTCACTATTCGTAGCCCCTAGTGAAACTCCTAATTGGTTTGCATTATTTATAATCTCCTCATTAGAAAAATGCAATAAAGAATTAGATATGTTGACGGACATACCAGTAGAGATCGCAGCAGCATGAAGCTTGGCCGCCCTCATAGCGCACCTCTGCTGCATGTCATCAACCTCCAGAAGCTCCTTAATGCGAGCACTCATCCGTCTCCCCGCCGAGACCGGGTCAGGGATCCCGCCGAAAGCAACGACCTCCTCCCTAGTAAAGCCTCGCGCCGAATCCCTCAAAGGGTCAACCGAGGTCTCTGGAGTAGGCGGCTGGGGGCTCCCATGCCCCACGGAGAAGTGGCCCACACCGAGGCCCTGAGCCGCGGGCGAGTCGGGAGAGAGAGGGGCATGGCCGCCTGCCCGAGCCCTCCTCCCGCCCCACCCCTCGGCGCCGAGTAGCGCGCCGGCGCCGTCGGAGAGGCGGTCCTCCTGACTGCCGCAGAAGAAGGAGGAGCCAGGGCCACCTACCCCAAACCCTCCCCTCCCAGCGCCACTGGAGGCGCGAACGCCGTTGCCGTCACCGGGGACGAGATAGACGAGGCCACCTGCCTCGGACCACCTCGCGCAGCACCTGCCGACGCCTCCAAGACCGGCATCACCGGCGACGGTATAGGGATGGGAGTTGTCGAGGCCACCTGCCCCGACTCCCCTCCCCCAAGCCCCAACTCGGGCATAGACATCATCTCCCTAACCTCGACCACAGGTGAAGCAAGGGGAGTAGAAGCAACCACAGGCTCAACGTCCCCAACTCCAACCAAAGTCCTCGGCGACGATGCCGTCACCAAAAGTCCAGCCAAGGACCCGCCGGCTCCCTCGAACTCCAACAAAGGGAGCGTATGCTCAAACACATCATCAGAAACCACCCTGTCGCTCCAAAGTCTGGGAGGGGCAGAGGCTGGCTCAAGGACCCAAACCTCGGCCGAAGTCATAGGCACCGATGGTGAAGGTGCCGGCTCAACCCCGGACCCAACCCCGGGCAACTGAGCATCAGGGCCAGAACTGTTAGACCCCTCCCTCGTCGACTCATCAGTCAGTGCCCCCCTGGCTCCCACACTGTCGTCACTCTCGCGTATATCCACATCATTCCCATTAATGGCCTCAGCAAACAGATCAGTGTCCTCAAACTCAATCTCGAGCGGGAAAACCTCTCCCCTATAAGTCGAGTTGACCTTATCAAGTACAAACTCAATATCCAGAACGCTTACTAGAAGCCGGGCCACTCCATGAGCTCGGGTAAAGGCCATATCTACTTTTTCCGTTTTCCCAACCATAATACCCATGCTGGCCACAACACGAACATCCTGCAACGGTTTGGAGGGGCCCCCCAAAAACCTCAACCATACCTGCATAAGTGGTTTGCCCTTAGGCTCCACCTTCTTCCACTCGTGAAACTCCAAGATGCACTTAGTGCCAGGAACTCTACATAGACCGAAGCTCAGCAGTCTCTGCAAATCATCCACAGTGGAGAAATCCATCCTGAAGACATTGTCCTCGAGACTAACCAACTCCCATTGGAATTCACCCGGTGCCAGCTCCTGAAGCCTCCACACAATGTGAGCCTTAGTTACCTCACCCTGGGTCGCTTTCACAATCCCGGTGGTCAAGCTCTGTGTCTCCTCCAGAATATCTCTCGCGGCCGGGGACTCAAAGAACATCAGCTCCGCACGATATACTCCATACATTGTCAGAGCCGGAGCCTGGTCACGCAAAAACGAGCAATCCCCAGATGCATGTGCTGGCTTGCCACACGACTCACACAGCTCCGCCACGCACTCAGCAATGAAGTGGCCCTTCTCACCACAACGGTAGCAAAGCATCCTTTCTTTCTTACGCGCCCATTTGGCCGCCCTCTCAGCATCAGACCTGTCAGCAACCTCAGCCACCGTCCCAGACGCAGGGACCTCAACATTGGCCAGGGCCGTCACCACATCCATCGCCTGGGTAGTGAGATCCGTAGACTGAGCGTGATCGGTCTCCACTGCTGCCGCCACATGGTCAACAACAGCCGGGGGCGGAGGCTGTCGGCGATACCTCCCACGGACACCACCCCGACCACCATGATGTCCGCGGTAGCCACCTCTCTGGCGGTTGTCCGGACCTGAGGCTCCTTCTACGAATCCACCTGGAGGACCGAGGAACGGTCTCTCAGTAGACCCGTCACTCTGCCAGGCGTAACCACGACCTCCTCCCGTGGAAGAGGAACCACGATGTTGTCCATCTTCTCCATACGCATCATATCCATCGTCTCCCCACTGGCCTCGGGGCGGAGCATGCGACTCATTAGCGATAGAATTCTGCCTATTCTGCGTCGGTCCCGACCGGTTCTGAACTGGCCTCGCGACGAAGTGAGGCGGAGGCGCTGCCCGAGGCTGACCGCCCGTAGGCTTCGGCGCACCCCCAGGAGCAGCACCGCTCCAGCCAGCAGCAGCCACACCGGCCGGCGCAAGGGGCCGAGGTCCACCACGACCATGCCGGGCCGAGCGGGCGGCACCACACCCGGCGCCGAGGCCTCAAATTACCCTACCAGCCGGCGTTTATGCGGGCAGTTGCCCGGCGGTCGACGCCCTAAGTGGCTGCTGCCACGGCCCGGGTTACCCAGCGGCACACCTCGCCCGGGCGGCTCGCCAAGCGGCGCAAGGCCTCCACTCCCGCCGCGGCCAAGTGGCGGAGCGCCCGCCCGTCCCAAAGCAGGAGCGGAGGAGGCCATCTTTTTGGGAGGCGGCTGCGCCGCAGAACCGCGTCCGGCCATGCCCAAGAGAGGCCGGATCCTCCTTGCCCGACGATCATCACACGCCGGGAAACCACGGGTGCCGCGCCTATGAACCCTAAAACTAGCAGGAGACGGTGCATGGGGGTAATAAATAAATTTCATTTTTGCTGGGGGCGACTGCCTAGGTTCGTCCCCAATAAGCTCCGCCGTTGCATGGATTAGACTACCGCAAGGATTTATGAAAATAAATGTAGATGGGGTGCTTGGAAGGCAAGGTGAGAGTGGTGCAGCAGTTGCAATTTGTCGGGATCATCTTGAAAATTATATAGGCTCATCGGCGGTCACTTTTATGAGCATTACCGACGTCCCAACCTTGAAAACCCTGGCATGTCGCGAAGCGTTGGTTTTGGCCAAGGATTTGCACATTGCCCAGACCTTGATCTCATCGTATTGCGCCACAGTAATAAAAGATATCCATGAAAACAGGGGTGGGAGCCGGTGAATTCATGTATGAGAGTAGGTCTCGAAACTTGGAGGCTGGAGTAGTATAGCTAAGTTTTCTTTGTCACTAAATGTTGATAGACATGTGTGGTCCTTCAACCAAATGACATTGTAGTGTCTGAATAAAGAATCGTTTACCCCTACAAGAAGTAGCAAAAACTTGTTTGACTTGAACAAAAGCTGCCCTTGCCAATTCTAAAAAAAGAATACCGTCAGACTTTAAGTTTGCATGTAGCAAAAACTTACTTGAACAGAAGTTGCCCTCGCTTAGGGCATCTCCGACCAACAAACCGGACACTGACATCCGTCCACGAATCGAAGGACCAGTTCTTAAACACTGATGCGAGAGCCGGTCATACAAAGCTACCTGTATACATTTGGTTGCATTTTGATCGAAATATATTGAAATTGAACAAACCGGACAAATTTCATTAAAACTTGGATACTCCCTCCTTTTCGGTTTATAAGGCTCAATTAAAAAATCTCATCAACCAAGGTAGATGGTGAGTGGTGGAATACTTTTTGTAGTTTGCAAAAGCACCCAATTAATGCTCTTGTTTTTCTTAATAAATATGTTTACGAATGCATTAATTGCAATGCATGCATGCATAAATTACATGCATTAGTCAATTTTCTCTTAATACTTGCATGCAATGATTTAATGCACATTGAAATCTGAACATGTGACTGGGAACAACCAAATTGAGCCTTATAAAATGGAAAAACAAAATTTTTAAGATAAGCCCTATAAACCGCAAAGGAGGGAGTAATATTTAGGTATTTACACAAAACCGGATGGTCATCGACATATTTGAACTAGACCGGACTCTAAGCTAGCCTAAAATGATTGCTAGCTCCCGTCTCTATCTCCGGCCGGGCATGAGCCTCGAAAAATGAAGCTCCGCCTCCACAGCCTGCCAGCGACTAATCGGCTGACGATGCCGAGACTGCCAAGCTTGGCTTTAGTGGGAGCGAAAGAGCGGTGGCCTTCCTGGGACTCAGAGCGTCAGTGACCTCCCATGCTCTACTCTTCCTCGCCGTCGCCCGTGCTCGTGGACGATCCGACTCCGTGGTCGTGGCAGCGAGGCACGGGCATGGCGGAGCTGATGACATCATCCTCGTCCTTGCTCTTGTCGTAGACTTCATCCGCCGCCATGCTGAACTCCTTGAAGACGGCTTCTAACTCTGCCTGATCCTGGCGGTACCGCCAGCGCTCACGGCGGATTTCGCGGGCGGTCTGATAGGTGTCGATCAGCGCCTCCTGCTCGGCCACCTCCATGTCCGACGCGATGGACAACATCGAGTAGCTCTTTCACGCGCCTGTGCTTGTCGAGGAGGCAGAGGTTGTAGGCATGGTTGGCCTACGCCAGCCGGAACACGACCTCTGGATCCTCCAGTACCACGTCCGTGTAGTGAGCACGAGCCTCGCCCATGGTGTTGCCGGCATGGATCGAAGAGGCGGGTGATGCCGACTCGTCATCGGCCGCGTCCTCCATTGGGACGTCTGCATCGCCGGCCTGCCAGCCGGCAGCAATGATGAAAGGTTGTCCAAAATGGTGGGCATGGTGCGGAGAGGAGAAAGGGAGCAGAGGAGGATGGATGCGGTTATGGCCGGGGCTAGATTTTAAATGGTCGGTGGTTGGCAGGGCAAGTGGTAGGGTGGGTAATGGCGGGCGGTAGATGGATGGACAAGTGGCGCCGGAGTAGGTTCTTCGACAATTGTGCGTATTTAATGGAGGGAGGCGGAACGACAGGCTGTCATTTGAACGCGGAGTAGTCGCATGCATTAGGAAACAGTGCGGGCGGCGCTCTTGGCCGGCCAACTGCTTCAATGCTGGATAGCCAGTGAGAGGTCGCGTCGCTCTAAGCTGGCATGAATGCGGCACTGATGCTTTGGAGCGGCGCTGACCGCTTCGGGTGAGAAGGAGAGCGGGCGCGGGATAGGGGTTCTGGTGTCTGGCGCAATCAGAAACGGACGTGGCAGCGGTCTGGATGTCTGCAAAGCCCCTCGGTTTGCTTCTTGTTTGCCAGAAAAAGTACGTATGGATCAGGCTGCAGACCGACATAGACCAGCGTCGGATAGCAAAACACGTCCGTCTCGCGTAGTCCAAATCGTTGCCGGCGATTTTGAGGGTCGGCATTGAAGATGCCCTTATTCTGAAAAAGAATGCCGTCACTTCGATTAGGCATCACAAATGTATAATTCTCAAGTCAGTAGGGTGTTATGCTATGTGCTATAACAAACTAGAGTTTCTCCGATGTTTGATACTCTCATGGGTTTTGGGCGGATAGATGTAGATGCTCCTACATATGCACATAACTCTACTTCTATGAGCACTTCGATACATGTCCGCAGTTGGACAAGCGCTAGCGGCGGAGAGAAACTACATCGTATGGCTCCACCATGAGCAGGCACGGGTGGATTTCACAACGAAGAGGGGGCACACCAGATGGAGCCAATTCAATGCCAATATGGCGAGATTCTAGGAGACGAATTGAGCCATATTGGGCTTTGACCTCCTCCACCCCACTCTGAGAAAGCTGTCTTCGACCTCGACGACCGCAGGAGACATGAATGAGGCGAATATGAGGTTACCCAATCCCGCAGCTCCAGTGTGAAAAGCGCTGGACCGTCACGCCGCTCCAGCGTGAAATTGTGCCAGACCGTCAGGCCGCGCGTGATGTCTATACTCATCACGTATGTATGGGGAGAGTATCTGGTGCTACTGAGGCTTAAATACTACCGTGATACGGGTATCTGGGCCTTTGGATTCTTAGATTAGACGGCATCCGGGAGTTGTTGGATCTGCTGGATCGATGCGTAATTTTTGGACTCCTCGTAGGTGTTTTTGCAAATGTTGCAGAGCTATTGAGAGCCATCAGATCTAAGAATCCAACGGACTAGAAGCTTGTATCATGGTAGCACCTAAAACATGGTAGCACTAGATATTTTCCCCGTATGCATGTGCCCCTATGCATGGCATTCACCATCGATGTGGTGGGAATCAAAATCATGCAATATTCGCTACATATATAAAAACAACAAATTTTGAACACTCCTGGTATGAAAATCTCGCTAATGGACTTCTCCCCCTATGTAAGAACTTTCTAATGCAATGTTAACTCAATTTATTGTTTCGATCTTAAATTTGAGTGCGTGACTAATGAGTTGACACAACAACAAAAAAAACCCAGAAAAAATGATATGGAGGCCGCTCATATTTGCCTCATTCCTGTCTTGTGCGGTCAACCAAAAAAACAGAAATAATGATATGGCGACTCTGCTGAGTTGATACTTTGTCTCATCGGCCTTAATGATTATTATGGGGCGTTATATACGCATATGGAGACTGCCAATATGACAACTCTTCTATAGTTGCTGTCATACTATTATTTGGCAGGATGAGCACTGATTATCTTGTAAATCTTCTAGCAAAAGTTGTAATGTTGTTTGATGAGCAAGAAAGTCCTTAAAAAGAGTGGGAGGGACACTGGCATCGCCAGGATTTATTCTTGTATAAAATACTTTATGCAATTCTTGAAAAAAGTTTTCGTATATCTCTATCTCTACCTAATAATAAATGGTCTATTGCTTCTGGCGGTATGTCATGAAAATTGCCCCAAAGTTGTTCCGAATTACCCATTACGCCACCTATAAGAGAAAAAAAAACGATTCGGTTTTTTCCTAAGTCGTTGCATCTGGATTAAAACAAGGGCAACGCTAGGCGCCGGTTGAAGGAAATATGTCATAGAGGCAATAATAAAGTTGTTATTTATATTTTTTTATATCATGATAAATGTTTATTATTCATGCTAGAATTGTATTAACTGGAAACTTAGTACATGTGTGAATACATAGACAAAACAGAGTATCCCTAGTATGCCTTTACTTGACTAGCTCGTTAATCAAAGATGGTTAAGTTTCCTAACCATAGACATGTGTTGTCATTTGATGAACGGGATCACATCATTAGAGAATGATGTGATGGACAAGACCCATCCGTTAGCTTAGCATTATGATCGTTTAAGATTTATTGCTATTGCTTTATTCATGACTTATACATATTCCTCTGACTATGAGATTATGCAACTCCCGATACCGGAAGAACACCTTGTGTGCTATGAAACGTCACAACGTAATTGGGTGATTATAAAGATGCTCTACAGGTGTCTCCAAAGGTGTTTGTTGGGTTGGCATAGATCAAGATTAGGATTTGTCTCTCCGTGTATCGGAGAGGTATCTCTGGGCTCTCTCGGTAATGCACATCACTATAAGCCTTGCAGGCAATGTGACTAATGAGTTAGTTGCGGGATGATGCATTATGGAACGAGTAAAGAGACTTGCCGGTAACGAGATTGAACTAGGTATGATGATACCGACGATCGAATCTCGGGCAAGTAAAATATCGATGACAAAGGGAATGACGTATGTTGTTATGCGGTTTGACCGATAAAGATCTTCGTAGAATATGTAGGAGCCAATATGAGCATCCAGGTTCCGCTATTGGTTATTGACCGGAGATGTGTCTCGGTCATGTCTACATAGTTCTCGAACCCGTAGGGTCCGCACGCTTAACGTTCGATGACGATTTGTATTATGAGTTATGTGATTTGATGACCAAAGTTTGTTCGGAGTCCCAGATGAGATCACGGACATGACGACGAGTCTCGAAATGGTCGAGAGGTAAATATTCATATATTGGAATGGTTCCGAGTGACTCGGGCATTTTTCCGAAGTACCGGGAGGTTACCAGAACCCGCCGAGGGAAATCATGGGCCTTATGGGCCATGGGAGAGAAAAGGGGACAACCCACACGGGGGAGCCCCCCCCCCCCAAGTGGAGTCCGAATAGGAAGGGGAGGGGGCGCGACCCCCCTTTTTGTCGGCGTTCTGGGAACGGGGGTCCCCAGACTTACCTGCCTGCGGCCCATGGCGTGGCTCTGCGTGTGGGCCCATACGGCCCATCTTCATCAACAAGGCGTTCAAGACCCTCGCGAGGGGCCAAGCCTTGCGAGGCGGACGACACAAGACCTCCTCAGGAGCGGGCTCACCAGGTTGGCTCGCGAGGGGCGGAGAGATCGAGGCAAGGCAAACCTCGCGAGGTTCTCGTGACGTGAGCCATGCCGATCAAGATCAGGCGGGCGCCAGCGTGCGCAGTGTCCTTGTTTCTCCTTTGGTGCTAAGGAAGCGAGCGCAGGCGCGGAGTACCGAGGCGTCAAGCAAAGGTTTCCATATCGGTGCAACGAGACCAAGACCAGCAGGACGGCAAGACGAAGGTCACCATGGAGCCCGAGGCGGCGTCACCACCAGAGCCTTTTGCAGGCGAAGACCGCTTTTGTCAGGATAAGCTGTACTAGTTGTCCCCTTTCAAATTGGTCGTTGTTGGCTCCCTTCCCGCTCAACATTTGGGGAAAGGACCAGGGCCTCTATAAATAGGACCAGCCACCACGGTAGGAGGGGAGAGAGGAATCCTTACCCACACACAGAGCGCAAGAACACCTCAACCTCAGGAGGCTGTTCTTCCCCTTGTAACTGTTCATCCATAGCCCAAGAGGCAATCCACCACCACCACACTGGAGTAGGGTGTTACACCACAATGATGGCCCGAACCAGTATAAATCTTGCGTCCCTCGTGTTGTGAGTTCGTTGAGTTTTCCCTTGAGATCTTAGCAAGCTAGGACGTGGATCGGTAGGGGGAGAACTTCGCGCGCACCCCAGAGTTCGAACCTTAAGGGTTTTGCCGGAACCCGTAATCCGACATTTGGCGAGCCAGGTAGGGGTCCTGCTGAAGCTTCCCTTCCGTCGCTCCCCGTGGCGGACGCATGCCGCGCCAGCGCCGAGCGCTGGGCTGCCCTCGCCACCCGCGTTGCTCAGACGGCCCCTGTCGGCGGGCCACCCCGTCGCTCTTCGTCGCCTGCCGCCAACGCCGCCACTGGCCCGGTGGGGAACGAGCAGCAAGCATGCTCGTTGTACCCCTCGGTGCGATAGGCCGGCCGCACCGCCACCCTATCGCTGACTCCCTCTGGTTCGTCGTCTCACGCTCGTCGCGCTCCCACGGACGCACGGGCCGCGCTCCTCATGGCGCACAAGCTCTTGCGCTACCGCCCGGTCAATGACCTCTACAAGGACTGGCTCGACCAGATTGCCGAGCTTGTGAGCGCCGCAGGGGGCTCCCCTACGCCGTCCCTCTCACTGCCTCGCCCTTCGCCAGCTACGGGCGACGTAGCTCACGAAGCACCTCCACCACCTCTGCACCAAGACGGCGCCCTGGCGCCAAGGCGCGCGGCTCCACGGCGCGACCCACCGCGTCCGGCGCCCGCGCGTGAAGAAAGAAGCTGTCAAGGAGTCCCTCGACTGCAAGAGAACGCTCCACCACTCCTCGCACCGCCGCGCCAGGATGGTTTGCTGCGGCAAGGCCCCGCGCCGCCTGCTGTAGCGGTGCGCGGGCGCCAAGACGAAGCTCCACCTCCAAGATGGGCCCCGGTGACCACGGCCGGCTGCCACGCCTTCACCCCCGAGCTACGTAGCGTCGCCTGGCCGGGCAAGTTCAAGTCGGATCTGCCTCCTCGCTATGACGTCACCCCCGACCCCGCGGAGTTCCTGCAGCTCTACGAGCTGAGCATCGAGGTGGTCAACGGCGACGAGAAAGACATGGCGAACTGGTTCACTATGGCGCTCAAAGATGGCGCTCGTTCGTGGCTCCTGAACCTGCCTCCAGGCTCGATCTCCTTCTGGGACGAGACGTGCGACCACTTCATCGCCAATTTCCAGGGCACTCGCGACTGCCCACCGGCCGCGGGTGACCTGTGTCGCGTCAAGCAACAACCAGGAGAGACCCTCCAGAAGTACATCCAACGCTTCAACAACGTTCGTCTGAAGATCCCCAAGGTGACGGACGAGGCCATCATCTCCGCGTTCTCTGATGGCGTCCGTGACGTCAAGATGAAGGAGGAGCTCACCATCCACAAGGAGCTATGCACGTCCCTGGAGCTGTTCAACCTGGCGACCAGGTGCGCCAGAGCTGAGGAGGGGCGCCTCTCCCTCCTTGAGCTCCCGGCTGCGGACCCGGAGGAGAAGAAAGCCAAGGCCAAGGACGTGAAGCGCAAGGGAGCAGCCGTGCTCGCGGCGGAGCCGGACACCAAGCGCGGCAGAGACCAGCCCGAGTCATCCAAGAGCAGCCGACCATTCTGCGCCTTCCATAACCTGCATACCCACAACACCAGCGACTCTCATGAGCTTAGAGCCTTTCAGGAAGGACGCTTCGGTCGACGCCCCGAGCGCAACGACCAGGGCTACGGCTGAGGAGGAGTACGTGGTGGCGGACGCTAGGACGACCGTGGCCCGCGCCAGTAGTGGCGCGACCGGCCTCGTGAGGACCGCTGTCAGGATCAGCCTCGCGAGGGCGCTTGGAGGGACCAGCCTTGTGAGGATCGTCCTCAGGGCAACGCCGGTCTTCCCCCACTACCGCCGCTGCCAAGAAGGAATGACGACCACCATCAAAATGAGGGGGTTGGGGGCTTCCAGGAGCCGCGTGCTATCGCCTGCATCTTGGGCGGAGCTCAGGCCCCAGCCTCGCAGCGTATCTTCAAACAGTTTGCTCGTGAAGTGAATGCAGTCCTCCCCAAGCTTGAGGCCACATGCCTGCTCAGGTGGTCCAACTGCGCCATCACCTTCAGTTCGGTAGATCAACTCAAGTGCGTGGCTACTGCAGGCGCCCTCCTGATGCTTTGCTCCCCAGTCATCAGCAACGTGCAAGTCACCAAGACCCTCATCGACGGCGGTGCAGGGCTCAACATCCTGTCCGTCGACACGTTCGACAACCTCCAAGTTTCGTATGACCAGCTTCAGCCCACCAAGCCTTTCTCAGGAGTGACCGACGGCTCCAGTACCCCGATCGGGCAGGTCCGCCTTCCCGTCACCTTCGGAGAACGCAAAAACCACCACACCGCATGAAGGAAATATGCCCTAGAGGCAATAATAAAGTTATTATTTATTTCCTTATTTCTTGATAAATGTTTATTATTCATGCTAGAATTGTATTAACCGGAAACATAATACATGTATGAATACATAGACAAACATAGTGTCACTAGTATGCCTCTACTTGACTAGCTCGTTAATAAAAGATGGTTAAGTTTCCTAACCATAGACACGAGTTGTTATTTGATTAACGGGGTCACATCATTAGGAGAATGATGTGATTGACTTGACCCATTCCGTTAGCTTAGCACTTGATCGTTTAGTAAGTTGCTATTGCTTTCTTCATGACTTATACTTGTTCCTATGACTATGAGATTATGCAACTCCCGTTTACCGGAGGAACACTTTATGTGCTACCAAACATCGCAAGTAACTGGGTGATTATAAAGGTGCTCTAGAGGTGTCTCCGAAGGTACTTGTTGGGTTGGCGTATTTCAAGATTAGGATTTGTCACTCCGATTGTCGGAGAGGTATCTCTGGGCCCACTCGGTAATGCACATCACTTAAGCCTTGCAAGCATTGCAACTAATGAGTTAGTTGTGGGATGATGTATTACAGAACGAGTAAAGAGACTTGCCGGTAATAAGATTGAACCAGGTATTGAGATACCGATGATCGAATCTCGGGAAAGTAACATACCGATGACAAAGGGAACACCATATGTTGTTATGCGGTCTGACCGATAAAGATCTTCGTAGAATATGTGGGAGCCAATATGAGCATCTGGGTTCCGCTATTGGTTATTGACCGGAGACGTGTCTCGGTAATGTCTACATAGTTCTCGAACCCGTAGGGTCCGCACGCTTAAAGTTTCGATGATGGTTATGTTATGAGTTTATGATTTTTGATTTACCGAAGGTTGTTTGGAGTCCCGGATGTGATCACGGACATGATGAGGAGTCTCAAAATGGTCGAGACATAAATATTGATATATTGTAAGCCTATATTTGGATATCGGAAGTGTTCTGGGTGAAATCAGGATTTTACCGGAGTACCGGGGGTTACCGGAACCCCCCGGGGGCTTAATGGGCCTTAGTGGAAATAGAGGGCAGCAAGGGGAGTGTGGGGCGCGCACCCCCAAGGCCCAAACCGAATTGGTTTAGGGCAAAGGGGGCCGGCCCCTCTTCCTTCTCCTCCTCTCCTTTCCTTCCCCTCTCCTACTCCTACTAGGAATAGGAGGAGTCCTACTCCTAGTGGGAGTAGGACTCCCCCTTGGCGCGCCTCTCCACGGCCGCCACCTCCTCCCTTGCTCCTTTATATACAGGGCAGGGGCACCCCATAGACACAACAATTGATCATTGATCTCTTAGCGGTCTGCGGTGCCCCCTCCACCATAATCCACCTTGATAATATCGTAGCGGTGCTTAGGCGAAGCCTTGCGTCGGTAGAACATCATCATCGTCACCACGCCGTCGTGCTGACGAAACTCTCCCTCAAAGCTCGGCTGGATCGGAGCTCGAGGGACGTCATCGAGCTGAACATGTGCTGAATTCGGAGGTGCCGTGCTTTCGGTACTTGATCGGTCGATCGTGAAGACGTACGGCTACATCAACTGCGTTGTGCTAACGCTTCCGCTTTCGGTTTACGAGGGTACGTGGACACACTCTCCCCTCTCATTGCTATGCATCACCATGATCTTGCATGTGCGTAGGATTTTTTTTGAAATTACTACGTTTCCCAACAATGGCATCCGAGCCAGGTTTTATGCGTAGATGTTATATGCACGAGTAGAACACAAGTGAGTTGTGGGCGATATAAGTCATACTGCTTACCAAAGATGTCATAGTTTGGTTCGGCGGTATTGTTGGATGAAGCGGCCGGACCGACATTACGCCAGACGCTTACGCCGAGACTGGTTCTACCGAAGTGCTTTGCACACAGGTGGCTGGCGGGTGTCAATTTCTCCAACTTTAGTTGAACCGAGTGTGGCTACGCCCGGTCCTTGAGTAGGTTAAAACATCACTAACTTGACGAACTATCGTTGTGGTTTTGATGCGTAGGTAAGAACGGTTCTTGCTCATCCCGTAGCAGCCACATAAAATTTGCAACAACAAAGTAGAAGACGTCTAACTTGTTTTTGCAGGGCATGTTGTGATGTGATATGGTCAAGGCATGATGCTAAATTTTGTTGTATGAGATGATCATGTTTTGTAACCGAGTTATCGGCAACTGGCAGGAGCCATATGGTTGTCACTTTATTGTATGAAATGCAATCGCCCTGTAATGCTTTACTTTATCTCTAAGCGGTAGCGATAGTCGTAGAAGCATAAGATTGGCGAGACGACAACAATGCTACGATGGAGATCAAGGTGTCGCGCCGGTGACGATGGTGATCATGACGGTGCTTCGGAGATGGAGATCACAAGCACAAGATGATGATGGCAATATCATATCACTTATATTGATTGCATGTGATGTTTATCTTTTATGCATCTTATCTTGCTTTCATTGACGGTAGCATTATAAGATGATCTCTCACTAAATTATCAAAGTATAATTGTTCTCCCTGAGTATGCACCGCTATGAAAGTTCTTCGTCTTTGAGACACCACGTGATGATCGGGTGTGATAGGATCTATGTTCAAATACAACGGGTGCAAAAATAGTTGCACACGCGGAATAATCAGGTTAAACTTGACGAGCCTAGCATATAACAGATATGGCCTCGGAACACTGAGACCGAAAGGTCGAGCGTGAATCATATAGTAGATATGATCAACATAGTGATGTTCACCATTGAAACTACTCCATCTCACGTGATGATCGGACATGGTTTAGTTGATTTGGATCACGTGATCACTTAGAGGATTAGAGAGATGTCTATCTAAGTGGGAGTTCTTAAGTAATATGATTAAATTGAACTTAAATTTATCATGAACTTAGTCCTGGTAGTATTAGCATATCTATGTTGTAGATCAATAGCTCGCGTTGTTGCTTCCCTATGTTTATTTTGATATGTTCCTAGAGAAAAACTATGTTGAAAGATGTTAGTAGAAATGATGTGGATTGTATCCGTGATCTGAGGATTATCCCCATTGCTGCACAGAAGAATTATGTCCTTGATGCACCGCTAGGTGACAGACCTATTCCAGGAGCAAATACAGACGTTATTAACGTTTGGCTAGCTCAATATGATGACTACATGATAGTTTAGTGCACCATGCTTAATGGCTTAGAATCGGGACTTCGAAGACGTTTTGAACGTCATGGACCATATGAGATGTTCCATGAGTTGAAGTTAATATTTCAAGCAAATACCCGAGTTGGGAGATATGAAGCTCTAACAAGTTCGATAGCTAAAAGATGGAGGAGAATAGCTCAAGCAGTGAGCATATGCTCAGATTGTCTGGGTACTACAATCGCTTGAATCAAGTGGGAGTTAATCTTCCAGATAAAATAGTGATTGATAGAATTCTCTAGTCACCATCACCAAGTTAATAGAACTTCATGATGAACTATAATATGCAAGGGATTACGAAAGTAATTCCCGAGCTCTTCGCGATGCTGAGATCGGCGAAGGTAGAAATCAAGAAAAGAGCATCAAGTGTTGATGTTTAACAAGATCACTATTTTCAAGAGAAGGGCAAAGGGGAAGAAGGGGAACTTCAAGAAGAACGGCAAGCAAGTTGCTGCTCAAGTGAAGAAGCCCAAGTTTGGACCTAAGCCTGATACTGAGTGCTTCTACTGCAAAAAGGACTGGTCACTGGAAGCGGTACTACCCCAAACAATTGGCGGATAAGAAGGATGGCAAAGTGAACAAAAGTATATTTGATATACATGCTATTGATGTGTACTTTACAAGTGTTTATAGCAACCCCTCGGTACTTGATACTGGTTCAGTTGCTAAAGAGTAGTAACTCGAAATGGGAGTTGCATAATAAACATAAACTAGTTAAGGATGAAGTGACGATGTGTATTGGAAGTGGTTCCAAGATTGATATGATCATCATCGCACACTGCCTATACTTTTGGGATTAGTGTTGAACCTAAATAAGTGTTATTTGGTGTTTGCATTGAGCATAATTTGATCATGTTTATTGCAATACGGTTATTCATTTAAGTTAGAGAATAATTGTTGTTCTGTTTACATGAATAAAACCTTATATGGTTACACACCCAATGAAAATGGTTCGTTGGATCTCGATCGTAGTGATACACATATTCATAATATTGAAGCCAAAAGATGCAAAGTTAATAATGATAGTGCAACTTGTTTGTGGCACTGCCGTTTAGGTCATATTGGTGTAAAGCGCATGAAGAAACTCCATGCTGATGGCCTTTTGGAATCACTTGATTACGAATCACTTGATGCTTAAGTAACCATGCCTCTTGGGCAAGATGACTAAAACGCCGTTCTCCGGAACAATGGAGCGAGCAACAGATTTGTTGGAAATCATACATACTGATGTATGTGGTTCGATGAATATTGAGGCTCACGGCAGGTATCATTATTATCTCATCTTCACAGATGATTTAAGCAGATATGGGTATATCTACTTAATGAAACATAAGTCAGAAACATTTGAAAAGTTCAAAGAATTTCAGAGTGAAGTTGAAAATCATCATAACAAGAAAATAAAGTTTCTACAATCTAATCATGGAGGAGAATATTTTAGTTACGAGTTTGGTCTTCATTTGAAACAATGCGGAATAGTTTCGCAACTCACGCCACCCGGAACACCACAGCGTAATGGTGTGTCCGAACGTGGTAATCATACTTTACTAGATATGGTGCGATCTATGATGTCTCTTACCGATTTACCACAATCGTTTTGGGGTTATGCATTAGAGACAGCTGCATTCACGTTAAATAGGGCACCATTGAAATCCGTTGAGTCGACGCCTTATGAACTATGGTTTGGCAAGAAACCAAAGTTGTTGTTTCTTAAAGTTTGGGGCTGCGATGCTTATGTGAAAAGACTTCAACCTGATAAGCTCGAACCCAAATCGAAAAAATGTGTCTTCATAGGATACCCAAAAGAGACTGTTGGGTACACCTTCTATCGCAGATCCGAAGGCAAGACTTTTGTTGCTAAATTTGGATCTTTTCTAGAGAAGGAGTTTCTCTCGAAAGAAGTGAGTAGGAGGAAAGTAGAACTTGATGAGGTAACTGTACCTGCTCCCTTATTGGAAAGTAGTTCATCACAAAAATCTGTTCCTGTGACTCCTACACCAATTAGTGAGGAAGGTAATGATGATGATCATGTAACTTCAGATCAAGTTACTACCGAACCTCGTAGGTTACCAAGAGTACGATCCACACCAGAGTGGTACGGTAATCCTGTTCTGGAGGTCATGTTACTTGACGATGACGAACCTACGAACTATGAGGAAGCGATGATGAGCCCAGATTCCGCGAAATGGTTTGAGGCCATGAAATCTGAGATGAGATCCATGTATGAGAACAAATTGTGGACTTTGATTGACTTGCCCGATGATCGGCAAGCCATTGAGAATAAATGGATCTTCAAGAGGAAGACGGGCACTGATAGTAGTGTTACTATCTACAAAGCTTGAATTGTCACAGAAGGTTTTCGACAAATTCAAGGTGTTGACTACGATAAGATTTTCTCACTCGTAGAGATGCTTAAGTCTGTCCGAATCATGTTAGCAATTGCCGCATTTTATGAAATCTGGCAAATGGATAATAAAACTGCATTCCTTAATGGATTTATTAAAGAAGAGTTGTATATGATACAACCAGAAGGTTTTTTCAATCCTAAAGGTACTAACAAAATGTGCAAGCTCCAGTGATCCATCTATGGACTAGTGCAAGCATTTCGGAGTTGGAATATACGCTTTGATGAGTTGATCAAAGCAGATAGTTTTATACAGACTTGCAGTGAAGCCTGTATTTACAAGAAAGTGAGTGGGAGCACTACAACATTTCTGATAAGTATATGTGAATGACATACTGTTGATCGGAAATAATGTAGAATTTTTTGGAAAGCATAAAGGAGTATTTGAAAGGAGTTTTTTCAAAGAGAGACCTCGGTGAAGGTGCTTACATATTTAGCATCAAGATCTATAGAGATAGGTCAAGATGCTTGATAAGTTTTTTCAATGAGTACATACCTTGATAAGATTTTGAAGTAGTTCAAAATGGAACAATCAAAGAAAGAGTTCTTGCCTGTGTTACAAGGTGTGAAATTGAGTAAGACTCAAAGCCCGACCACGACAAAAGATAGAGAGAGAATGAAAGTCATTCCCTATGCCTCAGCCATAGTTTCTATAAAGTATGCCATGCTGTCTACCAGATCTATTGTATACCCTACACTGTGTTTAGCAAGGGAGTAAAATAGTGATCTAGGAGTAGATCACTGGACAGTGGTCAAAATTATCCTTAGTGGAATAAGGATATGTTTCTCGATTATGGAGGTGACAAAAGGTTCATCGTAAAGAGTTACGTCGACGCAAATTTTGACACTGATCCAGATGACTCTAAATTTCAATCTGGATACATATTGAAAGTGGGAGCAATTAGCTAGAGTAGCTCCGTGCAGAGCATTGTTGACATAGAAATTTGCAAAATACATACGGATCTGAATGTGGCAGACCCGTAGACTAAACTTCTCTCACAAGCAAAACATGATCACACCTTAGTACTCTTTAGGTGTTAATCACATAGTGATGTGAACAAGATTATTGAATCTAGTAAAACCCTTTGGGTGTCGATCACATGACGATGTGAACTATGGGTGTTAATCACATGGTGATGTGAACTATTGGTGTTACATTACATGGCGATGTGAACTAGATTATTGACTCTAGTGCAAGTGGGAGACTGAAGGAAATATGCCCTAGAGGCAATAATAAAGTTATTATTTATTTCCTTATTTCATGATAAATGTTTATTATTCATGCTAGAATTGTATTAACCGGAAACATAATACATGTGTGAATACATAGACAAACATAGTGTCACTAGTATGCCTCTACTTGACTAGCTCGTTAATCAAAGATGGTCAAGTTTCCTAACCATAGACATGAGTTGTTATTTGATTAACAGGGTCACATCATTAGGAGAATGATGTGATTGACTTGACCCATTCCGTTAGCTTAGCACTTGATCGTTTAGTATGTTGCTATTGCTTTCTTCATGACTTATACATGTTCCTATGACTATGAGATTATGCAACTCCCGTTTACCGGAGGAACACTTTGTGTGCTACCAAACATCACAACGTAACTGGGTGATTATAAAGGTGCTCTAGAGGTGTCTCTGAAGGTACTTGTTGGGTTGGCGTATTTCGAGATTAGGATTTGTCACTCCGATTGTCGGAGAGGTATCTCTGGGCCCACTCGGTAATGCACATCACTAAAGCCTTGCAAGCATTGCAACTAATGAGTTAGATGATGGATGATGTATTACGGAACGAGTAAAGAGACTTGCCGATAACGAGATTGAACTAGGTATTGAGATACCGACGATCGAATCACGGGCAAGTAAAATACCGATGACAAAGGGAACAACGTATGTTGTTATGCGGTCTGACCGATAAAGATCTTCGTAGAATATGTGGGAGCCAATATGAGCATCCAGGTTCCGCTATTGGTTATTGAACGGAGACGTGTCTCGGTCATGTCTACATAGTTCTCGAACCCGTAGGGTCCGCACGCTTAAAGTTTTGATGACGGTTATGTTATGAGTTTATGATTTTTGATGTACCGAAGGTTGTTCGGAGTCCCGGATGTGATCATGGACATGACGAGGAGTCTCGAAATGGTCGAGACATAAAGATTGATATATTGGAAGCCTATATTTGGATACCGGAAGTGTTCCGGGTGAAATCGGGATTTTACGGGAGTACCGGGGGTTACCGGAACCCCCCGGGGGCTTAATGGGCCTATACGGGCCTTAGTGGAAATAGAGGGCAGCAAGGGGAGTGTGGGGCGCGCCCCCAAGGCCCAAACCGAATTGGTTTAGGGCAAAGGGGCTGACCCCTTCTCTTCTCCTCCTCTCCTTTCCTTCCCCTCTCCTACTCCTACTAGGAATAGGAGGAGTCCTACTCCTAGTGGGAGTAGGACTCCCCTTGGCGCCTCTCCTGGCCGGCCGCCTCCTCCCTTGCTCCTTTATATACGGGGCAGGGGCACCACATAGACACAACAATTGATCATTGATCTCTTAGCTGCAGCGGTGCCCCCTCCACCATAATCCACCTCGATAATATTGTAGCGGTGCTTAGGCGAAGCCCTGCGTCAGTAGAACATCATCATCGTCACCATGCCGTCGTGCTGACGAAATTCTCCCTCAAAGCTCTGTTGGATCAGAGTTCGAGGGAGGTCATCGAGCTGAACGTGTGCTGAACTCGAAGGTGCCGTGCGTTTAGTACTTGATCGGTCGGATCGTGAAGACGTACGACTCCATCAACTGCGTTGTGCTAACGCTTCCGCTTTCGGTCTACGAGGGTACATGGACACACTCTCCCCTCTTGTTGCTATGCATCACCATGATCTTGCGTGTGCGTAGGAATTTTTTTGAAATTACTACATTCCCCAACACCGAACTCATCGACTTCGACGTCATGCACATCAGTCTACCGTACAATGCCATCCTCGGGTATCCAACCCTAGCCAAGTTCATGGCGGTGACCCATCACGACTACAATGTCCTCAAGAAGCCGGGAAGCGGCGGAATCATCACGGTCCCATGCGAAGAAAGAGATGCGGTGTGCTCCCTTGAGCGTGCCTTCCAAGCTGCAGCAATCGACGACCCCGACAGCAAGGGCGAGTGCCCTCCTGAGGCCACCCCCAAGAAGAAGAAGCAGCTGCGCCGTGCAGGACCTCAGGAGGGTGGCGTCGCGACTGGAACCTCGTCAGGATCAGCGCTCGCGCCAGGGGCGCCTCCCTCCATCACATAGGAAGGCGTGCCTGGTGCCCTTCTCGGGCAGGGCTCGGGGGCTCTCTTTTGGAGGGCCTCAGACCTTGCCAACATCACGAGGGAGGTGCTCAGGCACCACCTGGAGGCGTGCTTCACGACATGTCTCCCTCAGGAGAACACAGGGCGAGGAGCGCCCACCGCTTAGGAGTTCATCACCAGGACCACTCAGGAACTGCAATATGCAAGGGCCATGCACGGCGACCGCCGCTCGCGAGGCGCAGCTCCCCATCCAGGTGAGGATGCTGGGCTGCGCGTCTGCATCGACGTCCCAGGGCTCAACAGGGCTGCATCTCAGGAGCCCTTCTGGCCTTCGCGCGTGGGCCGCTGCGAGGGTCCACCGCACAGCTTCGTTTGCATGCCTTTTGGCCTGCCGAGCATGTCATTCGCCTATCAGCGCAACTTGCGGCGCGTCCTGTCGACTCAGGAGGCCAGGCATCACGCCGTCCTGACGGAGATGGAGATGGTCCTCAAGGAACTGCCTGGACCCCCAGAGCCTCCCGAGGCTCAGGGCCCTGGTGGCTCGTGAGGAGCCACCCCTTCACCGCGTACCTCCAGCTGCTCCGACGCCCCTTCATCGACAGAACTAGGTGACATTTTCCAAGTTTATTTAGCTAGGAGTGCCTCTCGGGCTACATCATTCCCAGGCCGCGTGGGTCCGTCCCTGTGGCATGTACCCCTTTTCCTTATATCTTTAGCTTACCTTGCTGGGGGCGCCCCTCGGGCTGCATCATCCCCAAGCCGCTCGGGCCGGACCCGGTGGCATGTATCTTCCCTGCATTTACTTAAGCCAGTATGCTTCCCATGCTTAGTCTACCTATGACTATCACCGCTTGACTCTCACCTCCCACGGGCTACTCACGCTTAACGGGCGCTTGTGCACGGGTCCGTCCCTGCAACGTCGACAAATCTGAGCGGTCGAGCTCTGGCTCGCGGCACGCCCCGCGCACGTCACCTCACCAGGCCCTCAGTGCCTTCGTCTCCTCGCGAAGCAACCGGCGGCGGACTGGCAACCATAATGGCAAACTGTGTTTCTCCTTGTGCTGGCTTGCAGGAAACTAATGAGAATGACAACAGGCGGCACCGTGAGCTCCCTCTTTTCCCATGCAATCCGCTTGCATGTTAAAAGGGGGGCTCCTGAGCATTGCGACTCAGGAGCTCCTACTGGCTCTCCAGCCCTCACCCCCTGGCCTTGACCACGGCACGCGACCTGGCATACCAGCGATGGCTGAGCTCACTCGAGGACCGGGACCTGAGGACGCAGAGCATGAAAGAGGGCGTGGAGAAGAGGGGGAGGCTCGCATGGACCTGGCCTAGCTACGCATTAACATGACGCATCGCAAGGAATAGACCCCAGACCGCCAAGATAAGTCTCGCACTCAGATTGGCTAATCGTTGGAGCCCAGGGGTCACGCTCGCCGCAGCCCTGTTGCGGCAACGTCGCCTCCCTTTCTTACCTTACCACGGCTGCTTGAGCGCTAAAGGGGATCTTCTGAGCATCGCCCTCAGGAGCTCTTACTGTACCTCAGGCCGCTCACCTCCTGGCCTTGACCACGGCACGCGTCCTGGCATACCAGCGACAGCTGCAGCTTGCTTGGGGACTGGGACCTGTCAGCGTAGAGCAACGAGTCGTCGCGAGGTTAGAAAGGGGAGACCGAGCCTAAACAGAACATGCATTCGCAATTTTTCATAACAAGGATAATATCAACAAAAGACATTACAAACCCTTTACACACCCCCACGGGGTACTTCTTGATTCCTCGCAGAGAACAAAAGACGTGAACTTAGGGGAATCCTATCTAACCCCTCCCGCGACCGACGCCGTCATCAACAGTGGGCCGTGGGAGGCAGTTGGACGCTGCAGCCCTGCTCCGGGCGCGGCGAGAGCTCGGGGGCACGTAGCTGTCGTCACTAGTCTCCGGAGTTTCGTAGAGCTCAGGAGAACCGCTGGACGCCCAAGAGTTGCTGCTGCTGGAGGAGCCGCAGGCCGGGCACGCATCGTCCTGGCGCTCCCCTCCAGGGCAGCACTCCAGGCGGCGGCCCTCCGCATCGAAGACCTTGAAGAACAACATGGAGGCGCTGTCATAATCAAAGTGGATCGCGAGGGCGCCCTCAGCACGGAAAACCCGCGCAACCTCAGCCTAGCCGCAGGTGATGAAGATCTTGCCGAAGGAGACCACTTCAACCTCTGCTCCGGTCGCCGGGGCGTCGTAGTCAGCATGCTGCAACCAGAGCTCGAGGGGTCCCCTCGGCGGCATCACGACGGAGAAGAACCATGGGAAGCGGATCCAAGTGCTTGGGGGCATCGCCGCCCACAGCACTAGCTCGCGAGAGGAGTCCGCAGTGTGGATTCCAGCGGCGACGACGCGTGTCGCCATGGCGTGGCGGCCGCGGTCACGGCACGGGCGGCGTCGCTCGTCGCTCCTTCCTCCCGAGCCCTCGGTTTGGGCGTATAAGGGCAGCGGATACCCTGGAGGCTGCCGTTCGCACCAGGGCCTCGTCACTTTCACCCTCACGACAATGTCATGATGGTGGACTGGCCTCTTCTTCGGCGGAAGCAGCCCTGGCTCATCACAGGGAACCTTTCCTTCCTCCTCGGCGGAGAACCTTTGGATCGGCGCCATGGGAATTGCTACTAGTAGAGGAGCAAGGAGGAAGAAGCAAGCGGACTGGGAAGAGATGGGCGACGGGGGATCTGACTCCTCCCCATTTATAGCAAGAGAAGGCCAACCAGCGCCCTGATAACCCACAAGTATAGGGGATCGCAACAGTTTTTTAGGGTAGAGTATTCAACCCAAATTTATTGATTCGACACAAGGGGAGCCAAAGAATATTCTCAAGTATTAGCAGCTGAGTTGTCAATTCAACCACACCTGGAAACTTAGTATCTGCAGCAAAGTGTTCAAGAGCAAAGTAATATGATAGTGGTGGTAACGGTAACAAAAGTAAAGACAACAAAATTAATGTTTTTGGTATTTTGTAGTGATGATAACAGTAGAAACGGAAAAGTAAATAAGCGTAAACCAGTATATGGAAAACTCGTGAGGCACCGGATCGTTGATGGATAATTATGCCGGATGTGGTTCATCATGTAACAGTTATAACATAGGGTGACACAGAACGAGCTCCAGTTCATCAATGTAATGTAGGCATGCATTCCATAAATAGTCATACGTGCTTATGGAAAAGAACTTGCATGACATCTTTTGTCCTACCCCCCCGTGGCAGCAGGGTCCTATTGGGAACTAAGGGATATTAAGGCCTCCTTTTAATAGAGAACCGGAACAAAGCATTAGCACATAGTGAATACATGAACTCCTCAAACTATGGTCATCACCGGGAGTGGTCCTGATTATTGTCACTTCGGGGTTGCCGGATCATAACACATAGTAGGTGACTATAGACTTGCAAGATAGGATCAAGAACACACATATATTCATGAAAACATAATAGGTTCAGATCTGATATCATGGCACTCGGGCCCTAGTGACAACCATTAAGCATAGCAAAGTCATAGCAACATCAATCTCAGAACATAATGGATACTAGGGAACAAACCCTAAAAAAACTAACTCGAATACATGATAAATCTCATCCAACCCATCACCGTCCAGCAAGGCTACGATGCAATTACTCACGCACGGCGGTGAGCATCATGAAATTGGTGATGGAGGATGGTTGATGATGACGACGGCGACGAATCCTCCTCTCCGGAGCCCCGAACGGACTCCAGATCAGCCCTCCCGAGAGAGATTAGGGCTTGGCGGCGGCTCCGTTTCGTAAAACGTGATGAAACTTTCTCTCTGATTTTTTTCTCCCCAAAAGCCAATATATGGAGTTGGAGTTGGCATCGGAGGGGCTCCAGGGGGCCACGAGGTAGGGCGCGCCTGGGGAGGCGCGCCCACCCTCGTGGGACAGGTGTGGGCCCCTGGTCTTCATCTTTGGCGAGGATTTTTATTATTTATTCTAAGATATTCCGTGGAGTTTCAGGTCATTCCAAGAACTTTTGTTTTCGCACATAAAACAACATCATGGCATTCACTGAAAACAACGTCGATCCGGGTTAGTTCCATTCAAATCATACAAGTTAGAGTCCAAAACAAGGGCAAAAGTGTTTGGAAAAGTAGATACGACGGAGACGTATCAACTCCCCCAAGCTTAAACCCTTGCTTGTCCTCAAGCAATTCAGTTGGCAAACTGAAAGAGAAAAAGAAAAAACTTTTACAAACTCTGTTTGCTCTTGTTGTTGTAAACATGAAAAGACAACATTCAAGTTTCAGCAAATATTATGAACTAACCATATTTGCAATAACACGTAGATCTCATAATTACTCATATCAATAGCAAAATCAGCTAGCGAGCCATAATAATAAAACTCGGATGACAAAACTTTCTCAAAATAATCATAACATGATATAACAAAATGGTATCTCGCTAGCCCTTTCTGAGACCGCAAAACATAAATGCAGAGCACCTTTAAAGATCAAGGACTGACTAAACATTGTAATTCATGGTAAAAGAGATCCAATCAAGTCATACCCAATATAAACCAATTATAATGAATGCAAACGACAGTGTGCTCTCCAGCGGGTGCTTTTTAATAAGAAGGGTTATGACTCAACATAAAAGTAAATAGATAGGCCCTTCGCAGAGGGAAGCAGGGATTTGTAGAGGTGCCAGAGCTCGGTTTTGAAATAGAGATAAATTATATTTTGAGCGGTATACTTTCACTGTCAACGCAACAACTATGAGATGGCTGTATCTTCCATACTACATGCATTATAGGCAGTTCCCAAACAGAATGGTAAAGGTTTATACTCCCCTCCTCCACAAGCATCAATCCATGGCTTGCTCGAAACAACGAAAGTGCCTCCAACATTCAACGGGTCCTGTGGGGTGTTTTTTTTAATTATTTTGATTTGCTTTGATGTTTTTGGATCATGGGACTGGGCATCCTGGTTACCGGCCCTTTCTCGTGAATGAGGAGCGGAGTCCACTCCTCTTGAGAATAACCCACCTAGCATGGAAGATATAGGCAGCCTACACTACTAGGGAAAAGGCTAGCAGCAGCGCGGGTTTTAGGTGTATCAGTAGCGCGGGGTGGGGCGCTACTAATAAGGCGCTACAGCTAACATATAGCAGTAGCACGTGGTCACCGGGCGCCATCGCTACACAAGTTTAGCAAAGCAGCGATTCTTTGAGCACGCCATCGCTAGTAGCTCCAGCCTTTTGCAGAACGCGCCATCGCTATAGCGGCGTTGCTGCTAACTTCTATACACTCGCTACTGCTAATTTAACAGGTTTTTTGTTTTTTTGGGCATATTTTTTTTGTATTTGAACAGGCTTTATAGAAGAATCTTTAGCACATAGAAATGTCATCATGATACACATACAAATGCCTGCGAGACCACGAATATAATCATAGCATATACATACAAATAGTCTCATCATAATCATCATCCAACACAAAGTGGTCTCTCGTCATCATCTCGAAAATAGCGATACAAGTCCTTGATTACTTGCAAATACATCGTCATCCATCTAAACAATGGTATACGCGAGAAGAGCTATCACTTTGAGTACATGAGTTCGTATCCCTCTCTCGCATTAGCGTGAACCTAAACTAATTACTGCACGTCGCCGGAAACCGGAAATCGGCAACACCGGGCTCGACACTCCGGCCACTCATCGATATATACTCTGGCGTAGCACTTCTTCGCCATCGATGATCTATGCACCTGCATCGTCACATGAGTCGATGATATGCAACATATATAGTTGAGCAAATGTAAAGAGACAGACTTGACAAAAATAGAAACAACATATCATAAGCATAAATAACAAAGTTCATCGCACCGTAATGCCCTAACTAGAGTGATCTTCGCTAGTCGAGGAGGAGGACGGTTTAATTACATCACAAATAAAGTTTCATCACAAGATAACTCAAAGTTTTGTCATACGGAAAGTATGGACTAAATGCATACATTGTCATATATCGACAATCACTCCAACATGCCGTACATCCATCGAGGTCGTGGAGATAGTCCCCGAGCTTAGTGAAAGGCTTCATGTCGAGACGCTGAGAGGCTATACATGTTCGGATGTCTTCCCGCGACATTTGTCCTTCTCCGTAGAACATCCCTGTTTTTCCGACGACCTCTTTCATGGATATTTGGGCAAGTTCACGCTGGATGTTATAGAACTCAGCTCGAAGTCGATGATCCTCGATATCTCCTATGTCCTTTGCCCATTGCAGAATATGGGCATCGCCAGATGTAGGTGACATTTGAAGGTTCTCGTGATCCCGTCGGTACTCCAAAGATGTGGTGTAGGACATAGAATCCATCATTAAGAGAATCTTTCGGTTCTTTGGATGCAGCAGAAGTCGGTCTTATGGCGGCGGCCCCGCCGCCCTTCTTCTTCTTGTCCCTAACCTCTCCACCCTTGCTTGGTAGTAAAACATAGCACTGTCGAGAACATCTTTGATGTGGGTGTAATCCTTTTGTGAATGTTCTTCGACGAGTCCAAGTAAAGAGTGTGGGAGAATCGGGGTAGAGGATGATGAGGACGGCGCGCCTGGCCAAGCTAAAAATAAGTACACCTCAAATTAATTAGCCTCCACCGTGCAAATGAATTATTGAAATCGAAGGAAGGATAGCAGCGCCGGATGACTTACACGGGATGATAAGGCACGAGAATCGCCTCCTTGTC
The DNA here is from genome assembly GCA_021605145.1 of Aegilops bicornis. Taxonomy (NCBI): domain Eukaryota; kingdom Viridiplantae; phylum Streptophyta; class Magnoliopsida; order Poales; family Poaceae; genus Aegilops; species Aegilops bicornis. The sequence goes on along the minus strand of CM038675.1, from coordinate 631,271,791 downwards.
CTTATTGGCGAGCATGAAACCGACGATGTAATCCCTCACAGATTCACGCTGCTCGCATGCACTCCCAAGAAGCTCTCGTGCATGTAGTACGGGTCAGCGACACGTATATGACGATTCGCTCAACCCCAATGATGTAGTTCATGTGCAAGGCATAAAGGCGGACAAACGTAAAATCCAGCTTCTTCACGTGAAACATGTCGAATATGTAATCGAACCGGAGGAAGAACTTATCCGCAGGGAAGCTGTCGACGTTCGACATTTGCCGCGAACGTTAACCACGTATAGTGGGTATCCTGGATCTTTCGAGGCGATGAGGCATTTCTCTACCCGCAGCACATCGTCATGAAGTCTCCTTAGATCGCCGAATCTGGCCCGTAGCGCTGTTGCAGGTAGGATTGGTTGACCGGGGATATGCCATTTATCCGCATCGGGGATATCTATACGGTCCTCAAGCCGAGGCTGCTGAGGCGGCCGGATCATAGAATCAGCTTTTTGCCTTTCCTCGCCTCTTCCTAGACTTCTTTACTACCCGAAGGTCGTCAATAATACGTTGAGACGGTAATTCGTGCACCGACTCATGACGCTCAAACCTCGAGGAGGCGCCGGATAGACATACCGCTCAGCGCCATCGTCATCCTCATCCTCATCCATGGCGGCGCCATCGGCGACTAATGGAGCCTCCTCCTTACCCCGTCCGCTATCACCCAACCCGACACCCGACGCTAATTGGGTAGGTGGGGTGTTGATGTTCATACCTTCTTTGAGGCTGCATGCTTGTGGGTGTGCTCCCGGCCGCCTCCAGACGAAGCAGCCTCTTTGGCCACAACAGGACCCACCCATTGCAACAATCACCAAGCTGCCGCGGTGTCTCCTCGTCATCCACCAGTAGTGTTGGAGGAGGCAAATTCTCGTGGCCCGGTTCGACACTGGCCATGGAAACCTTGAAGAAGTTCGGGGGGATCGGCCGGCTATGGAACAATGGTTCCTTCGGCTTCATTATCGTCGCCTTCCCCACGGCCACCTTCTGGTCGCCGATGGTGTACAATATGGTGCACGGGGTTTTGTCGGCCTACAAAGAAAAGTCTGCGACGTGAGACATCTGAAAGGCAACGAAAACGGGAGATTATACATTTATATTGAAGGGGGCCGGTGTGACAGATACCGTGAGGGCGTCGAGCTCAGCCAAAGACGAAGCACCGCCGAGCACGTCCGGTGCGGGAGCCGGTGCGGGAGCAGGTGCTCCCAAGAAGTCAGCAAGGGGAAAGTCCTCTGCATTTTTTTCTGGATTTTTCCTTGTCCAAGTGATAACGCCCGTCACCAAGGAAGTAGACAAATCTGCAACCACCTGTTTTATGGCGGCAGCTACCGCTATGCGATCGTCTCGAGATGATTTCTTCTCAACCGCAATCTCAACCTTCTTGTCGATGTTTTCTTTAGTTAACCTCTGTCTTTCCTTTCTCTCCTCCATGGTCTCACGGTAGTACTTCTTCCACGTGGCGCCGTCTCCGACACCGTGCACACGTCCATATGACGGTCGAGTATCCATCGGTTGTCGTTTCGATATGTTCAACGCCCGGTTGAATGGAGTGTCCCACTTGGGCCTCGCCAATGCCTCAGACGGCGAGTCGCTTTCGGCCGCAATTCGATGCTGCTCTCTCTGCAAAAGGCACAAGGATCGTTTACAAATATGACTAACGTGTGTAGTCGAATTGATCAGAAAGTAAAATTACCAGCAGTCTCATGAACTCCGTAATGACCGGTGTTGTCTCGTAAACATTCTTCACTGGGTCCCAACGGTGCCGGGCCCTCGTGACGCCACGCCTCTGCGGGACGGTGAAATCCTCCAAGGGGTCTGGGATGCCCAGACTCGCGGCTTCCGCGTCCTCCTTGGCCCATTTGGACCTCTTTCCGCCGTAACCACGGCTTCCAAGGTGGTGGCTCCCAATGTTCCTCTTTTGAAGCCCCTTCATGTACTTAGACTTTATTTGGCAGCTTCGGCCTCGCAAGCCTCCTTGAATATTTGAAACTGCTCTTCCGTGATTGTCGGATTATCCTTTACAATCTCGGAGTAGTGTTCCCCGTCGTTGATCTTTGCTTTCACTCGATTTTTCCAGGCGGCCAACACGTCGCTAAACTTGGTCATGGCATGTTTGTTTATCTTCTTCATTGTCGGGTCCTCGTCTGGATCTTCATAATCCTTCTCATTCCGGCCCGGGAACAAGAATATCTGGTGAAACTTCTTTAGGAGGGAGCTCCTCATATTTTCTATCTTCTGTAGTTTCTCATCATTGATGGTGTACGATGCAGCCAATTTGATTGCCGTAGCACGCGCGCGCTTCCTCGGGTGCCTTTGGCTCAAAATTGCCGTCGTCCACCTCCGTGACCACCAGTCTAGTAGTCCTGAGTTTGTTAGGAACCCGTTGCCTCTTTGCTTTCAGTTCTACACCGGCTCAGCTCCCTGAGGCAGCACCGGTCTCAGCGCCGGTCTCGATGCCGGTCTGAATCTCAGCGCCGGTCTCAGTCTCAGCACCGGTCTGCGTGTCGGTCTCAGTCCCTGATGCCACCGGTGGGCCCATCAACAACATCGGTTGATCGTCGGTATGGCTAAAATATTCGTCTGCCGCCAGGTAGACGTCATCACAATCACCAGAACCCTGTCCTTCATCGTTGCTAGCCATGTTTCCTATGGTTAAATCTAGTCAATTAATTCTAGACCTAATAAAATGAACAATGACATAAAAAGGACTATTGTTTTGCAGTGAATGTTGACTCCTTCCGGTGCGGCAAATCCGCACTCGATATGTCCTAGTTTGTAGCACAAGTCATGCCGAAATTCACGGAAAATTTCGGCATGACCTTTGCTAAAAAGTGGACAAATCGAGAACCTGAAATTTGGCTTAACAGAAATGAATCAACATTCCGGCAAAACATAGGCCACTCAGCATCATTCCCTGGAAACAACAAAGACACTTGGGCACAATCGAACAACTTCAATGAAAAGATATAACATGACCACTTCAATGAAAAATAAAATTTGCATAAATTCTTTTCCTTGAAAAATAGTGGTCTTTTCAAAAATCAAAAACCTTTGCAAAATGACCTCACTAAAAACTTCTCTGCCTACGATGTAACCCAAATTATGTTGATCTAGCTATTCCTCTCTCTCACACAAACACACATTATTACCTCTAACCTGCCTAGGACAGAACCCAATTAAATTGCAAAGGAACTCCATTTCTCTAACCCTTCTGACCTAATGCTCTAAAATAAAATTTTCCTCTAACCTAGCCAACCTACTTAACCTAGCTTGTTAATCCAACGAACCTAATTAACCTACCTATTTAACCTAGTTAGTTAATCTTGTTTACCTAGATAATTAACCCTAATTAAACTAGTTAACGCAGCTAGTTCTCTGTCAAAGCCCAAAATAAAATTTTGCACTAATTAACCTAGATAATTAACCTAATTAAACTAGTTAACCTGACTAGTTCTCCGTCAAAGCCCTAACTAAATTTTTGCACTAACCTAGATAATTAACCTAATTAAACTAGTTAACCTAACTACTTCTGTCAAAGCCCTAACTAAATTTTTGCCCTAACCTAGATAATTAACCTAATTAAACTAGCTAACCTATGCATTAGAGAGAGAGGAAGGGTGGGGGCTTACAGAGGATGGCTCCGGTGGTGGCGACGGAGGCAGTGGTGGCGAGGGAGGCAGGGGCGTCTCCGGTGACAACGAGGGAGGCAGTTGTGGCGAGGAAGGATCCGGTGGCGTCGACGGCGGCTCCGGTGGCGTTAGACGAGGCAGCGGCTCCGTGGCGTTAGGGGCGGCTCCGGTGGCGCTGACGGCAAGACGGTTTCGTGGCGCCGACGTCGGGCAGGAGACGGCGAAGTGGGGTGACGGCGAATCGGGGAGACGGCGGCGCGAGGGTGGGTTGAGGGATTTGTGGGAGAAGTGGTGGCCGGGGGGAAACGGTTTTTTGGTTAAGTCAAACTTAGCGGTAGCGCGTTTGGCAAAACGCGCTATAGCTAATAAACGCGCTATAGCTAATATAGCTACAACGGTTTTTACAAAACGCGCTGCTGCTATAGCTATGTAATTTTCTTCCTTTTTTAATTTCCTTTTCTGTTTCTATAGCGGGGTTCAGGACACGCGCTGCAGCTACGTTAGCTATAGCGTCTCTTACGAACACACGCTGCTGCTATGCCTTCCTCCGTTTTTTCGCTTTTTCATTTATTTTGCTTTACATTTTATTTTTTTCCTTTCTCCTTTTTCTATTTCTTTCATTTTCATTTACTTTTCTATTTGTTTTTCATCTTATTTATTTCCATTAGTAGTAGCGCTTTTCTTAGGAAACGCTGCTACTTATGCCGTAGCGGTAGCGCGTTTCTTCCAAGCCCGCTACTACTATGCGTAGCCTATCGTTCTAGCAATGGGAATATTAGTAGTAGCGCTTTTGCTACTACACGCCATCGCTAAAGTTGTATCTGCAGCGCGGTTTTTCTCCAATCGCTACTGCTATCTAGCACTAGCGCCCTTTTTTGACCCGCGCTGTTGCTAAATTTCTTTGTATAAGGTTTTCCCTAGTAGTGCTAGTTGCACATGAGCTGCTCGAGCATACAAAACAGAATTTTTATTTGAAGGTTTGGAGTTTGGCACATACAAATTTACTTGGAATGGCAGGTAGATACCGCATATAGGAAGGTATAGTGGACTCATATGGAACAACTTTGGGGTTTAAGGAGTTTGGATGCACAAGCAGTATTCCCGCTTAGTACGGTGAAGGCTAGCAAAAGACCTGAAGCGACCAACTGAGAGAGCGACAACAACAGTAAACATGCATTAAAATTAATTTACACCGAATATAAGCATGAGTAGGATATAATCCACCATGAACATAAATATCATGAAGGCTATGTTGATTTGATTCAACTACATGTGTGAACATGTGCCAAGTCCAAATACTCAATTCATTCAAAGGAGGATACCATCCCATCATACCATATCATAATCATTCTAATAGCATGTTGGCACGCAAGGTAAACCATTATAACTCATAGCTAATCAAGCATGGCACAAGCAACTATAATCTCTAAATGTCATTGCAAAAATGTTTACTTCATAAGCTGAATCAGCAACGATGAATCATCATATTTACAAAAACAAGAGAGGTCGAGTTCATACCAGCTTTTCTCATCCCAATAAGTCCATCATATATCATCATTATTGCCTTTCACTTGCACGACCGAACGTTGTGTATAATAATAAGAGTGCACGTGCATTGGACTAAGCTGGAATCTACAAGCATTCAACTCAAGAGAGAAGACAAGTAATATGGGCTCTAAGTTAAATAAGCGATCATGCAAATGAGAGCCACTAAGCATTTTCAATATGGTCTTCTCGACCCCCAAAGAAAGGAAAAGAAAAAAAAACTATTTACACGGGAAAGCTCCCAACAAGTAAAAAGAAGAACGGGAAATATTTTTGGGTTTTCTTTTTAATTATTACTACTACAGCAGGAAAAATAAACTACTACTAATTTTTTTGTTTTTTCTTAAGGTTTATTAAACACACAAGAAGAAAGAAGGAAAAAACAAAATAAACTAGCATGGATATTACGGTGAAAGAGTATGAGCACCGACATCTAGCAATGAGTGTGTGTGAGCATAAATGTAATGTTGGTGAGAAATACGTACTCCCCCAAGCTTAGGCTTTTGGCCTAAGTTGGTCTATTGCCAGGGATAGCCTGGCTGATACCTGTAGGTGTAGCTGGGGTCGTACTGTGATGCAGCGGCTACCGCCTCCTGAGCTGCAGCGTGGCGTCGAGCTGCCTCCGCTCTCCTCTCGTACTCATCTGCCTCCTCTCTGGTAATAATATATTTTCCTCTCGCCTCCCCACAAATGAACTTGTGAGATCACGATACTGGGGGCATTTATCAGCTTCAAAGTCCTCAAGACCGGTATTACGCAAATATGCGTAGAATTCTTCTTTAATTCCCGCTTGATTCATAAAATTTTCCGAAGGCCATTCACAGGGCCTCACGAGAGCGTCTCTTGGTGGTTCCTCGTCACCATCACGCATTGCAAGCCTGGGACCTTGCTTCCTTGAAGAACCACCATGGAACATCTTCCTAAGCATATTGTTTTCTCTGAAAAATAATTCTGAAATTTTTAGTAACTTCAAACAAAAGTGAACCAACTTCAATAAAACTAATAGCAACTACTCATACAAGTGCCTAGATCATATATCAAGCATTAGAACTACTTGGAACCATATAAATTTGACATGCAAGCTCAAGAACATGGTCACCTGTGCAGCACAAATTTGCAATGAATAAAGCACTAGAACAAAAACTAATTGGACCAATGGAGGAGTCACATACCAAGGAACAATCTCCCAAGCAGTTTTGCAGAGGTGCTTTGAGCAAGGAGATCGAAAATCACAAAGCAAAAGTGGCATTTGGAACTCGTGCTTGAGTTGGTTTTTCGGGTTTGTGTGAGGCAGAGGAAGAAGATGGGTGCAGGGATAAGTGGAGGAGGGCCACTGTGGCCCACGAGGCGGGGCGCGCCAGGGGGTAGGGCGCGCCCACCCTCGTGGCCAGTGGCAGCTCCCCATGTAATTTTTGCACAAGAATCCTCAAATATTCCGAAAAAATCATATTAAATTGGCGTGGCATTCTCGAGGACTTTTATTTTCGGATATTTTTATATTGCACGGATAAGTCGGGAGATGTATGTAAAAATACTATTTTACTTTATTTCTACTAAGTAACAGAAAATATAAAGAGGGTATGTAAGGTTGTGCTTCTAGTTTCATCCGTCTCATGCTCATAAAAAGAATCCACTAACAAGGTTGATCAAGTCTTGTAAACAAACTCATTCCGATAATCATGGAACCGGAGAAATTTCAATAACACTATGTTACCTCAACGGGATATGGACATCCCCAATAATAAGTATATCATATTTCTTCTTGACATTAGGGAGAGGAAATTCAAAACCTCCAAATATAATCGATGGAATTTTTCCAATAGAGTTGATACTATGAACTTGAGGTTGTTTCCTCGGAAAGTGTACCGTATGCTCATTACCATTAACATGAAAGGTAACATTGCCTTTGTTGCAATCTATAACAGCCCCTGCAGTATTAAGGAAAGGTCTTCCAAGAATAATAGACATACTATCATCCTCGGGAATATCAAGAATAACAAAGTCCGTTAAAATAGTAACGTTTGCAACCACAACAGGCACATCCTCACAAATACCGACAGGTATAGCAGTTGTTTTATCAACCATTTGCAACGATATTTTAGTAGGTGTCAACTTATTCAAGTCAAGTCTACGATATAAAGAGAGAGGCATAACACTAACACCGGCTCCAAGATCACATAAAGCAATTTTAACATAATTTCTTTTAATGGAGCATGGTATAGTGGGTACTCCTGGATCTCCAAGTTTCTTTGGTATTCCACCCTTAAAAGTGTAATTAGCAAGCATGGTGGAAATTTCAGCTTCAGGTGTCTTTCTTTTATTAGTAATAATATCTTTCATATATTTAGCATAAGGATTCATTTTGAGCATATCAGTCAATCGCATACGCAAAAAGATGGGTCTAATCATTTCAGCAAAGCGTCAAAATCCTCATCATCCTTTTTCTTGGATGGTTTCAGAGGAAAAGGCATGGGTTTCTGAACCCATGATTCTCTTTCTTTACCATGTTTCCTAGCAACGAAGTCTCTTTTATCATAACGTTGATTTCTTGATTGTGGGTTATCAAGATCAACAAAGCAGTTCAACTTCTACATCATTATCATTACTAGGTTGAGCATCAACATGAACATTATCATTAGCATTATCACTAGGTTCATGTTCATCACCGAGCGTGTTTCAAAGATCGTAAATAGAAGTATCATTTGGATTCTCGTGTGGTTCAAAGAATAGGTTCACAAGAAGTTTGCAAAGTCCTATCGTTTTTCTTTTTCTTCCTCTTAGAAGAACTAGGTACATCAATATTATTTCTCTGAGAATCTTGCTCGATTCTCTTAGGGTGGCCTTCAGGATACAAAGGTTCCTGAGTCATTCTACCAGTCCTAGTAGCCGCCCTAACAGCATAATCATTTTTCTTACTATTCATTTCATCAAGCACTTCTTTCTGAGCTTTAAGTACTTGTTCTACTTGAGTGGTAACCATAGAAACATGTTTGCTAACAAGTTTAAGTTCACCTCTAATATCAGCCATATAATCACCCAAGCGTTTAATCATAAAGGTATTTTGTTTTAATTGTCTACCAAAATAAGCATTAAAGTCATCTTGCTTAAACATAAAGTCATCAAACTCATCCAAGCACTGACTAGCAATTTTAGTAGGAGGGACTTCAGCTTTATCATATCTATAGAGAGAATTTACCTTTACTACCTGTGTCGGGATATCGGGAGGTTCTTCAGTAAATAAGTAATTGAGATCATATACTTCTTCAACAGGCGGTAAATTAGGACCATGTATTTCTTCAATAGGAGGTAAATTCTTAACATCTTCAGCTTTAATACCTTTTTCTTTCATAGATTTCTTTACTTCTTGCATATCTTCGGGACTGAGAAATAGAACACCTCTCTTCCTCGGAGTTGGTTTAGGAATAGGCTCAGTAATTGGCTCAGGAGCTGGCTCGGGAGGTGGCTCGGGAGGTGCCCAATTATTTTCATTTGCCAACATATTATTCAATAGAATTTCAGCATCATCCGGTGTTCTTTCCCTGAAAAGAGAACCAACACAACTATCCAGGTAATCTCTGGAAGCATCGGTTAGTCCATTATAAAAGATATCAAGTATTTTAGGTTTCTTAAGAGGATGATCAGGCAAAGCATTAAGTAACTTGAGAAGCCTCACCCAAGCTTGTGGGAGACTCTCTTCTTCAATTTGCACAAAATTATATATATCCCTCAAAGCAGCTTGTTTCTTATGAGCAGGGAAATATTTAGCAGAAAAGTAATAAATCATATCCTGGGGACTTTGCACACAACCAGGATCAAGATAATTAAACCATATCTTAGCATCACCCTTTAATGAGAACGGTAATATTTTGAGTAAATAAAGGTAGCGCGATCTCTCATTATTAGTAAACAGGGCAGCTATATCATTTAACTTACGAAGATGTGCCACAACAGTTTTGATTCATAGCCATAAAATGGATCAGATTCAACCAAAGTAATTATATCTCGGATCAACAGAAAAATCATAATAATCCTGATCGGGAACACAGATAGGTGAAGTAGCAAAAGGTGGTCGGGTCTCATCCTATCTCTAAAAGATTCTTTACTCCATTTAACTAGCAACCTTTTACGTTCAAGACTATCCTGGCAAGCAAGAATAGCTTCAGTAGATTAAACATTAAAAAGATAACCCTCAGGAATAGCAGGCATATTTTCATCATCACTAACATCATTGTATTCAGTTTCAATATTTTCTCTTTCTCTAGACCTAGAAATTTGTTCATCTAGAAATTCACCAAGGGCACATGAGTATCAAGCATAGAAGTAGTTTCATCATAAGTATCATGCATAGCGAAGTGGCATCATCAATAACATGCGACATATCGTAATCTAATAGCGTAAGCAGGTTTAGGTGTCGCTAGCTTACTCATAATGTAAGGTGAATCAAATGCAGAGCTAGATGGCAGTTCCTTACCTCCCCTCGTAGTTGAGGGATAAATTGTTGTCTTAGCATCTTTCAAATTCTTCATAGTGTCCAGCAGATATAAATCCCAAGTGACTCAAAGAATAGAGCTATGCTCCCAAGCAACGGCGCTTTAAAAGGTCTCGATAACCCACAAGTATAGGGGATCGCAATAGTTTTCGAGGGTAGAGTATTCAACCCAAATTTATTGATTCGACACAAGGGGAGCCAAAGAATATTCTCAAGTATTAGCAGCTGAGTTGTCAATTCAACCACACCGAAACTTAGTATCTGCAGCAAAGTGTTTAGTAGCAAAGTAATATGATAGTAGTGGTAATGGTAACAAAAGTAAAGACAGCAAAAGTAATGTTTTTGGTATTTTGTAGTGATGATAACAGAGCAACGGAAAAGTAAATAAGCGTAAACCAAGTATATGGAAAACTCAGAGGCACCGGATCGCTGATGGATAATTATGCGGATGTGGTTCATCATGTAACAGTCATAACATAGGGTGACACAGAACTAGCTCCAGTTCATCAATGTCATGTAGGCATGTATTCGTAAATAGTCATACGTGCTTATGGAAAAGAACTTGCATGACATCTTTTGTCCTACCCTCCCGTGGCAGCGGGTCCTATTGGAAACTAAGGGATATTAAGGCCTCCTTTTAATAGAGAACCGAACAAAGCATTAGCACATAGTGAATACATGAACTCCTCAAACTATGGTCATCACCGGAGTGGTCCTGATTATTGTCACTTGAGGTTGCGGATCATAACACATAGTAGGTGACTATAGACTTGCAAGATAGGATCAAGAACACACATATATTCATGAAAACATAATAGGTTCAGATCTGATATCATGGCACTCGGGCCCTAGTGACAAGCATTAAGCATAGCAAAGTCATAGCAATATCAATCTCGTAACATAATGGATACTAGGATCAAACCCTAACAAAACTAACTCGATTACATGATAAATCTCATCCAACCCATCACCGTCCAGCAAGCCTACGATGCAATTACTCATGCACGGCGGTGAGCATCATGAAATTGGTGATGGAGGATGGTTGATGATGACGACGGCGACGAATCCCCCTCTCCGTAGCCCCGAACGGACTCGGATCAGCCCTCCCGAGAGAGATTAGGGCTTGGCGGCGGCTCCAGATCGTAAAACGCGATGAAACTTTCTCTCTGATTTTTTCTCCCGAAAGCCAATATATGGAGTTGGAGTTGGCATCAAAGGCCCTGTGGGGCCCACGAGGTAGGGGCGCGCCTGGGAGGGGCGCGCCCCACCTCGTGGATGTGGTGTGGGCCCCCTGGTCTTCATCTTTGGCGAGGATTTTTTCTTATTTATTCTAAGATATTCCACGGAGTTTCAGGTCATTCCGAGAACTTTTTTTTTCTGCACATAAAACAACATCATGGCAATTCTGCTGAAAACAGCGCCAGTCTGGGTTAGTTCCATTCAAATCATACAAGTTAGAGTCCAAAACAAGGGCAAAAGTGTTTGGAAAAGTAGATACGACGGAGACGTATCACGCCCCCTACGATCACAGGTAATGATGGTTTTCCCTTGCATGTCGCAGGAACTTGTCAAGTCGGGCAGTTGCCGAGGCAGCGTGGGGAAGCAGAGACGCCCACGTCCAATCAACCGCCATGCGTTGACCAAAACCGTAGGCTATTGGGGGCCCGCGGTGCTCCGCACTTGACCTTTGGCTTCGCCTTGAAGCCAAGCCCGAGCGCGCATTGGGCCCGGGGGCTACTGTCGGCGTTCTGGAAACGGGTGTCCCCAGACTTGCATGCCTGTGGCCCACGGCGTGGCTCTGCGCATGGGCCTGTATGGCCCATCTTCATCAAGAAGGCGTTCAAGACCCTCGCGAGGGGCCAAGCCTCGCGAGGCGGACGACACAAGACCTCCTCAGGAGCGGCCTCACCAGGTTGGCTCAGGAGGGGTGGAGAGATCGAGGAAAGGCAAACCTCACGAGGTTCTCGTGACGTGAGCCATGACGATCAACATCAGGCGGACGCCAGCGTGCAGTGTCCTTGTTTCGCCTTTGGTTCTAAGGAAGCGAGCGCAGGCGCGGAGTACCGAGGCGTCAAGCAAAGGTTTCCATATCGATGCAATGAGACCAAGACCAGCAGGACGGCAAGACGGAGGTCACCATGGAGCCTGAGGCGGCGTCACCACCAGAGCCTTTTGCAGGCGAAGACCGCTTTTTTCAGGATAAGCTGTACTAGTTGTCCCCTTTCAAATTGGCCGTTGTTGGCTCCCTTCCCGCTCAACATTTGGGGAGAGGACCAGGGCCTCTATAAATAGGACCAGCCACCACGGTAGGAGGGGAGAGAGGAATCCTCACCTACACACAGAGCGCAAGAACACCTCAACCTCAGGAGGCTGTTCTTCCCCTTGTAACTGTTCATCCATAGCCCAAGAGGCAATCCACCACCACCACACTGGAGTAGGGTGTTACACCACAACGGTGGCCTGAACCAGTATAAATCTTGTGTCCCTCATGTTGTGAGTTTGTTGAGTTTGCCCTTGAGATCTTAGCAAGCTAGGACGTGGATCGGTAGGGGGAGTACTTCGCGCGCACCCCAGAGTTCGAACCTTAAGGGTTTTGCCAGAACCCGTGATCTGACACTTTCCCTCTTGCCCTCCTCTCCTTTGCCCTCACTACCAGGGAAAACCTTATACACAGAATCTTAGCAGCAGCGTGGTTTAAAAACAAACGCTACTGCTAATTAGCAGTAGCGAGCTTCAGGAAACCGCGCTACTAATAGCAGAAGCGATGGCGCTCTAGGTGAAACGAAAGCGCTACTACTATAATTGCCACGACGTTGCCTCCAGGCTAGATATAGTAGTAGCGCCCTTCCCCTGGACGCGCTACTGCTAAAGTACTTAGTAGCACCGTTTTTCTTCAAAACTTGCTGCTGCTAAGTATCATCCCCTTGCAACTAATTAAGTTTAGTCCCATACTACTAAGCGAACAAGGTGTTTACCACCTTAAATATGTTACTTCTAAAACTATCTCGAGCACTTGGTCTTCATTGAACTATATGTGTAGGATTTGTGGCTGCAATATGAATCTTCACCTGTGCCTATACATTTACGGTGAGGATTCATGTTGACTATTTAGATTCTACACAAAAAGATCAATGATGACCAATGTATATTTTTGATGTTTTTACATGCTTAGACTTAGCAGTAGCGTTTTTTCAGGACAAAGCGCTACTGATATTGGGCTTAGCAGTAGCGCGCTCCCTGTACCCATGCTACTGCTACAACAAAAGAAAACACGCGGCTCGCACCCCCGCACGCTCATCTCTCAATCGTCCCCATCCGCTCAACGCCGACAGCTGCGGTTAGGGTTTCTCCTCCGCCGCCACCGCAGGTAATGCTCCTCCTCCCTCTCGCCGCCCCTCCACTGCTCCTCCACCCTCTCGTCGCCCACTCTCTGTGCCCATGAAGCTCAGTCGGGCGCCTTTGGCCGACTACCTCGATCCCCTCGCCATTGCCGCTGCCGCCCCTCTCATAGGAAAGTCACTGCCTTCCTCACAAGACACCCGACCGAGGTCACCATGCCATCCTCCTCGAAAGCACCCCCCGAGGGTTGCCCTACCTAGATGCAGCGAGGGCTTACGAATTTCATATGGATAACTAGATGCTTTTGTTTTTCTGTAATAAGTTATTTTTTGCAAAATGTAGGTGCCAATTTAGTTGAAATGCTTTGGTAAGTGGTACCGTGATCTGCTAGATATTGGTTTTGATACAAGTATTTAGTTTCCAAGTGCTAAGTTAATCCGAATTAAATTTTCCACTTGTTTTTTAATCAGTTATCTTAGGCAATAGGGGCCAAATTAGATGAAATGTGTCTTGGTAGGTGGTACCTTGATTTGGTAGATAACTTATTACATATCTTAGGATTATACCTTTGGTAGGGGCCAGATAGTTTTTTCGGCAATAGGTGCCACTGAAATGCTTTAGTAGGTGATACCTTGTCATCTTATATGTTACTAGATCTTAGGATTATAACTGCCCTTGAAATTGCTTCTCACGGAAGAATCTCTTCATCTAGAGATATTCTAGAAGGTGTTAGTAAGCTAATTGAGAACTTGTTGGTTGTGAGTCTTGTTGGCTGATTTGGCATTTGCCTGCTAGCTGTTGGTTCTATTATAGAAGGTGTTAGTAAGTTAATTGAGAGCTTGTTGTTTACTTTTTGGGATCGGGTTCCACTATGAAAATATAACTGAAGAAGAACCAAAAATATCACATGCTACTGTTTTTCTTTCCTGTGAAGTGGATCGTTAATCCTTTGCTCATATTGCTTTAGGAAAATGGTGCAACCACCACCACCACCACCACATCGGCTGCGCAAGGCAAGGTGCGCTAGCAGCCTTGCAACTGGCAAGCTGTTCGGCATCTACTTCCAGCCGAGTTTTCGTCATGCGGTGGTAAGAAATTAGATGAAATGTAACAACTATTTTATTTTTAGTGCTGGCATTACTGCATTGTGTCATTTTGCTTTTTTACACAGATCGTCCCATGCAATGTGAGGTTGAAATTCAACAAGCTGACATGAGACACTATGACATTTGAGGCTTCTGAGGGCTGTACACTATGGAGGTCGAGAAAGGACGCAATATGTCGTAGATTGGAGGAGATGGATGGACCTGTTTCCTCGCCCGCATGTGTCTTACTGGTGGTGAGTTGATTAGCTTCTCCTCAGAGCAGAAAGACCCAAGCTGGCTGTCATTTATATCAATCTGGTGGAAGATGATGAAGATGACGAAGATGATGAAGATAATGAGGACCCACTCGATGAACATGATGAGTGTCGGTGTCAAAACCGGCGGATCATGGGTAGGGGGTCCCGAACTGTGCGTCTAAGGCGGATGGTAACAGGAGGTTGGGGACACAATGTTTACCCAGGTTTGGTCCCTCTCGCTGGAGGTAATACCCTACTTCCTGCTTGATTGATCTTGATGATATGAGTATTACAAGAGTTGATCTACCACGAGATCGCAGGGGCTAAAACCCTAGAAGCTAGCCTATGGTATGATTGTTGTTGTCCTACGGACTAAACCCTCCGGTTTATATAGACACCGGAGGGGGCTAGGGTTACACAGAGTCGGTTACAAGGGAGGAGATCTACATATCCGTATTGCTAAGCTTGCCTTCCACGCCAAGGAGAGTCCCATCCGGACACGGGACGAAGTCTTCAATCTTGTATCTTCATAGTCCAACAGTCCGGCCAAAGGATATAGTCCGGCTGTCCGAGGACCCCTAATCCAGACTCCCTCAAGAGTCTCTGAACCAGGCTTCAATGACGATGAGTCCGGCGCGCAGATTGTCTTCGACATTGCAAGGAGGGTTCCTCCTCCGAATACTCCATAGAAGATTTTGAACACAAAGACAATGTCCGGCTCTGCAAAACAAATTCCACATACCACCGCAGAGAGAATAATATTTCCACAAATCCAATCTGCTGACGCATTTTGCAGCATGACATCACACCACGGCCCGGTCATTATTCGAACCGTTTTTCACAACGAGCCACTGCACATATCGCTAGGCGGTTTCCTTGGCACGTCTTGTCGACGCAGAGATTGTGTCCCCTTATCACGGGATTCTCATCAATACGGGTGTGGGTAACCCAATCGTGCCCGTTGGTATGACTCCTCGATTTTAGGCAAGTCCCAAACGGCCACGCGGAGGACGCTTGGTATTCGCCCTCTTTATAAAGAGGCCTAGGCCTGTCCTTTTTCTTCTCGCACTCAATTGAATCCTTCCCCCACCTCGAGTTCCAACAACCAAGGCTCAGGTCAGGCCCTTCGGACCTTCAACCATGTCCGGATCCAACGTTCAAGGTTGGTGGATGCCCTCCTCTGTCACAGAGGAAGACATCAAGAAGCTAAGAGAGGCTAGGTATCTGACCGCCGAAATCTCGCACAGGCTACCTGCTCGAGGGCAGGTCATTCCCACTCCTGAACTCGGTGAGAGCGTCGTATTCATCTCTCACTTCCTCCGAGGGCTAGGCCTTGTCCTAGATCCCTTTGTTAGAGGGCTCATGTTCTATTACGGGCTGGATTTCCATGAACTGGCCCCGGATTCCATCCTTCACATCTCGTCATTCATCGTCGTGTGTGAGGCCTTCCTCCATGTCACCCCACACTTCGGCTTGTGCCTCAAGACCTTTAATGTAGAGCTGAAGACGATTAATGGGAGACATGCAGAATGCGGGGGAGCCGTAATTAGCAAAGGCGCCGATGTTCCATGGCCAAAGGGTTCCTTCCCGGAGGTATCCAGCTTATGGCAACGGGAGTGGTTTTACATCACAGCCCCCCGCGGTACTAAGTGGGTGGCCGCCCGCTTTTCGCCGGGCCCCCGCCACAACTGACGTCATGGATCAACAAGGGGCTAGACTGGGTGCCAGTAAATGATGTGCCGATATTGCAGAGTCACATCTGAGATCTCCTCGAGAGAGATATCAGCCTGGTCCCGGTAATGCAAGTCATGCTAGTTCGTCGAGTCTCGCCTTGCAAACGTCGACCCCTCCGTACGTGGGAGTTCAACCCGGAAGGACCGCGAGCTATTCAACATTTCCTCAGCATGACGCTCGAAGAGATATACAAATTGTTCTTGGGATCACAAATAAGGTGTCCGGACACCATCGAGGATGCGGGTCAGAGCTGCAATCGTCCAGATACCCAAGTAAGTAGTCCTTTGGCCGAAAACGTTGTCTTTTTATTTATCACAACATCATTTTGAAAAGTCGCTCTTTGACAAGGACTGGGTAAAAAAGGCGAAGATGATCGGGTGTTCAGCCCCCCTTCCCGACGGCTTAGCAGATCCAATACTGGCTAGAATGCTTGAGCTTGCGCCTTATCAAGCGCCCTCAGGAGAAGATAAAGGGGGGGATAAAGAGGCTGAAAGCGGGCCTCGCTCATTATTCATCCAAACCGGGGGAATTAGTGCCTCTGTGAAGGAGGATAACCGGGGAGAAGAATCTGAAATTCCCTCTCTCCAGGGAAGGAAGAGGACCGCCTTTGAAGACTCGGAAACAATGGTTTCCAAATGAGGGAATAAATCTTCGCCAGAGGTTCCTGCCCCGGAGGGTACCCTTGCCGCACAGTGCCCGCAAGGGGATCAGCCTCCATCGAGTTGTAAGTAAAAAAAGTACTTAATAGTAAAAATATCCTGCTTTACTTCTGAGGACAATAACCGAAGCATATATCTTGTAGTTCGGATCGTAGCCCTTCTCGACAGAGTTCTTCTTCAGGGGACCTTCTTCCGGATATGATGGAGAGCGAAACACCTCCCCATGCCTCCCCACCTCATGAGGCGGGCGACCCTGAGGTGTCGTCACGGAAGATTTCTCCTGATCCGCCTAGGCCAGAGGGTAATCCTTCTGCCACGCGAAGTCCGGAGTATTCGGCTCCTAAGGAGAACAACAGAAAGAGGTCGGGACCGTCCGGTGCATGAGACGACGCACTGAAGGATATTCTGGAGCAAGCGGCTATCTCAGAAGCGCATCGTACGCTAATGTGTACGGTGGTTGAGAGGATTTCATCCGCCGAAAGCGGGCTGCATGAAGCTTTTATGAGCCTGCTGAGAGGCTTTGAGGTACGCAAAGTAGTATATGTTTTTGATGGTACCGCACACGCTAGGTCTACCATATACAGATAGTAGCCCCTGAGACTCTGGTTGCTGTCGAAAACAGCGGCAAACAGAGGATCATAGTCCCAGGTAATAATCATGCCGCCTTCATGTGCAGGTGGCTGAAGGTCCGGTGGCTAGCCAGACCGGTGAATTTGCTGAGCTGAAGCGGCAACTTGATGCGGCAGATGACGACATCGTGCTTGTAAACAAGCGGCTTGACGAGGCACAGGGTATGTGATTTCTCCGGTGATCAACACATAGTAAGAGGAGCATGATGCTAGTATCTTTAATATGTTGTGACTGCAGATGGAGCTGCCGCCGTGGAGACCCTTCGGGCGGAACTTGCCCGAGCCAAGGAAGAAGCCAGGAAGAGTGATGCGGCCGCTCTAAAGGCGGTCGAAAAGTTGAGAGCCGAACAGGCTGCACATTGCCAAAGCAAGGATAAAATAGCCAAGATGGACGTTGAGTTGAAAGATGCCGCCGACCGTTACGAGCTTCTTGAAAAGGAAAGCCGAGCGAAGGCGGCGGACCTGGAGAAGGCCATGGTAGCAGCCGCCCGCTCTAAAATCAGATCGGCGAAGGAGGAGCTGCGTCAAGCTGGAGATATCGCGGCTGGGAAGCCCATTTTGTTGTGGACGGTTCGAGATCCGGCATGCCCTTCTCGATCAATTATGGAGTTCTGCGGATGCATACATGGATTTGGCAGTGAGTGCTACTGATGCGGCCGAGTTTTTCAAAGATCACAAAGATCGTGAAGTGGAAAAGTTGTTCTGGTCGCAGTTCAATGTTCCGGTGCGGCTACTGCTGTTAAATGAGCGAATGACCGAGTGGGCCAAGCTCCATAGGTTGTCCGGGCTTGCCAAGAGGTCTGTTGTGGATCATATTTGGCCGGAAGGACCAGGTACGAATAGTTATTTGGGCTTAGTGCAACGATTCCTTGGTGTTGTGCCGCATATCGATGCTATGAAGAGGTCGGCGTGCATAGAGGGTGCGCGGATGGCCCTTGCCCGTGTCAAGACATACTGGGCAGAGATGGAGGCCACCGCTATTGCAACCCAGAGTTCGGCCATAGGCCGAGTATCGACCGAGCACTACTTTGAAGAGGGCCTTGAAGGCGCTCGTTTAATAGAGGCTTAGTGCTCGAAAAATGTTATGTTCTAGTGACATGTATCCCTATTGTAAGAATAATGTTATTTGAATTGTAAAGACTGTGTTTATACTTTTTCCTAAAAGTATTATTATACCTCCTGTGTGGTCGTTTATGTATGTATGTACATATATATATATATATATAGATATATATCGGTGTGTGTGTGTGTGTGTCCCCTGAATGTTTGCAGTCGTCGGCTTCAGCCCCCACGCGTATAATGCGGGGGTGTTTGCAAAAGCGCGTCTTCAGACTTGATCCAACGTCTTGGTCCATTAAGGAGGTGGTAGCACGGCGAACGAGGCAATCAGACTATATTGCTTTAACACTTTCACTTGACCATAGGAGTTTGACAGTGGGGCTACTATATAACCCCTGGTATTTCCGCACTCATCCGAATTCGGGGCGCGTACGTACATGGCCGGGAAAACCGGCCCTTCATTAATGCGGAGGAATCCCGAAGATTTTGCTAAGTCATCAAGTGGTTGACCAGTCTCACGCTTTATCATGACAGTCAGTTTCGACTTTCTCTACTGAGGTGCTCGTCCGGATGAACCAGGGCACAATCGCAGTACTTCTCCCGGTACCACCCTAGCCGATAGAGCGGAAAATAAGGTAGCAAAACACGGGAGCCGGGCAAACCCAACATTTGACCAAAGACATGATTCGGAGCTGATGCATATAAGGCCAAACTCGCGACGCCGAACACTCCCAAAGGTATTCGGTCTTTATAACATGTACCGGGCTGAGAAATGCCCTGGATAATGAACCTCGAGTGTCCAGGTACGTGCAATATTCTGACGCGGCAAAATGCCAATAACATCAACATCCTTCTCGGTTATACTGAGTATCCGGAGGATGTGAAGCAACAAAAGGCAGTAAAAAAGGTTGACGCAGGGTCTTAATCTAAAAAGAAACCTTTGAGCGGGTCCCTGCTGCACGTCTGCGCCTTTGTCTCTGTTGTGCCGTATCCTGGAAGGGTGTAGCATGATTGTCATTTGTAAAAGAGAAGAACTTAGGTGAAAGTTGTCGTGCACAAAATTGGTTATTCTCAATAAACCATTAAAATTCAAGGTAAGTAAAGTTGAGCCGAACTAGTCCTTTTTACACGCGGGAAGCCCCTGGTACCGCCTATGGGAGTATAATCAGCAAACCAATCTCAGGTATGTCTAAGCTGTTACAACTAGTGATGCGCCAGACTCGTCTAGCCATGTCCGCGGTCTTGACGACCGATCATTTATTCTAGTTGGGGAGGCCATCTAGTGTTCGGCTGTTAAAGCCGCCGCACGTTCTTCTGCGCGTAAGGAACGCCCAATATTTCCACTAACTGTGATGGTGCCACGTGGACCGGGCATCTTAAGCTTAAGAGAAGCGTAATGCGGTACTGAATTAAAACGAGCGAAATCTGTTCTTCCGAGTAGTGCTTGATAGCCGCTTCGGAATGGAGCGATGTCGAAGGTTAACTTTTCACTTCGGAAGTTGTCGGGTGAACCGAATACAACCTCTAGTACTAGAGAGCCCATACAGCGGGCCTCTGGGCCTGGTATTACCCCTTTAAAGGTAGTAGTACTTTGGCAAATTCTTGTCGGGTCTATCCCCATTTTGCGGACTGTGTCCTGATATATCAGATTCAGGCTACTGTCGCCGTCCATGAGGGCTTTGGTGAGATGGTATCCGTTGATAATTGGGTCTAGCACCAAGGTAGCCAATCCTCCATGCCGGATACTTGTCAGGTGATCCCTGCAATCAAAGGTGATTGGGCGGGCCGACCAAGGGTTGAACTTGGGGGTAACGGGCTCTACGGCGCATGTGTCTTGGAGTGCATGTTTGCCCTTTCTTTCTATTACATGAATCATGTTCACTATTTTGACCTCTGGTGGGAATTTTTCTGTCCCCCAGTGCTTTGCTGACGAGGTTCATCCTCATCTTCACTTGGTGTCTCCATCCCCTTGTGTTTAGCATAAAGCTTACCGGCCTGCTTGAAGACCCAACATTCTCTGTGGGTGTGTTTTGCAGGTTTACCGGGGGTGCCATGAATCTGACACAATTTGTCTAGAATCTTGTTTAGGCTCGACGGTCCATCTCTGCTGCCCTTGAAAGGCTTTTTACGCTAACCCGGTCGAGAGCCCCTGAATCCGGCGTTTACCGCCGTGTTATCTAGGCTGCCTTCTTTATTTCGACGCTTGCTTTTATTGCGTCGTGGTTTTCCATTACCATCCCTGACTTCAGATGTGCCTGGGTCGCTGGTGCTACTACGAGCCAGCTAGCTATCTTCGCCTGCGCAAAAGCGGGTCATGAGGCTTGTTAAGGCTGCCATTGTCCTTGGTTTCTCTTGGCCGAGGTGTCTAGCAAGCCATTCATCGCGAACGTTGTGTATGAAAGCTGCTAAGGCTTCGGCGCCCGGGCAGTCGACGATTTGGTTCTTCTTAGTGAGAAATCTGTTCCAAAGCTTTCGGGCTGACTCTCCGGGCTGTTGAATTATCTGACTTAAATCGTCTGCATCCGGAGGTCGGACATAAGTTCCTTGAAAGTTGGCCCTAAAAGCATCCTCAAGCTCCTCCCAACTTCCTATTGAATTTTCGGGGAGGCTCTTCAGCCAGTGTCGAGCTGGTCCTTTCAGCTTGAGGGGCAGATATTTAATGGCGTGGAGATCGTCTCCGCGAGCCATATGGATATGGAGGATGAAGTCCTCAATCCGCACCCTGTGGTCCGCCGTTCCGTCAGACGCCTCTATGTTCACGGGCTTGAATCCCTCTGGAAATTCATGATCCAGTACCTCATCGGTGAAGCGTAGGGGGTGTGCGGCACCCCTGTATTTGGATGTATCGTGGCGTTCGGACGGTTGTAGTATTCGGTTTCTATTTTGTGCCGGAGCGCGCTTCCTAGATCCATAGATGGACCTGGTCATACCGGATTTTTGGCGCAAGTCCTCACGTAAATCGTGTGTTGACTTATGTGCGGCCCCGCTAGCCTCCCTATCGCGGCTACGAGGTGGTCGATATCACCAGGTCGTTTTATTCTTCGGCTGTATAGGCTCTACTGCCTCGTTGTCGAACTCAGGCAATAGCTTGCGCTTTGGATAGCTCTTTGTGTGGCAGCTACCACCATACTTTTCTTCAGTGTCGAGCACTTTGTTCCATCTACTGTTGAGTGTATTCTGCACGACCTTAAGCCTTTGCTTCTACTTGTTCAGACTCCTCACGGTGGCAATGAGCCTTCTACAGAGGTTCTCTTGTTCAAAGTGTCTTTCCGGGATGATGTGTGCGTCCTCGTCCGGACTGTTTTCCTCTCCGGAGGGAGGTTTATGAGCTTTATCCTCGGCGTCGCCGTGTTCGGACAGCGGATCTGTACTATGTTCGCCGTTTGCTGGTTCATCCTGCTCTATCGCTGGGTCAATGTGGTCGTCGTTTCCTCTGGAGTCGACCGGGGTGTTATTTTCTCTTGCGCTGTTATCGCTGTATTTGCCGAGGCGGGATTTGGAGCGTTGCCTACGCCGTCGCTTTGGTTGCTTCTCGAGGGAGCTACCCTTCGCTACATCCTTCCGTTCCTCGTCATTGTTTTCTTTGGGTGTATCCACCATATATATCATGTGATGAGGTGGCTGTCCAGCGCCCTGTAGGCGGTGGTTCCAAATCGTCTCCTGCATCGTCGTCCATACCGTCGGTGTCTTCGGAGTCGAAATCGAGCATGTCGGTTAAATCATCGACATTGGCTACTAAGTGGGTGTTGGGTGGGGAGCGAATTTCTTCGTCGTACGCATCCCATTCTAGTCGAACATAGTTCGGCCGAGGTTCTCCTGACAAGGAGAGGGACCTTAGCGAATTTAGCAGGTCGCCGAAAGGCAAGTGCTGAAAGATATCCGCGGAGGTAAACTCCATGATCGGTGCCCGATCGAATTCGATGGGCACGGACGTAAGCGGCTCGGAGCCCGTGGCCGGGGACGAACCCGAAGGTTTGGCAACACGGCTCTCATAGGAGGTGAAGTCAGTATTCGGCTCTATCGCCACTGAGAGTGCGGCCTCCGTGGCGGGGTCTATCCACCCGTCCTCCGATGGCGCAATTTGTTCCGGATTAAGGGCCGGAGTAGTTGCAGGTGTAATCTCCCGAACACTGTCTGACGGCAGAGTTAAGTCATGCCCGTCGTGAGTGTGTGGCGCACCTGACATGGGTTCGAATCCGTCGAAGATCAAGTCTACTCGGATGTCGTCAGTGTAGTTCAAGTTTCTAAATCTGACCTGATGGCCAGGGGCGTAGCTTTCGATCTGCTCCAGATGGCCAAGCGAATTGGCCCGCGGTACGAAGCCGCCGAATAGGAAGATCTGTCCGGGGAGGAAAACCTCACCCTGGATCGCATCGTTGCCGATGATTGAAGGAGCCATCAAGCCTTATGGTGACGGCACAGTGGAACTCTCAATGAAAGCACCAATGTCGGTGTCAAAACCGACGGATCTCGGGTAGGGGGTCCCGAATCCGGCGTCTGGCGGATGGTAACAGGAGGCGGGGGACACGATGTTTACCCAGGTTCGGGCCCTCTCGATGGAGGTAATACCCTACTTCCTGCTTGATTGATCTTGATGATATGAGTATTACAAGAGTTGATCTACCACGAGATCGCAGAGGCTAAAACCCTAGAAGCTAGCCTATGGTATGATTGTTGT
This sequence comes from Aegilops bicornis, assembly GCA_021605145.1. NCBI lineage: Eukaryota > Viridiplantae > Streptophyta > Magnoliopsida > Poales > Poaceae > Aegilops > Aegilops bicornis. The sequence continues at coordinate 631,248,651 of CM038675.1, read as the reverse complement.
TGTCCTACGGACTAAACCCTCCGGTTTATAGACACCGGAGGGGGCTAGGGTTACACAGAATCGGTTACAAGGGAGGAGATCTACATATCCGTATTGCCAAGCTTGCCTTCCACGACAAGGAGAGTCCCATCTGGACATGGGACGAAGTCTTCAATCTTGTATCTTCATAGTCCAACAGTCCGGCCAAAGGATATAGTCCGGCTGTCCGAGGACCCCCTAATCCAGGACTCCCTCAATGAGAACCCACTTCATGAAGCCATCATAGCTCAAAGAATGAGGCTGAGCGAGGAGGAGGTGTGCAACCTATGGGACATAATTCCGCCACATGATGACTTTGTCGGGGTGCTATTCCTGACCCGCTTGACAAGTACCATGGTCGATCGGCATGAAATGGTATGTTATATTGACTGTAGTAATTTGATGATATATATATATATATATATATATATATGCTTTATTGTTATACTTACAAATGAAAATTATCCGATGATATGCTTAGTGAATCCGATGATATGCTTAGTGTTGAGTCCAATGATACGCTGTGTGGAATGTAGTTGATCATATGCTTTAGTGTAGAGTCTGATCACATGCTTATTAGTGTAGAATCCAGGGAACTATTAATAGTGTAGATAATCCATATATACTTATTAGTTGAATTCATGCTTAATTAGTACAAATGCATAGTACTATGTCTTTTGATAGTGTAGAAATCTATACTTAATAGAAATATATTTGCAAGAGTATGTGCGAGGCTATTTATTAATTGATATGTTTTTCTTATTTAGAAATTGCCAAAGAACCTATCTGTGAGTTGTGGTATCGAGCTTGATGAAGAAGGCTCAGCTGGACTACGCCTTACAGCAAGGGGCTCCGTCACCACCTGTACTTACTGCATGGACACAAACGGTCACACACACTTAAACTCGGTTGGGTGGAAGAGATTCCTCGTTGGCAAGAATCTTCGTGTTGGAAAGGCCATCCTAATTACTATCAGGAACACCCACCGCCCAGGCTTCAGGATGATGATCGTCGTTGATATCATCTAGAACTACATATGTGTGTGTGGCTATATCATCTAGAACTACATATGATGATCGTCGTCGATATCATCTAGAACTACCACTACAAAAAAAGACACATCCGTGACATTTTGGGTCGAACGAATTTTTTTTCTTGTCATACATATGACACTTCTATGACGATAATTGTGACAAAACTCGGTATCATCATAGATGTGGTGGGCTCCTACTTCTATGACAGAAAATCATGACAGAAAATGGGCTTTTCGTCCTGGGTGGGCCGGAGACGCAGCTGCATGACATTCTTTGGGCCGTCCATGACGGAAAAACCGTGGTAGAAGAGAGGGGAGGAAAATTTCGGGAATTCCGGTTACGGTGGGAGGTCGGGGTCGAAGCGATGCGCTGCTTTCTCTCGTGACACGTCGCGGCGTTGGCTCTAATCGAACCCGGCGACAGCACCGCAGGCTACGCGTACATCGAACCCGGCGATCCATCGATGGCTGTTAATCGAACCCGATCGAGCGATTCGCTTCGCCATCTGCTGCTAACTAAAGCCGATCGATTGGATGAACAAAGTGAGCGCTGGGGGAGGTTTGGATGAACACCGAGCGGTGGCGTTGACGGTGTCCTGGACTAGGGGTACTCACCACGCCATCTCCCGATCTGTTAGATTGGGCCGAGGACCCCATGGTCAGATACTCATGGGCCAGTTCGGACAGCTGCATACAAGGAAGATTCCACAAGACTTGGCGATCAAGACAAGGACTCCTCCCCGCCGGCGTATTCGGCTAGGACTCTTGTTATCCTAGGCCTCTGGTGCATTATATAAACCGAGGCCAGGCTAGTGGATAGATCACAATCACAATTACAATCATACCACCATAGGCTAGACTTCTAGGGTTTACCCTCTACGATCTCGTGGTAGATCAACTCTTGGAATACTCATATCATCAAGATCAATGAAGCAGGAAGTAGGGTTTTACCTCCATCGAGAGGGCCTGAACCTGGGTAAACATCGTGTCCCTTGCCTCCTGTTACCATCGATCCTTAGAGGCACAGTTCGGGACCCCCTACCCGAGATCTGCCGGTTTTGACACCGACATTGGTGCTTTCATTGAGAGTTCCGCTGTGTGTTCGGCAAAAGGTCGATGGCTCGCCTGCAGATCAACTGCGACTTCGGCATCTTCGTCACCAGCTCGACTGGTCACATTGGTTCGGCCGAGGACTGTGCCCTACCTCTGATTGTCATGTTTGGATGAGGACCTTCATCAACATCAACTCCGATCTCTATCAAGATCATGGAGGAATCATCCAGGGAGCCCGAGGGCTCAACGTCAACATTGCCCTCGGGCGACCGTACTGTCTTTCTGGACAGCGAACTTGTGTCCGCTGCCGCCGCCTCCTCAAGTGTCATTTTAACGATTGCTTCAGCGGAATTGTGCGGAATTGAGTCTACAACAATCCTGGAAAATTTCGTCGAGTTCCGATGGAGGAATCTCGGGCAATCCGCGATATACCGAAGCCCTGTCAAATCTGGATGGGAATCTGGACGAGTTTAGGGTGTGGTGTCCAGCTTCTAGCTCGGATGTCCTTTGGAATATCTATCCGTTGATCGGCTGCGGAATTCCTATATCTACCACCCCTCAAAATTTCAGCTCGATCCGACCGTCCAAACTCCGGGAACCTTCCGATTAGTGCATCACTTTTCAGATCTGTTTTCTGCGCGAAAACGAATCCGACCCGAGTTCGTATCTTTTATGAACGGGATTTCGGACATCCTTTTTGAAGGAAGTTTTGTATGGGGTATTGTGTTTCGTTCTCGAACACATGCCACTAAATTTAAAATCTTCTGAACATGATCTTCACCATCATGCTGGTGTCAAACCAGTTCGGCAATATTGCTCCAAGGCTGCCGACCTGCGCTAGACAGGTCGCCGCTTTGTTGAGCCGAGCTCAACTTCTTCGGATCATCATCTCGGCAAGCCAAACAAGAGTTCGGCGTCGGAAAGGATAAATCATCACCAACATCGCCGCCCCATGGATTACACGGAGCAGGCACACCAGCATCGGCGCACGGTCACTTCATCAAGACAACATTAAGCACGTCACGACCTGCATCGGCAGGGCCGCACTGTTGCTCCTTCAAGCCGGTGTCCACAATGCCGACCTACTTCGACTCATCTGCTGACATTGAGGCTTCGACATCTCGGCTGGACCGTGGGCTTCACCGTCTCTTCATCAACCTATACTCCGAAGACTTTGGCGACCAACTCTGTCATGTTAGCTGGACCGAGGGCTTTGCCACGGCGAGCCAACCTTGCCAGCATCGCCATGCCATCGTGTTATTGCCCATCAGGCAATCGGTGTGCGGATCGAGTCCCAATTTTGGGAATCACTTTCCTTCGGATTGCTACAACAAATAAACCAGGTGCTATTAATCCCTGTATTTTTTGCTTGTTTGGGTTCATTTTTTCCCAATGAATTATTACTCTGGTTTGTCCATCATATGCACACAGGTCTATCAAATGGTGGCGGCATTAATGACGGTCGCATGGTGGTTCGGTCCGTTTTCGTACATAGTCCGGCGAACGCCGCATCCGGAACTCGGACCGACCTGAGAATTCAGGCTTAGCCACGCCTTCATCGCGTCACGCCGTCGCCCTGCATCGACATTGACTTCGGCGCCAGGCCATATTTCTTTTTTCACTCACTTTGCATAAATTATTTATTATGCATCAATTTTCATTTTTTTAATTTATCATTATTACTATTATCTGCGGTTTGCATTATTTTTTGTGCGCAGGAAAATGATCCAGCCGGACTATATCCTTTGGCGTCACCTCGGGACCGGCTTAGGGATGGAACCTTGTCCCGCATCAAGCTCGGACCGCATCATCAATACCGAACACATTAACCACCTATGTTGCCTTCATGCTCAAAGTTTTAACTTTTTAACTTGTGTTCGGTTCGATCAAGCATTATACTTTTTTGGAAAAAAGTTGCTTGTAATTTTTTTTGTCCAAACTTTGTTTGTGACGGACAAATTCAAATTCCCCGATTACTTGGGGGCTCCCTTGCTGGAGCTTTTCCTCTTGCATATGATTATACTCGTACGGCTTCGTTCCTTGTTCGTGTATTATGCCACAATATGCACCATATTGACCTAAGTGATTTGCAAGCTGGGTTGCCTTGCTCCTGTGTTTACCCCTACGTTCCCGATTGTTCGGCTAGGGAGTAAAGGGAGCACCTCTGCGATTTTCACGATAGGGTCACCCGAGCCGGACCTCAGACTGGGTGAAGCCGAAAGCTAGCGCTCTTACTGTTTTCAATTACGGTCGGCACACAACGGAACTCATGAGTACAAAAAATCTATTGCACAAGTCTCATAGTAACAATGAGCACCGAAGAAAGGTATTGGTGGGGGTACTATTTTCTTCGAAGATGCTGCTTACACTTTGTTAGTAATATGGCATAAGTTCCTTGAGCGCGCTTTGTCTGTTACAGCCTTATGGCCTGATTGCCTGGTTATTGGAAACACCGTCGATATTCTCGACAGGTGGAGTACATAACACTTTCTGGACCTTGACAGAAGAGGGAGAAGCTGACGGTCGGTTATGACGCGTTTAAAGTTCGGGTGAACATAGATATGATATAAGTACTTCGGTACATACAATCATTATACATACAATTCTTTTACCCAAGTTACGTGGGGGCTCTTAAATTAGTATGAGCTATTTTTCTTCTTGGTCGTTGCAAAGTATTTTTTCTATCACTCCTTTCTCGATGCAAGTGTGTGGTCAATAGCCGGATAGCCCTGCTTCTCTCTAAATCCGCTCAAGTGCAGTTTGCTAAACTAGCCTGGGAGAAGCACTCCGCCTTCGGGATAAGGAGATTGAAGCCATAGGCTGACCCGCTTGAAGTCTTGAGATAGGATGTGTCATGTTAAAGCACGGCAGAAGCACTTTTTTTACAGTCCAATTTTCGGATTGGCACCGAACACTTGATCTAGTTCAGACATTAAACTTTTGAATAAGTTTTTTGGCTTTTCGATCCTATGGCACTTTTAAACTATTTGTGCGTTTCCAGCATTAGTCTCGCAGTGCAACGCCGGACACCTTTAAGGATTCGGCAAAAACATTCTCGGATATTGCTATATATGCATCGGTTTCGAATTGTGTCTTCGGTCAATAGTTGGGTTGTTCGGCTCCTGTGCTTGACTCCTACGTTCCACTTTGTTCGGCTAGGTGTGCAAAGGGAGAACCACTGGGATTGTGCTTCCAGCTCGCATGGTCAAGCATCTCAGTGGAGAAAGCCGAAAACTGACTATCACAATAGGCGTAAACTGGTCAGCGATCCGATGACTATGTTAAATGACGGGCCATTCATAACATTGGCCGAAGTGTTTACGGCTTGACCTCGGCTGTCGCCGAACACTAACCGGGGGCTCATAGCTAGCTTCGCCAGAATAAAGCTCCTATGACTAAGCGAAAATTTTAAAGCCCGCATATATGATTGCCTTGTTTCTGCTAACACAACCGCCTTCGAGCACCGAGATGTCGACTAAGGGTTGCTTTGTTATTGGGGAAACACCCTACGTAGTATCTACCAAGGGGTAGAAGCCGACGATGGGCCACTTTCAACTGATAAACGGTCGCAATGGAGTCAAAATAATCATGTAAAGTACTTGGATACATAGAATCATTACACATAATCTGTGATTTTAATCTGGATATCGATCCTTAATTCGGCCACCTGTGCCCACATTAAGGCTCGGGGGCTACTGGGCTTCGTGCTCATTATTTACAAATATTAAAGGGGCACATCGATCCCCTGGTCTGGTGTTGCCACCCGACCAGTGTCTCAGGGGCTACTGCATTGCTTATTCAATGCAGATAATTCAAAGTGCTCAATGTTCCGCTTGAACGAACTATGCGCATACATGTCTTCGGACAATAATAGGTACCATATGGACCTATCCGGCATCAAGCTAGTATATTGCGGCGACTTCTCACGACCCTCTCTCAGGGGCCCGTTCGCCGATCACTATTATCTCTAATATATTACACTGCGTTTTTATTCCTATGTATGCTGTCGAGCTAGGAATTGATCCTCAGGCCGATTTCGCGCATCGACCTGAGTCTCAGGGGCTACTGGGAACAACGGTTTTTATGCTTGCCTTCAGGTGCATCTCGGGTTTTAGACTGATACACACCTTGAGGGCTACTGGATATACATCGGCAGAGAATAAACTGCACCAGTTAAAAATATTCACAAAAAAGCAGCCCGTGGTCGGGGTGGTGCACCACCTCGGAGGCAGTCCGGCATAAAGCTCGGGCGCGAGCGGCTAGCTCCATAAAGGGCATTTCCGGCATTAAACTCGGCTAAACTCCTTCAACTTTTTTGAACCAAGATGATCTATGACATCTTGGATATAATCCGGCGTTGGAGCTCGGATACAGTCCGGCGTTAGAGCTTGGACACAGTCCGACGTTGGAGCTCGGATACATTTCGGCGTTGGAGCTCGGAAGCAGTCCGGCATTGGTGCTCGCTGCAAAAGATACCTCGAATGCAGTCCGCGTTGGAGCTCGGACGAAGAGGACACCGCCTCCGGAAAAACTTCAAACCCGAGGTAGGGCATAAAAATAACAAGGCATTGATAAAGGCTGAAAACTTAAAGGGGCTCCTCGGATGCCTGACGTGTAAACTCTTCGGATGCACTTCGGCGATCCTCAAGATCGAAAATGAGAAGATTTGTTGAACCAGTTTTCAAGACCGACGACCGAAGATGAAGAACAATTCGGAAGAATCGAGGAGCGTCCCTAACTTGAAGACTGGTTCAGGGGGCTACTGACGGTGTCCTGGACTAGGGGGTACTCACCACGTCATCTCCCGATCTGTTAGATTGGGCCGAGGACCCCCATGGCCGTATACTCATGGGCGATTCGGACAGCTGCCGCATACAAGGAAGATTCCACAAGACTTGGCGATCAAGACAAGGACTCCTCCCCACCGGCGTATTCGGCTAGGACTCTTGTTATCCTTGGCCTTTGGTGCATTATATAAACCAAGGCCAGGCTAGTCGATAGATCACGATCACAATTACAATCATACCACCATAGGCTAGACTTCTAGGGTTTAGCCTCTACGATCTCGTGGTAGATCAACTCTTGTAATACTCATATCATCAAGATCAATCAAGTAGGAAGTAGGGTTTTACCTCCATCGAGAGGGCCCGAACCTGGGTAAACATCGTGTCCCTTGCCTCCTGTTACCATCGATCCTTAGACGCACAGTTCGGGATCCCCTACCCGAGATCCATCGGTTTTGACACCGACAGGCGTTGCCTCTGGATGAATAGGACCCCGTGGTGTGGAGGGCTGGATGAACAGTAGATGGTGGGGTGGCCGTGGAGGGTTGGATGAACAGGACCCTATGGTGTGGAGGGCTAGATGAACAGTAGACAGTGGGGTGGCCGTGGAGGGGTGGTTGAACAGGACCCCGTGGTGTGGACGGCTGGATGAACAGTAGACGGTGGAGGGGTGCCCGTGGAGGGGTGGTTGAACAGTAGCCGGTGGAGTAGCGCGCGGTGGACGCTGGATGAACAGGAGCCCGTGGAGGCTAGAGGAGGTCGACGGTAGCCCATCGAGGCTGGAGCAGGTCGACAATGGAGATGAACAGTATCCCTTGGAGTCCCGTTTTGCGGTACTCCACACCCCTCCCGATGAATAGGACCCCCATTTCGACCGTAGGAGGTCCATTTCGTCCGTTTTGCGGTTCGCCACACCCCTCCCGATCAACAGGACCCCCGTTTCGACCGTAGGAGGTCCATTTCCTCCGTTTTGCGGTATGCCACACCCCTCCCGATCAATAGGATCCCCCGTTTTGACCGTAGGAGGTCCGTTTCCTCCGTTTCGCGGTACGCCACACCCCTCCCGATCAACAGGACCCTGTTCTGAACGTAGGAGGTCCGTTTCCTCTGTTGTGCGGTACGCCAGGCCTCGTTTCCATTGCCTGTTCCGTCCAAGCCGGTTTTCTCCCACGCGTTCCGTTGCCTCCCGATGAGCATGACGCATTCCGTTGCCTCCCGATGAACAAGACGCATTCCGTTGCCTCCCCATGAACACGATGCGTTCCGTTGCCCCGATGAACACGACGCATTCCGTTGCCTCCCCATGAACACGACGACGACGCTGTTTCTCCGTTCTGACCCAGCCATGTACATGAGCCCTGGTCGTACGTATGCGCGAGTAGGCGTTCGAGACCCTGCCCGTATGTACGTATGTGGCCGTATTTTCTTTCTTGCACCCTCGCCATTGTATGTACGTGTACATGCTACGTGCGCGCCTCTACTACAACACGTGCGCGCCTCTACATCCACCAGTATATATGTACATACACGTTCGCGACTAGAATGACAATGCTACGTACGCTTCGACCAGGTGGGTCCCAACTGTCAGGCACTTCCTTGCATGTGAAGATGTAGCTGGTGGGTCCCTGAAGTCAGGGGAGCGAATCGGCTTTTTTTGCCCGGACGCACTTCCTTGTGTGCGAAGATGTAGCTGGTGGGTCCCAGCAGTCAGGGGGGCGAATCGTTTTTTGCTCGGACGCACTTCCTTGCGTGCGAAGGTGTAGCTGGTGGGTCCCAGTAGTCAGGGGGGCGAATCGTTTTTTTGCCCGGACGCACTTCCTTGCGTGCGAAGATGTAACTGGTGGGTCCCAGCATCGAGGAAAATGTTTTTTTTATGAAATCTGAGTCTATCCGGTGGGTCTCAAATTTGTCGTGTGGAGGAATCATTATTTTCCGCGTAATAAGGAGGCACATACAGTCCATGTTGTCAGCCTATCCACATACAGTCCATGTCCGATGGAAGTCGTTCCTTGACCATGTTGACCATGCCGCGCCGAGAGCACCAGGGCGGTGGACGACGGCGAGGCCTAGGAAGGGGACGACGGGGAGCCGGGGAAGACGCGGCAGTGGAAGCCCACGCGGAGCGGAGTACGAGGGTTCACTGTTCGGCTGCGGTGTGAGGCTGCCGTCACTGCAAGGCCTGGCCAGCGGTGGGAATAGTAGGGGGCGGTGAGCCCTCCGGCAAAGACAGCCGGCCACGGTGGCAGGAGCATCTTGACACGACCGGCCGCTGCTTTGGGCGGCTGGAGCAAGAAGACCAGAGGTTGAAGAAGCACTACGGCCGTTGGATGGACATCGTACGATCACTGGAGCTAGAATCGTTCATATTGACTAAAGTTGACAAAGGCCCCCGTCCCAGTCAACTTAGTAGGCCCACAAGTCAGCCTCCCACCATGGTGGGTCCCAGCTAGCAGGGGGAGTATTCATTTTTTTGCGTAATAAGGAGGCACTTCCGGTGGGTCCGAGCTGACAGCGGGGGGAACGTTTTTTTCGCGAAATACGTTGGACCGCGGTGGGTCCCAGCAGTCAGGGGGGAAACGTTTTTTCGCGAAATAATGTGGCCCGTCTGGTGGGTCCCTGCTGTCAGGTGGAGGAATAATAATTTTGCGCGTAATAAGGAGGCACTTCCTTGCGGCCGCCTGGACCCAGCTGTCAGCCTCTCCACGTACAATACTCTTCCGATGGAAGTCGGTCGTTGACGACGTTGACCACGCCGCGCCGAGAGCACCAGGACGGTCTGGACGATGGCGACTCCTAGGAAGGGGACGACGCGGAGCCGGGGAAGACGCAGCAGTGGAAGCCGGAGAGGAGTATGAGGGTTCACTGGTTCGGTTGAGGTGTGAGGCTGCCGTCGCCGCAGAATAACAGGGGGTGTGGGTGAGTAGAGGGATGGCCTGGTGAGGGAGTCCTGGACTAGGGGGTGTCCGGATAGCCGGACTATCATCACGGCCGGACTCCAAGACAATGAAGATAGAAGATTGAAGACTTCGTCCCGTGTCAGGATGGGACTTTCATTGGCGTGGAAGGCAAGCTTGGCGATACGGATATGTAGATGTCCTACCATTGTAACCGACTCTGTGTAACCCTAACCAATCCGGTGTCTATATAAATCGGAGGGTTTTAGTCCATAGGACGAACAACAATCATACCATAGGCTAGCTTCTAGGGTTTAGCCTCTACGATCTCGTGGTAGATCTACTCTTGTACTACCCATATCATCAATATTAATCAAGCAGGAGTAGGGTATTACCTCCATCGAGAGGGCCCGAACCTGGGTAAAAACATCGTGTCCCTTGTCTCCTGTTACCATCCGCCTAGACGCACAGTTCGGGACCCCCTACCGAGATCCGCCGGTTTTGACACCGACATTGGTGCTTTCATTGAGAGTTCCTCTATGTCGTCAGCGATAGGCCCGATGGCTCCTTCGATCATCAACAACGACGTAGTCCAAGGTGAGACCTTTCTCCCGGACAGATCTTCAGATTCGGGCGGCTTTGCATCATGCGGCCAATTCGCTTGGCCATCTGGAGCAGATCGAAAGCTACGCCCCTGGCCATCAGGTCAGATTTGGAAGTTTGAATTATACGGCCGATATCCGCGGAGACTTGATCTCCGACGGATTCGAGCCGCAGCCAAGCGTGCCGCACTGTCTCGATGGGCATGATCTAGCTCAGAGCGAACAATTGCCACGGAGGCCGCACCAGCATCCGCTCCGACCCTCAATCCGGAGCCGGATTCCCCGATCGAGGACGAGTGGTTGGACACCGCCTCGGGGGCTACGATCTCTACGGTAATCGAGCCGAACTCTATCCCTCTCCCCTACGAAGACCGTGACTCCAAGGTGCCGGACTCCTTTCCGGACTCCGAACCCTCCGCGCCCCTACCAATCGAATCCGATTGGGCGCCGGTCATGGAGTTCACCGCCGCGGACATCTTTCAGCACTCGCCCTTTGGCGACATCCTGAATTCACTAAAGTCTCTTTCCTTATCCGGAGATCCCTGGCCGGATTACGGTCAGGAAGGTTGTGATGCGGACGATGAAGAAATTCAACGCCCACCCACCACCCACTTTGTAGCCACTGTCGATGATTTAACCGACATGCTCGACTTCGACTCCGAAGACATCGACGGTATGGACGACGATGCCGGAGACAACCAAGACCCAGCACCTACAGGGCACTGGAAGGCCACCTCGTCATACGACATATACATGGTGGACATCCCAAAAGATGGGAACGGCGATGGAACAACGGAGGATGACCCCTCCAAGAAGCAACCAAAGCACCGACGTCAGCGGCGCCACTCTAAATCCCGCCACAGCAAAAACGGTGATTCCGGCACGGGAGATAATAACACCCCGGACAGTGCCGAAGAAAACCCCTCCAGCAGGACTCAGCGCAGGAGGAGGGAGAAGCAAGTCCGCACGACAGTGCGGCAGAAAGAGAGGTCGAGGACGATAATTATGCGCCTCCCTCCGAAGATGAGGCAATCCTCGACGACCACGAATTTATCGTGCCTGAGGATCCCGCCGAACAAGAGCATTTCAAACGCAGGCTTATAGCCACGGCAAACAGCCTCAAGAAAAAGCAGCAACAGCTTAGAGCTGATCAAGACCTGCTAGCTGACAGATGGACTGAAGTCCTCGCAGCCGAAGAGTATGAACTCGAACGCCCCTCCAAAAGCTACCCCAAACGCAGGCCGTTGCCTCGATCAGAGGAAGCACCCAAGTCACCAGCGTACGACATGGCAGACCGGCCACCTCGTGGCCGCGATAGAGAGGCCTCTAGACCCTCCGTTCAAGCCGTACCCCGACGCCGTTCCAAAAGTACCAGGGCACGGGAAAACGCACCGGACTTGCGAGATATATTGGAGCATAAGGTAAAACATACAAGATCGATCTACGGATCGCGTGGGCGCCCAACGACGCGGGATGATTATCGTCACACCGGATACAGAAACTCCGGCAGGGCCGAACACAATAGACAAAGCTCATTTGAGCTGCGTCGTGATATAGCCCAATACCGAGGCGCCGCACACCCACTATGCTTCACAGATGAAGTAATGGATCATCAAATCCCTGAGGGCTTTAAACCCGTGAATATCGAATCATACGATGATACAACAGATCCCGCGGTTTGGATCGAGGATTATCTCCTCCATATCCACATGGCCCGCGGTGATGATCTACATGCCATCAAATACCTCCCCCTCAAGCTTAAAGGACCAGCTCGGCATTGGCTTAACAGCTTGCCAGCAGAATCAACTGGTTATTGGGAGGACCTGGAAGCCGCATTTCTTGATAACTTCCAGGGCACATATGTGTGACCACCAGACACCGATGACCTTAGCCACATAATTCAGCAGCCAGAAGAATCGGCCAGGCAATTTTGGACACGGTTCCTAACAAAGAAAAATCAAATCGTTGACTGTCCGGATGCAGAGGCCCTTGCAGCCTTCAAACATAACATCCGTGACGAGTGGCTTGCCCGGCACCTAGGACAGGAAAAGCCGAAATCTATGGCAGCCCTCACAACCCTCATGACCCGCTTTTGCGCGGGAGAGGTCAGCTGGCTAGCTCGAAGCAACAACTTGGCCAAACACCCTGACAGTTCGGATACCAAGGACATCAATGGCAGGTCGCGTCGCAACAAGAACAAACGCCACATTAACGGTGATAATGTTGAAGATACGGCCGTCAATGCCGGATTCAGAGGCTCTAAACCCGGTCAGCGGAAGAAGCCATTCAAACGAAATACCCAGGGCCCGTCCAACTTGGACCGAATACTCGACCGCTTGTGCCATATACATGGCACCCCCGAAAAACCAGCCAATCACACCAACAGGGATTGTTGGGTGTTCAAGCAAGCAGGCAAGTTAAGTGCCGAACTCAATGACAAGGGGCTGCATAGCGATGACGAGGAAGAGCCCCGGCGGCCGAACAATAGAGAACAGAAGGATTTTCCCACACAAGTGCGGACGGTGAACATGATATACGCAACCCATATACCCAAAAGGGAGCGGAAGCATGCACTAAGGGACGTATATGCGATGGAGCCAGTCGCCCCGAAGTTCAACCCATGGTCTTCCTGCCCGATCACCTTTGATCGAAGGGACCACCCTACTAGCATCCGTCACGGCGGTTTCGCCGCATTGGTTCTTGACCCAATTATTGACGGATTTCACCTCACCAGAGTCCTGATGGATGGCGGTAGCAGCCTGAACCTGCTTTATCAGGATACAATGCGCAAGATGGGCATAGACCCCTCAAGGATTAAACCTACAAAGACGACCTTTAAAGGCGTCATACCGGGTGTAGAAGCCAATTTATGCGGGCTCGGTCACACTCGAAGTGGTCTTCGGATCCCGGATAACTTCCGGCGAAGAGTTAATCTTCGACATAGTCCCGTTCAGCGGCTATCATGCACTGCTCGGACGAACCGCATTTGCAAAGTTCAATGCGGTGCCGCACAACGCATACCTCAAGCTCAAGATGCCAGGCCCTCGAGGAGTAATCACGGTCAATGGAAACACCGAACGCTCTCTCCGAACGGAGGAGCACACGGCGGCCCTCGCGGCGGAGGTGCAAAGCAGCCTCTCACGGCAATTCTCGAGTCCGGCCACTAAACTTCCGGACACTGCCAAGCGCGCCCGGAGTAACCTACAACAAGACCGCCTGGCACGATTCAAGCACGCGTAGCAATCCGGCCCCAACCCCAACCCTCGCGAAGTTGCGAAGACAGTACTACGCGTACATAATTACGCTCTGGAGATACCATGGGCATAAGGGGAGGGGCACAACCACGGCACGCCAAGAATGCGGCTCGACCGCACCAGGGGCTCCTGATTGTGTCATTCTTTTTCTTCTTTCTTTCCTTTTTTTGCAGGACTCCGTTTTCCAGAAGTCCTGTCCGGCACTAGAATCGCCGAACTCACGATGCAACAGCCGTGGAAGCGAAAGCTACGCCGAGTGTTCGTGTGGTCTCTATTACGAGCATTATACCTGTTTTACATACCATCCCGCAGCTTACCCCTGGAGGGGACATGTTAGATAGTCCCATTCCTTGCTTATCGCACTATTTGTATCGTTCTGCTTTCATCGCATTACCTTTTTGAATAAACAATGCATAGCTTTTGAATATTATTGCACTCTTTTTATCTATATATATGTTCATATCATGACATGTTGCACCGTACACTTTGGTACGGCCAATACACCGAGGGCTTAAGTACCCCACAATTATGGTGTGATAAGTCCAAACACTTTCACAAGTGCGGCACCCGAACTTATAGCATTATATGAATCGGCTCTGAATCATGTCTTGGGTCAATAGTTGGGTTTGCCCGGCTCCGTGTTTTGGTACCTTACGTTACATTATATCGGCTAAGGTAGCACCGGAGAACCATCACGATTGTGCCCCAGTTGAGCTGGGTCGAGCACCTCAGTGGAGAAAGCTAAAACTGACCGTCATGATAGGGCGAGAGCCGGTCACTGTTTGAGAGGTTTTTTCGGGTCCCTAAAGACCTATGCCGCTTAGAGGATAGCGCCCCGAACTCGGTCTTCCGAATACTAGGGGCTTCGCCGAAATTTAAAATTATAGAATTCTATGGCTAAGTGAGAGTGTTCAAGCAATATAAGTCTGGTTGCCTTGTTTGTTGCGTTGAGCGCCTCCCTAGATGGACCCAAGAATGGGAACAAGAGTGCTCAAGTTTATCCCGAACACCCCAGCACTCGTGGCATGGGGGCTGAAGTCAACGACTTGCCATCTCTCAAATTTGATAAACGGCCACACAGAAGGTAATATTTTAATTTAACAAGCGTTGCTTAGCGCATATGAACAAGTTTTCAGCGTACAGGATAACAAATGCGAGTCTATTCAAAAATTACATCTTTGGAGCACTCATCCGCTATTCGGCGGGCACCCTTCAGGAGGCCCTCATAGCACATTTCGGGCGTGCAATGCTCCTTGCCCTTTGGTGGCCCGTCCGTCACAAGCTTCTCCGCATCCAGCTTGCCCCAGTGCACTTTAGCACGGGCAAGGGCGCGACGGACACCTTCAATGCAGATGGAACACTTGATGACTTCAATCCGTGGACAGGCGTCCACCAGCCGCTGCACCAAGCCGAAGTAGCTCCCAGGCATGGCCTCCAAGCTTCTCCGCATCCAGCTTGCCCCAGTGCACTTTAGCACGGGCAAGGGCGCGACGGACACCTTCAATGCAGACGGAACGCTTGATGACTTCAATCCGTGGACAGGCGTCCACCAGCCGCTGCACCAAGCCGAAGTAGCTCCCAGGCATGGCCTCCAAGGGCCACAACCGCGCTATAAGGCCCTTCATGGCCTGTTCGGCGACCTTGTGGAGCTCGACCAGCTGCTTCAGCTGGTCGCTCGAAGGCACCGAATGTCCGCCTCAAAGATCGGGACCGTAACACCTTTTCCGTTGAGCTCCCCTCCTTGGCGCGGTAGAATGCGGCAGCGTCAGACACCTAATGGGGCAAATCTGCGAATGCTCCTGGAG
Organism: Aegilops bicornis; assembly: GCA_021605145.1. Lineage (NCBI taxonomy): Eukaryota > Viridiplantae > Streptophyta > Magnoliopsida > Poales > Poaceae > Aegilops > Aegilops bicornis. The sequence continues at coordinate 631,233,208 of CM038675.1, read as the reverse complement.
AGCTCCGAATCCGGGTAAGTAATAGGTAATTCACTTTCACATGCCTGCTTTGCATAAAGAATGCCTTACCCGCCGATATCTTCTTTACGGAGTCAATTTCTTGGAGGGCTTTTTGGGCCTCTGCCCTAGCAGCTTTGGCACTCTCAAGAGCCGAGGCGAGCTCGGACTCTCGAGTCTTCGAGTCATGCTCCAAACTCTCGTGTTTTTCCACGAGAGCTTGGAGCTCTTGCCGTACCTTGGCCAGCTGCGCCTCCCCTTCTCTCGCTCGGTGCGTTCCATGAGCTTTGTTTCGACCCACGGACAGCGCTTCCTTCAGGGTCGCCACCTCGTTCGTGGCCCCTGCAGTACCCATGTTATTCCTGTTATTTTTTGGCAACCAAAACCTTTTCTATAAGGTATTTTTCTTAATAAGGTATTATTTACCTTCCTTGTCCTCGAGCTGCTTCTTGGCTTGTCCGAGCTCGTTCTCGGACCGCTCGAGGTTCTGCTTCAGTGCATTGACCTCCTTGATCGGTCTTGGCAGAGGTCGGCAGCGCCTGCATTCCCATATTGACATCCTTATGTTAGACTCATGCGTATATCTTTTTAGATCCTTAGTCCGGCTTTTCTTTCCGAACACCGAACTAAGCATCAGGGGCTACTGTCTATGCGGTAATATTTTTACATATTCTAAACTTACCTCAAAGCATGTTAGAAGGCTGATGCAGGCTTGGTCAGCCCGCTCTTGGCGGATCGAATCTGTCCGGATCACCGCACTCATAACAGTGCGGTGCTCCTCCTCGATGGAGGCGCTGTTAAGCGCCTCCAGTAAGCTATCTGGTGCCTCCGGTTGGACGGAGGACACCGGCGTCTTACCCTTCTTACGAAGGGACCGCTTGCCGGACTCCGGAACCGCTAAAGGTTCCGGCGTGGAGTCCGGACAAGGGTCGGGCTTAGAGCCCCTGGGGGTCTTTCCCCCCGCGCGCCTGGAGTCCGGGAGGTCGCCTCATGGCGCCTCCTGCGCCACCTCCTCTTGACCAGGCCCCCCTTGGGGCACCACCTCGGCGTCGTCCGCAGTGTGAGGCGAGGAGGCGGTCGGAAGCGGCTAGATCGCTCTTGGGCGGGCTGCACGATTGTTCGACATTAAAGAACAATATGCAATAATAAAAAAGTCGTGGGCATCCGGACACTTACGATCTCGCCAGGGGCTTGGCCCTTGTCGGCCAATCCTCCTCGTCGCTGTCGACGTTGGTGGAGAAGTCCGGAGGAAGGGTTCTTCCCTTCTTGGACCCTCCGGCCTCCCCAGTTGGGGCGGCCTTCCTTTTCCTCTCCTCCCCCGCTGGGGGAGAAGCTTATTTTTCCTCCTCCTCGTCCTCGGGAGAAGATTCTGCTTTAGAATATGATAGCACCTGGCGTCGGGAGCTCCTTCGAGTTCCCGTGGCCTCCTTCTTGACATTCTTCTCCGGCACCACATGGGGTGCCGGAGCCAGCAGCCTCGTCAATTGGGCGTCCGCTGGGTCTTCGGGCAAAGGAGCCGGACAGTTAATCTGTCCGGACGTCTTCAACCGATCTGTCACAAAGATTAGGGAGTTTTAGATCCCACATAGAGTCAATCTATGAAAAAAGAGTCCCGTAAAGGGCAAAATAAGTTACCTCACCGGCTGGACGTTGCGAGCTGTGTCCGCGATCTTCGGTAGCGGATGAGGGAGCCTCGGCGCCCTTGAACAGCCCCTTCCAGGCGTCTTTGTACGTAGTGTCGAAGAGCCTTTTTAGAGTCGAGTGGTGTGCCGGATCGAACTCCCATAATTTGAAGGCCCGTTGTTGGCATGGGAGGATCCGGCGGATGAGCATCACCTGGTTTACGTTGACAAGCTTGAGATTCTTGTCCACCAGGTTTCGGACACATGTTTGGAGTCCGGATGTCTCGTCCGAATTCCCCCAAGTCCGGGCCGTCTCTTTCCATGACGAGAGCCGTGTGGGGAAGCCAGATCTGAATTCGGGGGCCGCCACACATTTGGGGTCGCGTGGCTGGGTGATGTAGAACCACCCCGATTGCCACCCCTTTATTGTCTCCACAAAGGAGCCCTCGAGCCATAGGACTTTGGCTATCTTGCCAACCATGGAGCCTCCGTGACTCAGCTTGACGGCCGCCCACTACCTTCGGCCGGACGTTGAAGATCTTCAGCCATAAGCCGAAGTGGGGCTGGATGCAGAGGAAGGCCTCGCACACGACGATAAACAACGAGATGTTGAGGATGAAATTCGGGGCCAGGTCGCGGAAGTCCAGGCTGTAGTAGAACATGAGCCCTCGGACAAATGGGTGAAGTGGAAAACCTAGTCCGCGGAGGAAGTGGGGGAGAAACACCACCCTCTCATGGGGCCTGGGGGTTGGAATGAGCTGCCCCTCGTCGTGAAGCCTGCGCGCGATGTCGCCGGACAAGTATCCGGCCTCCCGCAGTCTTGTGATGTGCCCCTCCGTGACGGAGGAGGCCATCCTCCTGCCTCCCGCTCCTGACATGGTTGGAGAAGGGTTGAGGTGGGATGTGCGGACTTGGGCGCTGGAGCTCGAGTGCTTGTGAAATGGATGAGCAAAGGAGGAAGAAGGCGTGGGTGAAAAGGTGGATCCTTATCCCTTATATGGACGGACGAAGCTATGCGTCCCCCACCCGGGTAAAACTCGCTTATCTCCCAAGCACCGTAATCAATGGCGCGGATGGGTTACCCACGTCCGTATTGATGAGAATCCCGGAATAAGGGGGCACGATCTATGCTTTGATAAGACGTGCCAGGGAAACCGCCTCGCTAAACACGCTAAGGTGGAACGGTAAAAAACGATTCATATAAAGGCCTGGCCGTGGTGTGATGTCACGCCGCGGAATATGTCAGCAGATCTGTGCAAAAGTTATGCTCTCTACGGTGGTATGTGGAACTTTTTTTGCAGAGCCGGACACTATCCTGGTGTTCAAAACCTTCTATGAAGTATTCGGAGGAGGAACCCGCCTTGCAATGCCGAAGACAATATGCGCGTCGGACTCGTCGTCATTGAAGCCTGGTTCAGGGGCTACCGAGGAGTCCTGGACTAGGGGTGTCCAGGATAGCGGACTATCATCACGGCGGACTCCAAGACTATGAAGATACAAGATTGAAGACTTCGTCCCGTGTCCGGATGGGACTTTCCTTGGCGTGGAAGGCAAGCTTGGCGATACGGATATGTAGATCTCCTACCATTGTAACCAACTTTGTGTAACCCTAACCTATCCGATGTCTATATAAACCGGTGGGTTTTAGTCCATAGGACGAACAAAAATCATACCATAGGCTAGCTTCTAGGGTTTAGCCTCTACGATCTTGTGGTAGATCTACTCTTGTACTACCCATATCATCAATATTAATCAAGCAGGAGTAGGGTATTACCTCCATAGAGAGGGCCCGAACCTTGGTAAAAACATCGTGTCCCTTGTCTCCTGTTACCATCCGCCTAGACGCACAGTTCGGGACCCCCTACCCGAGATCCGCCGGTTTTGACACCGATACCTGGCCAGCGGTGGGAGTAGTATGGGGCGGTGAGGCCTCCGCGGCATCACAGCCGGCCACGGGAGGCAGGAGCACGCGACACGACCGGCACTGCTTTGGTCGGCTGGAGAAAGAAGACTAGAGGTTGAAGAAGCACTACGGCCGTTGGATGGACATCGTACGATCACTCCAGCTAGAATCGTTTATATTGACTAAGTTGACAAAGCCCTTGGTACGCGTCAACTTAGTAGGCCCACAGCTCGGATTTGGCAGAGAACATATAGCCCATTTGTGACTTGTAAGAATGTACAACCCATTTTTTAATTCTAATGGAATTTACTACAGCCCACTTACAGTTTGTTAAAAGTACAGCCCAACTTCTAGCTAGGACAACGATTAATAATTTCAAACAACCGCTCAAAACAGAAATTAAAAAAAATTCCCACATTTTGATTGGATCCGAAATATTTTTATCCGAAATTTCTAGCCAGGTTAAATATAATTTCAAAATAAAGTTGTATTACGTTAAAATCCAACGAAATATTGCGCGCACAACAAGTAATGAAATTAAAATTTCCAAATTCCAAAAATAATATATATTTCAAACTAATTACATGTTTGGTGCATAGTAATTGCCCAGTTATTATAATTACATCCCATTTATTATTTCTTAAAGTCCATTTTCTTATTAAGCCTAATGCATACCTCCTAGGAAACTTTGCAGCCCAATAGGCGGATAACAAGTTGACCGGATATTGTGTACAACTATCGGCCTAGTTGCATTGTTGATGTTGAAAAAAAGGCACTGTGTAGTACAAAGACAACCTAACATGGTTACTCGGCCCACATTCAGCGACGCCGGAAAGGCCCAAACAAGGCTTCTATACAACTTTTTGAAGTCACTGAGCTCAGTTAGTAACTTAAGAAAAAAGTTAGATTACAGTGGAACCTAATTAAAAGCTGTCACGAGCAAATAAATAATTCAACGGGTCCCACTTGTGCGTGTGCGCGTGTGTGCATGTGTGTGTGTGTGTGTGTGTGAGAGAGAGAGAGAGAGAGATAGAGAGAGAGAGAGAGACCCATCGGTCGATGCTCGTAAATACATCTTTCAGCCATATGCATTGCTGATGCTCAGTAAAAACTTATATAGTTGACACAATCATATAGACCATCATAGCACACTGAACTTGCATACAAAAAATTCACGCAGGAGGCACAATAAGGATGGAAGCAGTGGATCGCTACGGGAAGGGCTATGTTGAAACCAACGAAGTCGTACATAATGGTTCATCGTCTTTATAAATGACGGGGAAATATCTTGAATGTTGTGCAAAGAAAACAGACAGACAACACAATAAGTTCTGCTAGCACATTAAGTTGACGTACAACCCTTTTAAAAAAAAGTTCAGGTACAAAATTAGAACAGGTCACAATCAAATGTACTGGCATATCAGTGCTTCAGACCCATAGCTCGGATTTAACTAGTACTATCTGACAAGATTCAGTTGTTACCTCAAATTAGAGCACATCCAGCAGCCAGCCCTGCCTCTTCTCCCAAAGAAGCGATGGCCTCGGCTTGCTGATGGAGTAGGCCCTGTGCCATCCATCGTTCCGAGCAACACGGGGAAAATCTGACGTTGACTCCTGTAATGGACATCGTCGTCGGACCCTAGCACCAGCGGCGGCGGCAGGACTTCAATTGATGGATTGACCACTTCTTCGACATGCACGAACACTCGATACAGGTACATCCCTAACGTGGTTCGCGGCGGCCTTGGTGGCGACGAATAGTACAACCCCGGTTCCTGCACCGGTATCTCAACACCAATCACCTTCGGTATGGTGGACGACTTCTTCATCCATGCCATAACCGTCGAGCCCAGCTATGCGGAGGAACAAACATAGTTACGAGCTCACCTCCAAGGTCGTTGATAAGCTCGTTCATGGACTCGCTGTTCCAAGCACGTCGAGGCATGCTGTGGAAGGTAAGCTTTGTTAAAAACTCAAGCTCAGAGGGCACCAAGCCCCATCCTGGGTGCCACCGATCAAAGCTCACTAGCGCGCCATCTCAGAACAAACGCCGGGAAGATTGGAACACACGACTGCAGTCGACAGTTGTCCGGAACCTAACGAAGAAATCAGCCGGTGGCGGATAGACTTCGATGAGCAAGTCACTTATTTGGATGCCGTGCGCAATGCCAAGAGCTTTGACAAGGTCATCCGGCGTCTGAGGCCGGTCGCCGTTGATGGTTACCATCGACACTTTCTTAAACAAAGCGGTCGTCAAGCGCTGCCATGCCACTGTTGAGCGACAACATCCAGCGACCGAAGGCAGGACATACCTCAGGATCTCCGGCTCGGAGATCCGCATTGACCGGCGACATGATAGTGCACTTGAGTACGGGGAGTACAGGAGGGGGTGTGACGCCCCCGATTCAATCGGACACTAATCATACATGCAAACGTGTACGATCAAGATCAGGGACTCACGGAAAGATATCACAACACAACTCTAAAAATAAAATAAGTCATACAAGCATCATAATACAAGCCAGGGGCCTCAAGGGCTCGAATACAAGTGCTTGATCATAGACGAGTCAGCGGAAGCAACAATATCTGAGTACAGACATAAGTTAAACAAGTTTGCCTTAAGAAGGCTAGCACAAACTGGGATACAGATCGAAAGAGGCGCAAGCCTCCTACCTGGGATCCTCCTAAACTACTCACAGTCGCCGTCGGCCGGCTGCACGTAGTAGTAGGCACCTCCGGTGTAGTAGTCGCCATCGACGGTGACGTCTGCTCTGGCTCCATCGTCTGTTGCGACAATCGGGTAAAGAAAGGGGGAAAAGGGGGAACAAGGCAACCGTGAGTACTCATCCAAAGTACTCGCAAGCAAGGAGCTACACTACATATGCATGGATATATGTGTAAAGGGCCATATCAGTGACTGAACTGCAGAATGCCAGAATAAGAGGGGGATAGCTAATCCTGTCGAAGACTACGCTTCTGGCAGCCTCCGTCTTGCAGCATGTAGAAGAGAGTAGACTGAAGTCCTCCAAGTAGCATCTCCAAGTAGCATCGCATAGCATAATCCTACCCGGCGGTCCTCTCCTCGTAGCCCTGTTAGAGAGCGACCACCGAGTTGTATCTGGTACTTGGAAAGGTGTGTTTTATTAAGTATCCGGTTCTAGTTGTCATAAGGTCAAGGTACAACTCCAAGTCGTCCTGTTACCGAAGATCACGGCTATTCGAATAGATTAACTTCCCTGCAGGGGTGCACAACATAACCCAACACGCTTGATCCCATTTAGCCGGACACACTTTTACGGGTCATGCCCGACATGGAAGATCAACACGCCGCAGCCCGACCTAGGCCAACAGAGCGGTCAAGACGCCGGTCTAAACCTAAGCGCCGTGGGTTCCGGGCCCATCGCCTTAGCACACTCGCATGTTGCGAACGCGGCGAAGCAGACCTAGCAACCTCCATTACAAAGGAAGTCACGTTCGCGGTCCAATCTAAGCGCGCGCCACTCGATCGGCGACGTTCTGAAGGCTTTGGCTGATACCACGACGTCGAGTGCCCATCTCTTTCCCACGTAGGTGGTTAGTGCGTATAGACCAAAGGGCCAGACTCAGATCAAATCCCAAGAATTCGTTAAGCGTGTTAAGTATCCCATGAGCGCCCGAACAGGGCCAGGCCCACCTCTCTCCTAGGCGGTCTCAACCTGCCACTGTCGCTCCGCCACAAAAATCCATCCAGAGGGCGTCGGGACAAAGGTCCTTTCAGCCCCCAATCCGTGAATCACTCATGGTACTCCTCGAAGCCGACCCGACTTTAAGCACCACATGTATCATGTATAAAGTATATAGTATATACCGTGATCACCTCCCGAGTGATCACGACCCGATAGTATAGCATAGCGAGACGGACAAGAATGTAGGGCCATTGATGGAAAACTAGCATCCTATACTAGGCATGTAGGATTGCAGGTAAAGGTAACAACAATAGTAGCAAGGACAGGCTATGCATCAGGATAGGAATAACGAAAAGCAGTAACATGCTATACTACTCTAATGCAAGCAGTATAGAGTAGAATAGGCGATATCTGGTGATCAAGGGGGGGCTTGCCTGGTTGCTCTGGCAAGAGAGAGGGGTCGTCAGCTCCGTAGTCGAACTGGGCAGCAGCAGCGTTGGTCTCGTAGTCTACCGGAGAGAAGAGGGGGAAGAAACAATGAATACCATACAAACAGATGCATATCGATGCATGACATGACAAGTAACGATGCTAGGTGTGCCCAATCGCGGTAGTAGGTGATACCGACGAATGGGGAAAACATCCGGGAAAGTATTCCCGGTGTTTCGCGTTTTCGGACAGATGAACCGGAGGGGGAAAGTTGCGTGTTTGCTATGCTAGGGATGTGTGGCGGATGAACAGGCTGCGTATCCGGATTCGTCTCGTCGTTCTGAGCAACTTTCATGTATAAAGTTTTTCCATCCGAGCTACGGTTTATTTTATATGATTTTTCAAAGATTTAAATAAATTTTTGAATTTCTGCATTTAATTTAATTCGAAATAATAAAATGTGGAATATTCTTTTATACCTAGCAGTAGCTAGCTACTGAGTATGACAGGTGGGGTCCAGAGGCTGAGTTAGCATGCACGGTCAGCAAGTCAAAGGTCAACGCTGACCAGTCAAACAAGGGGTGGGGCCCAGGTGTCATTGGTTGTTTTATTAATAGCAATTTTAATTAGCTAGTTTATCAAAAAGGGCCCACTAGTCAATGGGGTATTAGGTGCGTTAGGTTAGTGCCTAATTAACAGGGCCGGGCCCACCAGCTGGTTTTAACCGGTAGCCCGACAGGCGTCTGAGGCGACGAGGCTCGCCCGGACTCGCTGACTCCGGCGACCATTTGGTCAAGCCGAGAGCGGCTACGGAGAAAGGGCGACGGCGCGAGTCGAGTAGAGGGGTCAGTGGGTGCGGCGGTGCCCGGAGCGGCGGCGGCGAGGTTCTGACGGGCGTGGCGCAAGGCGGCCGAACAAGCCGCAAGCGAGCAGCGCTCGGAAGAGCAGCCGGAAAGGCAGGGGGAGCGGGGGGAAGCGAAGGGAGGCACGGGGTGCGCAACCGCTGGTCCACGACGGCGCGTGGTCGCGGCCCGTGACGTGCGCGAGCAGACGACAGGGAGGGCGCGGGGAGCACGGTCGGGGACGGCGCCCCAGCGTGTGCGGGACAAGGGAGAGAGGGGAGGGCGTGGCCCTCACCGTACGATGCAGGGGTACGGGCGGCGAGGCTCGTTGATGCGAGTCGGAGAGGAGGATGAGGACGACGTTCCGGCGACGGCAGGCGATGGCGATCCGGGGAGGGGAACGGCTCGATCCGCGTGAGGCAGGGGTCCCGAGCTCCGATGCGTCCAAGTAGTCGACGAAGACGGCGGAGGCGGTGCTCCCGGCGCAGTCTGAGGCGGCGGGGAGGGCAGTGGCCACGAGGATGAGGTCGTCAATGGCGACGTGGTTCGGGTGCGGGCAAGGTGGAAGAAGCGGCACAAGTGAAGAGGGAACAGCGCTAAGGTTTCGCCTGGGGCTCGGGGCGACGCCCTTATCCCCTCCGCGACGCCCTGTAGGATTGCCGTGGCGAGCATCGCGCGGTCGCAGCGGCGATGATGGCGTGCGGTGGTGACACGCACGGGGAGAGAGAGGGGGTTAAGGATGAGGGGGGTTTAGGTGGGCTGGGCGCACTGTGCAACTTAGGCCCAGTTGCATAATAGCTTGTAGGTATTTTCTATTTCTCCTTTTATTTCTTTTATGTTATTTATTTCTCCTCTGTTTTGTCTTTAGTTTAGGTAGCAAATGAAACTTTGGTAAACACGAAATTTGCCACATAAATCTTGGGTCATATAATTGAGTTGCACACGAAGCTTCAAGTTATTTTGAAAAGGATTAATTTCTGTTTACTTTTAAAAGGTCAATTTAAATGTTGTTTGTTCCTGTTTTAAATATCTTAGAGGCATATAAACATTCCCAAAATGTTGTTTGATGTTTGTTAATTTGTTAGTGAATATTTACAACCTTTTGAACATTTTTAATTCACTGTTTTATGAAATTATATTTTGACTTGTTTTTTTTTGAATTTGAATTTGATCTCAATTTGAAACAAGTGAGGTTTAGAAAAGGTTTAAGTATGATGACATGGCATGATTAGCAAGGGTTTACTGTAGCTTAACTATCGGGGTGTCACAGGGGGATTTGGGGGGACTGGAGTAGGAATCGAGATTCCAGAGGTGGGGGAGGGGCGGGAGACTGGGGATGAAAAGGTAGCATGAATTTCGAGCACGCGCCAATATGATCTCGTGGCGCATAGCACGAAAACACCGGTGGCGCCCACATGTCGGCCTAAGAGTCCTTATTCTTTCTTTTTGGAGAGCGACCTTTTTTCCGGGATCTTTTGAGAGCCCGCCCGAGAGTCATAATTGACCTGTTTGGCATTGCGTTACTACTCGGCCCATATTCAACGACACCTCACCGCCCAAACAAGTGTACATCATCGAAAAGACAGTGAGCTCAAATTATATAACTTCAAAAAGGAGATATACTCTGAACATCGGAGAATGGTGATGCCTCATTTAGCCCACCAGTAGTTCGAGACAATAAACAGTTCGAAACAACAATATATACAACATTCAAACACTGACTAGTGACTACTACTGACATAAATAGCAAGAAATGATAGTTCATAAGAAGTCTTGCTACACCACCAAAACGCACCCATCTGCGGCCTTTCGGACTCTCTTTATCCGCATTTAGAATGACATTCTAAATAGAAGCAACTATTACATAGAAAGAGTGACATAGACGAGGATGACCAAATGACAAGGAATATGCATAACAAAAGAAAGAACTACCCATCCAGAACCAACAACAAAGAAAACAAAGTCATTCGAAGAGATGATCCAACACCATCATAATTTGCAGCCCCGCTTCAAAGGACAAAGTGATCCGAGACACCAAGATTCCACCCTTTCGATGCAACAACCCAATTACCTATCAACCTTAAGGCTTGAACCATATCACTGCCTATCGTAATTGAGACATCCAAGGATCAAAGTTAATCCGGATGCCTTTGTCATTCTCACCTTCTTTTGGCTGCAGGCTGTATCGTTGACAATCAGGGGAGTTTGCTCCCGAACTCCTAGGGCTCGCCGTGTAGAAACATTTTTTCATAGCAAACAGAGCCTCTCTGCCATCAAGGTCCTTGCCAACGGTGATCTCCTGGTTAATCGGATAATTGAGTCTGAGAAACAGAGAGTGTGAACCAAGGCTGTTTACCCGCCTCCAACTAAAAAATCCTAAAGGCCCCAACAAGCTGGTATCCTGCTTATAGACGTAACAACCCTTTGTCCGGATACTCATGTATTACACGTTGCTTGTATACGGTGGGGTTTTGCAATATAACTTTTCCGGCTCATGTGTCCAAATGATCATCAGTCTTTTGCCGTCGATACGATCGGCGAGGAACCAGTTGTGCTTCCCTGTTTTTGGCAAAGGTGGTGTGATTACAAAGGGCAAGAATCGTAGGGACAACGCATCATATCAAAAAGGACAGACGTTGTTAATGTAAGACCAGCATTATTCAGAGTATGAGTAGGATAATGCAAGAAACAGCATTGATATGTCCCTGTTGGAACTGGGAGGAAAATACAGGGAAATGTATATTGGGTTCGAAAATATAGAAGTGCCATGCATGGTTATACTCATGTTATTTCGCCATCGACTCTTCACAGGAAACTACCATGTCATGCATGTTATGTAATCATGTTCTGTCCTCACAAACAAATTCTTCAAGGTAACTAACAGACCATGCATTGTTATATACTCGTGTTCTGTGGGCAAAATTTTTGTGAGGATATTATTCTAGCCATTGATTACTGAAGGGCGAATATAGGTATGTACACATGGTAAGCATTGTAGGATTTCACTACTTCCAAATATAGAGTTCTCCATATGCACATTTACTTCCCTAATGTATGGTTAGATGAAACCAACAGTGTGGTGCATGTTTCTACATCATGAAAATGAGGAAACTAACATGGCCATTGATACACACTCATATTTAGTAGTAGTATATAGATTATTGTAAAATAAGGGTAATATCCATATATTCCTAACCGTTTGATTATTCAGGGTACAAATTGGCTGTAATGACATGGTCACAATCGCATGAATTAACTCATTCCAAATATAGCTGATTTACGGCGTCTCTAATATATTGCCATAGTTCTACTCAAATTCTGCTCAAACAGGATATGCCAATCATCACAAAAAGTTCAAAAGCAGTGTCATGGCGTCATCATTAACATGAGGCGGAAACAACTTACACGCTACCGTCGAATACGTGGTGCCATCTGCTTTGTCGATCGCGTAGATGATGCCATTGTGTTCAATAGCATCACAGAAGTGTGTATAAGCTTTGATGATGATCCACTGCGAGCCGAGTTGTCTCCAGCTAAAGAAGGCACCGGCGTAAAGATAGGCGAGTCCGCGGTCGAACAAGGCAATTAGCTTGAAGTCTGCATAATTCGCATGTCGTGTGGGCACTTGGAAGATTACAATCTTCTGCAAAACAAGGTCCGTCCAACTGACGTAGTAATCTAGATGACTTGGACCGCGATGGTAATACTCTATATAATCCAACGGAGGAAGGATAATCTCATGGGAGGTCTGGAAGTTCACAAGCACCAACTTTTTACCGTCTTCTCTGAAGGCAGCCATCCGATGGGAGTTCATGCTAACCCAGTACATACCTGACAAGAAGTTTCGGGCGATGGTGATCGGATTGATGTCGAGGGAAATGATGTACGGCGACACACTACATACCTGCAAAGAAGTTTTGGCTAATGGAGATCAGATTGAAGTCGAGGGGCATCATGCATGCCTCCGTATCATGGTGAGCCAATCACGCAAGACCAGATAGCAGCAAGCAGGGTATCTTGAAAAGCGTAGGCCTCGCTTCGACGATGGCCGTGTCCATGTCCCTCGAGCATGCAGCCAGCCGCAGGGCGGTCAACATATCCATACACGAACAACAGAGGTCGAGGATGTCACTGGGGAGATTGCTCCAATCGCGGCTCATATGGATGTTGCGCGGTTCGCGTTAAGCCATGGTGGAGTTTGGAAGGGGCTTGATTTACGGGGAGAAGGATGTCGATCTTTGGAAGCGGCTAGCGAGGGAATAGTGGTACTTGGGGAGGCGAGTGAGGCGACGGTACACGGGGCACAGTGAGATGGAGACGAAGACAGACGGAGAAGGAGATGGAGATGGAGTGGTGCTATGGGAAGCGAGAGAGGAGACGAGGCGAGGCGCCAATGTGTCGTACAACAGCGGTGACAGATCGCACAAAGGCACACGGTGAGGCTGACTTTGGTAACCGAACACGCTGCCTCGCTGGACTAGTGTCGGTAGCGCGGTGTTGTCACTTCACTGTTAGGACCAGATGAATAGTATTTTGACCATCAAGTGTACCACAGTTGTACTACTACTACTACTACTACTACTACTACTAGTACTACTACTACTACTAGTAGGAACATGAGTACTCCAGTATTGTATAGCGGAAATAGGTCTCCCGTGCAAGCATGCCCGTTCACTTCATCGTTCAGGTATCATCCATATTGCAAGCAGAACCAAATTCGCGTGCATGCCCAATCAACGCCCTGCCGCGATGCATGCAGTGGTCGTTCTGGTGCATCAAGGACGGCATGCAGATCGTTCCACACTTGAGAAGAGGAAAAATGGAAAGGTAGAACACGGTAGCAAAGGAAGAAAATGCTGGCTAACGAGGCTGGGAGGGGTTCGAGCAGGAAGTTAATGCTCCACGCCTCAAGGTTTTGGGAAAACCTGATTTTCATAAGGTGACTTATACTCACCTAAACGGAGGGAGTATTCCTTAACCAGAGAATGTTGTGTCTCCCACTCACGCGCTAAAAAAAGCTACGACACATTTTTTTATCTGTTTGCATACGTCCCACCTATCAGGAAGGATGGGCACGTACACGAACATGTACGACTCCTTAGTCTACCCGCATAGCCTTTTCGTTTAGTCTACCTAGCCATCTAATCAACTGCCTGCACGCCACTTCTCCCATTTACTTCTCCATCGGGAACCGATTCGCCTCGGCTTCTTCACCTCCCCTTCGTCTTCATTTGCATCCAAACCCCACTGCGTTCACATTGTTTTAACCTCTTTAAATAATCATCTACTACTTCAGTTAGACTAGCCATCTAATCCTAATTCTCCAAACCATAGCCCTCCGTTCCTGCGGTTCCAAATGGCGAAAGAGATCGAGATGCAGGTTTTTAGTGTCCAACATGTCCTCATCGAAGGCACGATGCGCATAGTTGCCACCGTCACCGTCCACCCAAGGGTTGTTCCACAGTGGATCAAAAATGTATCCAACTCCCTCAAAAAGGTAGAGACGAGGGTCATCGGTCTTGACGCAGAGTACACGGAGCATGCCCCTGGGAAGATTCAGCGTGCCGCCGTCCTTCAGCTGTGCCTCGAAGATGATGTTTTAGTGTACCACATCATACACTCGCCCTCCATACCAGGTGAGCTTCACGATTTGTTTTCTCGGGAGGACGTATACTTATGTGGGACAGCCATTGAAGGGGACAAACAGAAGCTGGAGCCGTACAGCCTTGATTTGAAAAGCATCGCTGACCTACAAACCAGAATCAAAATTCCTGTAGAAGATTGTGCTAAACAGACACCATCCCTATTCGACGTAGCAAATTTTGTGCTCGGTAAAAATCTTCAGAAGGGTGACGAGACGGTGGCATTAAAGTCGTCTGGATGGGAGAATTATCCCTTGACGTCTGAAGCGGATACAATATGCTGCCCTCGAGGCCCTTGTGAGTTTCGAGATAGCAGAAAGGTCCAAAGAGCTTGTTGAGAAGCCGTCTCCCACAGAGAATGAGAACAAGAAGAAGAAGAAGAAGAAGAAGAAGAAGAAGAAGAAGAAGAAGAAGAAGAAGAAGAAAACGCTGCACCAGCAGGAGGGCATTATGGATGGATGGACTATTTCCTCTCTTGTAAAAGAAATTATTCCCTCTTGGTGTATATTGATATAGATGGACTATTTCGATGGTGTGCATGTCTTTGGAACACAGTAGTAACATGGGTCCGCTTGACTATAAGGAACTATTTATCCGCATATATAGCTTTCACTGCTACTCCTTCCAGTGATCGGTATGCGGTGCATGTGTCCGTAGACATGACAGCTTGTCCATGGAATTTCAACTATGGCGACCATCACGTTTCATCTCGCGATTCCCACGACGCCTCTCCAACCCACGGCACCACGCCCCCCGACGTGCGCCTCACCCCTCTCGGCCGCACCGCACCTCTGCCTTTGTGTGCATGACATGTGGGCCACCTAAAATGCGGCGAGCATCAAGTTTCTACCACAACCACCTGTGATTCCCACGACGCCGCTCGAACCCATGAAACCACACGTCCCCCGACCTGCGGCACACCCCTCTTGGCCCCACGCCCCTCACCTTGGGAGCATTACATGTGGACCAGTCACCTACTCGGGTCCACATGTTATTGACTCAAAGGTAGGTGTAGTAAATGAAGCTTAGTCCCGACGGCCCTAAGAGGGAAATGTAACTCTGCGCCAGGCTTGTGGTGCTCCCATAGCACGAACTCGTGCCAAACTCGAGATTTGTTTCTTTACTATACATGCGGCATAGCGATTTAATGGACATTGTAATCTCAACATGTGATGGGGAGCTCTAAATTTGAAAATTGAAACTTATAAAACAAAAAGATTCAAAACAAATAAACTAGGAGAGAGGGAGTATATCGTAGGATGTGTCCCATACAAAATAAGTCCCCTGGTTTGTCACCGCCAAGATGCGGTTAGAAAGGAGCACAACGTCTTTCTACTCGTACGGCAACAAATCGGCCGCAGACAGCATGGTCCGCCTTTGACCGCCATGTGCAAGGTTCGTGCTATCTTATTCAATATCACCATGGTTCCATCGTACCAATTCATGCGGTGGCCCGTTGCATGGCTGATCGCAATGTTGGACAAAGGTTCTATGGGAACGGTGTCACCGTTGTAAATGTTGTGCAAATTGATGTTGGTACCCTCCCGTGCATATGCAAGCCAATCTCCACTCGCACCGAGCCTAGCCTGTGAAACAGTCGGCAGGGGGAGCATTAGGAAATGGACACGGAAGTAGTCTTTAGAATGCATTTACTACGTGATCAAACTCATCTTACCTGCTCATCGGAGGAAATCCGAGTGCCCCTCAATGTCGGCATCTCAAGGGGCGTCAACTTGCAACTATGGCCACGCCGCGCTAGATAGACCCCCAAGGAAACATCCTCGTGCGTTCCACGGAACATCAAGATGCATTTTATGAGTAGTTTATCTTGTGAGAGAAAAGGATGAACGAGGGAAGGCCTCTAGAGATAGAGATGGACACTACTACTACCAATGTGCTGGCCCGTGCGTTGCAATGGATCCAAACTAGTAGAATAATACTTGTTCACGTGCTTGAAATATAAACACTCTAGTTTTGATATACATGTGTCAGCAGACACGACAGCTTGTCCATGGAAGTTGAACCACGGCGACCATCACGCTTTCTTGTTTCTACCATCGCCACACCCACACGCCGATTCCCACGACGCCGCTCCAACCCACGTCCACGGCGTCCCCGACGTGGACATGGATCCTCGGCGTGGCTATCACTGCCTTGCCTGCCTTTCCTTCGCGGATGTGGGACCCACGCTTATGGGTCCCACATGTCGCCGATGTAATGGTAGGATTGTTCGTGCCCTCCTCCCTCTCGGCCCCACCGCTCCTCTGCCTGTGTGTGCATGACATGCGGGCCAGCTGAACTGCGGCGACCATCAACGTTCTACCACAGACACACCCGATTGGACGCGGTTTGCCTGCTCCGCTGCTGTGCTCCGATCCGTACTTCCGCACCATCGAATTTTCATCCAGCGGCTGTGACACATTTCGACCCGGGCATCAATCCTCTGCTGGAGTACTTATGTACTATAGGTAGTACCCGCCGGTGTGGCCATCTACGCCTCGTAACGCCCCGACGCCCAGCTGTGGCACCCTCGCCATGGCCACGCCACCACCGGCCGGTTCATCTCGAAAGAGTGAGTCGTGAACCACGCCACCACCATGAGAATGACATGTGGGCCAGCCGCATTTAAGGCCCGCTTGTCATTGACTCATAGGCCGGGCACTAAGCCACTGAAGTTCGGTCCCGTGGGCCCCGAGAGGGAAATGTAACTCCTGCGGCGAGGCCTTGTGGTGCTCCATGATGCATTTGAGCTCGTGCCAAAACTGGAATTTGTTTCTTACTACTACCAACTAGTACTAGTAAGGTACACGTGCATTGCACGCATGAGATTCTGGCGGTTTGTGCATTATGCTTCTACATGTGGAGTTTTCTGGATTCTAACATGTGCCAAAATCTGGTGGAATGTAAGGTTAGGCAAGTTTGATTAACTTAGGTGAGTGTTTGGTTCAAGCCACACCTTATGCAAGCCACACTAAGGCCCCACATGACATACACACAAAAAATGTGGCAAGATTCCCTTAGGCTTGCCAACTTGTGGCTCTCATTTTGAAGAACTAATAACTTTGCCTAAGCTTAGTTGTGGCAAAGTTAGTCATGAATTAAGTTCAACCATGGAGTCTTCTAGATTATACATGTGGCAGAATCTGGTGGATTATATCCAACGGCCAGTAGTGCTCGGATTTGCCATCTTTGTACCGTCGGATTGGCTTCATCCAGCGACCAACTTTCAAAGTTTTTCACACACTATATAGGGGGTATAGATATAGATGTGTCGGTCCGTTGCAATGGA
This sequence comes from Aegilops bicornis, assembly GCA_021605145.1. Classification (NCBI taxonomy): domain Eukaryota; kingdom Viridiplantae; phylum Streptophyta; class Magnoliopsida; order Poales; family Poaceae; genus Aegilops; species Aegilops bicornis. The sequence goes on along the minus strand of CM038675.1, from coordinate 631,215,819 downwards.
TCCAAAGTATATCTATTTAGTGGAGTGCACTCTAAACACATTATCTATTTATTTTTCTCTAAACTTACAAAGCCATGCAACCAAGCCACATAAGCTTCATGGGTGCCCACCACATCATATTATTCATACTATGTTGATTGAAAAAAAGATAAATCACCCAAAACAAGATCTTCCCGTTTTTTGTTCCTACGATGTTGTGCCGTGCACGTATATACTAGTTGTATAATGGTAGTACTAGTAATATAGTATTAGGAGTACAAACTTGGTACTAGTAGGAGTAGTACTAGTACGGAATGCTCCTACTTTATCAACGAGCCCCGTCTGACACAAAATTTCTTGGCTTCCGTGCTACAGCTAGATCTTCCCCTTGTTTACATTTTTCCAACCCGGTATGGCGGGCCGGTGTCGGTTGCTCAACGGCGGTCCCACATGAAAGTGAATATGCTAGGTAACATGCCTTCCCTAAGCTATGTGTCGTGCCGGACGAGCCGTGTTGTACTCCCGATTCCCGGGCGTGTGGGGGTGCGACGCCTTGAGCAGGCCTTTTCCTTTTACTAGCAATGTGCCCGTGCGTTGCGCGGATCCAAAGTAGTAGAATAGTAGTATTTGTTCACAAACTTGAAAGAAATCACTATTGTTTTGATATACTCCTAATATATTACTCCCTCCATACCTAAATATTTGTCTTTTTTGAGATTTCAAATGGACTATCACATACGGATTATATAGATATATTATAGTGTTTCTAGCAAGATGCCCGCACGTTGCACGAAGTTGATGGAAAAGGTAAGAACAACTTATAAATTGACGGATGGAGTACTAGTTACAGTGATGCATATAATTAAGCAAAGGGATCGCACATGTCGGTATTGACTAGAACGAGAATGCAACAGCACAATAAGAATTAAGGCCACGATGATGCAATCGTAGTGGTGGTTACAGAAGGCAAGAAGAAAGATGGATCGAGTTGTGATCAGATTGAGTTGTCACCCTTCTGCTGTCATTGTTGGGGGGGAAGGGAGAGAAAGATGTATCGAGAGTGTGCCCGGTAGGCACAGAGGCACAACTAAGCTAGCCTTGTATGCTGCAACAAGGTGTGTGTGTTTGAAAGAGGAGTAGATAGATTATTATCAAGATCGATGTGCCACCCTACTCCTTCGGTGCCAGGTAGTGTGTGTGTATGTTTGAGAGAGAATCCAGTCGATAGATTAGTATCAAGATCGAGGTGTCACCCTACTCCTTCGGTGCCGGGTAGTGTGTGTGTGTATGTTTGAGAGAGAAGCCAGTCGATAGATTAGTATCAAGATCGAGGTTTCACCCTACTCCTTCGGTGTTGGGAAGTGTGGGTGTGTGTGTGGGGGGGCAGTGACACTCACATATCTCTACTTTTATAAAAACAGAGTTGGTGATGATGGTGTTCTGCCATCCTGCAATATAGGCCATCCGATTTATATCGTGACGGACAGAAGGAAAATATGGCAATTTTGCAAAAAGATACCCACACCCCTCTCCACATTTGCAAATAAGGCATTCCCTCGTTCATTCTTTTCTCCCACAAGATAAACTTCTCATACAAATGCATCTTGATGTTCCGTGCAACGCATGGGCATCTTGCTAATAGGGAGAAGTAGTTTGTGTGACACATATCTAACTATATTAAGGGATAGGTAGATAGCATATGTGTGAGAGACATTATTATATTTTGAGACATTAGTGGCTGTGGGTGGGCGGAATTAAAGGGGTGGGCGTGTTAGACATAGAGAGTGTGTGTGTTTACGTGTGAGAGACTTGTAGGGGCCAGGGGTAGAAAGATGAATTTAACCCTGACGGGGGGAGAGAAATACATGAAGTGCGCGTGTGTGATTCCGATGCCCACAGGGAAATGCGATATGTATGCGTGTGTGAGAGATTGCACAATTCATTCACGTATCACTTTCTAGCGATCATGGACATGCATCGCTTGAACATAAGTCAATATCAACTTCATATCATGGACAAAGGTACAATATCGATTCAACGCTATAAAGATTGGATACTCACATATCACATTTTTTCTATTTAAATAAACCTTTTTAGTTGTGCATGCAAAAGTTACAGTGATGTTTCTTCAAACAACCCATGTAGCTATCATGTACATGCACCATTGTTACTCTTGCATTTAAATTCATTAGTCTTGGATGATTTAAGTTTCTATTTTGAAGTAATATATGTAATATTCATATATGAATTCAACAGGTACACAATTAATGAAATGGAGGCTATGTAATCATATGAGGTAACACTTTTAAGTAGCTAACTACAATATCCATTTCTTTTTTGTGCGCCTCTACACTAACACGTCAATGCATTATGTTTAAAGTAAATAACCAATGGCACTAAATTATCTAATTACACGAGAAATACATAAGGCTGAGTGTTTGATCCCTTTTTTTGTGAACGCGCCACTACACCCGTACGATTGGCCGCGCCCGTGTGAACGTCCAAGTTATCGGCGCATCATTCCGAGTTATTGTCATTTTTTCTGGGGTGGACTTCAAACTAGTTATTAACTTCTTGTGCGTGCCCGTGTACACGATCTAGCATGACCTTCCCGCTAGCACGGTCCAAAATTAGTTGAAATCGGATACGAACGATCCCGCTGGGCGCAAAATTTCCCGCCTCGTTCTACAATTTCCGCCACCTTAGTCTTTAGCATGCGAAATCCCCCTTTTGTCCTTGGTGCACGGACACCAACAGTTACAATACCGCCCTCATCTACATGATAGGTCGGGGCTGCTTTGGTAACTTCCGATTCCCCCCACTACACAGAACCCCCATTTCCTCTCCCCCTCCCGCGAAAACGACTAACTCCACAACACCAGAGCATCTTACATCACGTCGTCCGTACTTCATCGCCCTTTCTCCCCTCCCCTCTCGAAACCCTAGACTGCTCATCCACCAGCGTACCATAGCCCATTCACTGCCAGCGGAGTCCACCTCACCGGATCTGCTTCTGCGGCCGCATCTACCCCTTCCACCTCCCCTAGAAACAAGTAGACTACTCATCCACCACTGTACCACAACCCATTCAGTGCCGGCCTTGTCCACGGTGCCGGATCTGCTTCGCCGGTACTCTCGTCAACCGCCGCGCATCTGCAGCGGCTCATTCGTACTCCCCACCGGAGACGCTTCGTCCACACCCCCCGGAGCCGCCCCACCAACGCCCCCGTCGACGGCCTCTGATCCTCTTCGCCGACACCTTCCTCAACCCTACCGGAGCCGCTTCGCCGACACCTTCCTCAACCCTACCGGAGCCGCTTCGCCAATACCATCGTCAACCCTACCGGAGTAGCTTCGCCTATACCATTCGCAACCCTATCGGGGCCGCTTTGCCAACTCACAAGTCCACGGCCTCAGATCCGCTTCCTCGCACCCTCATCCAACCTCTGGGCAACTCGGCGCCCGTCCACGGCCGCAGATCTGCATCGTCGACGCGACCCTTAACCCAACGACCGGAGCAGCTTCTGACGCCCCGTCCACGGCTGTAGATCCGCATCGTCGACACCATCCTTAACCCATCCACCGGAGCACCTTCTGACGCCCCGTCCACGGCCGCCGATCCGCGTCGTCGACACCATCCTTAACCCAACGACCGGAGCAGCTTCACCTACGCCCTCGTCCACAGCCACAGATCCGCTTCGCCCACACCTAGTCCACCCTACCGGAGCCGCTCCACAAACACCCTACTCGATGGCTCTAGATCTCCTTATCAGACCCCGATAGCCAGTGCAGCGTCATCACCCTCGACGTTGCTAACCTGATTCTCGCCGTCTGGAGAGATGCCAAGCACCCGCCACAGCCTAGGTACTTGTCACGGTCGCTGTTACCTGTTATGCAGCTGGCGGAAACTACAAGGACGATGTTTCTTCTTGAGCTAACAGCTTGGCCAGCCAAGATCCTGGACTGAGGCATTGCTATGATCTTGTAAGCGCGTCTCTCTCTCTTGTATTGTTCTTTGCCTGCCAGCGTGCTTTGCTAGGATTTTCGACCAGTAATCCCTTTGTGTAGACAATGATTTCTACTACTGGCTGCTAAATTACTAAATTAGATATGTAGATGTCATACATGATACTACCTCGTACCTCCGTTCCTTAATAGAAGTCTTTCTAGAGATTCCACTATAGGCTACATACGGAGCAAAATGAGTGAATCTACACTCGAAAATGCATCTATATACATCTGTATGTGGTCCATACTGGAATCTCTACAAAGACATATATTTAGGAACAGGCGTTACATTACACAAAATCGTAGGTGGCATGTAGGAATTCCGATTGCACTACATTAGGCTCCCTTAGAGTGCACCTTTAGTCCGACATACAGAGTGATGGCTAGTTTATGGTACGCACACAATCATTAATTAATTGGTGGTTTAAATATGCGCAAGGGATATGCAATGTAGTATCATGTAGAGATGTCTGAAATTAGCCGTGTCAACTTGCAGATAGGGTTACACAATCAAAAAAGTACAAGATGTATGTGGCAATTTCATGGAACATCGCAAAAAGGAGAGGCAGCGGTGAGCCTATACAAGTGTGCTATGGTACGTCACTCCTCCATTGCAATCATCGTGACATGTTATTTGTATGCCAGTTCTATTAGCCAAGTTTCTTAGGGGCGATTATTATGAGTTATCTATGAAAATAAGCACACTGTGAATATAAGCTCCATGTAATAAGCCAACCAGTTCTTTTCATTGCGTTTTGACTTATCTTTGATATGATCAGTGGAAAGTCTAGATTGCATTATATATTTTTCATTTTGCTGCCCATATGGAAATTAATTTGACTTGCAAACATCACAAATTGAACCCAGTGCAGTAATTAATATGATAGGAAAACATACCATCACTATTTGCTCAAAATGCAAATACAAAGATACCATCTACTTGGCACAATCTAGTTTGGTCAGTGTTTTCCATAGAGATCCCATTGCTAATTTAAACGAAGAACGCATGACCCACATTTAAATGAAGAACAATTATTTATTGAAATTCGATGGTCCAAGTGGCTAGTTATTATCATATAGCAGCACCAACTGAAAGCATCATATAGCAGCAGCAGCTCATAGTAACTCATCATACAGCAGCAAAGCGCAATTCATCATATACCAAAGAAGCAGCTCATAGCAATTCATCATATAGCAGCAGCGAGCAGCTCATAGCAATTCATCATATAGCAGCAGCGAGGAGCAGCTCATAGCAATTCATCGAGATAGCGACAGGAGCAGCTTGTAGCAACTCATCATATAGCAGCAGCAGCAGCTCATAGCAATTCATCATATAGCAGCAGCAGCTCATAGCAACTCATCATACAGCAGCAGCAACTCATAGCAATTCATCATATAGCAGCAGCAGGAGCAGCTCATAGCGATGCATCACATAGCAGCAGTAGAAGCAGCTCATAGCAATTCATCGTATAGTGGATCAGAATGAAAATTTGGCAAAAAATCAAAGGAGATCCTCACCTTGTTGGATGAGCTCATCCTTCAACAAAGACCTCAAGGCCATGGCACGGGAGGAGGAGGGAATAAGGTGCCTTCTACCGCAGTGTGGCATCGGCCGTAGTTGTGCGGCGCTGCGAGTAGTGCGTTGGGACGAACCACAGTGGAGCAACTGCTGGAGACCATGAGAATGAGGCGGCGCCGGAGGAGCAGCCAGGAGATTTGCCCCTACCCGCCAGCCATGTAGCCTAGCTGGACATAGCATCGTCAAGGACCAGGGCAGATGGGACCCGATGGCGACTCATTTGGAGGAACCCTAGTGCTGCGGCAGGGATCGAGGTAGAGGGAAAGGGAGAGGAGATGCAAGCGGGCAGGGCAATGAATGCTTGCGTGTTTGTTTTTACTTGAGGGTCGTGTGACACGGGCGTCGTGATTGCTTTTTGAGTGTAATATAGGCAGACAACAGAGTCATTTCACCATTCCCCTTCCCTTCAATTTTTAGTGAGGTTCTACGCGAAACACCCCCCTCTAAAGCGAAATTAGTTAAGCCCAAGCGCATAACTCAAAAAATGACTTCTTTACATCTTTTATGGCTTATTTTGACAATATGCCCTGAAAAGGCGGAATCGAACTAGCCTTAACATGCAAATCAATTGTGCGTGCAATGATTAATCACTCCTGCCTGCTATCTGTACATTTAGGCATCATCATACATGGTGTCGGTGTCAAAACCGGCGGATCTCGGGTAGGGGGTCCCGAACTGTGCGTCTAGGCGGATGGTAACAGGAGACAAGGGACACGATGTTTTACCCAGGTTCGGGCCCTCTTGATGGAGGTAAAACCCTACGTCCTGCTTGATTAATATTGATGATATGGGTAGTACAAGAGTAGATCTACCACGAGATCAGAGAGGCTAAACCCTAGAAGCTAGCCTATGGTATGATTGTTGTATATATCTGTCGACTAGCCTGGCCCTGGTTTATATAATGCACCAGAGGCCTAGGATAACAAGAGTCCTAGCCGAATACTCCGGTGGGGGAGGAGTCCTTGTCTTGATCGCCAAGTCTTGTGGATTCTTCCTTGTATGCGGCAACTGTCCGGACTGGCCCATGAGTATACGGCCATGGGGATCCTCGGCCCAATCCAACTGATCGGGAGACGACATGGTGAGTACCCCCTAGTCCAGGACAACGCCAGTAGCCCCCTGAACCGGTCTTCAAGTTAGGGACGCTCCTCGATTCTTCCAAACTGTTCTTCATCTTCGGTTGCCGGTCTTGAAAACTGGTTCAACAAATCTTCTCATCTTCGATCTTGAGGATCGTCGAAATGTATTCGGCGAGTTTATACGTCGGGTATCCGAGGAGCCCCTTTAAGTTTCCGGCCTTTATCAATGCCTTGTTATTTTTATGCCACACCTCGGTTTTGAAGTTGTTCCCGGGCGGCAGCGTCCTCTTGCGTCCAGGCTCCAACGCCGGACTGCATTCGAGGTATCTTTTGCAGCCGAGCACCAACGCCGGACCGCTTCCCAGCTCTAACGCTGGAATGTATCCGAGCTCCAACGCCGAGCTCCAACGCCGGACTATGTGTCCGAGCTCCAACGCCGGACTATGTGTCCGAGCTCCAACGCCGGACTATGTATCCGAGCTCCAACGCCGGACTATGTGTCCGAGCTCCAACGCTGGACCATGTGTCCGAGCTCCAACGCCGGACTGTATCCGAGGTGTCGTGAAGGAGTTTAGCCGAGCTTAATGCCGAAAATGCCCTCTATGGAGCCAGCCACTAGCGTCCGAGCTTTATGCCGGACTGCTTCTGAGGTGGTGCACCACCCCAAATGTGGTCTGATTTTTGGTCAATATTTTTTATTGATGCAATTTATTCTCTGAAGAGATATATAGCCAGTAGCCCTCCAGGTGTTTATCGGTCTAAAACTCGAGATGCACCTGAAGGATGACATAAGACTGCTGATCCCAAAGAATCACCGAGACTCAAAGTTGATTTGCCAAATCGGCCCGAGGATCAAGTCCTAACTTCGGCAGAATACTTGGGGCCTTAAAAGCGGCGTGCTCAGACCTCGAGACTCGGGTTGGGTGCGGCCGACCAACCCGAGGTTCAAAATCTCCTCGGAAGCTGTATTGCACTTGATTTTACGCATAGAACAAGCAATGCAAGAGCCCCGAGACACTCGTCGGTGGCAACACTAGATCGAGGATCAATGTGCCCCTTTAATATTTGTAAATAATAAGCCCGAAGCCCAGTAGCCCCCGAGCCTTAATGCGGGCACGGGTGGCCGAATTAAGGATCGATATCCATAGTAAAATCACAAATTATGTGTAATGACTCAATGTATCCAAGTCATTAATGCTCGGATCCGCATTGTACAAAACTTTGTTGACCGACCATCGGCTTCAACCTCCTCGGCCAGTAGCCGAGGAGTGTTTGTCCTACTTTATAAAGCCTTTATGAGGGCAAAGATTTACGACAAACAAGGCAATCTGGCCATACAGTTTTATAAACAAAGGTACGCAGAGAGGTATGTTATATTACTGTTTAACAGAAGAAATGTCTTCCAAAGAAAATAGTCCCGCTATCGGTTCCTTTCTTTGGGTTGTCATGCTAAGCATGATCATGAAACCTGAGCTCCAACGTGAGAGCAAAATATTGAGGATTTAGTTTGGGAGGCCAGTTACTAGCCCCCGGTAGTGTTCGGCGACAGTCGAGGTCAAGCCGGAAACACTTCGGCCAATGTTATGAATGGCCCGTCGTTTAATATAGTCATCGGACCGCTGACCAGTTTACACCTATTGTGACGATCGGTTTTCGGCTTTCTCCATCGAGGTGCTTGACCATGCGAGCTGGAAGGCAATCGCGATGGTTCTCCCTTTGCACACCTAGCCGAACAAAGCGGGCGTAGGAGGCAAGCAGCGAGCCGGGCAACCCAACTATTGACCGAAGACACAATTCGAAACTGATGCATATATAGCAATATCCGAGAATGTTTTTGCCGAATCTCTAAAGGTGTCCGGCGTTGCACTGCGAGAATTGTGCTGAAAACACACAAATAGTTTAAAAGTGCCAAAAGCTTGGAAAACCAAAAAAACGTCAGTAAAAACATGACGACCGAACAAGATCAAGTGTTCGATGCCAATCCGAAAATTGAACTTCAGAAAAAAAAGTGCTTCTGTCGTGCTTTAACATGACACATCCTATCTCAAGACTTCAAGCGGGTCAGCCTACGGCTTCAGTCTCCCATCCTGAAGGTGGAGTACTTCTCATTAGGCCAGTTTAGAAAACTAAACTCTAGCGGTTTTGAGAGAGAAATTAGCCTCCCCAGCTAGTGACCGCTTTTCGTGTCGAAAAAAGGAGTGATGAATAAAAAACTTTGCAATGACTAAGAAGAAAAACACTTAGTATAAAACGGCTCAAATAAACATAAGAGCCCCCAATTGACTTGGGTAAAAGTTGACTATATAATGTAAGGTGACATGTAAAATGCCTTCTAGCCAGATTGTAGATCGTTTGTCGTAGCGGACCTTTTCGCTTCAACCTCTGGACCCAATAGTCCGGAGTGTGTCCGAATACCCTCGCGGTTATAAAAACCGGGCATGCGTGGAGACCAGCGTAGGGGTCATTAGTGCTTTATCGCATAAGTGCCCAACTAGTTATGTTATATTACATGGTTAGTAAGAAACATCTTCGTGGAGAATAGTTCGTTAAGGGTTCCTTTCACAGGAGGCATGCCCTAAAGTGCATGTCGGACTGCGAAAAAAGCGAGAAAAACATCTGGGGGCAGGTAAATGACTAGGTAAGAAATCATCTTTTAGTTCACCGACCGAGTATTCCCTTAAGAACGCTAGCTTTCAGCTTCACCCGGTCTGAGGTACACATCCCGACCCGTGAGTAACAATCGCAGAGGTGCTCCTTTACCACCTAGCCGAACAATCGGGAACGTAGGGGTAAGCACAGGAGCCAGGCAACCCAGCTTGGCCAAAACTTAAGTCATATCGATGCATATAATGGTGAATAAAAGGTACATGTGGAAGTGTGACACATGTGTCGGGCATAAAGCCTGAATTAATAAGCTTCTGTTAAAGAAGCCAGCAGGTATAATGAGCGCGGGTAGCGCGTCAAGTGTGTGCGAACAAAGTTTCGACAAGGAAAATTTTTACAAGCAAATTTTTTCCAAAAAAGTATAATGCTTGGTCGAACCGAACACAAGTTAGAAATTTAAAGACCATCACTTGACTGACCAGATTTAAGGGGCATTTAAACATCATGTGCAACGTATGAACTAACATAAACATTGCATATTCCAGATTCTACAATGGAATGCACATGCATTAGGTTATGCCATGTGACGGTGTCCTGGACTAGGGGGTACTCACCACGTCGTCTCCTGATCAGTTCTTTGTCCCTTGCATGTGACAACTTGACCTAACATTTAACACTTAGCAGGTTGACTATGTAAAAACTAACACAAAAGAAGCAAATCTTACACAAGCAACAAGAAATTGCCTCCTTCTTTGCTTCTTTTCTTGATATGTAAGATTTGCTCACACATCTGCTCAATTGCTTGTTTGCATCAGCCAGCCATACTAGGACTGTTTGCTTTGATTACTTGCTGTTCTTGACCTAACACTCTAACAGAGCTTGTCAACGATTTAAACACTAAGGGCTGCTGTAGTGGGGCCTTGTCTAACTCATAGATGACATAAAGGTTTGGCTGTACACTACAGTAGGCTCTCCAAGAGTACCTGGAGATCCAGTTCGAAGGTATGCCTAGTTTTTACATAGTGCAGACATAGTAAATGCTCATTTCATTGTGTGCAAGTGCAAGAGATGCGGCATGTTTCATTATGTGGTGTTGTTTTGTTATAATCTCATCCTTCTGTGTTCACAGACTAGAAAGTGTGCATATTTATCTTCCAAGGAGACGAGTAACTAGTTTGTGTCACCTTGCAGGGGGGTGCAATGAAGATAAGATTGAGGATTTCCAAGTACAAGATGTTAGGAAGGAGCCTTGCAAGAGAAGTAGGAGCTCTTGTTGAGCCTCTTCAACCTGCTAAGGTAAGTCACTTTATGCAACTCAACAGTTCAATTCCTTGTTTGTTTAGGGCATAGTTAATTTTCTCTTTTCAATTGCTTTATTTGTCCTCGATTAATGAGATGCCCAAATAATCATGCACGATGTTCGGTACTTGTATCACTATTAGTTGACATAATTAAAGGCCTTACCATTAATTACTCTTGCCAAGTGTGCCTGAAGCTTTGAAGTATATTAACCAACTATTATTGCATGAGGCTCACAATCTAGTTTATACTACGCTAATGATTGCATAGTTTTGCCTGCTGTAGTATGTTTGTATGAAACCCTCTGCTGTTCATTATGCTCCCTAAGACTTTAATTGAGGTATAGAATGGCCAACTGCTTGCTTACTTATACGCAATGTGATGTCTAAATTTGTTACTTGTCTGTGTTTTCAATTGGGCCCCAACATCATGCTCCTCTCGTGAGCTAAGAGGGATTTCTGTATGCAGGCTGCACAGACTATCTTTTTTATAATTTTTAAAATATCACCTGCTTATGCTTCATGGCGTGTAACATTTTTTTGTGTGAAAGTGACGTGTAACATTATTGTTAGTCCTGTTTTGCCATGTAGTACAAAATAGTGTCTTGTTCGCTTCACTGTTGTAACTATATTTGCCCTAGTCATGTGTACTTACAGAAACATTTCAGGATGAAGTGGCATCAACACAAAAATCTGCGAGCAGTGCGACATGGACGTTACCAAATGATTATAGATTGGAATTGGAATGTGCTGATGTTCTCGAGCATCAACTAGAGGTGGCAAGACAACGTGTACATGATTGTCAACGTATAATCAAAAAGTTGAGACTAGACATGCAGGTATTAGATGCAGGAGTCAAAAAAATGAAACAAGACTCCGAGGTAACCATGAAGGAATTGGAGATTTTGCAGACTGAAATTTGTGCTATCTGAATCCGGCCAATCCCATTTTCTGAAGAGATTACAGTTCAAATGGAGTTAAGTTGATGCACGTCCATGATGTATGAGTTGTATTTGCCCAGTGTATGTAATTTGCTGCTGTGTATGCTTTATTATCACCTGTGCCGAACCATAATACCCAGTGGGTATAATCGGCTGTAATTTCTTTATTGTATAGTGTAGGATTATTCTACCTTTCTATGCCTTGATCTCTTTGTTGTATACTGTATGCTTTTTAGAGGTGATAGTATTGAGTGGGATAATTCTTTGAATATGCTATACCGTTCAAACGGGGGCCAATTCACCCGACCATGGCCCTTCACGGGCCGTCGGATCCATGGGCCTTCACGTCTCGTGAGATCCATGGGCCTTCTACGTCTCGTAGGATCCATGGGCCTTCTATGTCTCGTAGGATCCATGGGCCTTCTCGTCTCGTGAGATCCATGGGCCTTCTATGTCATGTAGGATCCATGGGCGCCCGACTCATTTATGGGTCTTGTACGGGACTTTAATGGGCCGTAGACGGGCCTATAATGGAAATCGTACGTTTTATGGGCTAACCATAATGGGCCATTAATAGGCCGTATTTGGTGATGCTATGAAAATGGCCCAACAGACTAACAGACCACAAGTGGGCCGACTGTAACGACGGGCTGAATTTGGCCCAGAAGCAGAAAATGACAGTAACGGGCCGTAAGTAACCGAATGCTGCAAATGAGCCCAAGAATAAATGGGCCCTCAGAAAGGTCGAAAGTTAACTTGGGCTGGAAACGGCTGTCGGTGTCAAAACCGGCGGATCTCGGGTAGGGGGTCCCGAACTGTGCGTCTAAGGCGGATGGTAAGGCAAGGGACACAATGTTTACCTAGGTTCAGGCCCTCTCTATGGAGGTAATACCCTACTTCCTGCTTGATTGATCTTGATGAATATGAGTATTACAAGAGTTGATCTACCACGAAATCGTAGAGGCTAAACCCTAGAAGCTAGCCTATGGTATGATTGTTGTTGTCCTACTGACTAAACCCTCCGGTTTATATAGACACCGAAGGGGGCTAGGGTTACACAGAGTCGGTTACAACAGAAGGAGATATACATATCCGTATCGCCAAGCTTGCCTTCTACGCCAAGAGAGTCCCATCCGGACATGAGACGAAGTCTTCAATCTTGTATCTTCATAGTCCAACAGTCCGGCCAAAGGATATAGTCCGGCTGTCCGGATACCCCCTAATCCAAGACTCCCTCAGTAGCCCCCGAACCAGGCTTCAATGACGATGAGTCCGCTGCGCAGATTGTCTTCGGCATTGCAAGGCGGGTTCTTCTCCAAATTTTGAATACTTGTTTGAATAGTGTCCGACTTCCCATTAATGTTGCACTTCCTTGGCTTCTGCGCCCAATAATGGAGATCCTCCAAGCGTCGAGAGAATGCGAGAAGCCGGGGCATTTTTACAATTGCCACCCTAGCCATGTAGGCAAATCGCCTATTAAAGAGACAGGGATTCATAGATCCATATCATACCATCCTCCCACAGCGAGTATCCATCGAACGCGCTGGAAAAATCCATTCCAACATGGCCAGTCGCCGCAGCTCCTCCTCTCGCCCCCGTAGCCCTAAGCCCGGTGATTGGAAGAAGTGTTCCATCCCGCATAGCCAACTAGTGAGACTACAGACCCAGGGATTTCTCCCCCTGGCGTATATGGTCCCCGTTCGAGCCGGGCTTGCCACGTATAATGGCGGAGAACAAGCAGAGAGCTTCCCCAATCCCTCCAAAGGGGAACGGGTATGCCTTGCCCCTTATTTATTAAGGGGACTGGGATTTCAATCCACCCGTTCCTCCACGGGCTCACGGAGTTCTCTGGCCTCCAGTGCATAATTTCCTCCTGCCTCCATATTGCACATTGCTGGTTATGTCGCTCTTTGCGAACTGTTTTACGGGCTGAAGCTCACTTGAGCTATGGAAGAGGCTATTCTGCCTCGTACCCGTACCTGGGGGTCCTTTGTTTCAAGTGGGCGGAGCCGAAATATGGCGCATCGCCGGGACCGGATGCCTGTCCGGCACCCCGAAGAAGGCATCCAAAGACTGGCCTTCAGAGTGGTTCTATATAGAGGACGTCCCTCTTCCGGATCCTATTTGGATCGGCCTTCCTGAGTTTAATAATGCTCCTCTAAAGAAACGCCTAAGCTGGCGACCAAGGAGCCCTCAGGAGGAAGACGATAGAGACGTTTCTTACCTGATGAGCCGGATAAAGGTGCTGGCTCTATTAGGACTGACTACAACCGAAGTTATGTCAATATGCATTATGCGAGGGGTGCAGCCGCTTCAATACCGAGGCCGCCCAATGTGGGACTTTAACGGAAGATGATGCCAACCACTGCGGCCGTAAGGGGCCAGACTCCATTGCCGCTCTGGCAAAAACTCTGTCTGGTCTGTACAAGGGAGAGGAAGAGGAGTTCCTCCGCATCAAACCGCGGGACGGATTCTCCATGTACAATCCTCCGAGATGGGTAAGCTGCCACTTTTCATGCCCTTCCCTTCCGCATTTCCACAATAAATGTCTTATATTGCCCGTTCACCGCAGGAGCTGCGTAAGGCTGTGAGGGAGATAACTAGCCCACCTCCACAACCAGAGGAACCTGAACGGTCCCTCGACCTCGGTCTTCAAGAGGATCCGGACATATTCGTGGAGCTAATCGATAGGATATTTAATCAATCAAGCCGTGATGGGGCCATGGTGGCTATTACAGCCGACTATCCGGAGACTCTTGCACGCCTCGCAGGTAGGTGAGACCAGTGGCCCAACCTTTGAGAAGTATCCTTTTCCACGCACCTTACCTTCTGTATCTGCATGGTGTCTTACAGGGAAGGTCCTCCGGGTGCCATGCCGAGCTCATGGCGAGTTATCAACAAGGGGTACCGAGGCCAGTCGGGCTGAAAAGAAAAGCGGTTCGGATTGAGACGCCGACGTAGAGGTATGATATAAAACCTCGCTCCGTGGGTTTGTCTTTGAAAACGTAATAACACCCATGCTTCCCAGAAGGAAAATACTCGCCGGATTATATCCGGAGAAGTTGCCGATCACGCCTCCACTAACCGGGCTCCAGGGCCGGACACGGAGGCGGGGCACGCGTCAGGCGTTCCTCCTACAATGGATGCAGATAAAATCTCCGCTACAAATTCCGAAGTGGAGAGCGCCATGAATCACAGACGCCGCCGGGCCGTACTCCGTGACGCTTGTTTCTCCCAAGAGGCATTTGATGCCTTCAATTGAGAGATGCGTACATCCGTGCTGCTCAAAATGGTATTTCGAGCCACGGACCAAGTATGTAAAGGATATCTGGGTAAGAGAATTTGATGATTATATATATCGGTAGCCCGAGACTTGAAACAGTTGGCACAACTGATTTAAGGATCATTATATGTACTGAGTTCTTACTGAGAAGAATACCTAATTGTCTCAAGAGCTGGAAGATTGCAAGGCCCTTCACGGACGCGGTAGCGCATTGAAGGAGTCCGAAAAGGCCCCCTATGGTAACACCTGCTTTAAAGAGTGACAGGTACCATATAGGATGCAGCATGCATGCAATTCTGACAATAAATATTGCAGATGACGCTGGAGTGAATCCGGATGAGCAACATGTCATACGGCGGCTAAAGGCTGGCGAGCGCGTGCTTACAAAGGTTAGGCAGGAGAAAAACGATCTCCAAGATGCCAATACCCAGCTGAGCGTGGAACTAAAGGATGTTCGCGCCCAGCAGTCAGACTCCGTGAAGGAGAACAAGCGGCTTCGACGCGGCATTTTCAGTAAGTGCTTTAACGAACTTCAAAAAGAGTTCGGAGAGGAAGCCCGATAACATAGTTATGTCTGCAGGTATGCTGACAGGTTGTCCCGCGAATGAGATGCCCGGGTCTGCGGGTGATCTTCTACCAGAGCTCTCCCAACTGCACGAACAAGTTCGGCAGGTGATGCAAGGTATTGCCCAGGCCTTGTGGCCATCCGTCTCCCTGCCCGAAGGCCTTGGAGGACTTGCAGAGAAGCTCAAGGGGAAGCTGGCGGCGCTTCCGATTATGGAAATGTCGGCCTGCCCGTCAAGGTGCCGAGGCACTGGGCCATGGTGAAGGCGCGGTATACCAAGGCTGACCCAAACCACATGGCCGAGGTCGGACCTGTGGGGCCCGATGGGAAAGAAATCCTGTCGATTTGGTGTATCACCAAGTAGAGTTAGCCGCCAAGTATTCCCAACAGGATTGTAGGCTAGACAGCACTGTTGGATGGCATAGAAGAAGAATTTAATCAGTCCAAGTGACTATGTAATTTGAATGACATGCGAGAATGTCTCTAGCCGGATTGTAAATCATTTGTCATGGCGGACCTTTTAAGCTTCAACCTCTGGACCCGATAGTCCTGAGTGTATCCGTATACCAAGCTGTGATTATGTAAAACCGGGTATGTGTGCAAACCAGGCGTAGGGGTCATAAGTGCTTGAACAGACAAGTACCCAACTAGTTATGTTATATTACATGGATAGTAAGAAACATCTTCCAGGAAGAATAGTTCTGTTAAGGGTTCCTTTCCTTGGGTACGCATGCCCTAATGTGCATGTCCAAACTGCGAGAAGAGACGCAGGCGAAAACATCTGGGGGCAAGTGGAAAAAACAAAAAGTCATCTTTTATTCACCGACCGAATATTCCCTTAAGAATGCTAGCTTTCGGCTTCACCCAGTCTAAGGTACACATCCGGTCAATTCGGCAAGAATAATCGCAGAGAGGTGCTCCCCTTATGCCCTAGCCGAATTAATGGGAACATAGGGCATAAATACAAGAGCCAGGCAACCCAGCTTGACCAAAACTTAAGTCATATCGATGCATATAGTGGCGAAAAAAGGTACATGTGGAAGAATAACACATGTGCGGGGCATGAATCCCATAAAATATTTAAGCTTCTGTATAGGAAGCCCCCAGGTATAATGAGCGCAGCTGGCGCATCAAGATTGTGTAGTCAAAACACATTTTAGCCCTTCAAGGCCTCGAAAGAAAAGGGGAAGAAAGAAAGAAAGAAAAGACAGATAACGAATATATAAAAATTTGACAGAGGTAAGGAGACGAACATGGAGTCCCAGCACTAGGCATAGAATCTTCGGAGTCTCGCTGCATTCCATGGATTTGGCTCGAGGCGGTTGTCCGATGCATCGCGCAGACGGTACGCTCCGCCAGTTAAGACCTGGTCAATAATGAAGGGACCCTCCCATTTAGGCTTGAGCTTGTCCTTTTTCTTTTCCGGTAGGCGTAGAACGAGTTCGCCAACGTTATAAGTTTTGGCTCGTACTTCTCTGCTTTGGTATCTTCTACCCTGTTGCTGGTAGAATGCGGAACCAGCTTTTGCCACGTCGCGCTCCTCCTCGAGGGCGTCCAAACTGTCCTGCCGATCGAGCTCGGCCTCTATCTCTTCATACATGCGCACTCGAGGTGAGTCATGAATTATGTCGCAGGGCAGAACCGCCTGTGCGCCGTACACCATAAAGAACGGTGTGTATCCGGTAGTGCGATTCGGCGTGGTCTGCAGCCCCCAGAGTACAGAGTCGAGCTCCTCTACCCAGTGCGTGTTAGTTTCCTTGAAGGACCGCACTAATCTGGGTTTGATGCCGCTCATGATAAGACTATTTGCTCATTTGACTTGAATGTTAGTTTGTGGATGATAGACAGAAGTGTAATCGAGCTTGATGCCCATGTTGCTGCACCATATTTTCACCTCATCGGCAGTGAATTTCGTGCCGTTGTCAGTGATGATGCTATGGGGGACACCATAACGGTGTACAACCCCGGATATAAAGTCTATCACTGGTCCGGATTCGACTGCCTTAATAGGTTTGGCTTCTATCCATTTGGTGAATTTATCCACCATTACCAGTAAGTATTTTTTCTTATGGGTTCCCCCTTTAAGGGGTCCAACCATGTCCAAATTTCCCTGCACCGCAAAAAAGTCCAGGTAATGGGGATTGTTTGTAGGGCGACAGGTGGCATATGGCTTTAGTTTGCAAAGAGCTGGCAACCGACGCAGCGTTGGACCAAGTCATGTCCGTCTGCTCGGGCCGTCGGCCAATAAAATCATGTACAGAAGGCCTTACTTACGAGGGCCCGGGCTGCAGCGTGGTGGCCACCGAGTCCCGTGTGAATTTCTGCCAGAAGCTTCCGCCCTTCCTCTTCGGAGATGCACCTTTGAAGGACTCCGGTACTGCTTTTCTTACAGAGCTCTCCCTCGTGGACCTTGTAGGCTTTAGATCGTCGCACAATGCAGCGTGCCCCATTTTGGTCCTTGGGAAGTTCATGCCTGGTTAGGTAGGCCAGGAATGGTTCAGTCCATGGGGCGATGACGGCCATTATTACGTGGGCTGAAGGTGTTATTTCGGTGGCGGAGCCGCCGATTATGTCAGATTGTTCGGCATCTGGCGCTGTAGCCGGGTCCGTACTGTTGTTGCTTGTTTCCCCTTCCCATGCCAAGGATGGCTTAAACAGCCTTTCCAAGAATATGTTGGGTGGGACCGGATCGCGCTTAGCACCGATACGGGCAAGGACGTCCGCCGCCTGATTGTTTTCCCGAGCTACATGGTGGAATTCGAGTCCCTCGAACCGAGCTGACATCTTGAGTACGGCATTGCGATAAGCCGCAATTTTCGGATCTTTAGCGTCGAAGTCTCCGTTTATTTGGTATATTGCGAGGTTCGAATCCCCGCGCACCTCCAGTCATTGAATGCCCATGGAGACTGCCATCCGGAGACCATGTAACAGGGCCTCATATTCAACGGCGTTGTTGGAGTCTGTATACAGTATTTGGAGTACATATTGGACTGTATCTCCGGTAGGGGACGTCAAGATGACGCCAGCCCCCGGACCGGACAACATTTTAGAACCGTCAAAGTGCGTAATCCAATTGGAGTATGCGCCGTATTCCTTAGGGAGTTCGGCTTCTGTCCATTCGGCGACAAAATCGGCCAATACCTGCGACTTAATAGCTCGCCGAGGTTTATATGTTATGTCGAACGGGAGGAGCTCTATGGCCCATTTGGCAATCCGGCCTGTGGCATCACGGTTGTTTTGACGACCACATCGTCTACATATGCTTCCACTGTTTTGCCGATTTGTTTTTCCAGGCATGTCTGAATCATGCGTTGATACGTTGCACCGGCGTTCTTAAGCCCGAAAGGCAATGTGTTGAAACAGAAGGGGTCGTATGGCGTGATAAATGCCGTTGTGGCTTGGTTAGACTCGGCCATCTTGATTTGGTGGTAGCCGGAGTATGCATCGAGGAAGCACAATGATTCGTGTCCCGCGGTGGCGTCGATAATTTGATCGATGCGGGGGAGGGGGAAGGGATCCTTTGGGCAAGCTTTATTGAGGTCTTTGAAGTCGACACATAAGCGCTAGGATTTGTCCTTCTTTGGTACCATCACCAGGTTTGCTAGCCAGTCCGGGTGTTTTATTTCTCTGATGAATCCGGCCTCCAATAACTTGGCCAACTCCTCGCCCATAGCTTGTCCCTTAGGTTCGGAGAAGCGCCGAAGAGTCTGCTTGACCGGCTTGAACCCTTTTAGAATGTTAAGGCTATGCTTGGCCAACTTGCGTGGGATTCCTGGCATATCTGATGGGTGCCAGGCAAATATATCCCAGTTGTCGCGCAGGAACTCCGTGGTCTTGGCGTCCACATCGGGGTTTAACTGTGCCCCAATTGAGGCTGTTTTTGAGGGTCCGTTGGGTGGACTTGGAATTTGACTATTTCGTCCGCTGGTTTAAAAGAGGTGGACTTGGATCTCTTGTCGAGTATCATGTCGTCCATGTCCACGGTCGAGCGTAGCGCGGTTAACTCCTCTGCCGCTAGGGCTTCGGATAGTGCCTCAAGGGCTAGTGCGGCTATTTTGTTTTCGGCGCGGAGCGCTATGTCCGTATCACTAGCTAGAGTGATGATTCCATTGGGCCCGGGCATTTTGAGCTTCATGTACCCGTAATGGGGTATAGCTTGGAAGATCGTAAATGCCTCCCGCCCTAGAAGGGCGTGGTATCCGCTCTTGAGCAGGGGCCACTTGGAATGTTATTTCTTCGGACCTGTAATTTTCTGGTGTGCCGAATACCACATCTAGTGTGATTTTCCCAGCGCAACGTGCCTCCCGAATGGGGATGATTCCTCTAAAGGTTGTGCTGCTTTGCTCAACGCGGTTCCAGTCTATTTCCATTTTGTGAAGGGTTTCCTCATAAATGAGGTTTACTCTGCTGCCACCGTCCATGAGCACTTTAGTGAGCCGAAAGCCGTCCACAATTGGACTAAGGACTAGTGCGGCTGGTGCTCGGGCTGTTCGGCATTTGGGTTAAATCCTTTGGAATTGAAGGTGATAGCCGTGTCGCTCTATGGATTTATTGTTGCCACCTGGCAGATCTCGGCAAGGCTGCGGAGTGCTCGCTTGCGCCTATTATTTGAGGCGAATGTCTCGAAGACCGTTAAGACCGTATTGTAATTCACGGGATGTTGCTCTGCGGTGTTTTGAATGAGGAGATCCTCACCGCTCTTAGCAACCTGCCGGAGTACCCAACATGCTCTAAGGTCTTGTGTTGGTGTGGTATCCACGGTACTGTGAATTTTGCAGGGTCCGTTAAGCCATCCCTCCAATACGGTTTCGTGCCCTCTAGTGGGCTTTTGCTTTTTTGTGATTGAATCGGGTGACTTACGGGGGGTGCACCCTTTTGGTTCAGACTGGGTATTTAGCCAAAGCCGGATTATCCCAAAATTCTGTTTCGGTTTTCCAGGCGCTCTCCATCGCATGCCAGTACTTCCATTACTATGGCCGCCAAGTCGCGAAGTGTGCTATGTTGCGGTGGCGTATGGCGTTGAGGATTCCCTTGTCCGTGGAATTATTGCAGAAGAATGAAATTGCGTCTTCCTCTCGATAGTCCTTGACCTTGTTCATTACAGGGAGGAATCTGGCCCAATAGTGATGTACTGTTTCCTGGGGCTCTTGTCTAATGTGGAAGATATCGCTTGTATCTGGGTGGGTGGGCGGATTTAAGTCCGAACCCTGACCCGGTCCGCGACCCGGGGGCGTGGGAGTTTCCGATCTTGGAGGTTCGGGCTCCGGATGTCGCCCGATAGGTCCGGCCTTTGCACGATTCTACGTTCAAGGCTTGGGGATGTCCTTTCGTGTACAGGTATCCGGCTCAGAGAGCTTTGGAATCCGGACATAGCTTGTCCTCAAGATTGAGGGAAAATTACCACATTGTTCCTCCACCACCGCTATCTGATGGGTGACAGGCGGAGATTTAATCTCCCTTTGGTCGGGTTTAAGCCCGATCTGATCATAGTCCGTAGCGACTCCCAAAGCGGCGATGTGGTCCAAGAGCTCGTTTAGGGAAGAGAGCTCCATCGGATCCATCTGCTCGGCAAGTTCCGAGCCGACGTGGAGGTTGTTTTCGATGACCCGAGAAGTCATCGTCAGCGCAGCAGCCGAACGGGCGGGCATGACGAACTCGCCTAGACGGAGAGTCTGGCCGTCAGCTAGGGCTCCTCCAGAGGTGACGTTGTCCTTGACAACGAGACGGGACATCCTTCCTTATGGCAACGGCACAGTGGAACCCTCAATGAAAGCACCAATGTCGGTGTCAAAACCGGCGGATCTCAGGTAGGGGGTCCGGAACTGTGCGTCTAAGGCGGATGGTAACAGGAGGCAAGGGACACAATGTCTATCCAGGTTCGGGCCCTCTCTATGGAGGTAATACCCTACTTACTGCTTGATTGATCTTGATGAATATGAGTATTACAAGAGTTGATCTACCACGAGATCCTGGAGGCTAGACCCTAGAAGCTAGCCTATGGTATGATTGTTGTTGTCCTACGGACTAAACCCTCCGGTTTATATAGACACCGGAGGGGGCTAGGGTTACACAGAGTCGGTTACAACAGAAGGAGATCTACATATCCGTATCGCCAAGCTTGCCTTCCATGCCACGAGAGTCCCATCCGGACACGAGACGAAGTCTTCAATCTTGTATCTTCATAGTCCAACAGTCCGGTCAAAGGATATAGTCCGGCTGTCCGGATACCCCCTAATCCAGGACTCCCTCAACGGCCCAACGTAATAACGGCCCGTTAATGGGTAGAAAGTGTTACTACGGGCCAGTTTCACCGCGGGCCGTTAATGGGTGTAAAGTAATACACTGTTCATTATGGGCCAGTTTCAGCACGGGCCGCTAATGGGCCAAGAGTTACAAAGGGCCTCATATGGGCTGAAAGACGTCATGGGCCATACATGGGCCAGAAGTGAAAATGGGCTGGAATCATATTGGATGGCCCAGATGACGCTACTGGGCCTAATTCGCATAGGGCGTAACGGGCCTTGGGTTAGCGGGCTGTAAATGGGCTATATGCTAACAGGCCATTAACAGGCTTTCCATGGGCCGGCCCGCCAGCTTTTGACCTCAAACGGGCCGGCCTTTTCACAGGAATGGGCCACTGTTGGGCCATGCCATGTGTCGACGTATCATTGGCGCCTTCTGTCCAGTGAGTGGATGACATCTGTCCCAATGATGAGTCGGCACGTGTTTCCTCCAGCCAATGATGATTTTACACGTGGAAAATCCCCATTGGTCGGGGCTGTTAACGGGTTATCGGATCCAAAACCCGACCCGATAGCTTAACGGGGTTCTGTAACGGTGGATGCCACATGTCGGTCAGCCTTGACGAAAGCACTTCTGTGATGCGCGATTTATCGTCATGGAAGTGGACACTTCCGTGATGATAATTTTGGTAATGTCATGGAACACTTCTACGGCTGACGCGGTATGACTATCTTTTGATTCTGTCATAAAATCGTCATGGATGTACATGCATGACAAAAAATGCGACCTACTGTGACAAACACGTATCATCACGGAAGTGTATTTTTTTGTAGTGTACATATGATGATCGTCGTCGATATCACCTAGTACTGTTTGAGGATGCATGTTGACTATATATGAAATTGTTATCTAGTACTCCCTCCGTTCCAAATTACTCGTCGTGGTTTTAGTTCAAATTTTGAACTAAAACCATGACGAGTAATTTGGAACGGAGGGAGTACTACCCAATACCTATAATGCTTTATGAAATTGATATCTGGAAATTGCAGATATCTAGTAGTACCTAGTATCTGGAAATTTCAGTTTATTGAAATTGAAATGGGGTAGGAAGCGGGGGAAAATGATGAAAGATATAGCAGTAGCGCGGGGCTAGGAAAGTGCTACAGCTAACTAATAGCAGCGTGTTATGGAAAAGCGCTGCTGTTATAGTAAATATTAGTAGCGCGGGTAATAACCGCGCTACTACTAACAGATTAGTCAGAAGGCAGAGTAGTAATGTGCTGCCACGTCTTGATAGCCTCAAACCACGCTACTACTACTAGGGTTTTCCCTAGTAGTGCCATTTCCCCCTCCGTAGAAAGGAAGGAAGGGGGCCAAATCCAACTTCGACAGGGAGTCCAAGTAGGACTCCCCCCCTTGGCGCGCCCCCTCTAGGGCCGGCCTCCTCCTCCCCTCCTTTATATACATGGGAGGGGGGCACCCCAAAGGCACAACAAGTCTTCTCTTAGCCGTGTGCGGTGCCCCCCTCCACAGTTACACACCTCAGACATATCGTCGTAGTGCTTAGGCGAAGCCCTGCGCCGGTAACTTCATCATCACCGTCGCCACACCGTCGTGCTAACGAAACTCTCCCTCGTCCTCAACTGGGTCAAGAGCTCGAGGGACGTCATCGAGCTGAACGTGTGCCGAACATGGAGGTGCCGTACGTTCGATGCTAGGATCGGTTGAATCGCGAAGACGATCGACTACATCAACCGCATTACTAAACGCTTTCACTTTCGATCTACGAGGGTACGTGGACGCACTCTCCATGCTCGTTTCTATGCTTCTCCTAGATAGACCTTGCGTGATCGTAGGAATTTTTTTGAAATACTACGTTCCCCAACAGTGGCATCTGAGCCAGGTCTATGCGTAGATGATATGCACGAGTAGAACACAAAGAGTTGTGGGCGATAATAGTGATACTGCTTACCACCAACGTCCTATTTTGATTTGGCGGTATTGTTGGATGAAGCAGCCTGGACCAACATTACATGACCACGTTCATGAGACCAGTTCTACGGACGTGCTTTTGCACACAGGTGGCTGGCGGGTGTCTGTTTCTCAAACTTTAGTTGAATCAAATTTGACTATGACCAGTCCTTGTTGAAGGTTAAAACAACACACTTGACAAAAAATCGTTGTGGTTTTGATGCGTATATAAGAACGGTTCTTGCTAGAAGCGCATAACAGCCACGTAAAACTTGCAACAACAAAGTAGAGAACGTCTAACTTGTTTTTGCAGGGCATGTTGTGATATGATATGCTCAAGACCTGATGTGATATAAGTTATTGTATGAGATGATCATTTTTTGTAGAAGTTATCGGCAACTGGTAGGAGCCTTATGGTTGTCACTTTATTGTATGAAATGCAATCGCCATGTAATTTCTTTACTTTATCACTATGCGGTAGCGATGGTTGTAGAAGCAATAGTTGAAGAGACGACAACGACGCTGTGATGGAGATCAAGGTGTGAAGCCAGTGACAATGGAGATCATGACGGTGCTTTGGAGATGGAGATCAAAGGCACAAGATGATGATGACCATATCATGTCACATATTTCGATTGCATGTGATGTTTATCTTTTATGCATCTTATTTTGCTTAGTATGGCAGTAGCATTATAAGATGACCCCTCACTAAATTTCAAGGTATAAGTGTTCTCCCTGAGTATGCATCGTTGCTACAGTTCATCGTGCCGAGACACCACGAGATGATCGGGTGTGATAAGCTCTATGTTCACATACAACGGGTGCAAGCCAGTTTCGTCTCGCAAGTGTAATACTCGGGTTAAACTTGACGAGCCTAGCATATGTAGATATGGCCTCGGAACACTGAGACCGAAAGGTCGAACGTGAATCATATAGTAGATATGATCAACATAGAGATGTTCACCATTGAAACCTACTTCATCTTGTTGGGGATCGTTGCAGAAATCAAAAAAATTCTACATCACCAAGATCAATCTATGGAGAGACTAGCAACAAGAGAGAAAGGAGTGCATCTTTATACCCTTGAAGATCGCGACGCGGAAGCGTTACAAGAACGCGGAAGAAGGAGTCGTTCTCGCAGCGATTCAGATCGCGGTTGATTCCGATCTAAGAGCCGAACAATGGCACCTCCGCGTTCAACACAAGTGCAGCACGGGGACGTCTCCTCCTTCTTGATCCAGCAAGGGGGAGGAGAAGTTAGGGAAGAACTCCGGCAGCACGACAGCGTGGTGGTGGAGCTTGCAGTTCTCTGGCAGGGCTTCGCCAAGCTCAACGGAGGAGGAGGGGGTGTTGGAGAGGGGGAGGGCTGCGCCTTGTTTGAGGTGCAGCTGCCCTCCCTCCTCCCCTCTATTTATAGGGCGAAGGGGGAAGGGGGCCGACCCCTCTAGATGAGATCTAGAGGGGGGGGGGCGGCGGCCAAGGGGAGGGGGCTTGCCCCCCAAGCCAAGGGGGGCGCCCCCCTTAGGGTTCCCCCCCAAACCCTAAGCGCACGGGCCCCAGGGGGCGATGGCGCCCATCCCACTTAGGGATACCTCTCCATCACACAGAGTGAAAAATCCCAGTCTCGATTCGTGCCAACCCAATAGATACTTTCAGAGATAACCGTAGTGCACCTTTATAGCCACCCAGTTACGTTGTGATGTTTGGCACACCCAAAGCACTCCTACAGTATCCAGGAGTTGCACAATCTCATGGTCTAAGGAAAAGATACTTGACATTAGAAAGGCTTTAGCAGACGAACTACACGATCTTGTGCTATGCTCAGGATTGGGTCTTTTCCATCACATCATTCTCCTAATGATGTGATCCCGTTATCAACGACATCCAATGTCCATGGTCAGGAAACCGTAACCATCTATTGATCAACGAGCTAGTCAACTAGAGGCTCACTAGGGACATGTTGAGGTCTATGTATTCACACATGTATTACGATTTCCGGATAACACAAGTATAGCATGAACAATAGATAATTATCATGAACAAGGAAATATAATAATAACCACTTTATTATTGCCTCTTGGGCATATTTCCAACAGTCTCCCACTTGCACTAGAGTCAATAATCTAGTTACATTGTGATGAATCGAACACCCATAGAGTTCTGGTGTTGATCATATTTTGCTCGTGTAAGAGGTTTAGTCAACGGATCTGCGACATTCAGATCCGTATGCACTTTACAAATATCTATGTCTCCATCTTGAATATATTCACGAATGGAGTTGAAGCGACGCTTGATATACCTGGTCTTCCTGTGAAACCTGGGCTCCTTGGCAAGGGCAATAGCTCCAGTGTTGTCACAGAAGAGAGTCATTGGGCCCAACGCTTAGGAAATAACTCCTAGGTCGGTGATGAACTCCTTTATCCAGACTGCTTCATGTGCTGCCTCCGAGGCTGCTATGTACTCCGCTTCACATGTAGATCCCACCACGGCGCCTTGCTTGCAACTGCACCAGCTGATTGCCCTTCCATTCAAAATATACACGTGTCCAGTTTGCGACTTGGAGTCATCCAGATCTGTGTCGAAGCTAGCATCGACGTAACCCTTTACGACTAGCTCTTCGTCACCTCCATAAACGAGAAACATATCCTTAGTCCTTTTCAGGTACTTCAGGATATTCTTGACCGCTGTCCAGTGTTCTATGCCGGGATTACTTTGGTACCTTCCTACCAAACTTACGGCAAGGTTCACAGGTCTGGTACATAGCATGTCATACATAATAGACCCTATGGCTGAGGCATAGGGGATGACACTCATCTTTTCTCTATTTTCTGCCATGGTCGGGCATTGAGCCGTGCTCAATCTCACACCTTGCAATACAGGCAAGAACCCCTTCTTGGACTGATCCATATTTAACTTCTTCAATATCTTGTCAAGGTATGTGCTTTGCGAAATAACAATGAGGAGTCTCGATCTATCTCTATAGGTCTTGATGCCTAATATGTAATTAGCTTCTCCAAGGTCCTTCATTGAAAAACACTTATTCAAGTAGGCCTTTATGCTTTCCAAGAATTCTGTATCATTTCCCATCAATAGTATGTCATCCACATATAATATGAGAAATGCTACAGAGCTCCCACTCACTTTCTTGTAAACACAAGCTTCTCCATAAGTCTGTCTAAACCCAAACGCTTTGATCATCTCAAAGAAAGCGAATGTTCCAACTCCGAGATGCTTGCACCAGCCCATAGATTGAGCGCTGGAGCTTGCATACCTTGTCAGCATTCTTAGGATCGACAAAACCTTCCGGCTGCATCATATACAATTCTTCCTTAAGGAAACCATTAAGGAATGCCGTTTTGACGTCCATTTGCCATACCTCATAATCATATAATGCGGCAATTGCTAACATAATTCGGATGGACTTCAGCTTCGCTACGGGTGAGACGGTCTCATCGTAGTCAACCCCTTGAACTTGTCGATAACCTTTAGCGACAAGCCGAGCCTTATAGATGGTCACATTACCATCCACGGCTGTCTTCTTCTTAAAGATCCATTTGTTGTCTATGGCTTTCCGATCATCGGGAAAGTCTGTCAAAGTCCATACTTCGTTTTCATACATGGATCCTATCTCGGATTTCATGGCTTCAAGCCATTTCTTGGAATCCAAGCCCGCCATCGCTTCTTCATAGTTCGAAGGTTCACCATTGTCTAACAACATGATTTCTAGGACAGGGTTACCGTACCACTCTGGTGTGGAATGTGTCCTTGTGGACCTACGAAGTTCAGTAGCAACTTGATCCGAGGTTTCATGATCATCATCATTAACTTCCTCTCTAGTCAGTGCAGGTACCACAAAAACATCTTCCTGAGCTGCGCTACTCTCCGGTTCCAGAGGCAATACCTCATCAAGTTCTACGTTCCTCCCACTAACTTCTTTCGAGAGAAACTCTTTCTCTAGAAAGGATCCATTCTTGGCAACAAAGATCTTGCCTTTGGATCTGAGGTAGAAGGTATACCCAATAGTTTCCTTAGGGTATCCTATGAAGACGCATTTTTCCGACTTGGGTTCGAGCTTTTCAGGTTGAAGTTTCTTGACATAAGCATCACATCCCCAAACTTTCAGAAACGACAACTTAGGCTTCTTCCCAAACCATAATTCATACGGTGTCGTCTCAACGGATTTCGATGGAGCCCTATTTAAAGTGAATGCGGTAGTCTCTAAAGCATAACCCAAAATGATAGCGGTAGATCGGTAAGAGACATCATAGATCACACCATATCTAATAGCGTGCGATTATGACGTTCGGACACACCATTACGCTGAGGTGTTCCAGGCGGCGTGAGTTGTGAAACAATCCCACATTTCCTTAAGTGCGTGCCAAATTCGTGAATCAAATATTCCCCTCCATGATCTGATCGTAAGAACTTTATTTTCCTGTCACGTTGATTCTCAACCTCACTCTGAAATTCCCTGAACTTTTCAAAGGTCTCAGACTTGTGTTTCATTAAGTAGACATACCCATATCTACTTAAGTCATCGGTTAGGGTGAGAACATAACGATAACCACCACGAGCCTCAACACTCATTGGACCACACACATCAGTATGTATGATTTCCAATAAGTTGGTTGCTCGCTCCATTATTCCGGAGAACGGAGTCTTGGTCATTTTGCCCATGAGGCATGGTTCGCACGTGTCAAATGATTCATAATGAAGAGACTCCAAAAGTCCATATGCATGGAGTTTCTTCATGCGTTTGACACAAATGTGACCAAGGCGGCAGTGCCACAAGTATGTGGGACTATCATTATCAACCTTACATCTTTTGGCATTCACACTATGAATATGTGTAACATCACGTTCGAGATTCAACAAGAATAAACCATTGACCAGCAGGGCATGCCCATAAAACATATCTCTCATATAAATAGAAAAACCATTATTCTCAGATTTAAATGAGTAGCCATCTCGCATTAAACGAGATCCAGATACAATGTTCATGCTCAAAGCTGGCACTAAATAACAATT
Source organism: Aegilops bicornis (assembly GCA_021605145.1). Taxonomy (NCBI): domain Eukaryota; kingdom Viridiplantae; phylum Streptophyta; class Magnoliopsida; order Poales; family Poaceae; genus Aegilops; species Aegilops bicornis. Next base: position 631,187,241 of record CM038675.1, on the reverse strand, counting down.
ATTGAGGTTTAAACTAATCCCGTAGGTAAATGTAGAGGTAGCGTGCCGACGGCGATCACATCGACCTTGGAACCATTCCCGACGCGCATCGTCACCTCGTCCTTCGCCAGTCTCCGCTTATTCCGCACCTCCTATTTTGAGTTACAAATATGAGCAACCACACCGGTATCAAATACCCAGGAGCTACTAGGAGTGCTGGTAAGGTACACATCAATAACATGTATATCATATATACCTTTGGTATTGCCATCCTTCTTATCCGGTAAGTACTTGGGGCAGTTCCGCTTCCAGTGACAGTTTCCCTTGCAATAAAAGCACTCAGTCTCAGGTTTGGGTCCATGCTTTGGCTTCTTCCCGGCAAGTGGCTTACTGAGCGCGGCAACTCCCTTGTCGTCCTTCTTGAAATTCTTCGTACCCTTGCCTTTCTTGAAACTAGTGGTTTTATTGACCATCAACGATTGATGTTCCTTTTTGATCTCCACCTCTGCTGATTTCAGCATTGAATATACCTCAGGAATGGTTTTCTCCATCCCCTGCATATTTAAATTCATCACAAAGCTCTTGTAGCTAGGTGGAAGCGATCAAGGATTACATCACATGACCGCGTCATCCGGGAGATTAACTCCCAGCTGAGACAAGTCGTTGTGCAACCCAGACATTCTGATTATGTGCTCGCTGATAGAACTATTCTCCTCCATCTTACAACTATAGAACTTGTCAGAGACTTCATATCTCTCGACTCGGGCATGAGCTTGGAAAACCATTTTTAGCTCTTAGAACATCTCATATGCTCTGTGCGGCTCAAAACGCTTTTGGAGCCCCGATTCTGAGCTGTAAAGCATGCCGCATTGAACCAGGGAGTAATCATCACTACGCGACTGCCAGGCGTTCATAACGTCTTGAGTTGCTGGGAAAACAGGTGCTTCACCTAGCGGTGTATGAAGGACATATGCTTTCTTGACAGCTATGAGGATGATCCTCAAGTTACGGACCCAGTCCGTGTAGTTGCTACCATCGTATTTCAGCTTGGTTTTCTCTAGGAACACGTTGAAGTTGAGGGCAACATTAGCGTGGGCCATTTGATCTACAAGACATATTGTAAAGATATTTAGACTAAGTTCATGACACTTAAGTTCATCTAATCAAATTATTTAATGAACTCCCACTTAGATAGACATCCCTCTAGTCATCTAAGTGATACATGATCCGAATTGACTAGGCCGTGTCCGATCATCACGTGAGACGGACTAGTCATCAACGGTGAACATCTCCATGTTGATCATATCTACTATACGACTCATGTTCAACCTTTCGGTCTCTCGTGTTCCGAGGCCATGTCTGTACATGCTAGGCTCGTCAAGTCAACCTAAGTGTTTTGCATGTGTAAATCTAGCTTACACCCGTTGTATTCAAACGTTAGAATCTATCACAACCGATCATCACGTGGTGCTTCGAAACAATGAACCTTCGCAATGGTGCACAGTTAGGGGGAACACTTTCTTGAAATTTTAATGAGGGACCATCTTATTTAAGCTACTATCATTCTAAGAAAATAAGATGAAAAAACATGATAAATATCATATGCAATCAGATAGTGACATGATATGGCCAATTTCATTTTGCTCCTTTTGATCTCCATCTTCGGGGCGCCATGATCATCATCGTCACTGGCATGACACCATGATCTCTATCATCATGATCTGCATCATCGTGTCTTCATGAAGTTGTCTCGCCAACTATTACTTCGACTACTATGGCTAACGGTTAGCAATAAACTAAAGTAATTACATGGCGTTTTCATTGACACGCAGGTCATATAATAAATTAAGACAACTCCTATTGTGACGCCCGGATAATTAGACTACAGTAATCCCAAGCTAATGATGCCACGTCACCTCCGTTACTGTAATTAAACTCCCATTGATTCGAACTCGATCCAAATTCAAATTTAAAACATAGGCAAACAACAAAAGTTTCCAAACTTTAAATCTGAAATGTTCGGAGTGAACTAAATAATGCATAGGTAATTATGGTGGAGAAACCACATTTTTATAAAAGGTTTAAATGCACTTAAGTAATTAAAGTAGTAGGTAAAACAATTAAATAAATGCAATTGGATATTATAAAATACTATACTATTTTGTTCAAGTTAAAACCTTTTGTGGCAGTAGTTATAATTGTAACTCTATTTTAGGTGTGGGTTTCACTTTTTGTAAAACTATAAAATATTACATAAGTAAAAGAAAACCGTAACAAAAGAATAAATAAATAAAAGAAAATACGAAAATAGAAAATAACTAAACTAAAACAGTGAGAAGCCCCCCTCGGGCCGTGGCCCAACTGGCCAACCCCCCAGGCCGAGCCGGCCCACCCCTCCCTCCATAGCCCCCACCAGGAGAAACCCTAACCGACTCCCTCACCACTCGCCGCCCACTCCCCGATCCAGATCGGGATCGGGCGACTCACCGCGCCTCCAGCCCCGCCTAGCCGGGCGCCCCATCGCTCGATGTCACGCCATCGCCCGGCGCTGCCTCATGATCGTCCTCCTCATGACTCCCATCCGCCGCCTCCCGTCTCCTCCCTGCAGCGCGCCCGACCAGCGCCTCTCCGTCGCCGGATGTCCCCGCGCCTCGCCGCCCGTCTTCGACCCCCTCCCCGACCGGAGCTCCTCGCCGCCGCCTCATCCCACCTCCACATCGCCCTCGTCGCGCGGATGCGCCCCCAAGCCCCGACGTCGCGCCGTCGCCGCCCTCGTCTCCGTCCTCCTCCTCGACTCCTCGCCGGACTACATCGTCGCCGTCATCTCTATCAACGCGACCGTCCCCGTCCCCCACCCCGAGCACCGCTGCCTCGTACCCTACGCCCTCGGTGAGGCTCCGGCCTCTCTCCCTCTCTCCCCTTTTTCTTCGTCACCGGCGACACTCACCGCGCGTCGACCGCGCTCGGCCCATGCGCCTCGTCGCGATCCTCCGCGCCCCCCGTATGCACACGCCCTCGCCCGACTCGCGCCCGGTCACCCCTCGAACATGGCCGCTGTCATACCGGCGCCCGATGCGGCTCCTCGCCGTCCCTTGATGGATTCACGCCCGCCCGGTGCTCGTGCTCGCGGTGAGCACGCCGACCCACGCTGCTTAGCCTCGCCCGTCGTCGCGCCATCGTCTTCCCGGCGCTCAAGCGCTAGGCTGCGTGGCGCCACGCGCCATGACCCGTCCGGCGCTCGGCGCCCGCCTTGCTCCTCCCATGCCTCTCCGTCTCGGCCGATGCGGCCCGCCGCGGCCTCGCCACGCCTGTGGCTGGCCTCGCCTTCGATCTGGGCGCTCTGCCCGGTCGGGCGCCAACGCCCGCCGCCACTTCCGCTCCGCCCCATTAGGCCTTTGGCCCTATGACAAAGCAGGCCTGTGCCGTAATGTTTTTTAGGAATTAAGAAAAATAATAATATAAAATAACTTAATTAATTAACTAATGAATTAGTTAACTTAATTAATCCTATTTAGGTTAAACTAATCACCTAATTAAACTAATCAATTCTGTTTAACTAAAATCAGCCAATGACAGTGGGACCCCCGGGTCAGTTTGACCAGTCAACGGTCGGATTTGACTCTGGCGTCATGGTGATGTCCTGCTGACATCACCTTTCACTGTTTTGGATAATGTTGGATTTAAGTAAATAATTAAAATCAGAAAATTAATAAAATCTTTAGAAAATCATATCTTTTAATCCGTAACTCGGATTAAAATATTTTCAACATGAAAGTTGCTCAGAGCGACGAGACGAATCCGGATACGCAGTCCGTTCGTCCGCCACACACCCCTAACCTATCGAACCCGCAACTTTTCGCCCTCCGCCCCTCTCGCAAAACGCGAAACACCGGGGATATTTTCCCGGATGTTTCCCCCCTTCACCGGTATCACCTATTCCTGCGTTAGATCACCTCTAGCACCGCATTGTCATGTTATGATTTGATTGCTCTGTTATTTATTTTGTTCCCCCTCCGTTACTTTTTCCGGTAGACCCCGAGGCCGCTGCCGGTACCCCCCCTGTGGTCGACTACGGTGTCGACGACCCCTCTCTCTTGCCAGAGCAACCAGGCAAGCCCCCCCTTTGATCACCAGATATCGCCTACTCTTCTCTATACTGCTTGCATTAGAGTAGTGTAGCATGTTACTGCTTTCAGTTATACCTATCCTGATGCATAGCCTGTCCTTGTTACTATCAAGTTGTTACCTTCACGCAATCCTATATGCTTAGTATAGGATGCTAGTACTTTCATCTGTGGCCCTACATTCTTGTCCGTCTCTGTGCTATACTATCGGGTCGTGATCACTCGGGAGGTGATCACGGGTATATACTTATACTTATACATGATACATGTGGTGACTAAAGTCGGTCGGCTTGTGGAGCACCCGCAGTGATTCACGGATTGGGGGCTGAAAGGACCTTGTCCCGACGACCCTCTGGATGGATCTTTGTGGCGGAGGCGGCAGGCAGGTTGAGACCGCCTAGGAGAGAGGTGGACTGGCCTGTTCGGCGTTCACGGATACTTAACACGCTTAACGAGATCTTGGTATTTGATCTGAGTTGGCTACGAGCTTATACGCACTAACCATCTACGCGGGAGTAGTTATGGGTATCCCGGCGTCGTGGTATCAGCCGAAGCACTTCAGACGTCGTGACGAGCGGGCGCCCGGATTGGACTGGAACGCCTGCTAGGCTAGGTTCGCTTCACGCCCACGCATAGCGATGCATGTGTGCTCGAGGCGATGGGCCTGCACCCTGGCGCTTAGGTTTAGACCGGCGTGCTGGCCTCTCTGTTGTGCCTAGGTGGGGCTGCGATGTGTTGATCTTCCGCGGCCGGGCATGACCTAGGAAAGTGTGTCCGGCCAAATGGGATCAAGCGGGCTGGGTAAGTTGGTGCACCCCTACAGGGAAGTTAATCTATTCGAATAGCCGTGATCTTCGGTAACATGACGACTTGGAGTTGTACCTTGAGCTTATGACAACTAGAACCGGATACTTGATAAAACACACCCTCCCAAGTGCCAGATACAACCGGTGGTCGCTCTCTCTCGTGGATATGAGGAGGATCGCGGGTAGGATTATTGCTATGTGATGTTACTTGGAGGACTTCAACCTACCCTCCTCTACCTGTTGCAAGACAGGTGACCAAGCGTGTAGCCTTCGCTAAGACTAGCTTTCCCCCCTCTTATTCTCGCATTCTGCAGTTCAGTCCTTGATATGGCCCTTTACACATATATCCATGCATATGTAGTGTAGCTCCTTGCTTAAGCAGTACTTTGGATGAGTACTCACGGTTGCCTTGTTCCCCCTTTTTCCCCTACCTCTACTCGATTGCTGCAACCAGACGATGGAGCCCAGGAGCCAGACGCCACCGTCGATGACGACTACTACACTGGAGGTGCCTACTACTACGTGCAGCCCGCTGACGACGACCAGGAGTAGTTAGGAGGATCCCAGGCAGGAGGCCTGCGCCTCTTTCGATCTGTATCCCAGTTTGTGCTAGCCATCTTATGGCAACTTGTTTAACTTATGTCTGTACTCAGATATTGTTGCTTCCGCTGACTCGCCTATGATCGAGCACTTGTATTCGAGCCCTCGAGGCCCCTGGCTTGTATTATGATGCTTGTATGACTTATTTTATTTGTAGAGTTGTGTTGTGATATCTTCCGTGAGTCCTCGATCTTGATCGTACACATTTGCGTGCATGATTAGTGTACGATTAAATCGAAGCGTCTGAGTTGGTATCAGAGCCAACTACCTGTAGGAATCCCCCTTCCAACTCCTTGGCCGAAGTCGAGTCTAGACATTGCAAAAACTTTTACTAACTTGGCTGTGTGCCTTACGGGCCCACGTCGCCATTTGGGTGGTACTAGGATCTTTTACTCCTCGATCTTTACTCCGGGATTCTGAACTCTCTTCTATTCGGGTTAAATGATTTTGCTAAAAACAAAACTAACTTTAGGTTCTCGCAAATACTTTCTACCGGAGAGGCCCTTCAACCGATGATCACCGACTGCACCAGAAGATTTTGGAGATACTCTTTGATATTCTCTCGAAACTTTGTGCCCATCACTTTTGCTATTCCCGACCACCGATAAACCCGTATGGAAAACTACTTACACCTGGCATTCTTACGATCATCCCCCATTGACCTTGTTATTACAAGATACCCCGAAGTTTTCTCTATTGTGCCGAGAATACTTTGTGCCTACTGCCTAGCAGTTCTTTGCCACATGAATACCCCTTCAAATAAATCCTCGCACTTGTCGAGTATCCACTCATCCCCAGTTGTTCATGTGTTTCACAAAAGTCTTCAAAATACTATTCGATCTTCGAAAATCCTCTCGAGCCTTTGGCTCTTGAAATTCTTGCTTGATTGCATTATGGTTAATCCCATAAGTCTCGTAGTCATATTGACATTCCTTGTCATTATCATTTTGAGTCTGTTGACTCAATATGTTTGCTGAATACTGCAATCATCATTGATCCTTATAAATTACCTTTCCGGCTGAGCTGCCATTCTTTTAACTGGAATTGGTTCTCGACCAATCCAAGTGTCGTTGATTGTACCTTAAGGCTATTCAACTTATCCATCCCTAATCAGAGCATTGCTTCTGACCCCTTGATTTGGGAATCATAATTCCTTTGCATTTGACAATTGAGTTAGTCAGTTGTTTCTATAGTTTGATCTCCTTGCATTCTTCTTCCTCCGGTTGAGTCTTGATGCTCACGTCGGATCCCTTGTGGACCACCAGATCCTTTGTTGGATTTTATCGACAACGCCCTTCATATTCAATAACCTTGTGAGCCTTTCCTCTGATACATAATGCCTTTGGTAAATTGTATCCTCTGCTTTCTCAACCATGCTCTGCCTTCGAGCTTGAGTTAATTATTTCTAAAGATTATGGTATATGATTCCAAGAAGCCCCTATGGGTTGAACATATGCCTTCACTAAACCGTGTGAACCCGAAAGTTTTCATGAATCATACTCTTCTGGTGCTTCGCCAGATAAAATTTTCAACACTGCAACTTCATCGAACGTGAGCAGTGAATGAAAGGTTATGCATTGGAGAAGTGGGAGTCGACCTTGAACTTTGTGTTCATGCCCATGGACACGATGTAGATCTTATCATTAAAGCTTCTCTTAAATTAATTATTCCTTTGGTATAAGTTCATCTTATATCTGGAATCTGGCCTTTTGCAATCATGGTTCCAACCATGTTCTCCTTTAAATACCATTTCTCGTGCAAGTTTAAGCACTTCTCTTCGGTAGAGCAATACCCCAGTCAACCTTTACTTTGATCTTGTGTCGACTATTACCCCCCTGGTATCTCGAGATTATCATGGAACTGCATAACTTTTTATGAGTTCTTCATCAAGTGCTACCTTCCCACTGATTCCAATTTATCTAGGGCTATGAGTTATTAAACACTCAAATACAACGATAACTGAACCGAGTCTCGCACTACGGTTCAACGACATGATAATCTTCTTTAAGTGCGAGTTTGTAATCGATCACGCCATTCCTAGCCTGTTTGGCTATATCATTGTCGTGATTATTTTAACTGTGCTACCGGTCCTTCTTCTCGAGCGCAATTTTCGACGATGAACTAACCTTACGCCGATCCTCATCGTCATATCATTTTCGCCTTGAACAACAAGCTTGGTTTTGAAGTTTGTGTCGTACCCTTGGTTCCAATAACCTTTCACTTCATCATTACTTTGAGTTGTTGTCGTCGCCGATCGATTACATCTTCATGAACTCTCGCGACAAAGGTGTCGTGATCATCAATATTCGAGCTCATCCAGGATACCAATTGAATCCATGATGAGAAATACCATCCTTGCCCTTGATGAATTGTATTATCATCGACCACTTTATTGCCTTCCGTTCAACACAAGTTGTTCGTGTTTTGTGTAAACCTTGGGATCCCTGCTACCCAGCAGTTGATCTTCCTTACCTTGGAAGTATTACCGTCTCCTTTTGTCAAGGATGTGGTGAAAATTGCACCACCTCTTACGAATTCTTGATATCATAATACTTCTTGCCATCTTCGTTCATTCCTTGGCCCCCGTATTGTTTTCAACCGGAATACCGACAATTGAGCTATGACGTGTGAATTCAAAACTTCTAGCAAGCCTCTTGCTTTGAAGTGAAATTCTTAGACTATTGATTATTGAATCACCATTCCGACGTTGGTCGTGCAACCCAGCCCATATTTCGGGTGCACCTTTCAACCAATGTTTAGTTGTGTATGTTTTCCTCGAGCATACATCATTATACCATTTGAGCTGACAAATGTCATCTTCTTGTTCACATTATCGTGGAAATCCATCCGTTTGGAATTCTTGATTTAATTGTCGCCGAGCCCATCAGCCACCTTCTCATCCCCTCCTTGGTTTAAGGATGAACTATTGCTTCCGTAACCCGCTCCGTAGTTCATTTCACGAGAATCTTGAAATGTCATTTCGCCGATTTGTGTTGCACCCTTTCCTCTCGGACCCCACGAGTCCGAGGTATCATGACACCAATTGGATATGGATCTCGGTCGATATGATGGTTGGGACAACTTTCCAAAGCGTTATGGTATTGATCCTTTGATGACCCGGTAGCATGGTGTCATGCCTAGCACCCAATTTGGAGGACCTATCATTATAGATTCCTTTTCAGCGAGGGTTATCCATTCATCCATGAGGGAATTGTAATACTGTTTCTACAAGTTATTCCTGATGGATCCTTCATGATTCCAAAGTCTGATCTTCACCTGAAGACCATGTCAATGCTATCTCGAAGCATGTCTGTGATACTGATTTTCAACAAGAACATTCAAGCCCAATGCTAAATGTTTCTTGCTCAATTATCCAAACACCGTTGTATGGGTAATGTCATGAAATTTCTCTCCCCTTACCTAAAGGGTTTTCTACATTATCTCCGTCAGGATATCTTGCTCTGCTTGTCCTTGGGAAGGATATACCCACGAAATATGTGTTTAAACACATTTTTCCCTTTCCATTGTTCTCGCTTAACCTAATGATCACATTTTCCTTTCCATTGGTCTGTTTGACCTTTCTTGTAGTCTATATAACCTAAGCAGTAATAATTTACTTCTTATGTAAACACCTCGGTGTACAACTCGCCAAAGGAGACCACATTACTTTTGTTGATGACATTTGGTAACCACCGATGGACGAGAACTTTGCCTAATGGTCCGCCTCGTTCAACGGGCAGGAAAAGCAGTTCTATTCGTCCCTCGCCCTTGGTATCGACATTGTTGCCCACATAACTGATAGGCTAACCTCTGACATGTCTTGCTATCATGACCGTGCAAGATGTCACCGCCCTTCCTACTTTTTAACCCACATGGTGGGCCCATAACCCACAGTTCTACAGGATCGAAACCAAACTCACCTGTACGACCCTGTTTCTAATGGTTATTCCCCATGCTTGGCCTTGTATTTAACTCACGGAACACCTTCCGAGTGCTTTATTCTGGTATCAGACGCTATACTTACTCTCGCTACTACGAACCCCTTTCTCCTCCGGTTCAGACCTCGAGAAACTATCTACCCGTTTGGAACCTCTTATTGTACCTTCATACATTACTCTCGATGTATTTTATATGTTCAACTCGAGAGATACTCTTATGCTCATTCATGGGTTAACCCCAGATTGTTTACCTCATAAGCATTTTGTCGTAGCCGAGCTGCCCCTTACCTATTCGTAAGTACGTTGGAGATCCTTAAGGAAAGGACGACTTCACCATGATGACTTGAAACAGAAAAATGAAGACATCAATATAATGGATCGACCACTTCGAGAAGAGCAACCAAGACCGGGAATATCTGTTAGAATTTCGTAACTAGACCTCCCCCCCCTTACTCCCCTCTTAAATCTCGGGACGAGATTTCTTGTAGTGGAGGAGAATTGTGACGCCCGGATAATTAGACTACAGTAATCCCAAGCTAATGATGCCACGTCACCTCCGTTACTGTAATTAAACTCCCGTTGATTCGAACCCGATCCATGTTCAAATTTAAAACATAGTCAAACAACAAAAGTTTCCAAACTTTAAATCTGAAATGTTAGGAGTGAACTAAATAATGCATAGGTAATTATGGTGGAGAAACCACATTTTATAAAAGGTTTAAATGCACTTAAGTAATTAAAGTAGTAGGTAAAACAATTAAATAAATGCAATTGGATATTATAAAATACTATACTATTTTGTTCGGGGTTAAAACCTTTTGTGGCAGTAGTTATAATTGTAACTCTATTTTAGGTGTGGGTTTCACTTTTTGTAAAACTATAAAATATTACATAAGTAAAAGAAAACCGTAACAAAAGAATAAATAAATAAAAGAAAATACGAAAATAGAAAATCAGAATTAAACTAAAACAAAGTGGAGAAGCTCCCCCTTCCTCGGGCGTGGCCCAACTGGGCCAACCCCCCCGCCAGCCCAAACCGCCCACCCTCCCTCCATAGCCCCCACCAGGAGAAACCCTAACCGACTCCCCTCACCACTCGCTCGCCCCCGCTCCCCGATCCAGATCGGGATCGGGCGACACCACCGCCTCCAGCCCCGCCGAGCCGGCGCCCCCATCGCTCGATGCCGCCATCGCCCGGCGCTGCCTCGCAGTCGTCCTCCTCGCGGCTCCCATCCGCCGCCTCCCCGTCTCCTCCCGCACGGCGCGCCCCGACCCAGCGCCTCTCCCTCGCCGGATCTCCCCGCGCCTCGCCGCCCGTCTTCGACCCCCTCCCCGGTCGGAGCTCCTCGCCGCCTCATCCCACCTCCACCTCGCCCTCGTCGCGCGGATGCGCCCCCAATCCCCGACGTCGCGCCGTCGCCGCTCGCCTCGTCTCCGTCCTCCTCCTCGACTCCTCGCCGGACTACATCGTCGCCGTCGTCTCTATAACGCGACCGTCCCTGTCCCCCACCCCGAGCACCGCTGCCTCGTACCCTACGCCCTCGGTGAGGCTCTGGCCTCTCTCCCTCTCTCCCCTTTTTCTTCGTCACCGGCGACATCACCAGCGCCCGACGCTGTTCGCCCATGCGCCTCGTCGCGATCCTCCGCGCCCCCCGTATGCACACGCCCTCGCCCGACTCGCGCCCGGTCACCCCTCGAACATGGCCGCCGTCGCGCCCCGGCGCCCCTGATGCGGCTCCTCGCGCCGTCCCGCGGTCGTTCACGCGCCGCCCGGTGCTCGTGTTAGTGTCGCGGTGACGCTACACGCACACGCTAGCTCGCCCGTCGTCGCGCCGTCGTCCCTCGGCGCGCTTCAGGTCAGCTGGGCGCCTCACGCCGCGGCCCCTCCGGCGCTCGGCGCCCGCCTTGCTCCTCCCATGCCTCTCCGTCTTAGCGATTGCGGCCACGCCAAGGCCTCGCCACGCCCGTGGCTGGCCTCGCCTGCGATCTCGGCGCTCACGCCCGGCGCCGACGCCAACGCCGCGCCACTCCGCTCCGCCCAGAGGCCTTTGGCCCTATGACAAACGGGGCCCAGCCCAGAATGTTTTTTTTAGGAATTAAGAAAAAATAATAATATATAATAACTTAATTAATTAACTAATGAATTAGTTAACTTAATTAATCCTATTTAGGTTAAACTAATCACCTAATTAAACTAATCAATTCTGTTTAACTAAAATCAGCCAATGACAAGTGGGACCCCGGTCAGTTTGACCAATCAACGGTCGATTTGACCTCCTCGACGTCATGGTGATGTCCTCACGACATCACCTTTCACTGTTTTGGATAATGTTGGATTTAAATAAATAATTAAAATCGTAAAATTAATAAAATCTTTAGAAAATCATATCTTTTAATCCGTAACTCGGATTAAAATATTTTCAACATGAAAGTTGCTCGAGGCGACGAGACGAATCCGGATATGCAAATTGCTCGTCCGCCACACACCCCTAACCTATCGAACTTGCAACTTTCCCCCTCAGGCTCCTCTTCCCTAAAACTCGAAACACCGGGGATATTTTCCCGGATGTTTCCCCCTTCACCGGTATCACCCAACCATGCGTTAGATCACCTCTATCACCGCATTTGTCATGTTATGCTTTGATTGCTCTGTTATTTATTATGTTCCTCCCCTCGTTACTTTTTTCCGGTGAACCCGGTACCCCCACTGCCTTCTTGGTACCCCCACGTGGTCGACTACGGTGTCGGCGACCCCTCTCTCTTGCCAGAGCAACCGGGCAAGCCCCCTTTGATCACCGGATATCGCCTACTCTTCTCTATATTGCTTGCATTAGAGTAGTGTAGCATGTTACCGCTTTCGATTATACCTATCCCGATGCATAGCCTGTCCTTGTTACTATCAAGTTACCTTCCGCAATCCTATATGCTTAGTATAGGATGCCGATTTCATCTGTGGCCCTACATTCTTGTCCGTCTGCTGTGCTATACTATCGAGCCGTGATCACTCGGGAGGTGATCACGGGTATATACTTATACTTATACATGATACATGTGGTGACTAAAGTCGGGTCGGCTTGTGGAGCACTCGCGAGTGATTCACGGATTGGGGGCTGAAAGGACCTTGTCCCGATGGCCCTCTGGATGGATCTTTGTGGCGGAGCGACAGGGCAGGTTGAGACCGCCTAGGAGAGAGGTGGGCCTGGCCCTGTTCGGCGTTCACGGATACTTAACACGCTTAACGAGATCTTGGTATTTGATCTGAGTTGGCTACGAGCTTATACGCACTAACCATCTACGCGGGAGTAGTTATGGATATCCGTGCCGTGGTATCACCAAGCACTTCGTGACGTCAGAAACGGGCGCGCCGGATTGGACTAGAATGCCTGCTAGGCTAGGGTCTGCCTTCCGTCACCACGCAACGCGTGTGTGTGCTTTCGAGGCGATGGGCCCGGACCCTGCTGGCTTAGGTTTAGACCGGCGTCTTGGCCTCTGTTGTGCCTAGGTGGGGCTGCGACGTGTTGATCTTCCGCGGCGGGCATGACCTGTGAAAGTGTGTCCGCCAAATGGGATCAAGCGTCTTTGGGTAAGTTGGTGCACCCCTGCAGGGAAGTTAATCTATTCGATTAGCCGTGATCTTCGGTAACAGGACGACTTGGAGTTGTACCTTGAGCTTATGACAACTAGAACCGGATACTTGATAAAACACACCCTCCCAAGTGCCAGATACAACCGGTGGTCGCTCTCTCGTGGATATGAGGAGGGATCGTGGGTAGGATTATTTCTATGTGATGTTACTTGGACGACTTCAACCTACCCTCCTCTACCTGTTGCAAGACAGGTGACCAGAAGCGTAGTCTTCGCTAAGACTAGCTTTCCCCCTCTTATTCTGGCATTCTGCAGTACAGTCCACCGATATGGCCCTTTACACATATATCCATGCATATGTAGTGTAGCTCCTTGCTTTAAGTAGTACTTTGGATGAGTACTCACGCTTGCCTTGTTCCCCTTTTCCCTACCTCTACTCGATTGCTGCAACTGTACGATGGAGCCCAGAGCCGACGCCACCGTCGATGGCGACTACTACACCGGAGGTGCCTACTACTACGTGCAGCCCAGCGGCGACGACTCAGGAGTAGCTAGGAGGATCCCAGGCAGGAGGCTTGCGCCTCTTTCGATCTGTATCCCAGTTTGTGCTAGCCATCTTAAGGCAACTTGTTTAACTTATGTCTGTACTCAGATATTGTTGCTTCCGCGACTTCGTCTATGATCGAGCACTTGTATTCGAGCCCTCGAGGCCCCTGGCTTGTATTATGATGCTTGTATGACTTATTTTATTTGTAGAGTTGTGTTGTGATATCTTCCCGTGAGTCCCTGATCTTGATCGTACACATTTGCGTGCATGATTAGTGTACGATTAAATCGGGGGCGTCACACCTATGGCTCCTGCCGGTTGTCATACTCATCTACATGCAAGTCGTGATTCCTATTACAAAAAATGATCAATCTCATACATCACATATATCATTCATCACATCCTTTTGGCCATATCACATCACGCGGCATATGCTGCAAGAACAAGTTAGACGTCCTCTAATTGTTGTTGCAAGTTTTTACGTGGCTGCTATAGGTTTCTAGCAAGAACGTTTCTTACCTACGCCAAAACCACAACATGATATGCCAATTTCTATTTAACCTTCATAAGGACCCTTTTCATCGAATCCGATCCGACTAAAGTGGGAGAGACATACACCCGCTAGCCACCTTATGCAACTAGTGCATGTCAATCGGTGGAACATGTCTCATGTAAGCGTACGTGTAAGGTCAGTCCGGGCCGCTTCATCCCACGATGCCGCTGAATCAAGATTAGACTAGTAACGGCAAGTAAATTGACAAAATCGACGCCCACAACAACTTGTGTTCTACCAGTGCATAGAAACTACGCATAGACCTAGCTCATGATGCCACTGTTGGGGATCGTTGTAGAAATCAATAAATTTCTACACATCACCAAGATCAGTCTATGGAGAGACTAGGAACGAGAGAGAGGGGAGTGCATCTTCATACCCTTGAAGATCACGACACGAAAGCGTTACAAGAACGCGGATGAAGGAGTCGTACTCGCAGCGATTCCGATCGCGGTTGATTCCGATCTAAGCGCCGAACAACGGCGCCTCCGCGTTCAACACACGTGCAGCACGGGGATGTCTCCTCCTTCTTGATCCAGCAAGGGGGGGGGGAGAAGTTGGGGAAGAACTCCAGCAGCACGACGGCGTGGTGGTTGAGCTTGCAGTTCTCCGGTAGGGCTTCGCCAAGCTCAACGGAGGAGGAGGGGGTGTTGGAGAGGGGGAGGGCTACGCCTTGGATGAGGTGCTGCTGCCCTCCCTCCTCCCCTCTATTTATATGGCGAAGGGGGAAGGGCGCCGGCCCCTCTAGATGAGATCTAGATGGGGGCGGCCAAGGGAGGGGGCTTGCCCCCAAGCCAAGGGCGCCCCCATAGGGCCCCCCCCAACCCTAGGCGCATGGGCCCTAGGGGGGATGGCGCCCAGCCCACTTAGGGGCTGGTTCCCTTCCACATACAGCCCATAGGGCCCTCCGGGGCAGGTGGACCCTCCCGGTGGACCCCCGGAACCCCTTCGGTGGTCCCGGTACAATACCGGCAAACCCCCGAATACTTCCAGTGACCGTATGATGACTTCCTATATATAAATCTTCACCTCCGGACCATTCCGGAACTCCTCGTGATGTCCGGGATCTCATCCGGGACTCCGAAAAACATTCGGTAACCACATACTATTTCCCATAACAACTCTAGCGTCACCGAACCTTAAGTGTGTAAACCCTACGGGTTCGGGAACCATGTAGACATGACTGAGACATCTCTCCGACCAATAACCAACAGCGGGATCTGGATACCCATGTTGGCTCCCACATGTTCCACGATGATCTCATCGGATGAACCACGATGTCGGGGATTCAATCAATCCCGTACACAATTCCCTTTGTCTACCGGTATGATACTTGCCCGAGCTTCGATCGTCGGTATCCCTATACCTTGTTCAATCTCGTTACCGACAAGTCTCTTTACTCATTCTTAACACATCATCCCGTGATCAACTCCTTGTTCACAATGAGCTCATTATGATGATGTCCTATCGAGTGGGCCTAGAGATACCTCTCCGTCACACGGAGTGACAAATCCCAGTCTTGATTCATGCCAACCCAACATATACTTTCGGAGATACCTGTAGTGCACCTTTATAGACACCCAGTTACGTTGTGATGTTTGGCACACTCAAAGCATTCCAACAGTATCCGGGAGTTGCACAATCTCATGGTCTAAGGAAAAGATACTTGACATTAGAAAAGCTTTAGCGCATTTAACTACACGATCTTGTGCTCTGCTTAGGATTGGGTCTTGTCCATCACATCATTCTCCTAATGATGTGATCTCGTTATCAATGGCATCCAATGTCCATGGTCAGGAAACCGTAACCATCTATTGATCAACGAGCTAGTCAACTAGAGGCTCACTAGGGACATGTTGAGGTCTATGTATTCACACATGTATTATGATTTCTGAATAACACAATTATAGCATGAACAATAGACAATTATCATGAACATGGAAATATAATAATAACCACTTTCTTATTGCCTCTAGGGCATATTTCCAACACATCTCACGTGATGATCGGACATGGTTTAGTTGATATGGATCACGTGATCATTTAGATGACTAGATGGATGTCTATCTAAGTGGGAGTTCTTAAGTAATATGATTAATTGAACTTTAATTTATCATAAACTTAGTCCTGATAGTATTTGCATATCTCTGTTGTAGATCTATAGCTTGCGATGAAGCTCCCCGCTTACCTTTTGATATGTTCCTAGAGAAAAATAAGTTGAAAGATGATAGTAGCAATGATGCGGACTGGGTCCGTGATATGAGGATTATCCTGTTTGCTGCACAGAAGAATTATGTCCTTGATGCACTGCTAGGTGATGGACCTATTGCAGGAGCAGATGCAGACATTATGAACGGTTGGGAAGCTCGGTATGATGAGTACTGGATAGTTTAGTGCGCCATGCTTTACGGCTTAGAACCAGGACTTCAAAAACGTTTTGAACGCCACAGAGCATATAAGATGTTCCGAGAGCTAAAATTGGTATTTTAGACTCATGCCCAAGTCGAGAGGTATGAGACCTCTGACAAGTACTTTGCCTACAAGATGGAGAAGAATAGCTCAACCAGTGAGCACGTGCTCAGAATGTCTGAGTACTACAATAGCTAGAATCAACTGGGAGTTAATCTTCCGGATAATATAGTGATGGACAGAGTTCTCTAGTCACTATCACCAAGTAACTAGAACTTCGTGATGAGCTATAATATGCAAGGGATGAAGAAAATGATTTCCGAGCTCTTCGCGATGCTAAAATCGGCGAAGGTAGAAATCAAGAAAGAGCATCAAGTGTTGATTGTTGATAACCCACAAGTATAGGGGATCGCAACAGTTTTCGAGGGTAGAGTATTCAACCCAAATGTATAGATTCGACACAAGGGGAGCCACAGAATATTTGAAGGTATTAGCAGCTGAGTTGTCAATTCAACCACATCTGGAGATTAATTATCTGCAGCAAATTAGTTTGATAGTTTTGATAGTAGTGACAGCAGCAACGGTAACAGTAATTTTGTAGCAAGTGTAACAGTGATGATAGCAATAGTAATTTAGCAGAAACAATATAAGATAAATTCGTAGGCATTGGATCGGTGACTTGTTGGATGATATTCATCATGTGACAGTTATAACCTAGGGCGATACGGCACTAGCTCCAGTTCATCGATATAATGTAGGCATGTATTCCGTAAATAGTCATACATGCTTTATTAAAAGAACTTGCATGACATCTTTTGTCCTACCCTCCCGTGGCAGCGGGGTCCATATTGGAAACTAAGGGATATTAAGGCCTCCTTTTAATAGAGAACCAGAACAAAGCATTAACACATAGTGAATACATGAACTCCTCAAACTACGGTCATCACCAGGAGTGGGCCCAGTTGTTGTCACTCCGGGGTTGCCGGATCATAACACATAGTAGGTGACTATAACTTGCAAGACCAGATCTAAAACATGGATATAATGATGAATTCATAAACGGTTCAGATCTGAGTTCATGGCACCCGGGCCCAAAGTGACAAGCATTAAGCATAACAAAGTCATAGCAACATCAATATAAGAATATAGTGGATAATAAGGATCAAGCCCTAACAAAACTAACTCGATTACATGATGAATCTCATCCAACTCCTCACCGACCAGCGAGCCTACGAAGGAATTACTCACTCCCGGTGGGGAGCATCATGGAACTGGCGATGGAGATTGGTTGATGATGACGAAGAACAAAGATCCCCCTCTCCGAAGCCCCAAACGGACTCCAAATCTGCCCTCCCAAGGAAGAACAGGGTTTGGCGGCGGCTCCGTCTCATAGGTCGCAATAATTCTTTCTCCCTGAATTTTTTCTGGAATAATGTGATTTTATAGTATCAGGGGGGTCGTCAGCGGGGCCACCAGGTGGGTACAACCCACCTGGGCGCGCCAGGAGAGGGGGGCGCGCCCTTGTGGGTTGTGTCCAACCAGGGCCCCTCTCTAGTGGGTCCTGGCTGCATAAATTCTTATTACTGGTATAAAAAAATCCTCGCAAAGTTTCGTTCCATTTCGAGAACTTTTAGTTCTGCACAAAAACAACACCATGGTAGTTCTGCTGAAAACATCGTCAGTCTGGGGCTAGTTTCATTCAAATCATACAAATTAGGGTCCAAAACAAGAGGAAAAGTGTGAGAAAAAGTAGATACGTTGCAGACGTATCAACTCCCACAAGCTTAAACCTTTGCTTGTCCTCAAGCAATTCAGTTGATAAACTGAAAGTGAGAAAGAAAAACTTTTACGAACTCTTTTGCTCTTGTTTGCATAAATAAGCTTAAACAGCACCGAGGTTTCCAGCCAACATAATAATTCACCATGCCAACAATAACTCTTAAATATTATATTAACTCATATCAATGACATAATCAGCTAGCGAGCAATAATAAGATATCTCAAATGGCAACACGTTGTCAAAACAACCATGATATAATACGACAATAATGGTATCTCGCTAGCCCTTTATGAGACCGCAAAACATAAATGCAGAGCACCTCCAAAGTTCAAGCAGCGACTAAACATTGTAATTCATGGTAGAAAAGATCCAGTCATGATGTTGAAGGAAATATGCCCTATAGGCAATAATAAAGTTGTTATTTATATTTCCTTATATCATGATAAATGTTTATTATTCATGCTAGAATTGTATTAACCGGAAACTTAGTACATGTGTGAATACATACACAAAACAGAGTGTCCCTAGTATGCCTCTACTGGACTAGCTCGTTATTCAAAGATGGTTAAGTTTCCTGACCATGGACATGTGTTGTCATTTGATGAACGGGATCACATCATTAGGAGAATGATGTGATGGACAAGACCCATCCGTTAGCTTACCACAAATGATCGTTAAGTTTTATTGCTATTGCTTTCTTCATGACTTATACATGTTCCTCTGACTATGAGATTATGCAACTCCTGAATACCGGAAGAACACTTAGTGTGCTATCAAACGTCACAACATAACTGAGTGATTATAAAGATGCACTACAGGTGTCTCCGATGGTTTTTGTTGAGTTGGCATAGATCGAGATTAGGATTTGTCACTCCGTGTATCAGAGAGGTATCTCTGGGCCCTCTCGGTAATGATCATCACTATAAGCCTTGGCAGCAATGTGAATAAAGAGTTAGTTGCGGGATGAAGCATTACGGAACGAGTAAAGAGGCTTGCCGTTAACGAGATTGAACTAGGTATGATGATACCGAGGATCGGATCTCGGGCAAGTAACATACCGATGACAAAGGGAACAATGTATGTTGTTATGCGGTTTGACCAATAAAGATCTTTGTAGAATATGTGGGAGCCAATATGAGCATCCAGGTTCCGCTATTGGTTATTGACCGGAGATGAATCTCGGTCATGTCTACATAGTTCTCGAACCCGTAGGGTCCGCACGCTTAACGTTCGATGACGATCGGTATTATGAGTTTATGTGTTTTGATGTACCGAAGGTTGCTCGGAGTCACGGATGTGATCACGGACATGACGAGGAGTCTCGAAATGGTCGAGACATGAAGATTGATATATTGGAAGTCTATGTTTGGACACCGGAAAGGTTTCGGATGAGTTCGGGCATTTTCCGGAAAACCGAGGGGTTACGGGAACCCCCTGGGGAGTTAATGGGCCTTAATAGACCATGCTGGAAGAGAGGAGGAGGCAGCCAAGTGGGACGCACGCGCCCCCCCCCCCAAGCCCAATCCGAATTGGGGGGGGGGGCTTTCCTTCTCTCCCTCTCCCTCTTCCTTCTTCTCCTACTCCAACTAGGGAAGGGGGGAAACCTACTCCTACTAGGAGTAGGAATCCCCCCTTGGGTGCGCCCCATGAGGCCGGCCCTCCCTCTCCTCCAATCCTTTATATACGGGGGAAGCGGGCACCCATTAGACACACAAGATGATCTTTAGCTGTGTGCGGTGCCCCCCTCCATAGTTTTCCACCTCGGTCATATTGTCGTAGTGCTTAGGCGAAGCCCTGCGTCGTTAACTTCATCATCACCGTCACCATGCCGTCGTGCTGACGAAACTCTCCCTTGGCCTCAGCTGGATCAAGAGTACGAGGGACGTCACCGAGCTGAACGTGTGCAGATGATGGAGGTGTTGTGCATTTGGTACTTGATCGGTTGGACCGCGAAGACGTTCGACTACATCAACCGCGTTACTTAATGCTTCCGCTTTCGGTCTACGAGGGTACGTGGACACACTCTCCCCGCTCGTTGCTATGATTCTCCTAGATAGATCTTGCGTGATCGTAGGCAATTTTTTTGAAATACTACGTTCCCCAACAGTGGCATCCGAGCTAGGTCTATGCGTAGATGTTATATGCACGAGTAGAACACAAAGAGATGTGGGCGATAATAGTCATACTGCTTACCAGCATGTCATACTTTGATTCGGCGGTATTATTAGATGAAGCGGCCCAGACCAACATTACATGACCACGTTCATGAGACTGTTTCTACCGCCGTGCTTCGCACACAGGTGGCTAGTGGGTGTCTGTTTCTCCAACTTTAGTTGAATCGAGTGTGACTACGCCCGGTCCATGTTGAAGATTAAAACAGCACACTTGACGAAAAATCGTTGTGGTTTTGATGCGTAGGTAAGAATGGTTCTTGCTAGAAGCCCGTAGCAGACACGTAAAACTTGCAACAACAAAGTAGAGGACGTCTAACTTGTTTTTGCAGGGCTTGCTGTGATGTGATATGGTCAAGACGTGATGATATATAAATTGTTGTATGAGATGATCATGTTTTGTAACAGCTATCGGCAACTGGCAGCAACCATATGGTTGTCGCTTTATTGTATGAAGTGCAATCGCCATGTAATTGCTTTACTTTATCACTGAGCGGTAGCGATAGTCGTAGAAGCAATAGTTGGCGAGACGACAACGATGCTTCGATGGAGATCAAGGTGTCAAGCCGGTGATGATGGTGATCATGACGGTGCTTTGGAGATGGAGATCAAAGGCACAAGATGATGATGGCCATATCATATCACTTATTTGATTGCATGTGATGTTTATCTTTTATGCATCTTATTTTGCTTAGTATGGCGGTAGCATTATAAGATGATCTCTCACTAAATTTCAAGGTATAAGTGTTCTCCCTGAGTATGCACTGTTGCTACGGTTAAATGCGTCTTAGAGACACCACGTGATGATCGGGTGTGATAAGCTCTCGTTCACATACAATGGGTGCAAGATAGTTTTGCACACGCAGAATACTCGGGTTAAACTTGACGAGCCTAGCATATGCAGATATGGCCTCTGAACACAGAGACCGAAAGGTCGAGCGTGAATCATATAGTAGATATGATCAACATAGTGATGTTCACCATTGAAAACTACTCCATCTCACGTGATGATCGGACATGGTTTAGTTGATATGGATCACGTGATCACTTAGATGATTAGAGGGATGTCTATCTAAGTGGGAGTTCTTAATTAATATGATTAATTTAACTTTAATTTATCATGAACTTAGTCCTGGTAGTATTTGCATAACTATGTTGTAGATCAATAGCTCGCCATGTAGCTCCCCGTTTATTTTTTGAAATGTTCCTAGAGAAAAACTATGTTGAAAGTAGCAATGATGCGGACTAGGTCCGTGATCTGAGGATTATCCTCATCGATGCACAGAAGAATTATGTACTTGATGCACCGCTAGGTGAGGAACCTTTTGCAGGAGCATTTGCAGACATTATGAACGTTTGGCAAGCTCGGTATGATAACTACTTTATATTTTAGTGCGCCATGCTTTACGACTTATAACCGGGACTTCAAAAACGTTTTGAATGCCACATAGCATATAAGATGTTCCAAAAGCTGAAATTGGTATTTCACACTCATGCCCGAGTCGAGAGGTATGAGACCTCTGACAAGTACTTTGCCTACAAAATGGAGGAGAATAGCTCAACCAGTGAGCATGTGCTCAGATTGTCCGAGTACTACAATCTCTTAAATCTAGTGGGAGTTAATCTTCTAGATAAAATAGTGATTGACAGAGTTCTCTAGTCACTATCACCAAGTTACTAGAACTTCGCGATGAACTAATATGCAAGGGATGACGAAAATGATTCCAGAGCTCTTCGTGATGCTGAAATCGACGAAGGTAGAAATCAAGAAAAGCATCAAATGTTGATGGTTGACAAGACCACTAGTTTCAAGTAAAAGGGCAAGGGAAAGAAAGGGAACTTCAAGAAGAATGGCAAGCAAGTTGCCACTCCCATGAAGAAGCCAAAAGCTAGACCCAAGCCTGAAACTGAGTGCTTCTACTGCGAAGGAAATGGTCACTGGAAGCGGAACTGCCCCAAATACTTGGCGGATAAGAAGGATGGCAAATTGAACAAAAGTATATATTATATACATGTTATTGATGTGTACTTTACTAGTGTTCATAGTAGCCCCTGGGTATTTGATACTGGTTCAATTACTATGATTAGTAACTTGAAATATGAGTTACAAAATGAACAAAGACTAGTTGAGGGCAAGGTGACGATGTGTGTTGGAAATGATTCCAAGGTTGATAAGATCACCATTGCACACTCCCTTTACCTTCGGGATTAGTGTTGAACCTAAAATAAATGTTATTTGGTGTTTGCGTTGAGCATAATATGATTGGATCATGTTTATTGCAATACGGTTATTCATTTAAGTCAAAGAATAATTGTTATTCTGTTTACATGAATGAAACCTTCTGTGGTCATACACCCAAGGTGAATGGTTTATTGAATCTCGAGCGTAGTAATACACATATTCATAATATTGCTGCCAAAAGATGCAAAGTTGATAATGATAGTGCAACATACTTGTGGCACTGCCGTTTAGGTCATATTGGTGTAAAGCGCATGAAGAAACTCCATGCTGATGGGCTTTTGGAATCACTTGATGCTTGCGAACCATGCCTCATGGGCAAGATGACAAAAACTCCGTTCTCCGGAACAATGGAGCGAGCAACTAACTTATTGGAAATAATAGATACTGATGTATGTGATCCGATGAGTGTTGAGGTTCGCGGCAGGTATCATTGTTTTTCTGACCTTCACAGATGATTTGAGCAGATATGGGTATATCTACTTGATGAAACATAAGTCTGAAACATTTGAAAAGTTCAAAGAATTTCAGAGTGAAGTGGAAAATCATTGTAAGAAGAAAATAAAGTTTCTATGATCTGATCACAGAGACGAATAGTTGAGTTACGAGTTTGGTCTTCATTTGAAACAATGTGGAATAGTTTCGCAACTCACGCCACCTGGAACACCATAGCGTAATGGTGTGTCCGAACATCATAGCTGTAGTTTATTAGATATGGTGCAATCTATGATGTCTCTTACCGATTTATCACTATCGTTTTGGGGTTATGCATTAGAGACAGCTGCATTCATGTTAAATAGGGCACCATCTAAATTGAGACGACACCATATGAACTGTGGTTTGGCTAGAAACCCAAGTTGTCGTTTCTTAGAATTTGGGGCTGCAATGCTTTTGTGAAAAAGCTTCAACCTGATAAGCTCGAACCCAAATCGGAGATATGTGTCTTCACAGGATAACCAAAAGAAACTATTGGGTACACCTTCTATCACAGATCCGAAGGCAAGATCTTTGTCGCTAAGACTGGATCCTTTCTAGAGAAGGAGTCTCTCTTGAAAGAAGTGAGTGGGAGGAAAGTAGAACTTGATGAGGTAGTTGTATCTTCTCCCTTATTGGAAAGTAGTTCATCATAGAAATCAGTTCCAGTGATTCCTACACCAATTAGTGAGGAAGCTAATGATGATCATGAAACTTTTGATCAAGTTACTACCAAACCTCATAGGTCAACTAGAGTAAGATCTGCACCAGAGTAGTACGGTATTCCTGTTCTGGAGGTCATGTGGCGGTGTACAAAAAGAGGGGTACACCTTTTAACTATGCACGGGCAGTCTGAGCCACGGGCGCCGCCACACTAAGCAAGGCAAGGAAGGTTAGCCAAGGTAAAGCCGAAGCTTGAAAGGAGCAGAACGACGCCAAGACCAAGACCACAAAGAGCAAAGGGGACGAGGCAGACTCCCCCGGCAAGATCCTTGTCGGGGGCAGTTTTAGCAAACCCGGCAAGGCCCTTGCCGGGGCGGCTCGCCCCATGCCCACGGAGCGGATCACCTTTGAGTCCACTGCCCCCATGGGGGCAAAGGATTCGGGAGACATCCCCGTGGTGGCATGCAGATCTTTGTGAAGACATTCAAAGATCAGATACATACTATAGAAGATGACAACCCTTGGCGGGATCCCGTCCAAGGAGGACCTAAGGCCCCGACAAGAGCCTTGCCGGGATGACAAAGAAGCGCCAAGGCAAGACCCTTGCCGGGGCTGCGGCAAGGCCCCTACCAAGGACACCCGTAGGGCCACCATCAGGCCCGCGCCAATCAAGCCTCCACCATACAGCTGCCGACCCAACCAGTTGGACAGGCACCTGCGTGGCGGCAAGCGAACCTTCGTTGAGACCCACCATTGCGCCACCTCAGCTGCCTGCCTACATGGCACCACAGGCACCGCTGGCCGTATGCGTGTCAACACGAAAGGGAGCGGCGACGGACGAGAGTGGGCTCTCCCCCGTCCCCGATAAAGCAAGGACACCTAAGCAAGACACATTTATGGCGCCTTGTCATGTAATGCGAGGGATAAACTCGTAGGACTGTACCCTTTCCACCTCCTATGTGCCACTGTGGCAACCCCTTTCCCTATAAAAGGAGGCCCAAGGCGACCAGGAGGAGGATTCGGCTTTTTGGAGCTCCTCAAGCCCCATAGCTAGCTCAAGAACGCAGATAAACTAACCACCAAAGCAGGAGTAGGGTTTTACGCATCTCGTGGCCCGAACCTGGATAAAGAACCCGTGTGCTATCTGTTTGATCTGCTCTTCTCACGACCCCGCGCCCCGCAACCGTAGTAGGGATTCTTATGATCCCATAGGTGTCGTCCCCGCACCGACATCATGTTACTTGACCATGACAAACCTATGAACTATGAGGAAGCGACGATGAGCCCAGTTTCCGTGAAATGGCTTGAGGCCATGAAATCTGAGATGGGATCCATGTATGAGAACAAAGTATGGACTTTCATTGACTTGCCGGATGATCGGCTAGCCATTGAGAATAAATGGATCTTCAAGAGGAAGACGGACGCTGATAGTAGTGTTACTATCTACAAAGCTCGAATTGTCACAAAAAGTTTTCGACAAGTTCAAGGTGTTGACTACGATAAGATTTTCTCACTCGTAGCGATGCTTAAGCCTGTCTGAATCATGTTAGCAATCGCCGCATTGTATGAAATCTGGCAAATGGATGTCAAAACTACAATCCTTAATGGATTTCTTAAGGAAAAGTTGTATATGATACAAACAGAAGGTTTTCAATCCTAAAGGTGCTAACAAAATGTGCAAGCTCCAGCGATCCATCTATGGACTGGTGCAAGCATCTCGGAGTTGAAATATACGCTTTGATAAGTTGATCAAAGCATATAGTTTTATACAGACTTGCGGTGAAGCCTGTATTTACAAGAAAGTGAGTGGGAGCACTATAGCCTTTCTGATAAGTATATGTGAATGACATATTGTTGATCGGAAATGATGTAGAATTTTCTAGAAAGCATAAATGAGTGTTTGAAAGGAGTTTTTCAAAGAAAGACCTCAGTGAAGCTGCTTACGTATTGAGCATCAAGATCTATAGAGATAGATCAAGAAGCTTGTTAAGTTTTTTCAATGAGTACATACCTTGACAAGATTTTGAAGTAGTTCAAAATGGAACAATCAAAGAAAGGGTTCTTGCCTGTGTTACAAGGTGTGAAGTTGAGTCAGACTCAATGCCCGACCACTGCAGAAGATAGAAAGAAAATGAAAGTCATTCTCTATGCTTCAGCCATAGGTTCTATCATGTATGTAATGCTGTGTACCAGACCTCATGTGCGCCTTGCTATTAGTTTAGTAGGGAGGTACCAAAGTAATCCAGGAGTGGATCACTGGACAGTGGTAAAAATTATCCTTAGTGGAATAAGGAAATGTTTCTCGGTTATGGAGGTGACAAAGAGTTTGTCATAAAGAGTTACGATGATGCAAACTTTGACACCGATCCGGATGACTCTAAGTCTCGATCTAGATACATATTGAAAGTGGGAGCAATTAGCTAGAGTACCTCCGTGCAAAGTATTGTAGACATAGAAAATTGCAAAATACATACGGATCTGAATGTTGCAGACGCGAAGGCTAAAATTTCTCTCACAAGCAAAACATGATCACTCTTTGGGTGTTAATCATATTGCGATGTGAACTAGATTATTGACTCTAGTAAACCCTTTGGGTATTAGTCACATGGAGATGTGAACTAATCACATAAAGATGTGAACTATTGATGTTAAATCACATGACGATGTGAACTAGATTACTGACTCTAGTGCAAGTGGGAGACTGAAGGAAATATGCCCTAGAGGCAATAATAAAGTTGTTATTTATATTTCCTTATATCATGATAAATGTTTATTATTCATGCTAGAATTGTATTAACCGGAAACTTAGTACATGTCTGAATACATACACAAAACAGAGTGTCCCTAGTATGCCTCTACTTGACTAGCTCGTTATTCAAAGACGGTTAAGTTTCCTGACCATAGGCATGTGTTGTCTTTTGATGAATGGGATCACATCATTAGGAAAATGATGTGATGGACAAGACCCATCCGTTAGCTTAGCACAAATGACCGTTAAGTTTTATTGCTATTGCTTTCTTCATAACTTATACATGTTCCTCTGACTATGAGATTATGCAACTCCCGAATACCGAAGGAACACTTAGTGTGCTATCAAACATCACAACGTAACTGGGTGATTATAAAGATACTCTAAAGGTGTCTCCGATGGTGTTTGTTGAGTTGGCATAGATCGAGATTAGGATTTGTCACTCCGTGTATCGCAGAGGTATCTCTGGACCCTCTCGGTAAAGATCATCACTATAAGCCTTGCAAGCAATGTGACTAATGAGTTTGCAAGATGATGCATTACGGAATGAGTAAAGAGACTTGCCGGTAACTGAACTAGGTATGATGATACCGAAGATCGAATCTCGGGCAAGTAACATACCGATGACAAAGGGAACAATGTATGTTGTTATGCGGTTTGACCGATAAAGATCTTTGTAGAATACGTGGGAGCCAATATGAGAATCCAGGTTCCACTATTTGTTATTGACCGGAGATGAGTCTCGGTCATGTCTACATAGTTCTCGAACCCGTAGGGTCCGCACGCTTAACGTTCGATGATGATCGGTATTACGAGTTTATGTGTTTTTATGTACCGAAGGTTGTTCGGCGTCCTGGATGTGATCACGGACATGACAAGGAGTCTTGAAATGGTCGAGACATGAAGATTGATATATTGGAAGGCTATGTTTGGATACCGAAAAGGTTTCAGATCAGTTCGGGCATTTTCCGGAGTACCGAGGGGTTACCGGAATTCCCCGGGGAGTTAATGGGCCTTAATGGGCCATGGTGGAAGAGAGGAGGAGGAGGCCAAGTGGGAGGCACGCGCCCCCAAGCCCAATCCTAATTGGGGGGGGGTGCCTTTCCTTCTCTCCCTCTCCCTCTTCCTTCTTCTCCTACTCCAACTAGGGAAGGGGGGAAACCTACTCCTACTAGGAGTAGGAATCCCCCCCTTGGGCGCGCCCCATGAGGCCGGCCCTCCCCCTCCTCCACTCCTTTATATACGGGGGAAGGGGCACCTCATAGACACACAAGTTGATCTTTAGCCGTGCGCGGTGCCCCCCTCCACAGTTTTCCACCTTGGTCATATTGTCGTAGTCCTTAGGCGAAGCCCTGCGTCGATAACTTCATAATCACCGTCACCACGCCGTCGTGCTGACGAAACTCTCCCTCGGCCTCAGCTGGATCAAGAGTACGAGAGACGTCACCGAGCTGAACGTGTGCAGATCGCGAAGGTGCCGTACGTTGGGTACTTGATAGGTTGGATCGCGAAGACGTTCGACTACATCAACCGCGTTACTTTACACTTCCGCTTTTGGTCTACGAGGGTACGTGGACACACTCTCCCCGCTCGTTGTTATGCTTCTCCTAGATAGATCTTGCATGATCGTAGGCAATTTTTTTGAAATACCGCGTTCCCCAACAGATGCACCCAACATTAGCTATACATAATGCATAAATCATGACCGCTGTGCTCTACTCAGTTTCTGGCGCTTGTTTTAGAAGGTGATGACACAACATAAAAGTAAATAGATAGTCTCTTCCCAGAGGGAAGCAGTGATTTGGAGAGGTGCCAGAGCTCAATTTTTAAACAGAGATAAATGATATTTTGAGACATGCACCCTTCTTATTCACTTCACGACCATCAGTTATCAACATCTTCCATGCTAAGCACGCTAGTGGCGGTTCCCAAGCAGAAATTAAAGGTTTTGACTCCATTGGGAGTTTTTGTTTGATTATTCAAGATATGAACACTTTTTCATGTTTGCAGTTTGGGACTGGGCATCCCTATTACCGCCCATTTCCTCGTGCGATGGCGAGTGAATAAACACTCGACCTGAGGATAACCCGCTTAGCACGGAAGATATTTACCACCTCCTGTCGTTCCATGAACGATCCAGGCACACAAAAGGATAATTTTTTACAAGTTTTTAGAGGTGGCACATGCAAATTTACTTAGGACGGCAGGTAATACCATATATAGGTAGGCATGGTGGACTCATCTAGAATAACTTTGGGTTCAAGGTTTTTGATGTACATGCAGAATTCCCACTTAGTACTGGTGAAGGCTGGCAATTAAGATTGAGGAGCAGACAGCTAGAGAGCAACAATGATCATAACCAGGCATTATGCATAAGTAACATTGGACACTAGCATCATTAGGATATGAACACCATGAACATATATATTATAGAGACTATGTTGGTTTTGATTCAACTACATGCATGAACATGTACCAAGTCAAGCCACTCGAACATTCACAGGAGGATACCATATCATCATACTACATCACAATCATTTTAATGCTATGTTGATATCCAAGATAAATCATTATCCACTCGCAGCTACTTATGCATGGCATGAGAAACTATAATCTCTAATTATCATTGCAAACATGTTTAATCATAATGGGCTGAAGCCTGGGTACTAGGTTAAACATATTTACACAGACAGAACAAGTCGAGTTCATACCAGTTTCTCCTTGCCACGGCCAGCTCATCGAATATCGTCATTATTACCTTTCACTTGCACGACCGAATGATATGAAAATAATAATAGTGCAAGAGTGCCATGGACTAAGATGGAATCTACAAAACATTTTATTCAACAGGAGAAGACAAGGTAAAATGTGCTCTTTTTAGTTCAAAAGTTATTCATATGAGATCCATTCAACATTTTTATCGTGGTCTTCTCCTCAGTAGAACTCGAATAAAAAGAAAAGGAATTCAGAGAAACACACTAATTTTTTTTGGAGTTTTTGGTTTTCTGGAATAGGGAAACAAAAAGAAAAAACGAGAAAAACTATATACACGGGAAAGCTCCCAACAAACAAAAGAAGAACAAGGAAATATGTTTGTATTTTCTTTTTAATACTACTACTAAGCATGCATAGAAAGTAAATTACTATAACTAATTTTTTTTGTTTTTTCTAAAGTTTTTCAAACACACAAGAAGAAAGCAAGAAAATAAATCTAAGCATGGATGATACAATGAAAAAGTGTGAACACCGACAGATAGAATAAGTATGAGCATGAATATAATGTCGGTGACAAACACGTACTCCCCAATATTAGGCTTTTGGCCTAAGTTGGTAATTGATCAGTAGCCTGGAGGGTAGTAGGGATCCTGAGGAGCGGGCATCCACACATCCCACTACTGAGGTGCATGTGCAGCCTCTGCAGCAGTGTGAGCGTTCCAGTAGGTGAGGATGTCTACAGGCATAATCCGGTGGCAACAGAATCAAACAAAGCAGGTGCAGGCAAGGGTATAACATGACGAGTGTCAATGCTATAGACCAAGTTATAAGGAATGGCAACATCAGGACGATCATGTGCAAGAAAGTGATGGTGATACATGGCTGCCTGGTCTAGGTGAACCTTGGTCAGAGGGTAATCATGAGGGCGTATCTCAACCTCGAAGTGAGCCGCCAAACGAGTAGCAAAAATCCCACCATGTATTTTATCCCGAGATTTATTAAGATTGAGGCGACGAGCCACAATAGCTCCCAAGATATAAGTGTTGTCACCGTCTATTGCACGACGTAAAACAGCAAGGTCTGGTGAACTAAGTGCACCCACCTTCTCCATAGCAAGCAAGCATTTTGGTAATGAAATATGAAAAGTAACGAACAGCAGGAAAATGTAAGCCACCGACAGTGATGGTTGACACTCTTCTCTCATCACCCACTGCCAAAGTGCGATAGAAGTCCTCAAACTCAGCCGGCTTAGGCTCAGCCAGGCTCCCATCAGACGGGATCATGCATATGTTGCAAAACTCAGTAAGTGGTATCTGATGGTTTTCAGCATATAAATCAAAACTCACTTCAGGAGGATTATTCCTAGACAGGAAAGTAAAACTTTGAACAAACATGTTTGTGAGGATTTGGTGTTGGTGGCACTCATCTGCGATGAAGTCAGTGAGACCGGCATTGGCGATAAATTGCATGAACTCCTCATGAATTCAAGCCGCTTGCAGGAACGGGGTGTGCGGCCATTCGCACGGCCATACCTCCGCCAACCTCCGAGGACGGAGATCACTGTCGGAAGACTCCCCAATAACACCCTTGGAATTCTTCTTAGAGCCATATTTCCTGAAGATATTCATGTCCGTGTACAATTTTTCCTATGAACAAAAATCTGAATTTTTAGTTCACAAATTTTTTCCAACAAAACTTCATAAAATAGATAATAACTACTCATAGGGATACATAGAGGCCATAGCAAGCATTCAAACTACTTAGAACACTAAGAGTTGAACATGCAAGCACATCTATAGCAACACCAAGAGTAGCTATTTATTCAAAGCATAAACCACTAAAACAAAAACTAATTGGACAAATGGTGGAGTCACATACCAAGCAACAACCCCCCGAAACAGTTTCGGAAACGTAGCTTCGAGCAAAGAGATCAAAATCCGCGGGTTTAAGCTCAAGAACATGGGAGAGAGAGCAAAAGTAATTTTTTCTCTAGATAGGTGACAATGTGGGCTAAAGAGATAAGTGAGGGGGCCCACGTGGGGAACACAACCCCCGTGGCGCGCTGGTGTCGGCGCCGCCTGTGTGGGTTGTGCCCACCTGGTGCACCCTCCTTGGTTATTTTTGCACCAAAAATTCTTAAATATTCAGGAAAAAATCATATAAAATTTTCAGGGCATTCTGAGAACTTTTATTTTTGGGTCATTTTTTTATTGCATGAGAAATTCAGGAAACAGACAAAACATGTCATTTATTTTATTTAACTAATAAAACAGAGAATAAAAAGTAAGGACGGAAATTGTGCTTACTATTCATCAACTTCATACCGCTAAAAAATGATTCATTAATAAGGTTGATCAGGTCTTATTAACAACCACTTTCAATTAGCATGAAACAGAAGAACTTTCGTAAATCACTAAGTTACCTCAATGGGGATATGCATCTCCCCAACAATAAGCATTTCATATTTGTTTTTAACAGTAGGTAGAGGTATTTGAAAACTTCCAATAGTGATTGTAGGAGATTTTTCAATAACATTAATACCATTCACTTGGAATTGTTCTTCGGAAAGTGCACCGTATGCTCATTACAATTAATATGAAAAGTGACCTTGCTTTTATTGCAATCAATAACAGCCCCTGCAGTATTCAAGAAGGGTCTACCAAGAATAATTGACATGTTGACGTCCTTGGGCATCTCAAGTATAACAAAGTCAGTCAAAATAGTAACATTAGCAACAACAACGAGCACATCCTCACTGTCGGTGTCAAAACCGGCGGATCTCGGGTAGGGGGTCCCGAACTGTGCGTCTAGGCGGCTGGTAACAGGAGACAAGGGACACGATGTTTTACCCAGGTTCGGGCCCTCTTGATGGAGGTAAAACCCTACGTCCTGCTAGATTAATATTGATGATGTGTGTTACAAGAGTGGATCTACCACGAGATCAAAGAGGCTAAACCCTAGAAGCTAGCCTATGGTATGATTGTTGTTCGTCCTACGGACTAAAACCCTCCGGTTTATATAGACACCGGATAGGTTTGGGTTACACAAAGTCGGTTACAATGGTAGGAGATCTACATATCCGTATCGCCAAGCTTGCCTTCCACGCCAAGGAAAGTCCCATCCGGACACGGGACGAAGTCTTCAATCTTCTATCTTCATAGTCTTGGAGTCCGCCGATGGTGATAGTTCGCTATCCGAACACCCCCTAGTCCGAACTCCCTCAAGAGCTCCCGAACCGGGCTTCAGCGACAGCGAGTCCGCGCCAGATATTGTCTTCAGCGTTGCAAGGCGGGTTCTCCTTCAATCTTCATGTTCCCGTCGAATAGTGTCCGTCTTCTTTACAAATGTTGCGCTCCTTGGCTTCTACACCCAATAATGGCCTTCTTCCACGTGTCGCATTTAATGCGAAAAGGCTGGGATATTTTTACATTTTACCCCTAGCCGTGCGAACGAGCCGCCTATAAGAGAGGCGAGGATCTAGATCCAGCTCACACCATCCTCCATCCGCAAGTTCTCATCGAAGCGCCTCTGGCAAAAATCCATTCCATCATGGATAGCCGACGCGGCTCCTCCTCTCGCGCTCCCAGCCCTAAGCCAGGAGATTGGGGGAGATGCTCAGTTCCACACAGCGAGCTAGTGGTACTCCAAACCGAGGATATCTTCCCCAGCTTTCATGGTTCCGGTTCGAGCAGACTAGCCACCTACAAGGGTGGAAAGTAGGCGAGGGCGTCCCAACCCTTCCAAAGGGAGCGGGTATGCTTTGTCCCCTATCTAATAAGGGGACTCGGATTTCCCATACATCCGTTTCTCCGGGGATCCTAGAGTTCTACGGACTCCAACTTCACCACCTCACGCCTCCATTTTGCACATCGCGGGCTTCGTAGCTTTTTGCGAGCAGTTCTTGGGCATCGAGCCCCATTTTGCCCTGTGGAAGAGATTGTTTTGTCTCGTACCCCATTCTCATGAGGGGTCGATATATCAAGTGGGCGGAGCCGAAATATGGTGCATCGCCGGGACCGGATATCTATCCGGCACCCCGAAGAAGGCGTCCGAAGACTGGCCTTCGGAATGGTTCTACATGGAGGACGCCCCTCTGCCGGATCCAGTCCGAATCGGCCTCCCGGAGTTCAACAATGCTCCCTTAAAGAAACGCCTGAGTTGGCGCCCGCGGAGCCCTCAACGGGAAGATGATAGGAGCGTCCATTATCTGATGGGCCGGATTAGGTTACTGGCCCACTCCGGGTTGACCATGATTGGAGTCATGGCCACGTGCATTATGCGAGGGGTGCAGCCACTCCAATATAGGGGCCACCCTATGTGGGATTTCAATGGGGAAGACGATGCCACCCGTCATGGCCGCAAAGGGCCAGGCTCGGCAGCCGATCCGCAAAGATCCTGTCCGGCTTGTACAAGGGAGAGGAGGAGGACTTCCTCCGCAAGAATCCGTTGAATGGATTTTCTATGAATAACCCTCGGAGCTGGGTAAGCGGATGTTCATCTACCCGATCCATACTTTTTTAAAGTCAAGTATCTTACTCTGCGATTTCGACGCAGGAGCTGCGCCGGGACGTGGAGGGCATATGAAGCCTAACTCCACAGCCCGAGGATCCGGAATGATCCCTTGATCCGACCTCCGAAGAGGATCTGGACATAAAGGTGGAGCTGATTGACGGGGTGTTCCACCAACGTAGCATAGACAATGCCCTAGTCGCCATTACGGCTGACTACCCCGGCTTGTTTCCGGCCTCCCAGGTGACTACGACCAAGGTCTTGACACCATCATTTGATCCGCGCTCAATTCTGACCATCCCATACTGATGGTGCATTGCAGGAGGCGCCTTTAAGGTGGGAAGCCGAACCCGCGGCGGCCGGACAACAAGGGCCAGTCCGGCCCAGCAGGAGGAAGAGGAGCTCGACGCGAACCGAAACGTCGCCGCAACGGTATGGAGCACCGTTATTTTTAAGGGAAGGATCCCTAGGAGGTATATTGATGCTCATAACCTTTCCAGAAAGAGCGCTCGCCGGACAGTGTCCGGAGGGGTTGCCAATCAAGCCTCCGCCGGCCATGCTCCAACGCATGGTCCGGGAGGGGAGGCGAATACAAGGCGTGAGCCGGACACTCCTCCGACGGAGGATGCCGACAGGCTGTCCGCCACCCGGTGTCGCGACCAGACCCGAATGGATCTAGCGCTCTGTGCTCAGTGTCATCCCTGGATCGGTGCCGACACCACACAAGATTTCAAGGATTTATAGCAGAGTAGCAATCACACACTTATTACATCGTTGTCCACAAGGGAACTTAATACAATAATATGGCTTAAGGCCATCTAATAATAACAGCGGAAGGCTTGGAAAACGAGTGAGTCCATCAACTCCAACGGCATCACTGAGTATAGAACCACGACCTAACACCTTAATCGTCGTCTGAAAAGTCTGCAACATGAAAAGTTGCAGCCCGAAAACGGGTCAGCACATGGAATATGCTGGCAATGTAACACATAGAGAACAATGAAGCAATAAGCCTATACTACATGCATATTTGGCTGGTGGTAAGGCTCTACGGTTACAATTTTGCATAAAGCTGATTTTTCCCTACATCAAAGGAATTATTTTATTTAACTATCATGGTGGTTGTTAAACATTGAGAATGGTTGACAGCATCCTCAATCCCAATTAAAAAGTACTCATTAAAACCCAATAACTTTATTATTAGAAGTAACATGTTGAGATTCACATGATATTCAAGTACTAGATACTCAAGATTTGTCCATAACCGGGGACACGGCTAATCATGATTAGTTTATACACTTTGCAGAGGTTTTGCACTTTTCCCCACAAGACTCGATCGCCTCCGCTTGGTTCTCGTGACCGCATGGTGTTTGAGAAGCGGATGACCGAGACATAGTCTTTCGTAAGCGCTTAGCACCTTACATGTGGGTAGACCGTACCAACCTACATCCCCTACATCAGCTAGCCTACCCGTAAGAGTTCGCACAACTTAGTCAACTACGCCAGAGCCCATAATTGGCTTGTGGCTGCACACGGAAGTTTCTAGTTTGAATAATCTTATGATCCCTTAGAGCACAGGTGGCGGTCCGAAGAAATACAGGCAAGTCCTGATAGAAACCAGGTGCCTCAATCCACCCAGATGTGTGTTTAGGTTGCCACCTTAGATAAACCATTAATTAACAATCTCACATCTGTCATGGAATTTCACTCACCCAATCCACGTCTACTAGCATAGCATGGCATAATCAAGCAAACGCAGAGGTAACTCCCAAGGTTTCATAAGTAAAACAGGTAATAGGTACTACCTCAATCTACTTCCCATCCCACAATTTGATTAGATCCTAATCATGCAAGTGTTTGAGGGTTTGATCTAATGCAATAAAACTGGGTAGTAGAAAAGGTATGATCAAAGTGTTACTTGCCTTGCTGATGATCCGCGAGTCCTAGAGATTCGAAATAACAAGCGGCGCACTCCGGGTGATCTAACGCAGACAAACAACAAGCATACAATAAGTACTCATCTAATGCACAGGAAATCTCGAATAAAAGATCTAACCAGATAGTTCAACTTAAGAACCGTGGTTTCAAAATAATCGAATCAAATAAAGCATCGAAAGTCGGAACTCGAGAGAGAACGACTCGGTTTAGAAAATCCGAAATTAGGTCAAAATTTTACAGTAGCAAAACTACTGTGAAAGTAGGTTAGTCGAACGGCGGTTTCGTTATTTAAACTCCGTGCGCTTGAATCACCTGATTCCGATAAACGCAAGAAATAAAACAGATTTGAAAATCAGATCAGAAATCGAATCTGAAAAATAACGGATTAAATCCGATTTAAAGAAAACGACGAACGGATTAATTAACGGACGTTCGTTAACAGAACTAATCCAACGAACGCGTTCATTGAAACGAACGGGTCGGTGAACGTTCACTAAATAAGAAAAACCGAAAAAAATAAAACCAATCTAGGTTTTTTTTTTAAACCGAACATTGCAAAAAAAACCGGACCGGGTTTTCTAGGGAAAACCGGATCGGTTCGGATCGGATCGGCGCGGGGCGGCGGCTACCTCCGGCGGTCGCCGGCGGCTCGGCCTGGTCGGGAGGGCGGCGGGGTGCTCCGGCGACGGCGGGCGGCTCTCGAGCGCGGCGGCTCGGTCGGGCCTGGCGGCCGGGGTGAGGTGAGGAGAGAGGGCGGGGAGCTCCGGTATTTATGGGAGGGGGAGAGGCGGCGCCTTGGGCGAGGGGCAAGGGCTGGTCGGAGCCGGACTCGGGCGGGCGGGCGGCGGCGGCGGGACGCCGGGCGGCGCGCGAGGGAGAGGAGGAGGTGGGCCGGGCGCTGGGTCAGCCCGGCTGGTCGGGCTGGCCGGGCCTTGGCCCAGTGGGGGCGCGTTTTTTTTAAAATAAAATTAAATCAAAAGAATTAAAAAAAATACCAAATGAACTCCAAATTAAATAAAACAAATTTTCCCTGACTCCTAAAAATGAGTCGAACAAAATGAACTTTAAAAACGGCAACATGCATAATATTTTTAAAATGCTCATTTTTGCCTAAGCAAAATAAATCTTCCAAAAACCAAATTTGATTTATTTATAATATCTTCATTTTTCCTAAATGTTGGGAAAGTCATATTATTCCCTCTCATGAGATTTTTATAGGAAAAACTTTATGAAGATAATTAAATAAATCCAATGATCCTATTTCCAATATTTGAGAAATCCCAAATATGAAAATAATGAAACTTCCAACTCTCTCCGAGGGTCCTTGAGTTGCGTGAAATTTTCTAGGATCGGAAAAATGCGAGAAAATATGATATGCATGATGACCTAATGTATAACATTCCAAATTGAAAATTTGGGATGTTACACCCGGACTGAGGCGAAGAGCGCCATGAATCACAGGCGTCGCCGGACAGTTCTTCGTGACGCGTGTTTCTCCCCGGAGGCGTTAAATGCCTTTAAAGCGGGAAACGCGCACCTCCGTGCCGCTCAAGATGGGTTAACCAGAGCCACGGAGCAGTATGTGAAAGACATACGGGTAAGTAATTTTAATAGTTATATATGTCAGTAGCCCCCGAGACTTAAAATAGTTGAAATAACTGATTTAAGGATCAATTATTACGCAGGGTCTTACGGAGAAGAATACCCATTTGTCCCAGGAGCTCCAAGAGTGCAAGGCCCAACTTGAGGTCAAGACTGCCGCCACAGTGGGGAGCCACAGAGACCCCGCTGGTAAGACGTACTTTGAAAAGATAATTATTTAGCAAAGTGTGGCGTGAATCTGACAATAATATTGCAGAGGTCGCCGGACTAGATCCGGACAAGCAAAAGCTACTGCGTCAGCTAAAGGCCGGCGAGAGGGTACTTATGAAGGTGCAGCAGGAGAGAAACAAGCTCCAAGATGCCCACACCCAGCAAGGAGAAGAGCTGAAAGGTGTTCGGGCCCGGTATGCAGCTTCGTGAAGGAGAATCAGCTGCCGTCACGCATTTATAGTAAGTGCTTGAACAAATTCCTTTGAAAAGAAGAATTCGCGAGGAAGTCGATTGACGTAAATATGTCTTTACGTGTGCTCACAGTCGCCTCATGGAGGAAATGCCTGAGTCAACGGGTGACCAACTTCCCGAGCTAGTGCAATTGCTCGAACGTGTTCGGCAGCGGCGAGTGGCGCTGCTCATGCTTTATGGCCATCTGTCTCCCTACCCGAGGGCCTTGGTGAGCTTCTTGAGAAGCTTCAGGAGCACGGCGACGCCTCCGCTTGTGGAAGATATCGGCTGCCGTCGAGCGCCAGGAGGCTCGGGCCATGGTGAAGACACGTTACCCAAGTCTGACCCAAACCACATGGCCGAGGTCGGACCTGCAGGGCCTGATGGGAAGGAGATCCTGTGAGCTTGATGTACGGCCAAGTAGAATCGGCATGAATATTCCCAACAGATCAGAATTAGACAGCCTGTTAGATGGGATTGAGGAGGAGTACAATCAGTCGGTTTGACGATGTAATTTGAAATGACATGTAAAATGCCTTCTAGCCGGATTGTAGATCGTTTGTCTTTGCGGACCGTTTCGCTTCAACCTCGGGACCCAACAGTCCGAAGTGTGTCCGAATACCCTTACGGTTATAAAAGAACCTGGGCATGCATGGAGACAAGGCGTCGGGGTCATAATTGCTTTATCAGACAAGTGCCCAACTAGTTATGTTATATTACATGGTTAGTAAGAAACATCTTCCAGGGAGAATAGTTCCGTTAAGGGTTCCTTTCCATGGGAGGCATGCCCTAAAGTGCAATGCCGGACTGCGAAAATAGCAGAAAAAAGCATCTGGGGCAGATAAATAAGTAAGTAATAAATCATCTTTCAAGTCACCGACCAATATTCTCTTAAGAATGCTAGCTTTCGGCTTCACCCGGTCTGAGGTACACATCCGGTGACCCGGCAAGAATAATCGCAGAGGTGCTCCCTTTAGCTCCTAGCCGAACAATCGGGAACGTAGGGTAAGCACAGAGCCGTGCAACCCAGCTTGGCCAAAACTTAAGTCATATCGATGCATATAATGGTGAATAAAAGGTACATGCGGAAGTATGACACATGTGTTGGGCATGAAGCCCGTGTGAATAAGCTTCGTTAAAGAAGCCCCTGTATAATGAGTGCCAGGAGCACATCAAGTGTGTGTGCGAACAAAGCGCAAATCATCCCATAAAAGGTATTGAAAAAAGTGGGAAGAAGGAGGAGGACGAGAGGCAGTAAAAAAGGGGTGGACGGGGAGTGAGACGAACCCGAATCCGGCGTTAGGCGTAGAATCTTGAGAGGCGGGCTGCGTTCCATGGGTTCGGCTCGAGTCGGTTGTCGAGATGCGTTCACGTAGACGGTATGCTCCGCCGGTCAGGACTTGGTCGATGATGAAGGGACTTTCCCACTTGGGCTTAAGTTTGTCCTTTTTCTTGTCCGGCAGGCGTAGAACAAGTTCGCCAACATTGTAAGTTTTGGCCCGTACTTCTCTGCTTTGGTATCTTCGAGCCTGCTGCTGATAAAATGCGGAACGAGCCTTTGCCACGTCCCGCTCCTCCTCTAAGGCATCCAGACTGTCCTGCCGATCTAGCTCGGCTTCTCTTTCTTCGTACATGCGCACACGAGGTGAGTCATGAATTATATCGCAGGCAGG
The DNA here is from genome assembly GCA_021605145.1 of Aegilops bicornis. NCBI lineage: Eukaryota > Viridiplantae > Streptophyta > Magnoliopsida > Poales > Poaceae > Aegilops > Aegilops bicornis. The sequence continues at coordinate 631,147,746 of CM038675.1, read as the reverse complement.
ACTGCCTCTGCGCCGTATACCATGAAAAATGGTGTGAATCCGGTAGTTTGGTTTGGCGTGGTCCGCAGCCCCAGTACGGAGTCGAGCTCCTCTACCCAAAGGCGTGTTAGATTCCTTGAGGGACCGCACTAGTCCGGGTTTGATGCCGCTCATGATTAGACCATTTGCTCGCTCGACTTGACCGTTAGTTTGGGGTGATAGACTGAAGCGTAATCGAGCTTAATGCCCATGTTTTTGCACCAGAGTTTAACCTCGTCGGCCGTGAAGTTCGTGCCGTTATCAGTGATGATGCTGTGGGGGACGCCAAAACGGTGTACTACCCCGGATATGAAGTCTATCACCGGTCCGGATTCTGCCGTTTTAACCGGCTTGGCCTCAATCCATTTGGTGAATTTGTCCACCATGACCAATAAGTCTTTGTGCTTGTGGGTTCCCCCTTCAAGGGGTCCAACCATGTCAAGCCCCTAGACTGTGAACGGCCAGGTAATGGGTATAGTTTTGAGGGCGGTGGGTGGCATGTGGCTCTGATTAGCAAAGAGCCGGCAACCGACGCATCGTTGGACTAAATCCTGAGCATCTGCCCGGGCTGTCGGCCAATAAAATCCTGTACGGAAGGCCTTGCCTACAAGGGCCCGGGCTGCAGCGTGGTGCCCGCCGAGTCCGGCGTGAATTTCAGCCAGGAGATTTCGCCCTTCCTCTTCGGAGATACACCTTTGAAGGACTCCGGTTGTGCTTTTCTTATAAAGTTCTCCTCATGGACCTTGTAGGCTTTAGATCGCCGAACTATGCAGTGGGCCTCATTTTGGTCTTCGGAAGTTCCTGCCGCATTAAGTAGGCTAGGAATGGTTACATCCGCACGGGCAATTACTGCCATTATTTCGTGAGCTAAAGGTGTTATTTCATTGGCTGAGCCGCCGATTGTGTCAGAATGGTCTGAGTTAGGTGATGCAGCTAGCTCCGGATTGTTATTTCCGGACTCCTCTTCCCATAATACGGATGGCTTAAAGAGCCGTTCCAGGAAGATGTTAGGAGGGACGGCGTATCGTTTCGCACCGATGCGTGCTAACACGTCTGCTGCCTGGTTATTATCCCGGGTTACATGATGGAATTCTAGTCCTTCGAACCGAGCTGACATTTTTAGGACGGCGTTGCGGTAAGCTGCCATTTTTGGATCTTTGGCGTCAAAGTCTCCATTTACTTGGGATATTGCGAGGTTTGAATGCCCGCGCACCTCTAGGCATTGAATGCCCATGGAGATTGCCATCCGGAGGCCATGTAGAAGGGCCTCGTATTCAGCTGCGTTGTTGGAGTCCGTGTACATTATTTGAAGTACGTATTGGATTGTGTCTCTAGTTGGGGATGTCAGGACGACGCCAGCCCCCAAGCCAGCCAACATTTTGGATCCTTCAAAATGCATGATCCGGTTGGAGTACGCGTACTCTTTAGGGAGTTCGGCCGGTCCATTCGGCACGAAGTCAGCCGTAACTCTGCGACTTTATAGCTCGCCGTGGTTTGTAGGTTATGTAAAATGGTAAGAGCTCGATAGCCCATTTTGCAATCCTGCCCGCTAATGTCGCGATTGTTTATAATATCGTTGAAAGGTACTTACGAGGCCACCGTTATTGAACACTCTTGAAAGTAGTGTCGCAGCTTCCGGATGCCATGAACACCGTGACACGCTATCTTTTGATAATGTGGGTACCGGATTTGCATGGAGTTAGAACGGTGGATATGTAGTACACTGGTTTTTGAAGAGGGAATTTGTGCCCTTCTGTTTCTCCTTCAACGACGAAAGTACCGCTACCGACAACTTGATGTGTTGCTGCGATATATAAAATCATAGGTTCGCCCAGGTTGGGCGCGCCGTAACCGGATTTGTTGCCAATATGGATTTTATTTCTTCGAAGTCCGGTGGCAGCATCCGTCCATTCGAAATGTTCGGTCCAAGGAGGCGGTAGAGGGGCAGAGCCTTTTCTCCCAAACGGGAGATGAAGCGACTTAAGGCCGCTACGCATCCGGTTAGTTTTTGTATCTTCTTGAGGTCTTTTGGAATATCCAATTGTGACAGAGCTCAGATTTTGGCCGGGTTTGCTTCAATTCCTCTACCGGATACGATGAAGCCCAAGAGCTTTCCGACCGGTACGTCGAAAACGCATTTTTCCGGATTGAGCTTGATGTCATATGCTCGGAGGTTGCCGAATGTCACCCTCAAGTCTTCTACTAGAGTTCCGACGTGTTTGGTCTTGACGACCACATCGTCTATGTATGCCTCTACTGTTTTGCACCCTTTTGTTTCGGACTAGGGATGTATTCGGGGCCGGATTATCCCAAAATTTACTTTCGGTTTTCCAGGCGCTCTCCATCGCACAGTACTTTTGTACTATTGTCACCAAGTCAGTAAAGCGTGTAATTTCGCTGACGACTTATGGCGTTTGATTCCTCGTCCGTGCAATTATTGCAGAAAATTGGGATTGCGTCCTCCTCTTGGCGATCCTTTATCCTGTTCATAACCAGGAGGAATCTGGCCCGATAATGATGTCTTGTTTCAGCGGGCTCTTGCCGAATTCGAGAGAGATCGCTAATGTTTGGGTGGGCGGGTGGAACTAGATCCGGAACCCCGTCCAATTTAGGACTCAAGGGCTGAGAATTTTCCGAACTTGGAAGTTTGGATTTTTGAGTGTTATCCAATGAGTCCAATCCGCCGCCTGACTTTAAGTTCAGGGCTTGATCGACATCCGTCCCTCTGCGGGAATCCGGCATGGAGGGATCAGGAATCCGGACGTAACTAGTCATTAAGATACAAGAAGAATCGCCGCATTGCTGCTCTATCACAGCAACACGATGGGTAGCCTGGGGAGAGTTGATCTCTCTGAGACCGGTTTTAGGCCCGATCCGTCGTGATGCATGGCGACTCGAGCGGCGATGCGATCCAAGCGCTCGTTTATGGAGGAGAGCTCGATCGGATATAACTGTTCGGCAAGTTCCGAACTAAACTGGAGATTGGTTTCGATGACTCGAGAGGTCATCGTCGGCGCCATGGTCGGGCTGGCGGTCATAAGAAAACCACCTAGCCGAAGAGTCTGGCCAGCGGCCAAGGCTCCTTTGGTGATAGTATCGTCTTTAAAGACGAGATGAGGCATCCTACCTGATGGCGACGACACAGAGGAACTCTCAATGAAAGCACCAATGTCGGTGTCAAAACCGGCGGATCTCGGGTAGGGGGTCCCGAACTGTGCATCTAGGCGGATGGTAATAGGAGACAAGGGACACGATATAGGTTCGGGCCCTCTTGATGGAGGTAAAACCCTACGTCCTGCTAAATTAATATTGATGATGTGTGTTACAAGAGTGGATCTACCACGAGATCAAAGAGGCTAAACCCTAGAAGCTAGCCTATGGTATGATTGTTGTTCGTCCTACGGACTAAAACCCTTCGGTTTATATAGACACCGGATAGGGTTAGGGTTACACAAAGTCGGTTACAATGGTAGGAGATCTACATATCCGTCTCGCCAAGCTTGCCTTCCACGCCAAGGAAAGTCCCATCTGGACACGGGACGAAGTCTTCAATCTTCTATCTTCATAGTCTTGGAGTCTGGCCGATGATGATAGTTCAGCTATCCGGACACCCCCTAGTCCGGAACTCCCTCACTCACAGATACCGATAGGTATGGCAGTTGACTTGTAAGCCATTTGCAAAGATATTTCAGTAGGTGTGAGTTTATTCAAGTCAAGTCTTTTATATAAAGAGAAAGGCATAACACTAACACCAGCTCCTAAATCACACAAAGCAGTTTTCACATAATTCTTTTTGATAGAGCAAGGTATAGTTGGTATACCCGGATCTCCAAGGTACTCCATCTTTGAAAGTATAATTAGCAAGCATAGTGGAGATTTCAGCTTCTGGTATTTTTCTCTTATTAGTGATGATGTCTTTCATGTACTTTGCATAAGGAGGCATTTTCAAGATTTCAGTCAAGCGAGTACGCAAAAAGACTAGCCTCAACATTTCAGCAAAGCGTTCAAATTCTTCATCATCATTCTTTTTAGTTGACTTGGGTGGAAAAGGCATAGGTTTTTGAAACCACAGTTCTCTTTCTTTACTGTGTTTTCTAGCAATGAAGTCTCTTTTATCATACCTTTTATTCTTAGGTTGTGGATTATCAAGATCAACAGGTGGTTCTATCTCAACATCATTGTCTGGTTCTTTTTCATTATTTGGGTGAGTGTCTTCATGAACCTCATCATTATCTTTTTCATTATCACTAGGTGAGTGTTCATTACCAGATTGAGTTTCAGCATCAGAGATAGAAGTTTCATTTTCATTATCAGGAGGTTTTTCTATTTCAGGTTCACTAGAAGTGTGCAAAGTCCTATCATGTTTCTTCTTCTTTTTCTTTCTAGAAGGACTAGGTGCACTAGTGTTATTTCTTTGTGAATCTTGTTCAATTCTTTTTGGGTGTCCCTCAGGATAAAGTGGTTCCTGAGTCATTTTACCTCCTCTAGTTGAAACTCTAACAGCACTGTCATGCATATTATGATTCGTTTCATCAAGCAATTCTCTTTGTGATTTAGCAACTTGTTCTAACTGAGTTTGAACATAGAAGCATGTTTTCCAACACATCTAACATCATTTGAAATTCTAAATAACAAGTCACTCAAGCGAGCAATCATATCAAAATTATATTTCAATTGTTTCATAACATTTGCATTGAAGTGATCTTGTTTTGTAATGTAGTTTCCAAACTCATAAAGGCATTGACTAGGATGCATATTGTGAGGATTATCATTTTCATTAAACTTCATAAGAGAATTTACCTCTACCACCTTAGGCATTGGTGGTGTATTTCTTCAATAGGACGTAAATTTTTAACGTCCTCAGCTTTAATACCTTTTTCCTTCATAGATTTCTTTGCCTCTTGCATATCTTCAGGACTAAGATATAATATACCCCTCTTCCTTGGAGTAGGTTTAGCCGGTGGTTCAGGAATAGTCCAATCATCATAATTTTTCAATATGTTATTCAATAATTCTTCAGCTTGAGCAATAGTTCGTTCCCAGAAAACACAACCAGCACAACTATCTAGAAGTCCCTAGAAGCATCGGTTAGTCCATTATAGAAGATAACAAGTATTTCATTTTTCTTAAGAGGATGATCGGGCAAAGCATTAAGTAGCTGGCAAAGCCTCCCCCAAGCTTGTGGGAGACTCTCTTCTTTAATTTGCTCAAAGTTAAATATTTCCTGTAAGGCAGCTTGTTTCTTATGAGCAGGAAAATATTTTTCAGAGAAGTAATAAATCATATCCTAGGGACTACGCACACAACTAGGAGTAAGAGTATTGTACCAAGCTTTAGCATCACCCTTTAATGAGAAAGGAAATAATTTGAGAATAAAGTAATAACGGGTTTTCTCATCATGAGTAAAAAGGGTGGCTCTATCATTCAACTTAGTAAGATGTGCCACAACAGTTTCAGTTTCATAACCATGGAAAGGATCAGATTTAACCAAAGTAATTAACTCAGGTTTAATTACGTAATTCATAATCCTTATCAGTAATACAAATAGGTGAAGTAGCAAACTTAGGATCACATTTCATTCTAGCGTTCAGAGATTTTTCTTTATATTTGCATAGTAATTTCTCTAGATCATCTCTATCATTGCAAGCAAGAATATCTCTAGTTGCTTCTTCACTCATAACATAACCTTTCGGTATCTTAGGCAATTCATATCTAGGAAGGTTAGTTCTAGCAGGTGTTTCAGGAGTTTCAGTTTCAAGCTCATCATCAGATTCAACAACATCATGTTGTATTACTCTAGCAATTTGTTCATCATGAAATTCACCAAGTGGCACATCATCATTATCAAGCAAGGTACTAGCATCATCATAAACAGCATTCATAGCAGCAGCAGCATCATCAATAACTTGCAACATATTAGAATTGATAGCATGTGGTGGTGGTGTTGCAAGTTTACTCATAACAGAAGGTGAATCTAACAGAACTGGATGGCAGTTTCTTACCTCCCCTTGTACTTGAGGGAAATATCTTAGGCTTAGGATCCTTCATATTCTTCATAGTGATAAATTGATAATAATCCAAGTGACTCAACAAATATACCTATGCTCCCCGACAACGGTGCCAGAAAAAGGTCTTGATAACCCACAAGTATAGGGGATGCATAGCAGTTTTTAGGGTAGAGTATTCAACCCAAATTTATAGATTCAACATAAGGGGAGCCAAAGAATATTTGAAGGTATTAGCAGTTGAGTTGTCAATTCAACCACACCTGGAGATTAATTATCTGCAGCAAAGTGATCAGTAGCAAAGTAGTTTGATAGTTTTGATAGTAGTGACAACAGCGATAACAGTAATAAAGGATAGCGATAATTTTGTAGCAAGTGTAACAGTGATGATAGCAGTAGTAATTTTGCAGAAACAATATAGGATAAATTCGTAGGCATTGGATCAGTGACTTGTTGGATGATATTCATCATGTGATGTTATACCTAGGGCGATACAGCACTAGCTCCACTTCATTGATATAATGTAGGCATGTATTCCGTAAATAGTCATACGTGCTTTATTAAAAGAACTTGCATGACATCTTTTGTCCTACCCTCCCGTGGCAGCGGGGTCCATATTGGAAACTAAGGGATATTAAGGCCTCCTTTTAATGGAGAACCGGAACAAATCATTAACACATAGTGAATACATGAACTCCTCAAACTACGGTAATCACCGGGAGTGGGCCCGGTTGTTGTCACTCCGGGGTTGCCGGATCATAACACGTAGTAGGTGACTATAACTTGCAAGATTGAATCTAAAACATGGATATAATGATGAATTCATAAACAGTTCAGATCTGAGTTCATGGCACCCGGGCCCAAAGTGACAAGCATTAAGCATAACAAAGCCATAGCAACATCAATCTAAGAACATAGTGGATACTAGGGATCAAGCCCTAACAAAACTAACTCGATTACATGATGAACCTTATCCAACTCCTCACCGACCAGCGAGCCTATGAAGGAATTACACACTCCCGGTGGGGAGCATCATGGAATTGGCGATGGAGATTGGTTGGTGATGACGAAGAATGAAGATCCCCCTCTCCGGAGCCCCAAACGGACTCCAGATCTGCCCTCCCGAGGAAGAACAGGGCTTGGCAGAAGCTCCATCTCGTGGATTGCGATAATTCTTTCTCCATGATTTTTTTCTGGAATAATGTGATTTTATAGTATCAGGGGGGTCGTCAGCGAGGCCACCAGGTGGGTACAACCCACCTGGGCGCGCCAGGAGAGGGAGGCACCCTGGTGGGTTGTGCCCAACCAGGGGCCCCTCTCTGGTGGGTCTTGGCTCCACAAATTCTTATTATTGATATAAATAATCCTCGCAAAGTTTCGTTCCATTCTGAGAACTTTTATTTCTGCACAAAAACAACATTATGGTAGTTCTGCTGAAAACAGTGTGAGTCCGGGGTTAGTTTCATTCAAATCATGCAAATTAGAGTCCAAAACAAGAGGAAAAGCGTGAGAAAAAGTAGATACGTTGGAGACGTATCAATGGTTAACAAGACCACTAGTTTCAAGAAAAGGGGCAAAGGAAAAGAAAGGGAACTTCAAGAAAGAATGGCAAGCAAGTTGCCACTCCCGTGAAGAAACCCAAAGCTAGACCTAAGCCTGAAACTAGGTGCTTCTACTGCATAGGGAGTGGTCACTGGAAGCGGAACTACCCCAAATACTTGGCAGATAAGAAGGATGGCAAGGTGAACAAAGGTATATTTGATATACATGTTATTGATGTGTACTCTACTAGTGTTCATAGTAACCCTAGGGTATTTGATACCGGTTCAGTTGCTAAGATTAGTAACTCGAAACAGGAATTGCAAAATGAACAGAGACTAGTCAAGGGAGAGGTGACGATGTGTGTTGGAAGTGATTCCAAGGATGATATGATCACCATCGCACACTCCCTCTACCTTCGAGATTAGTGTTGGACCAAAATAAATGTTATTTGGTGTTTGCGTTGAGCATGAATATGATTGGATCATGTTTATTGCAATACGGTTATTCATTTAAGTCAGAGAATAATTGTTGTTCTGTTTACATGAATAAAACCTTCTATGGTCATACACCCAACGTAAATGGTTTATTGAATCTCGATCATAGTAATACACATATTTATAATATTGATTCCAAAAGATGCAAAGTTGATGATGATAGTGCAACATACTTGTGGCACTACCGTTTAGGTCATATTGGTGTAAAGCGCATGAAGAAACTCCATGCAGATGGGCTTTTGGAATAACTTGATTATGAATCATTTGATACTTGCGAACCATACCTCATGGGCAAGATGACTAAAACTCCGTTCTCCGGAACAATGGAGCGAGCTAATGACTTATTGGAAATAATACATACCGACGTATGCGGTCGGATGAGTATTGAGGCTCGCGGCGTGTATCATTATTTTCTGTCCTTCACAGATGATTTGAGAAGATGTGGGTATATCTACTTGATGAAACACAAGTCTGAAACATTTGAAAAGTTCAAAGAATTTCAGAGTGAAGTGGAGAATCATCGTAACAAGAAAATAAAAGTATCTACGATTTGATCGCGGAGGTGAATATTTGAGTTACGAGTTTGGCCTTCATTTAAAGCAATGTGGAATAGTTTCACAACTCGCGCCACTTGGAACACCACAGCATAATGGTGTGTCTGAATGTCGTAACCGTACTTTATTAGATATATGGTGCGATCTATGATGTCTCTTACCGATTTACCACTATCGTTTTGGGGTTATGCATTAGAGACAGATGCATTCACATTAAATAGGGCACCGTCTAAATCTGTTGAGACGACACCGTATGAACTATGGTTTGGCAAGAAACCTAAGTTGTCGTTTCTTAAAGTTGGGGTTCCGATACTTATGTGAAAAAGCTTCAGCCTGATAAGCTCGAACCCAAATTGGAGAAGTGCATCTTCATAGGATACCCAAAAGAAACTGTTGGATACACCTTCTATCACAGATCCAACGGTAAGATCTTTGTTGCTAAGAATGGATCCTTTCTAGAGAAGGAGTTTCTCTCGAAAGAAGTGAGTGGGAGGAAAGTAGAACTTGATGAGGTAATTGTACCTTCTCTTGAATTGGAAAGTAGCTCATCACAGAAAACAGTTCCCGCGATGCCTACACCAACGAGTGAGGAAGTTAATGATGATGATCATGAAACTTCAGATCAAGTTACTTCCAAACCTTGTAGGTCAACTAGAGCACGTTCCGCACCGGAGTGGTGTGGTAATCCTGTTCTGGAAGTCATGTTACTAGACCATGACGAACCTACAAACTATGAGTAAGCGATGATGAGCCCAGATTCTGATAAATGGCTTGAGGCCATGAAATCTGAGATAGGATCCATGTATGAGAACAAAGTATGGACTTTGATTGACTTGCCCGATTTTTGGCGAGCCATTGAGAATAAATGGATCTTCAAGAGGAAGACGGACGCTGATAGTAGTGTTACTATCAACAAAGCTCGAATTGTCGCAAAAAGTTTTTTCGACAAGTTCAAGGTGTTGACTACGACGAGATTTTTTCACTCGTATCGATGCTTAAAGTCTGTCTGAATCATGTTAGCAATTGCCGCATTTTATGAAATCTTGCAAATGGATGTCAAAACTGCATTCCTTAATGGATTTATTAAAGAAGAGTTGTATATGATGCAACCAGAAGGTTTTCTCAATCCTAAAGGTGCTAACAAAGTGTGCAATCTCCAGCGATCCATCTATTATGTACTGGTGCAAGCATCTCGGAGTTCGAATATACGCTTTGATGAGTTGATCAAAGCATATAGTTTTATACAGACTTGCGGTGAAACCTGTATTTACAAGAAAGTGAGTGGGTGCACTATAGCCTTTCTGATAAGTATATGTGAATGACATATTGTTGATCGGAAATGATGTAGAATTTTCTGGAAAGCATAAAGGATTATTTGAAAGGAGTTTTTCAAAGAAAGTCCTCGGTAAAGCTACTTACATATTGGGCATCAAGATCTATAAATATAGATCAAGACGCCTGATAAGACTTTCGATGAGTACATACCTTGATAAAATTTTGAAAGAGTTCAAAATGGATCAGTCAAAGAAGGAATTCTTGCCTGAGTTGTAAGGTATAAGTGAAGCACAAGAGTAATTCCATAGAGAGAGAATGAAAGTCATTCCCTATGCCTCAGTGATACGTCTCCAACATATGTATAATTTATGAAGTATTCATGCTGTTATTTTGTCATTCTTGGATGTTTTACAATCATTTTATAGCAACTCTATATCATTTTTTGGGACTAACCTATTGACCCAGTGCCCAGTGCCAGATGTTGTTTTTTGCTTGTTTTTTACATCGCAGAAATTCAATACCAAACGGAGTCCAAACACCGCGAAACTATTTTTTCTATTTTTATGGACCAAAAGGAAACCTATGGGCTAGAGCAGCACCTGGGGGGTGCCCTGAGGGGGGCACAACCCACCAAGGCGCGCCAGGCCCACCTGGCGCGCCTAGGTGGGTTGTGCCCACCTCGGTGGCCTGCTGCACCCCCTCTTTGCACTATAATTTCCCAAATATTCCAAAACCCTTCGGGGTTAACCTAGATCGGAAGTTCCGCCGCTGCAAGGTCTTTGTATCTGCGAAAACCAATCTAGACCCCGTTCCAGCACCCTGCCGGAGGGGGGAATCATCTCAAGTGGCCATCTTCATCATCCCGGCGGCCACCACGATGAGGAGGGAGTAGTCCACCCTCGGGGCTAAGGGTTTGTACCAGTAGCTATGTGCTTAATCTCTCTCTCTCTCTCATGTTCTTGAGATGTCACGATCTTGATGTATCGTGGGCTTTGTTAATATAGTCGGATCATATGGTGTTTTCCCCTCTCTATCTTGTTTTGATGAATTGAGTTTTTCCCTTTGAGATTACATTGTTATCGGATTGAATACTTTCATGGATTTGAGAACACTTGATATATGTCTTGTAATTGAATACTCATGGTGACAATGGGGTATCGTATTGATTCACTTGATATATGTTTTGGCACTCAACTCGCGGATTCCCGAGGTGACATTGGGGTAATCTATGCATAGGGGTTGATGCACATTCTTGTCTTTGTTTCTCTGGTAGAAATCTTGGGGCACTCTTTGAAGTTCTCTTTGTTGGATTGAGTATTATGAATATCAATTTGCGTTGGTGTTATTTTAGTACGAACTCTAGGATAGATCAAATGAAAAGAATAGCTTTGTGTTATTTCAGTATGAACTCTTGAATAGATCAAACAGAAAGAATAGCTTTGAGGTGGTTTCATACCCTACAAACAATTTATTCTTATATTCTCCGCTAGATAGGAACTTTGGAGTGATTCTTCATCGCACTTTGAGGGGTGGTTATATGATCCAACTATATTAGCATTGTTGAGAGGTTGCACTAGTGAAAGTACGGACCCTAGGCCTTGTTTTTAAGCATTGCAATACCGTTTTTGTGCCCGTTTACTATTTGCTACCTTGCTGTTTTTATTTATTCAGATTATAAAAATATATTTCTACCACCAATATTACACTTTTATCACCATCTCTTCACCGAACTAGTGCACCTATACAATTTGCCATTGTATTGGTGTGTTGGGGACACAAGAGATTTCTTGTATTTGGTTGCAGGGTCGTTTGAGGGAGACCATCTTCATCCTAGACCTCTCACGGATTGATAAACCTTAGGTCATCCACTTGAGGGAAAATTGCTACTGTCCTACAAAACTCTGGGCTTCGAGGCCCAACACGTGTCTACAAGAATAAAGTTGCGTAGTAGACATCAAGCTCTTTTCTGGTGCCGTTGTCGAGGAGGTGAGTGCTTGAAGGTATATCTTTAGCTTGCAATCGAATCTTTTAGTTTCTTGTTTTATCACTAGTTTTGTTTATAAAAGAAAACTAAAAAAGTGGAATTCAGGTTGCATCATATTATTGATCATCTCTATAATATCTTTCTTGAAAATGATGGTTCTGAAAATTGTGCTCAATTGTTAGAAGAAGAAGTCAATAAAATGCTTGGCACAAAATGTTTGAATGATGAGCATGATTGCAATGTTTTTAGTATGAATTCTTTGAATATTCTAAATGCTAATGATGATTGCACAAGTCATGAAAAAAATGTTTCTTTTAAGCATGTCACTTTTTGCGGAGTGAGTTGGGAGTTCCTTTGCACACCAAAAAGGGAAGATAGATTTTGCAAGAAGCATAAATATTTAGAAACGAAAAATTTGCAAGAGAGGCTAGTTGATTGCGCTAAAACATGTAATTTTTTCCGCCATCCTTGTGAACTTTGCAAGGAACATGGTCATTTAAATCTTCAATGCAGCTTCTTTCATGATCAAATAGTGTCAAAAAATTGTGATAACTTGATTACCCTTGAGCATCATAAAGAGCTTAGTCTTCTTTTGAGGTATGAAGAAATGAAACGTATAACTAAGGGTAATCTCGAGAGATTTCTTGATTTTGATCTAGAAGAAATTTATATGTTTTGTGCGGTGAATTGCATTGAGAATCCTTATATTGCCAACTATCTAAAGTCAAGAGAACAAATAGAATATGAAGAGTGTACTAATTAAAGGGAAAATATTTCCCAAAACTCTCCTAGTGTTTATTATGATGAATCAGGTAACGAGGAGGAGCTTCCGATCCAACCAATCTCATCAATAAGAAGCTTGAAAAGATTAATTAAACCCACACGTGATGTGGTGAAGAAGAATAAAAGAAGAAAGAAGAGAGGTAAAAAGGTATCTCTCCCAAATAATGTTTCTCCTATTATTGTTGTGCCTCACGAAAATGAATAAAAAATAATAGTGGAGGATGATGCACTTGATGATGATTTTGCTATGCCTATTGCTTGTTATGATGATTATGATTGGGAAGATAATGATACTTCTTATAATATTAGAAATCTTTTTGGCACCAACTTGGGAAATTATGATGATAGGAATTGTTATACCGTTGGTGCCATTCATACTATTAATGATGAGAAAGATTGTGCTTATGATATGCCAAGCCACAAGCTTGGGGATGCTATGTTTGATGAGAATGACATGTTTGAGAATTTATTTGCTGCAATTAATGTTTGTCCCAAGCTTGGGGAGGCTATGTTTAATGAAGATGATCTTTTTAGTCCCCCTACTTTGATTGATCAAACTTATTTTGATGATCCCATTTATGACGATTACATTGATAAAAGTGGGTTTGGAAGAGTGTCAACTCTAGGTAGTAGTGATCCCACTATTTTGGAGGGTGTTGAATCTTATTACAATATTTATGAAAGTAGATTTGGAGAGGTCATGACTTTATTTAGTGATACATCCACTATTTTGGAAGAGGTTTCAACTGACTATGGCAATAAAGTTGCTTTCTATGATGATTATTATGATGACATGTATGCCATAGAGAGTAATGAATTTTCTATGCTTGTGGATCATGAAAAGAATGATTTATGTAATGGTTATATTGATGAACATATTCATGATGCTACTGAAAATTATTATGAGAGAGGAACTTATGATGCATGATGCTCTGTTTGTGTTTCAAATCTTATCTTTTATGTGAGCATCATTGAATCATCATGCCTAGCTTAAAAGGCATTAAAGAAAAGCGCTTGTTGGGAGATAACCCAACACTTTTACCTAATGTTTTTCCATGTTCACATGATTATGCTACTGCATTTATCATGTTTTATAGCTTTTGTTTCAATAAGGTGCCAAGTAAAGGCATTGGGATCATGTTGGGTGATAGTTGATTTGACCCTGCTGAAAAACAGAAACTTTTGCGCTCACGAAAATAAGTCCCATTTTTAATAGAAGAGTTCTTTTAAGTTGATTCTTTTTTCAGAAGTTTAATATACAAATTTCTCACGTGTTACAATTTGTTTCATAATTTTTGGAGTAGCACAAGTATGGTAGTTATCCAGATCATTACAGACTGTTCTGTTTTTGACAGATTCTGTTTTCAATGCATAGTTTGCTTGCTTTCTAGTTTCTATGGCTTATATTGCTCAATATAAATTGTGGAAATGATATTATACAGTAGGAATTGTGTGATAACAATTATGAATCTTGTCTTTGACAGTACCAAAGTGAAATGCTTTGCTCTTTATTATACTAACCTATCTCACGAAGTTCCGTTAATTTTTGTGTGATTGAAGTTTTCAAGTTTTGGTTGAGATACCGATATGAGGAGAATAAGGAGTGACAATACCCTAATATTGGGGATCCCCAAGGCACCCCAATTCAATATCAAAGGAAGTTCCAAGCAACTAAGCTTGGGGATGCCCCGGAAGGCATCCCCTCTTTCGTCTCCAACATTATCGGTAACCTTACTTGGAGCTATATTTTCACTCGTCACATGATATGTGTTTTACTTGGAGAATAAATTTATTTTGTTAGAATTTACTTGCTGTTATTTAGAATAATGTTTTTCATATTTTATTTCAATAAAAGCGGCATTGATAGCCTTTGCCATGCTTATTTTGCAAGTATACATGTTGCTGTTTGAAAACAGAAAGTTTATCGATGTTGCAAAAATTCCCGAGGAAAGTCAGAGTGTGATAAAATGTTGAAAATTCTGCATAACGAGCTCTGATAAATTTTCTACAGTGTGGTAGAATTTCATAATGTTTGGAGTTAGGGAAGTATTGATACTCTTGCATTCTTTACAGACTGTACTGTTTTGGTAGATTGCTGTTATGTTTGCATTGTTTGCATATGTTTGCTTCTTTAACGATTCTATGTGAGGATAGGAGTATTAAATATCCAGAGGCATTTAGTATGGAATGTTGAATAATAGTTTTAGTGATTTGCTACAGTAGAGAATGATAAGATTTTTTCATTGGTTTATACTAACTTATCTCACAAGTTCATGTTGAGTTTTGTGTGGGTGAAGCTTTTAAGATTTCGGAAAACCGTGATATGAGAAGAATTAAGGAGACACAAAAGCTCAATCTTGGGGATTCCCAAGGCATCCCAAGATAATATTCCAAGAATTCTCAAGCATCTAAGCTTGGGGATTCCCCGGTAGGCATCCCACCTTTCTTCTTCAACGATTATCGGTTAGTGTCGGTTGATCCTAAGTTTTTGCGTCTTCACATGAGTTGTGCTATCCTTGAAATTTCATTTTGTCTTCTTTTGCTTGTTGTTTTAATAAAGTACTTAGATCTGAAAGATTTTAAATAAAATATAGTCCTCAAATAGTTTCCAAGGAGGCTAAGTAAGCAGCATTCACATCTCGTCAACGAAGCTCTTTTCTATGGAATTACTCTTATGCTTCACTTATATCATATGAGTAAATTGTTGAATGAATTGAATGTCATGAAGTTGAAATCATATCATACCTAGTGGTAACTTCACATGTGGGTTTAGAAAGTGAAACCTTTTGAGGCTTGACAATCACAATATTGGTCATACAAGCAATTCACGAATAATTAGTATAAGGAAGAGAACTTTCACATGAAAATACACTATCCTAGAAATCTTTTGTGATTGTGAGCCCCCATCAAAATATTGTATGCCAAAATTGTTGACCTTGGACAAGGAAGACAACGTAATGGTTTATGTTGTTCATATTCATATAGAAGTCATATTGTCATAGATCCTTCAACATGTGGTGCTTGCCCCCCATCTTTGCTAGCCAAAAATTCTGCACCAAGTAGAGATACTACTTGTGCATCCAAAAACCCTTAAACCCAAATCTTATTTTCAAGAGTCCACCATACCTACCTATATGCGGTATTTCCATGCCGTTCTAAGCAAATTTGTATGTGCCATCTCTAATTTTCAAAAATAAATTTCTCTTTTGTGTGCTCGTACCGCTCGGGTGGTGAGGGGTGGCCAATATTTTCCATGCTAGATGTTTTATTATCATGATGAGTGTTTATTCACTTGTCATTGCACGAGAGTAAGGCAAAGGTATTAGGGATGCCCAGTCCCGAAATGAAAAATGAATTTATTTTATGTTGTCGGATAATAAATTCCCTTGAAAGTGTTGGTATGGAGGGCACCCGTGGATACAGTTAGCCATGGAAAGTGAAAGTATGGTGGAAAAAGGAATAAAATTTATTTTCTATTTGGGAACCGCTTATGATATATCTAGCACAGAAAGTGTTGCGAGCTCTAAGTCGTTTTCGTTGGTGGGAAATGTATGCCTCTCAAAATGTTTTTATCTCTCAATTTTCGCTTTGAGCTCTGGCACCTCTACAAATGTGGCACCCCAGCTCAGAGCGACCGGTTTACCATGCATTGCCAGCCCAGAGACCATGTCTTCTGGCAACACACAACATCTTGGTACAGAAAACAACTACTTTATTGATGCTAGCGGAACAGGGTTTATATTACAACAGTTGTCAAGGCCAAGCGGCACGCCCGATGCGGCTGAACAATATGTACATTATTTAGTGAACATAAAGGGGCCTCGATCTGAAAAACTACGTGGCAGCGGAATAACGTCGTAGCGGAAGCTCCATATCACAGGGACACCGATGTGGACACGATCTAGACTTCGAGCAGCTCCTTTCCAACGAGATTTTCCGAAATCTGGCATGACACGCCAGTCGATTACATTGAATGTACTTGCAAGCTCACAACAGGCATAATCATAATGGCAAACAATATCATGATACTTAACCAATTATTAAGAATGCAACACTATATGTCAAACATGTTGTGATCATGCTCGAGCGTCCCTCGGGACAACTTACTGATACGTCCATTTTGCATCATGCTTTTATATCAATATTTATTGCATTATGGTCTGTTATTCCATGTTATGTCACAATACTTATGGCTATTCTCTCTTAGTTTACAAGGTTTACATGAAGAGGGAGAATGCGGGCAGCTGGAATTCTGGGCTGGAAAAGGAGCAAATATTGAAGGACTATTCTCACAAGAACTCCAAAAGTCCCTGAAACTCCACGGAATGTCCCACAATCAATCACGAAAAATCGTCGCCAAACCCGAAGGCCAGGGGGCCCACACCCTGCTCATGAGGGTGGGGGCGCGCCCCCCTACCTCGTGGGCCCCCTGGTGGCTCTCCGATGCCCATCTTCTCCCATATGAAGTCTTTCGATGAGAAAAAAATCATAAGCAACCTTTCGGGACGAGACTCCGCCGCCACGAGGCGGAACCTTGGCGGAACCAATCTAGGGCTCCCATGAGTTGTTCTGCTGGGACACTTCCCTCGGGAGGAAATCATCGTCATCATCATCACCAACGCTCCTCTCATCAGAGAGGGCAATCTCCATCAACATCTTCACCAGCACCATCTCATCTCCAAACCCTAGTTCATCTCTTGTATCCAATTCTTGTCTCCAAGTCTAGGATTGGTGCTAGTAGGTTGCTAGTAGTGTTGATTACTCCTTGTAGTTGATGCTAGTTGGTTTTTTGGTGGAAGATCATATGTTCAGATCCTTTATGCATATTATTACCCCTCTGATTATGAACATGAATATGCTTTGTGAGTAGTTACGTTTGTTCCTGAGGACACGGGAGAAGTCTTGCTATTACTAGTCATGTGAATTTGGTATTCGTTCGATATTTTGATGAGATGTATGTTGTGTATACTCTAGTGGTGTTATGTGAACGTCGACTACATGACACTTCACCTTTATTTGGGCCTAGTGGAAGGCATTGGGAAGTAATTGAAGGAAATATGCCCTAGAGGCAATAATAAAGTTATTATTTATTTCCTTATTTCATGATAAATGTTTATTATTCATGCTAGAATTGTATTAACCGGAAACATGATACATGTGTGAATACATAGACAAACATATAGTCACTAGTATGCCTCTACTTGACTAGCTCATTAATCAAAGATGGTTATGTTTCCTAACCATAGACATGTGTTGTTATTTGATTAATGGGATCACATCATTAGGAGAATGATGTGATTGACATGACCCATTCCGTTAGCCTAGCACTTGATCGTTTAGTATATTGCTATTGCTTTCTTCATGACTTATACATGTTCCTATAACTATGAGATTATGCAACTACCGTTTACCGGAGGAACACTTTGGGTGCTACCAAACGTCACACCGTAACTGGGTGATTATAAAGGAGTACTAAGGGTGTCTCCAAAGGTACATGTTGGGTTGGCGTATTTCGAGATTAGGTTTTGTCACTCCGATTGTCGGAGAGGTATCTCTGGGCCCTCTCGGTAATGCACATCACTATAAGCCTTGCAAGCAATGTAGCTAATGAGTTAGTTACGGAATGATGCATTACGTAACGAGTAAAGAGACTTGCCAGTCACGAGATTGAACTAGGTATTGGATACCGACGATCAAATCTCGGGCAAGTAACATACCGATGACAGAGGGAACAACGTATGTTGTTATGCGGTTTGACCGATAAAGATCTTCGTAGAATATGTAGGAGCCAATATGGGCATCCAGGTTCCGCTATTGGTTATTAACCGAGAATAGTTCTAGGTCATGTCTACATAGTTCTCGAACCCGTAGGGTCCGCACGCTTAACGTTACGATGACAGTTTTATTATGAGTTTATGAGTTTTGATGTACCGAAGGAGTTCGGAGTCCCGGATGAGATCGGGGACATGACGAGGAGTCTCGAAATGGTCGAGACGTAAAGATCGATATATTGGACGACTATATTCGGAGTTCTGAAAGGTTCCGAGTGATTCGGGTATTTTTGGGAGTACCGGAGAGTTACGGGAATTCGTATTGGGCCTCTTTGGGACATACGGGAAAGGAGAGAAAGGGCCAAAAGAGTGGCCGCACCCATCCACTTGAACTAGTCCGAATTTGACTAAGGAGGGTGGGCGCACCCTTCCTTCCTTCTCATTCTCTCTTCACTATCCTTCTCTCCTACTCCTACTACATGGAAGGGTTCCTAGTTGGACTAGGAAAGGGGAATCCTACTCCCGGTGGGAGTAGGACTCCCCTAGGGCGCCGCCATAGAGGGCCGGCCCTCCCTCCTCCACTCCTTTATATCACGGGGCAGGGGGCACCCCATGACACACAAGTTGATCTACGGATCGTTCCTTAGCCGTGTGCGGTGCCCCCTTCCACCATATTCCACCTCGGTCATATCGTCGCGGAGTTTAGGCGAAGCCCTGCACCGGTAGAACATCATCATTGTCACCATGCCGTCGTGCTGACGGAACTCATCCCCGACACTTTGCTGGATCGAGTCCGGGATCGCCATCGAGCTGAACGTGTGCTGAACTCGGAGGTGCCGTCGTTCGGTACTTGGATCGGTCGGATCGTGAAGACGTGCGACTACATCAACCGCGTTGTCATAACGCTTCCGCTTACGGTCTACGAGGGTACGTGGACAATACTCTCCCCTCTCGTTGCTATGCATCACCATGATCCTTGCGTGTGCGTAGGAATTTTTTTGAAATTACTACGTTCCCCAACAGAGGCATCCGAGCCAGGTTTTATGCGTAGATGTCATATGCACGAGTAGAACACAAGTGAGTTGTGGGCGATACAAGTCATACTGCTTACCAAAGCATGTCATACTTGGTTCGGGCGGTATTGTGAGATGAAGCGGCCGGACCGACATTACGCCAGCGTCGCTTACGCGAGACTGGTTTCACCGCTGCGAGCACTCGTTGCTTAAAGGTGACTGGCGGGTGTCTGTCTCTCTCACTTTAGTTGAACCGAGTGTGGCTACGCCCGGTCCTTGCGAAGGTTAAAACAGCACCAACTTGACAAACTATCGTTGTGGTTTTGATGCGTAGGTAAGAACGGTTCTTGCTCAGCCCGTAGCAGCCACGTAAAACTTGCAACAACAAAGTAGAGGATGTCTAACTTGTTTTTGCAGGGCATGTTGTGATGTGATATGGTCAAAACATGATGAGATATAAGTTGTTGTATGAGATGATCATGTTTTGTTGAAGTTATCGGCAATGGCGAAGCCCTATGGTTGTCTCTTTGTTGCATAAGATGCAAGTGCCAAATAATTGCTTTACTTTATCGCTATGCGATAGCAATAGTTGCAAGAGCAATAGTTGATGAGACGACCATGTGACGACACATTGATATAGATCAAGATGATGAAGATCATGGTGTCGTGCCGGTGACGATGGAAATCATGACGATGCTTTGGAGATGGAGATCAAAGGCACAAGATGATGATGGCCATATCATGTCACATATTTTGATTGCATATGATGTTTATCTTTTATACATCTTATTCTGTTTGGCTTGACGGTAGCATTATAAGATGATCTCTCACTAATTATCAAGAAGTGTTCTCCCTGGGTATGCACCGTTGCGAAAGTTCTTCGTGCTGAGACACCACGTGATGATCGGGTGTGATAGGCTCTACGTTCAAATACAACGGGTGCAAAACAGTTGCGCACGCGGAATACTCAGGTTAAACTTGACGAGCCTAGCATATAACAGATATGGCCTCGAACACGGAGACCGAAGGTCGGCGTGAATCATATAGTAGATATGATCAGCATATTGATGTTCACTGTTGAAACTACTCCATCTCACGTGACGATCGGACATGGTGTAGTTGATATGGATCACGTAATCACTTAGAGGATTAGAGGGATGTCTATCTAAGTGGGAGTTCTTAAGTAATATGATTAATTGAACTTTAATTTATCATGAACTTAGTCCTGGTAGTATTTTGTAAATTATGTTGTAGATCAATAGCTCGCGTTGTTGCTTCCCTATGTTTTTATATGTGTTCCTATAGAAAATTGTATTGAAAAATGTTAGTAGCAATGATGCGGATGGATCCGTGATATGAGGTTTATCCTCATTGCTGCACAAAAGAATTATGTCCTTAATGCACCGCTAGGTGACAGACCTATTGCAGGAGCAAATGCAGACGTTATGAATGTTTGGCTAGCTCAATATGATGACTACTTGATAGTTTAGTGCACCATACTTAACGGCTTAGAATCGGGACTTCAAAGACGTTTTGAACGTCATGGACCATATGAGATGTTCCAGGAGTTGAAGTTAATATTTCAAGCAAATACCTGAGTTGAGAGATATGAAGTCTCCAACAAGTTCTATAGCTAAAAGATGGAGGAGAATCGCTCAACTAGTGAGCATGTGCTCAGATTGTCCGGTACTTCAATCGCTTGAATCAAGTGGGAGTTAATCTTCCGGATAATATAGTGATTGACAGAATTCTCTAGTCACCATCACTAAGTTACTAGAACTTCGTGATGAACTATAGTATGCAAGGGATGACGAAAATGATTCCCGAGCTCTTCGTGATGTTGAAATCGACGAAGGTAGAAATCAAGAAAGAGCATCAAGTGTTGATGGTTGACAAGATCACTAGTTTCAAGAAAAGGGCAAAGGGAAAGAAAGGGAACTTCAAGTAGAATGACAAGCAAGTTGTCACTCCCACGAAGAAGCCCAAAGCTAAACCAAAGCCTGAAACCGAAGTGCTTACCGCAAAGGAAATTGTCACTGGAAACGGAAATACCCTGAATACTTGGTGGATAAGAAGGATGGCAAACTGAACAAGGGTATATTTGATATATAGGTTATTGATGTGTACCTTACTAGTGTTTATAGTAGCCCCTGAGTATTTGATACTTGTTCGGTTGCTAAAAATTAGTGACTCGAAACAGGAGTTACAGAATAAACAGAGACTAGTTGAAGGGGAAGTGACGATGAGTGTTGGAAGTAGTTCCAAGATTGATATGATCATCATCGCACACTCCCTATACTCTCGAGATTAGTGTTGAACCTAAATAAATGTTATTTGGCGTTCGCGTTGAGCATGAATATGATTTGATCATGTTTATTGCAATACAGTTATTCATGTAAGTTAGAGAATAATTATTGTTCTGTTTACATGAATAAAACCTTCTATGGTCATGCACCCAATGAAAATGGTTTGTTGGATCTCGATCGTGTGATACACATATTCATAATATTGAAACCAAAAGATATAAAGTTAATAATGATAGTGCAACTTATTTGTGGCACTACCGTTTAGGTCATATTGGTGTAAAGTGCATGAAGAAACTCCATACTGATGGGCTTTTGGAATCACTTGATTATGAATCACTTGGTACTTGCGAACCGTGCCTCATGGGCAAGATTACTAAAACGCCGTTCTCCAGAAATATGGAGCGAGCAACTGATTTGTTGGAAATCATACATACTGATGTTTGTGGTCCAATGAATGTTGAGGCTCGCGGCGGGTATCGTTATTTTCTCACCTTCACAGATGATTTGAGCAGATATGGGTATATCTACTTGATGAAACATAAGTCTGAAACATTTGAAAAGTTCAAAGAATTTCAGAGTGAAGTGGAAAATCATCGTAACAAGAAAAATAAAGTTTCTACGATCTGATCATGGAGATGAATATTTGAGTTACGAGTTTGGTCTTCATTTGAAACAATGTGAAATAGTTTCTCAACTCACCCCAAATGGAAAACCACAGCATAATGGTGTGTCCGAAAGTCGTAACCGCACTTTATTGGATATGGTGCGATCTATGATGTCTCTTATCGGTTTACCACTATCGCTTTTGGGGTTATGCATTACGCATAACCGCATTCACGTTTAATAGGGCACCATCTAAATCCGTTGAGACGACATCGTATGAACTATGGTTTAACAATAAACCTAAGCTGTCGTTTCTTAAAGTTTGGGGTTGCAATGCTTATGTGCAAAAGTTTCAACCTGATAAGCTCGAACCCAAATCGGAGAAGTGCGTCTTCATAGAATACCCAAAGGTAACTATTGGGTACACCTTCTATCACAGATCCGAAGGCAAGTTATTCGTTGCTGAGATGGATCCTTTCTAGAGAAGAAGTTTCTCTCGAAAGAAGTGAGTGGGAGGAAAGTAGAACTTGATGAGGTAATTGTACCTTCTCCCTTATTGGAAAGTAGTTCATCACGTAAATCAGTTCCAGTGATTCCTACACCAATTAGTGAGGAAGTTAATGATGATGATCATGAAACTTCAGATCAAGTTGCTACCAAACCTCGTGAGGTCTTCCAGAGTAAGATCCGCACTGAGTGGTACGGTAATCATGTTCGGAAGTCATGTTACTAGACCATGATGAACCTACGAACTATGAGGAAGCGATGATGAGCCCAGATTTCGCGAAATGGCTTGAGGCCATGAAATCTGAGATAGGATCCATGTATGAGAACAAAGTATGGACTTTGATTGACTTGCTCGATGATCAGCAAGCCATGTTAAATAAATGGATCTTCAAGAGGAAGACGGACACTGATAGTAGTGTTACTATCTACAAAGCTCGACTTGTCACAAAAAGGTTTTCGACAAGTTCAAGGTGTTGACTACAATGAGATTTTCTCAACTGTAGCGATGCTTAAGTCTGTCCGAATCATGTTAGCAATTGCCACAATTTATGAAATCTGGCAAATGGATGTCAAAACTACATTCTTTAATGGATTTATTAAAGAAGAGTTGTATATGATGCAACCAGAAGGTTTTGTCAATCCTAAAGGAGCTAACAAAATGTGCAAGCTTCAAATGATCCATCTATGGACTGGTGCAAGCATCTCGGAGTTGGAATAAATGCTTTTGATAGTGTGATCAAAGCATATGGTTTTATACATACTTTTGGAGAAGCCTCAGTATTTACAAGAAAGTGAGTGGGAGCACTACACAGATTTCGATAAGTATATGTGAATGACATATTGTTGATCGGAAATAATGTAGAATTATTCGCAAAGCATAAAGGAGTATTTGAAAGGAGTTTTTCAAAGAAGGACCTCAAAGAAACTACTTACATATTGAGCATCAAGATCTATTGAGATAGATCAAGACGCTTGATAATTTTTTCAATAAGTACATACCTTGTCAAGATTTTGAAGTAGTTCAAAATGGAACAGTCAAAGAAAAGTTCTTGCTGTGTTGCAAACGTGTGAAATTGAGTAAGACTCAAATCCCGACCACGGCGAGAAAATAGAAAAGAGAATGAAAGTCATTCCCTATGCCTTAGTCATAGGTTCTATAAAGTATGCTATGCTATGTACCAGATCTATTGTATACCTTGCTCTGAATTTGGCAAGGGAGTACAATAGTGATCTAGGAGTAGATCACTGGACATTGGTCAAGAACATCCTTAGTGAGGACTAAGGAAATATTTCTCGATTATGGAGGTGATAAAAAGAGCCCGTCATAAAGAGTTACATCGATGCAAGCTTTTTACACTGATCCAGATGACTCTAAGTCTCAATCTGGATACATATTGAAAGTGGGAGCAATTAGCTAGAGTAGCTCCGTGCGAGCATTGTAGACATAGAATATTTGCAAAATACATACGGCTCAGAGTGTGATGTAATCTGCTGACTAAGCTTCTCTCACGAGCAAAACATGATAATACCTTAGTACTCTTTGGGTGTTAATCAGCGATGTGAACTAGATTATTGACTCTAGTAAACCCTTTGGATGTTGGTCACATGACGATGTGAACTATGGGTGTTAATCACATACAGATGTGAATATTAGTGTTGAATCACATGATGATGTGAACTAGATTATTGACTCTAGTGCAAGTGGGAGACTGAAGGAAATATACCCTAGAGGCAATAATAAAGTTATTATTTATTTCCTTATTTCATGATAAATGTTTATTATTCATGCTAGAATTGTATTAACCGGAAACATGATACATGTGTGAATACATAGACAAACATATAGTCACTAGTATGCCTCTACTTGACTAGCTCATTAATCAAAGATGGTTATGTTTCCTAACCATAGACATGTGTTGTTATTTGATTAATGAGATCACATCATTAGGAGAATGATGTGATTGACATGACCCATTCCGTTAGCCTAGCACTTGATCGTTTAGTATATTGCTATTGCTTTCTTCATGACTTATACATGTTCCTATAACTATGAGATTATGCAACTCCGTTACCGGAGGAACACTTTGGGTACTACCAAACGTCACAACGTAACTGTGTGATTATAAAGGAGTACTACAGGTGTCTCCAAAGGTACATGTTGGGTTGGCGTATTTCGAGATTAGGTTTTGTCACTCCGATTGTCGGAGAGGTATCTCTGGGCCCTCTCGGTAATGCACATCACTATAAGCCTTGCAAGCAATGTAGCTAATGAGTTAGGTACGGAATGATGCATTACGTAACGAGTAAAGAGACTTGCCAGTAACGAGATTGAACTTGGTATTGGATACCGACGATCAAATCTCGGGCAAGTAACATACCGATGACAAAGGGAACAACGTATGTTGTTATGCGGTTTGACCGATAAAGATCTTCGTAGAATATGTAGGAGCCAATATGGGCATCCAGGTTCCGCTATTGGTTATTGACCGAGAATAGTTCTAGGTCATATCTACATAGTTCTCGAACCCGTAGGGTCCGCACGCTTAACGTTACGATGGCGATGCTTTTATTATGAGTTTATGAGTTTTGATGTACCGAAGGAGTTCGGAGTCCCGGATGAGAATGGGGACATGACGAGGAGTCTCGAAATGGTCGAGACGTAAAGATCGATATATTGGACGACTATATTCGGAGTTCGGAAAGGTTCCGAGTGATTCGGGTATTTTTGGGAGTACCGAGAGTTACGGGAATTCGTATTGGGCCTCTTTGGGACATACGGGAAAGGAGAGAAAGGGCCAAAGAGTGGCCGCACCCTCCCCTTGGACTAGTCCGAATTGGACTAGGAGGGGGCGACCCTTCCTTCCTTCTCCTTCTCTCTTCCCTTTCCTTCTCTCCTACTCCTACTACATTGAAGGGTTCCTAGTTGGACTAGGAAAGGGGGAATCCTACTCCCGGTGGGAGTAGGACTCCCCTAGGGCGCGCCATAGAGAGGGCTGGCCCTCCCCTCCTCCACTCCTTTATATACGGGGGCAGTGGGCACCCCATGACACACAAGTTGATCTACGGATCGTTCCTTAGCCGTGTGCGGTGCCCCCTTCCACCATATTCCACCTCGGTCATATCGTCGCGGAGTTTAGGCGAAGCCCTGCGCTTGTAGAACATCATCATCGTCACCACGCCGTCGTGCTGACGGAACTCATCCCCGACACTTTGCTGGATCGGAGTCCGGTGATCGTCATCGAGCTGAACGTGTGCTGAACTCGGAGGTGCCAGACGTTTGGTACTTGGATCGGTCGGATCGTGAAGACACGACTACATCAACCGCGTTGTCATAACGCTTCCGCTTACGGTCTACGAGGGTACGTGGACAATACTCTCCCCTCTCGTTGCTATGCATCACCATGATCCTTGCGTGTTCGTAGGAAATTTTTTGAAATTACTACGTTCCCCAACAGTAATAAGTAGATGATGGGTTGCTAGAGTGACAGAAGCTTAAACCCTAGTTTATGCGTTGCTTCGTAAGGGGCTGATTTGGATTCATATGTTTCATGCTATGGTTAGGTTTATCTCAATACTTTTGTTGTAGTTGCGGATGCTTGCAATAGAGGTTAATCATAAGTGGGATGTTTGTTCAAGTAAGAACAGCACCCAAGCACCGGTCCACCCACATATCAAATTATCAAAGTACCGAACGCGAATCATATGAATGTGATGAAAACTAGCTTGACGATATTCCCATGTGTCCTCGGAGCGCTTTTCCTATCATAAGAGTTTGTCCAGGCTTGTCCTTTGCTAAAAAAGGATTGGGCCACCTTGCTGCACCTTATTTACTTTTGTTACTTGTTGCTCGTTACAATTTATCTTATCACAAAACTATCTCGTTACCACTTATTTCAAGATTTGCAGAGAATACCTTGCTGAAAACTGCTTATCATTTCCTTCTGCTCCTCGTTGGGTTCGACACTCTTACTTATCGAAAGGACTACGATAGATCCGCTATACTTGTGGGTCATCAAGACTCTTTTCTGACACCGTTGCCGGGGAGTGTAGCTCCTTTGGTAAGTCGAATTTGGTAAGGAAAAATTTATATAGTGTGCTGAAATTTCCTGTCACTTGTTACTATGGAAAGTAATTCTCTGAGGGGCTTGTTCGGGGTATCTTCACCCCGTCCCAAGAGAGCAAAGAGTTGCTCCTCAACCTTCTGAACCTATTGAAGATGAAACTCCTTTTGAATTTCCTTCGGGTGTGATGGAAAAACTGCTAGCTAATCCTTTTACAGGAGATGGAACAAAGCATCCTGATGAGCACTTAATATATGTGGATGAAATTTGTGGATTATTTAAGCTTGCAGGTGTACCCGATGATGTTGTTAAGAAGAAGGCTTTCCCTTTATCTTTGAAGGGAGACGCATTGACATGGTATAGGCTATGTGATGATATGAGATCATGGAACTATAAAAGATTGAAATTGGAATTTCATCAAAAGTATTACCCTATGCATTTTGTTCATCGTGATCGCAATTATATATATAATTTTTGGCCTCTTGAAGGAGAAAGCATCGCTCAAGCTTGGGGGAGGTGAGGGAGTCCTGGATTAGGGGGTGTCTGGATAGCCGAACTATAACCTTCGGCCGGACTCCTGGACTATGAAGATACAAGATTGAAGACTTTGTCCCGTGTCCAGATGGGACTTTCCTTGGCGTGGAAGGCAAGCTTGGCGATACGGATATGTAGATCTCCTCCCATTGTAATCGACTCTGTGTAACCCTAGCCCTCTCAGGTGTCTATATAAATCAGAGGGTTTTAGTCCGTAGGACGAACAACAATCATACCACAGGCTAGCTTCTAGGGTTTAGCCTCTCTGATCTCGTGGTAGATCTACTCTTGTACTACCCATATCATCAATATTAATCAAGCAGGAGTAGGGTTTTACCTCCATCAAGAGGGCCCGAACCTGGGTACACATCGTGTCCCTTGTCTCCTGTTACCATCCGCCTAGACGCATACGCTCGGGACCCCCTACCCGAGATCCGCCGGTTTTGACACCGACATTGGTGCTTTCATTGAGAGTTCCTTTGTGACGTCGCCATCAGGAAGGATGCCTCATCCCGTCTTTAAAGACGGCACTGTTGCTAAATGAGCTTTGGCTATCGGCCAAACTCTCCGGTTAGGCGATTTTCTTATGACCGCCTATTCGGCCGCCGCGCCGACGGTGACTTCTCGGGTCATCAAAAGCAATCTTCACGTCAACTCGGAACTCGCCGAGCAGTTGGATCCAATGGAGCTCTCTTCCTTAAACGAGCTCTTGGATCGCATCGCCGCCCTGGGAGTCGCTACAGACTACGATCAGATTGGGCCTAAACCCGATCCAAGAGATATTAACTCTCCCCAGGTCACCCATCACGTTGCAGTGGTGGAGGAACAATGCGGCAAGCCTTCATCTATCTTAAGGACTAGTTATGTCCGGATTCCCGCGGAGGGGAGGACGTCACTCCAGCCATGAACCTAAAGTCAGGCAGCGGGCTAGATTCATTGGACAACATCCAAGAACCCAAGCTTCCGAGTTCGGAAACCCCTTGGCCCCTCAGTCTCAGACTGGGTGAGGTTCCGGATTTAATTCCACCCGCCCACCCAAACATAAGCGGTCTATCCCAAATTCGGCAAGAGCCCACAGAAACAATACACCATTACTGGGCCAGATTCCTCCTGGTCATGAAGAGGATAAAGGACTGCCGCGAGGAGGATGCGATTTCATTCTTCTGCAATAACTGCACGGACAACGGAATCCTCAACGCCATAAGTCGCCGTGAAATTACACGCTTCGCTGACTTGGCGTCCATAGTACGAAAAGTACTGTATGCGATGGAAAGCGCTGGAAAACTGAAATAAAATTTTGGGACAATCCGCCCTGAATAAAACCTCAGTCAAATAAAAGGGTGCATTATCGCCAGCACCGGGTTAAACACCAAAAAGCAAAAACCCTCTATAGGGCATGGAACCATCTTTGGAGGGATGGCTCAATGGACCTCGCAAAATTCATAGTACAGAGGGCGCCACACCAACTCATAGCCTTAGAGCATGTTGGATACTCCGGCAGGTGGCCAGAAGTGGCGAAGAGCTTCTAACTCCAGAATCCACAGAGCACCAGCCCAGGGATACCAGTACGGTATTAACAGTGTTCGAGACTTTCGCATCAAATAATATGCGGAAACGAACACTCCGCAGCCTTACCGAAGTCTACCAAGTAGCAACAATAAACCCATGGAGTGACACGGCTATTACCTTTAATGCCAGTGATGAACCTAATTTCCGAATAGCCCGAGCACCAGCCGCATTGGTCCTCAGTCCAATAGTGGACGGCTTTCACCTTACCAAGGTACTCATGGATGGTGGCAGCGGATTGAACCTCATTTACAAGGAAACCCTTCGAAAAATGGAAATACACTGGAGCCGCATTGAGCGAAGCAGCACAACCTTTAGAGGAATAATCCCCTGTCGGGAAGCGTGCTGTACAGGAAAAATCACACTGGATGTGGTGTTCGGCACGCGGATAATTACAGGTCCGGGAGGTCACGCCTGTGTGGCCCTGCTCAGAAGCCGGATATCATGCTCTATTAGGGCGAGAGGAATTCACAATTTTTCAAGCTATACCCCATTACGGGTACATGAAGCTCAAAATGCCCGCCCAACGGTATCATCACTCTTGCTATTGACCGGACATAGCACTCCACGAAATTAAGACAGCCGCATCAGCCCTTGAGGAACTATCCGAAGCCCTAGCGGCCGAGGAACCGATCACAAGCAGCTCCACGGTGAACAGGGACGATGTGATACTCGATAAAAGATCCAAGTCCACCTCCTTTAAACCGGCGGACAAAATAGTCAAATTCCAAGTCCATCCAATGGACCCTACAAAGATGGCCTCCATCGGGGCGCAATTAAACCCGGATGTAGACGCCACACTACGAGAATTCCTAAGAGAAAATTGGGACATTTTTGCCTGGCACCCTTCAAACATGCCAGGAATCCCACGCCGGCTGGCCGAGCACAGCCTAAACATCCTAAAAGGATTCAAGCCAGTCAAGCAGGCCCTTAGGCGTTTCTCCGAACCTAAGAGACAAGCCATGGGAGAGGAGCTAGCCAAACCATCGGAGGCCGGATTCATCGTAGATATAAAACATCCGGACTGGCTAGCAAACCTGGTGATGGTACCAAGGAAGGACAAATCCTGGCGCCTATGCATCGATTTCAAGGACCTCAACAAGGCTTGCCCAAAGGATCCCTTCCCCCTCCCCCGCATCGATCAAATTATCGATGCTACCGCAGGACACGATTCATTGTGTTTCCTCGACGATACTCGCTACCATCAAATTAAGATGGCAGAGCTGCACCAAGCCACAACGGCATTCATCACCCCATACGGCCCATTCTGCTTCAACACAATGCCCGTCGGGCTCAAAAACGCCGGCGCAACATATCAGCGCATGATTCAGACATGTCTGGCAAACCAGATCGGCAAACGTGACACTCCAAAAATTTTGATTTGGTTTTTATCAAACTCTTTATTTGATTTGAAGGAGGCTATTTAAAATCTTTCTAAAAAGACCCTCCTTCTCAAAAAAATTCTCTTATGACTAATATTTTATTTTTGTGTCTTCCTCAACCTTGGTGTTTGGTATTGAAGACTTTTCATTTGGTGTTAACCCATCACAATTAAATTTGGAAATTATTTCTATTAAAAGGGAACCCTATGGGTTTTGGGTTTATTCTTGTTATTCATTCTCTTTTGTCATGCTTCATGTTGAAACTTTCTTCCAAAACCCCTCCCCCCACTTTGGGTCAAGTCAAATATCCAATCCCAGCAAGTTCAACCCATTTTTGATTTTTATTCTATTTATTCTATCCTCAAAACTATTTATGTCATTATTTTTGGACCTAGGTGATTTACAAAGGAAGTACCAATTTACTTTTGAGTTTTGATCCCAAACCAACTCCTCTGACTAGTCCTTAGTACCTCCAACCAATATCCATCAAGATCCACTCTTCCACAGTTCAAACTTTTCAAATTTTGCTCACTGCGTGTTTGAACCAGATTTACCAATTTTGGTGAAATTCATTATTTTTCTTCTCCAAAAATTATGAGATAAATCAGGCAGCCCTTAGATGCATCAAGAGACCACCTCATCAAAGATCACCTCCAGAAGAAACTTCCACATGCCAAAAACATTTCATCGAACACCTGGCGACCACTGTTGCTTTCAAGTTCAGAAAATTCAGAGTACAGTGTTGCAATCAGTGTCGTTTCCTTCAAAGCACGATGTCGATCTTGCCAGTAACTGCAGTGGCGCTTTGCTCCATGTTTCCCCTCCTTATCCTCAGCGCCGCATGATTTCTTGGACGGGCGCGAGCGTCGGTGGCGACGTGGCTCGCCAGTGCCGGCGTCTTCTGCGGTGGCAGAGCCACCCGTGGCGCCAGCGAGGACCAAGACCACCTTTCGGGCCGCCCAAAGACCGCCGAGCCACCAAGCCTCCGCGTGGCCACCCTCCCTCAGGCATGATGCGGCACCGTTGCCGTGGCCTGAGCAGCGCAAAGCGTGCTCTCTGCCGCCGCCGAGTCCCGTGAGCCGTTCCGTCGAGAACGTGGAGTACCACCCAAGGCAGGCCAAGCTTAGCACTTGAACGGAACCAGTAGACCATCGCGGTGATGCCTAGCTCCCTAAACCACCTGACCGACCTCTGCCTCACCGTAATCATCGCAGGCGTTATCCCGTTCACAGCCACCGCCTTGGATCGGCTATAAAAGGAGCCCTCGAGCTCGTTCTCGACCCAGCGCCACTCCTCCACCTCACCAGAGCCCCGCCAAGCCACTGGGAGGACTTCGAGGAGGTCTCCTTCCTCGACTCCGGCCGCCCCGATCTGCCTCGGGCTCCGGCTCGATTCACTCAGGTGACACCACCCCGCCTCCTGCACTGCAAGGCCGCCTCCTACTACACCCAATACTCTAACCCGAGCCCCAATTCGACCTTTGCGGCTCCCGGCGAGATCCACCAACGCCCGAACCACCGTCCGCCGGAGTTGGGTCCGCCGTCGACGTGGTGCTCGCCGACGACCAACTCCACCACCTACAGACGCGGAAGAGCACGCTGAGTCCGTAGGTACCCACCACTCCTCCTAACTCGCCGTGGATCGCCGCCGGCGACCACCGCAGCCTTCGGGCGCCGGCGACTCTGTTTTCAAATTTAAACCTGACGGGTGGGACCCCCTCGTCAGCCTCTCTTTTCTTTTATTCGAACCGTTTTCCTGGAAAACGCCTTCGGGCAAAGTGCGCTTTCCCTTTGGGTTGGCGTGTTTATTACTGAAACGTTTTCTGCTTTTATAAACAAACCCCTGGAAACTTTCT
Source organism: Aegilops bicornis (assembly GCA_021605145.1). NCBI lineage: Eukaryota > Viridiplantae > Streptophyta > Magnoliopsida > Poales > Poaceae > Aegilops > Aegilops bicornis. The sequence goes on along the minus strand of CM038675.1, from coordinate 631,115,493 downwards.
GTTTCATTATAGATGAGTCCCTGGACTAAAACCTTAATAACTTTTAAACAGAAAATGATTTTTGATTGATTCTTTTTCTATCATCTTTATTTTTCTGTCTAGTTTTTTATCATATTTATTTGAAAAATATGTGGAACACTTTTTGTGCACACACGGTATTTACGTTAGTACACATTTTCTTTATACCGTAGATACCGGAGGAGGTGACGGAACCGCAAACTTCACCGAGCTAGACTCCGACTACTCCGAACCAGGCAAGCATGTTTGAACCTTTGATATGCTGAGTGTTTTACATGTTTTCTTGAGTATCTATTGCATGGCATATTCATATAAGCAACTGTGAGTGTTATATTGCATGCAAGGCCACTGCGTGTGAGCTTCGAAACTGGGTGTATTAATTTGATGGATGACAACATGATCATGTGGTGACATGAAGGTGGTAAGCTGGTACTGTTGTAACATGCCGGTCTTACGACAAACGTCTAACTCCAGTGTAACGTGGATCAGGTCTCGATCCCGTTCGTTTTCACCCTTCCCGTACTACCACATGTTTTCTGCAAAGAGTGTGGTTTAGTAAGTTGCAAACCTCTTTCCTTGTACACACCAAACAGAGGGACCGTGATGAGGGTTCCATGGCCCTAGATTAAAGCCCGTCATCCGGTCAGGGGGCATGGGTGTTTCCGGTTGGGACCGAGAGGGGGGCACCCCTTAGAGCGCGTGATATAAATTTGATCCCATGCTATTCGAGGTTGTGACCTCCCCGTCTTAGAGTTTTTCTTGAACGTTGCCTAGGGTGATTCCTGGCAGTGGAATGTGGAATGGGTGTGTACTGGTTAGATGTGTTTCTTCTAAAATGTCGTAAACGGAACTAGTCCCTTGTGACTACTGAAATCCGTTAGCTGTGGTTAAAGAGTACAAACTCTGCAGAGTCAAAATCATTCGAGCAACCGAATCTGTGGTCAAGGACTGTGGTCAACTCATCTATGTCGTTGTCAAGATCAATCTTAACGTCTGGCCTCAAAGGTCGGGCCTCAAGTGACAATCTCCGGTAAATGAACATGAGTGTCAAGCCTAACTGAATTATTTCGTGGATGGACTAACCCGTTTATTATTATGAGCTGAGTATTTCCTTGGAATGATTTAAACTGCTTGAATACGAAGATGAAATATAAGCCCTTTATGTGATGTCGCCGACGTCCCTGATCGTGGCATTCTTGCTATTTACTTTCGATATAAGCCCTTTATGTGATGTCGCCGACGTCCGATCGTGGCATTCTTGCTATTTACTTTCGATATAAGCCCTTTATGTGATGTCGCCAGACGTCCGATCGTGGCATTCTTGCTATTTACTTTCGATATAAGCCCTTTATGTGATGTCGCCGACGTCCGATCGCGTGGCATTCTTGCTATTTACTTTCGATATAAGCCCTTTATGTGATGTCGCTCAAACGTCCGACTGTGGCATTCTTGTTATCTACTTTCGATATAAGCCCTTTATGTGATGTCGCTCAGACGTCCGACTATGGCACGCGTTGTTGTTTACATTTCAATATAAGCCCTTTATGCGGTGTCGCCCTGACGCCCGACTGCGGCATGTTAATTTATTTGTCCACCTTTCGAGGCGTCGCTTCAGACACCCGATCGGTCCTCAGTTATTTTATTGGGATTTCGGGAGGACCACCGCCTGACTTCCCATTTTCTTTAACATGCCTTGCAAATTTATTATCTGAGTGTGCATTGCTAAACTGCTCATGTGCATCATGTTTGCATTTGTTATATCTTATGTTCGAATTGTCTTGCGAGTACATTCAAAGTACTCACCTGGCTTGTTGATTTGGCCAGATGTTGACGAAGGCGATCTTATGGATGAAGAGTTCGATAGCGAGTCCGACGCCTAGAGGAGTCCCAGTCTGTCATGTGTAAATCCTAGAAATTTGGTCACTTGTATTATATACGCTTCCGCTACCCGAATAAAATCATCAAGCCTCACTCTGGCGCTTGATGAGCTGTAAGATTTAGGAGTCATGTCACCCACGTCACTGTGACATATCCACCACCACTCTTATTACGAGTCAGTAGTTATGCCACCATACCCTTGTGTCATATCCGCCCTTATGTGCAATATCGGCGTGCTTGTAACAAATTGTTGAGCAGCCTCAGCTCAACCTTGTATAATATTTAGCACTTCTGGATTTCTGCATCAAGGATTTGTCTACCAGTGAGGAGGATTCTCCTATACTGGAAATAAAAGGGTCGATTTCTCAATAAATGTTTTATTGGAAAACCGGTCGTGACAGCAAAACAGTGGAGGCATACGTAGATGACGTGGTCGTCAAAACCAAGAGTCGCCGAATGGACTGAAGCCGAACTCCCTAAAGAGTACGACACATATTCCAACTGGATCATGCACTTCGACGGCTCCAAAATGTTGGCTGGTCTGGGGTCAAGGCGTCATTCTCGACGTCCCCAACAGGAGATACAGTTCAATACATACTCCAGATAATGTATACGGACTCCAACAACGCAGCCGAATACGAGGCCCTGCTACATGGTCTCCGGATGGCAGACTCCATGGGCATTCAACGCCTAGAGGTGCGCGGGGATTCGAACCTCGCGATATCCCAAATAAATGGAGATTTTGATGCCAAGGATCTGAAAATGGCAGCTTATCGCAACACCGTCCTAAAAATGCGAGCTCAGTTCGAAGGGCTCGAATTTCACCATATAGCTCGGGAAAACCATCAGGCAGCAGACATCTTGGCATGCATTGGCGCAAAGCGCGATGCCGTCCCCCCCAATATCTTCCTGGAGAGGCTGTTCAAGCCATCCATATTATGGGAAGGGGAGTCCGGAAATAACAGCCCGGACCCAACCGCACTGCCGGACACCGAACATTCTGACACAACGGGAGGCTCTGCCAACGAAATAACATCTTCATCCCACGTAATAATGGCAGTCATTGCCCCGTGGACAGAACCATTCCTATCCTACCTAACCAGGTAGGAACTTCCCGAGGACCAAAACGAGGCACGCTGCATAGTGCGGCGATCTAAAGCCTATAAAGTCCATGAGGGAGAGCTTTATAAGAGAAGCACCACCGAGTCCTTCAAAGGTGTATCTCCGAAGAGGAAGGGCGGAATCTTCCGCTGAAATTCATGCCGACTCGGCGGGCACCACGCCGCAGCCCGGCCCTTGTAAGCAAGGACTTCCGTACAAGATTTTATTGGCCGACGGCCGGGCGGATGCTCAGACTTAGTCCAACGATGCGTCGGTTGCCAGCTCTTTGCTAACCAAAGCCATATGCCACCCACCGCCCTCCAAACTATACCCATCACCGCCCTTCGTGGTCTGGGGCTTGACATGGTTGGACCCCTTAAAGGAGGAACCCACAAGCAAAAATACCTACTGGTCATGGTGGATAAATTCACCAAATGGATAGAGGCCAAGCCTGTTAAGACGGCCGAATCCGGACCGGTGATAGACTTCATATCAGGGCTCGTACACCGCTACGGCGTCCCCCACAGCATCATCACTGATAACGGCACGAACTTTACGACCGACTAGGTCAAACTCTGGTGCAAAAACATGGGCATCAAGCTCGACTATGCTTCAGCCTATCACCCACAAACTAACCGTTAGGTCGAGTGAGCAAATGGTCTAATCATGAGCGGCATCAAACCCAGATTAGTGCGTTCCCTCAAGGAATCCAACACGCACTGGGTAGAGGAGCTCGACTCCGTACTCTGGGGGCTGCGGACCACGCCTAATCGCACCACCGAATACACACCATTCTTTATGTATATGGCGCACAGGCGGTTCTGCCCTGCGACATAATTCATGACTCACCTCGCGTGCGCATGTACAAAGAAAGAGAAGCCAAACTCGATCGGAAGGACAGTTTGGACGCCTTGGAGGAGGAGCTTGACGTGGCAAAAGCCCGTTCCGCATTCTATCAACAGCAGGCTTGAAGATACCAAGGCAGAGAAGTACGGGCCAAAACTTACAATGTTGGCGAGTTAGTTCTACGCCTGCCGAACAAGAAAAAGGACAAACTCAAGCCCAAGTGGGAAGGTCCCTTTATTATTGACCAAGTCCTGACTGGTGGAGTGTACCGTCTACGAGATGCATCGGACAACCGACTCGAGCTGAACCCATGGAACGCAGCCCGTCTCCGAAGATTCTATGCCTAGCGCCGGACTCTGTGTTCGTCTCCTTCCTCTATCTATTTTTTATACATTAGCTGTCTTATACTGTATTTCTCTCCTTCTCCCCCCCTTTTTTTCTCTTACAGCCTTTAAGGGCTCGTTCGCGACTCGTTTGCACACAACTGACACGCTATCCGCGCTCATTATACCTGGGGGCTTCTTTAACAGAAGCTTATTTATACGGGCTTCATGCCCAACACATGTGTCACACTTCCGCATGTACCTTCGTTCACCATTATATGCATCAATATGACTTAAGTTTTGGCCTAGCTGGGTTGCCTGGCTCCTGTGCTTACCCCTACATTCCCGATTGTTAGGCTAGGCGGTACAGGGAGCACCTCTGCGATTGTTACTGCCGGGTCAGCCGGATGTGTACCTCAGACTGGGTGAAGCCGAAAGCTAGCATTCTTAAGGGAATATTCGGTCGGTGAACTAAAGATGATTTCTCACTTGTTTATTTATCTGCCCCCAGATGCTTTTCTGCTGTTTTCGCAGTCCGGACATGCACTTTAGGGCATGCCTCCCAGGGAAAGGAACCCCTAATGGAACTATTCTCCCTGGAAGATGTTTCTTACTAATCATGTAATATAACATAACTAGTTGGGCACTTGTCTGTTCAAGCACTAATGACCCCTACGCTTTGGTCTCCACGCATGCCCGGTTCTTACATAACCGAGAGGGTATTCGGACACACTCCGACTATCGGGTCCCGAGGTTGAAGCGAAAAGGTCCGCCATGAAAACGATCTACAATCCGGCTAGAAGGCATTTTACGTGTCATCTTAAATTACATAGTCAATTTGACTGGGTATATTCCTCTTCAATACCATCCAACAGTTGTCTAGTTTACAATTCCTGTTGGGAATATTTAATGACCAACTCTACCTGGTCGTACACTAAGCTCACAGGGATCTCCTTCCCATTGGGCCCCACAGGTCCGACCTCGGCCATGTGGTTTGGGTCAGCCTTCGTGTACCGCGTCTTCACCATGGCCCGGGCCTCCCTGGCGCCTTGACGGCAGGCTGATATCTTCCATAATCGGAAACGCCACCGCGCTCCCATAAGCCTCTCTACAAGCTCTCCAAGACCTTCGGGCATGGCGACAGATGGCCACAAGGCCTGGGCGACGCCTTTCATCACCTGCCGAACTCGTTCGTGCAGTTGTGAGAGCTCGGGAAGAAGGTCACCCGTAGAACCGGGCATTTCCTCTGCAGGACGACCTGTGAGCACACCTACAGACATAACTCTGTTAGTCGACTTCCTCGCCAAACTCTTTTTCAAAAGTTCGTTCAAGCACTTACTAAAAATGTCGCCGGTTAAGCCGATTCTCCTTCACGGAGTCCGGCCACCGGGCACGAACATCCTTTAGTTCCTCGCCCACCTGGGTGTTGGCATCTTGGAGATTATTCTTCTCTGCCTCACCTTCGTAAGCAAGCTCTCACCGCCTTTAACCGCGCAAGAGTTGTTGCTTGTCCGGATCTACTCCGCGCCATCTGCAATGTTATTGTCGACGGTACACACGCCTCACTTCACAACATAATTATCTTTCAAGCATATATTACGAGAGGGGTCTCCTTGGCCTCCCCTGCCATGCTAGTGCGGCCTCAAGTTGGGCTTTGCACTCTTCCGGCTCACAGGACAGTTGGGTATTCTTTTCTCAGAAGATCCTGCATAACAAATGATCCTTAAATCAGTTATTCTAACTATTTCAAGTCTCGGGGGCTACTGACATATATAACCATCAAATTTTTTCACCCGTATGTCTTTCACATACTGCTCCGTGGCTCTGCCTAGACCATTTTGAGCGGCACGGAGGTACACATCTCCCGAATTGAAGGCGTCCAATGCCTCTTGGGAGAAACAAGCATTGCGAAGAACTGTCCGACGGCGCCTGTGATTCATGGCACTCTCCACCTCGGAATTGGTGGCGGACAGTCTGTCCGCATCCTCTGTCGGAGGAGCGTCCGACGCACGCCTCGTGTTCGCCTCTGCTTCTGGACCTGGCTTTGGAGCCTGGCTGGTGGAGGCGCGATTGGCAATCTCTCTGGATATAGTCTGGCGAGCCCTATTTTTCCTAAAAAAAAGTGAGAGCACGGGCGTTAGTACGCATCGTAAGAATAATACCTTGGAATAAGGCAGCACGCCTTACTGCTGCGCCGGTGCCTCGGCCCGGACTGCGTGTCTCTTTAGCCTGCCCGCCCTCGCGGTCCCTTGTTGGCTGGCCGCGCAGCTCGGCATTCCGCCTCGAGATCCTCCCTGCGAAACACCATCGGTATACGGTGATAAAAAATAAGCACGGATGGATCATCTTCGTAGTATTAGGACTTGGTCTCGATTACTTGTGAGGCGGGAGCAGTCCAGATAATCGGCTGTAATAGCCACCAAGGCGTTGTCGATGCTCAGTTGGTAAAATACCCCATCGATCAGCTCCACGGATATGTCCGGATCCTCTTGGGAGGCCGGATCAAGGGACCGTTCCGGATCCTCGGGTTGTGGAGGAGGGCTGTTTATATCCTTTACGGCTCGGCGCAATTCCTGCGTCAAAGTCACAAGATAAGGTACTTGACTATGGGAATATGGAACGGATGGGCAAAAAGAAGTGTCCGCTTACCCAGCTGGGAGGATTGTACATAGAAAATCCGCCTACGAGAATTGACGCGAGGAATTTCTCCTCTTCTCCCTTGTACAATGCGGACAAGATCTTCGTCAGAGCGGCAACCGATTCCGGCCCCTTGCAGCCACAGCGGGTGGCATCATCCTCCCCGTTGAAATCCCACATGGGGTGGCCTCTATACTGAAGTGGCTGCACCCCCCGCATAATCCATGTGGCCATGAGCTCGATCATAGTCATTCCGGAATGAGCTAACAGCCTTATCCGGCTCATCAGATAAAGAACGTCCTTGTCATTTTCCTTCTGAGGGCTCCATGGACGCCAGCTCAGGCGCTTCTTCAAGGGAGCATTATCAAACTCAGGCAGGCCGATCCGAACAGGATCCGGCAGGGGGACATCTTCTATATAAAACCATTCTGAAGGCTAGTCTTCGGACGCCTTCTTTGGGGTTCCGGATAGATATCCGGTCCCGGCGATGCGCCATACTTCGGCTCCGCCCACTTGATATATTGACCCCTTCTGAGAACAGGGCACAAGGCAGAACAGCTCCTTCCACAGCGTGAAATGAGCCTCGATGCCCAAAAACAGCTCGCAAAGGGCTACGAAGCCCGCAACATGCAATATGGAGGCAGGCGTAAGGTTGTGCAGCTGGAGGCCGTAGAACTCCAGGAGCCCTCGGAGAAACGGATGAATTGGAAATCCGAGCCCTCTTATCAAATAAGGGACAAGGCATACCCGCTCTCCTTTGGAGGGATTGGGGGCGCTCTTCGCTTGCTCTCCGCTTGCTCTCCGCCATTATAGGTGGCAAGCCCGGCTCAAACCGGGACCATGTAGGCTGGGGGAAGAAATCCCTTGGTTTGGAGCGTCACTAGCTCATTGTCTTGGCGGAGCATCTCTCCCAATCTCCGTGCCGAGGGCTGGGAGGGCGAGAGGAGGATCTGCATCGACTGGCCATGATGGAATGGATCTCTGTCGGATGCGCTCCGATGAATGCTCGCGAAGGGAAGATGGTGTGATTTGGATCTAGATCCTCGTCTCTTTAAAAGGCAGCTCATTTACACAGCTTGAGGGATAATTGTAAAAACACCCTGGCTTTTCGCATTCGTCTGACACGTGGAAGATGGCCATTATTGGGCGTGGAAGCCAAGGAGCGCAATATTTATGAGAAGTCGGACACTATTCAACAGGTACACGGAATTTGGAGAAGAACTCGCCTTGCAATGCCGAAGACAATCTGCGCGCCGGACTCATCGTCATTGAAGCCTGGTTCGGGGCTACTGAGGGAGTCCTGGATTAGGGGGTGTCCGGATAGCCGAACTATAATCTTCGGCCGGACTCCTAGACTATGAAGATTCAAGATTGAAGACTTCGTCCCGTGTCCGGATGGGACTTTCCTTGGCGTGGAAGGCAAGCTTGGTGATACGGATATGTAGATCTCCTCCCATTGTAACCGACTCTGTGTAACCCTAGCCCTCTCCGGTGTCTATATAAACCGGAGGGTTTTAGTTCAGAGGACTAACAACAATCATACCATAGGCTAGCTTCTAGGGTTTAGCCTCTCGATCTCGTGGTAGATCTACTCTTGTACTACCCATATCATCAATATTAATCAAGCGGGGAGTAGGGTTTCACCTCCATCGAGAGGGCCTGAACCTGGGTAAAAACATCGTGTCCCTTGTCTCCTGTTACCATCTGCCTAGACGCACAGTTCGGGACCCCCTACCCGAGATCCGCCGGTTTTGACACCGACAGGAGGCTGAAATCAATGTTATATTCATGCCCCAATCATGAGCTCTCAAAAGTGACAATTCTTCAGAATTTTTATGCTCGGCTTTCTGATAACAATCGCACCATGCTCGATACTTCTTGTGCTGGCTCTTTTATGACGAAGACTATTGAATTCAGATGGAATTTATTGGATAGAATTAAACGCAACTCTGAAGATTGGGACCTCGACGAAGGTAAGGAGTCAGGTATGACAACTAAGTTGATTGTGTTAAATCCTTTATGGATACCGATATTTTTCGTAAGTTTAGCACTAAATATGGACTTGACTCTGAGATAGTAGCTTCTTTCTGTGAATCTTTTGCTACTTATGTTGATCCCCTAAGGAGAAGTGGTTTAAATATCATCCTCCCATAGAAGTAAAAGTAGCCGCACCTATTAAAGTTGAAGAAAAGACTGTCACTTATAATGATCCTATTGTTCCTACCTCCTATGTTGAGAAACCACCTTTCCCTGTTAGAGTAAAGGATCATGCTAAAGCTTCAGCTGTTGTTCGTAAAAGCAATATTAGAACTTATACACCTCCTGAGCAAGTTAAAGTAGAACCAAATATTGCTATTGTTAAAGATCTCTTGTCTAGTAATATTGATGGGCATGTTATCCAATTCTGTGGTGAAATAGCTAGAATTGCTAAACCGAGTGCTAAAGAAAAACATAGACCTGTGGTAGGCGTGCCTGTTATTTCTGTTAAAATAGGAGATCATTGTTATCATGGCTTATGTGATATGGGTGCTGGTGCTAGTGTTATGCCTATTACCTTGTATGAAGAAATTAAGCATGAAATTGCACCCGCTGAGATAGAAGATATTGATGTCGCAATTAAGCTTGCCAATAGATATACTATTTCACCAATGGGAATTGTTAGGGATGTTGAAGTCTTGTGTGGGAAAACTAAATATCCCGCTGATTTTCTTGTTCTTGGTTCTCCACAAGATAGCTTTTGTCCCATTATATTTGGTAGACCCTTCTTGAATACTGTTAATGCTACGATAGACTGCAAAAGAATGTTGTTACTGTTGCTTGGATGATATGGTTCATGAGTTTAATTTCTCTAAATTTCGTAAACAACATCGTGAGGAAGAATTGCCCAGTAAGGATGAAATTATTGGCCTTGCTTCTATTGTTGTGCCTCCTAGTGATCCTTTAGAACATTATTTGCTAGACCATGAAAATGATATGTTCATGAAAGAAAGAAGGGAAATAGATGAAGTATTCGTTAAACAGGAACCTATTCTGCAACACAATTTGCCTGTTGAAATCCTAGGGGATCCTCCTCCACCCAAGGGTGATCCCGTGTTTGAGCTTAAACCGTTGCCTGATAATCTTAAATATGCTTATCTTGATGAAAAGAAAATATATCCTGTCATTATTAGCGCTAACCTTCGTGAGCATGAAGAAGAAAGATTATTGAAAACTCAAGAAGCACCGTGCCGCTATTGGATATACTGGATGATCTTAAGGGCATCAGTCCCACTCTATGTCAACATAAAATAAATTTGGAAGTCGATGCCAAACCAGTTTGTGATCCTCAACGACGCTTGAATCCTAAAATGAAAGAAGTGGTAATAAAGGAAATACTCAAGCTCGGAGGCAGTGTATAATTTATCTCGCTTTGATAGTCAGTGGGTAAGTCATGTCCATTGTGTCCCTAAGAAGGGAGGTATTACTATTGTCCCTAATGATAAAGATGAATTGATTCCACAAAGAATTATCACATGTTATAGGATGGTAATTGATTTCCGCAAATTGAATAAAGCTACTAAGAAAGATCATTACCCCTTACCTTTTATTGATCAAATGCTAGAAAAATTATGCAAACATACACATTTATTGCTTTCTAGATGGTTATTCTGGTTTCTCTCAAATACCGGTATCGGCTAAAGATCAATCAAAGACTACTTTTACATGCCCTTTTGGTACTTTTGCTTATAGACGTATGCCTTTTGGTTTATGTAATGCACCTGCTACCTTTCAAAGATGCATGATGGCTATATTCTCTGATTTTTGTGAAAAGATTTGTGAGGTTTTCATGGACGACTTTTCCGTCTATGGTTCCTCTTTTGACGATTGCTTGAGCAATCTTGATCGAGTTTTGCATAGATGTGAAGAAACTAATCTTGTCTTGAATTGGCAAAAATTCCACTTTATGGTTAATGAAGGTATTGTCTTGGGGCACAAAGTTTCTGAAAGAGGTACTGAAGTTGATAAAGCCAAGGTTAATGCTATTGAAAAGATGCCATGTCCCAAGGACATCAAAGGTATAAGAAGTTTCATTGGTCACGCTGGGTTTTATAGGAGGTTCATTAAGGACTTCTCAAAAATTTCTCGGCCTCTGACTAATTTATTACAAAAAGATGTACCATTTGTCTTTGATGATGATTGTGTAGAAGCATTTGAAATACTTAAGAAAGCATTAGTCTCTGCACTGTTGTTTAGCCACCGATTGAATTTACCCTTTGAAATTATGTGTGATGCTAGTGATTATCTTTGTAGGTGTTGTTCTAGGGCAAAGAGTCGATAAGAAGTTAAATGTTATCCATTATGCTAGTAAGACTCTAGACAATGCTCAAAGAAATTATGCTACTACCGAAAAGGAACTTTTAGCAGTTGTATTTGCTTGTGATAAATTCAGACCCTATATTGTTGATTGTAAAGTAACTATTCACACTGATCATGCTGCTATTAAATATCTTATGGAAAATAAAGATGCTAAGCCTAGACTTATTAGATGGGTTCTCTTGCTGCAAGAATTTGATTTGCATATTGTTGATAGAAAAGGAGCTGAGAACCCTGTTGCAGACAACTTATCTAGGTTAGAGAATGTTCTAGATGACCCACTACCTATTGATGATAGCTTCCCTGATGAACAACTAAATGTCATAAGTACTTCTCGTAGCACTCCATGGTATGCTGATTATTCTAATTATATTGTTGCTAAATTTATACCACCTACCTTCACATACCAACAAAAGAAAAAGTTATTTTATGATTTGCGACATTACTTTTGGGATGATCCACATCTTTATAAAGAAGGAGTAAATGGTGTTATTAGACGTTGTGTACCTGAGCATGAACAAGAACAGATCCTACGCAAGTGTCACTCCGAAGCTTATGGAGGACACCACACTGGAGATAAACTGCACATAAGGTATTGCAATCTGGTTTTTATTGGCCTACTCTCTTCAAGGATGCCCGTAAGTTTGTTTTGTCTTGTGATGAATGTCAAAGAATTGGTAATATTAGTAGACGTCAAGAAATGCCTATGAATTATTCACTTGTTATTGAACCATTTGATGTTTGGGGCTTTGATTATATGGGACCTTTTCCTGCCTCTAATGGATATACACATATTTTAGTTGATGTTGATTACGTTACTAAGTGGGTAGAAGCTATTCCAACTAGTAGTGTTGATCATAACACTTCTATTAAAATGCTTAAGGAAGTTATTTTTCCGAGGTTTGGAGTCCCTAGATATTTAATGACTGATGGTGGTTCACACTTTATTCATGGTGCTTTTCGTAATATGCTGGCTAAATACGATGTTAATCATAGAATTGCATCTCCTTATCACCCGCAGTCTAGTGGTCAAGTAGAATTGAGTAATAGAGAGCTCAAATTAATTTTGTAAAAGACTGTTAATAGGTCTAGAAAGAATTGGTCCAAGAAACTTGATGATGCATTATGGGCCTATAGAACTGCATATAAGAATCCTATGGGTATGTCTCCGTATAAAATGGTTTATGGAAAAGCATGTCACTTACCTCTCGAACTAGAACATAAGGCATATTAGGCTATTAAAGAGCTCAACTATGATTTCAAACTTTCCGGTGAGAAGAGTTTATTTGATATTAGCTCACTTGATGAATGGAGAACCCAAACCTATGAAAATGCCAAGTTATTTAAAGAAAAAGTTAAAAGATGGCATGACAAAAGTATACAAAAGCATGAGTTTAATGTAGGTGATTATGTATTGCTATAAAACTCTCGTTTAAGATTTTTTGCAGGAAAACTTCTCTCTAAATGGGAAGGTCCCTACATTATCGAGGAGGTCTACTGCCCGTGCCATAAAAATCAACAACTTCAAGGCACAAATCCAAGGTGGTAAACGGTCAAAGAATCAAACATTATATCTCAGGTAATCCCATAAATGTTGAAACCAATATTATTGAAACCACACCCCGGAGGAATACATAAGGGACACTTTCCGCACTGCTTCAGACTCCGAAAAGGAATAGGTATGTGGTACGGTAAGTAAACCGACTCTAAAACAATTTTTAAGGCAATATTTCTCCGTTTTGGAATATTTAGAAATATAGAAAAATAAGTGGCATCCGGAAGGACACGAGGCCTTCACGAGGGTGGAGGGCGCGCCCTACCCCCCTGGGCGCCCCCCTACCTCGTGAGCACCTCGTGTGCCCTCCGGACTCCGTTTTCTTGCACGATACGTATTTTGGTCGGTAAAAATTCATTATATATTCTCCCGAAGGTTTTGACTCTCGTATCACGCAAATCTCTCCTATTCTTGTTTCGAGCTGTTTTTCTGACAGGTCTAGATCCTCATGACGTCCCCAAGTGCTTCCAAGGACAAGTTCTTCGAGAAGGTGATCAACCCTTACCTCGCGGAGGTGCTGCGACACCCTCAAACCATTGAGATGCGTGATGGGTTGCTGCACATCCGCGATGCTAAGGGGCCAAAGGGAACCGGAAGCGTGGAGTCGAGGCTCGAAGCAATGGAGTAACAAGTTTTCAAGTGCTAGGGGATGGTGGAGCGTGGAATTAACGCTAGCCACAAGATGCTCGCGGAGTTCACCAACAACTACGAGCCGGATGCCAAGAACACCGAGGAAGCCATCTTCAAGCTACAAGAGAAGATCGAGCACCTCCAAGCCCAAATCTATGATCTGCAAAATCAAAACTGTGAGTATGAATATAGATTCAAAAGGATGAGTTTGGCTGCAGATTTGAGGATTCCGGAGACTCGATCATCCTTCTATGATGGTGAGCCTATGCCATGGAAGGTGGACGACAAGCCTGCATCATCAACAACACCTCCACTTCCTTCACCAGCAAAGGAGATATAATCACATGGGTATGGGCACTCCCCTTGGCAACTGCCAAGCTTGGGGAAGGTGCCCCGTTATCGTATCACCATCACAACTCCTATCTTTACCGTTTTTCTTAGTTCGATCCTATTAGTAGTATCTTGATTTAGTAGAATAAATTCATGGCATGATCTAGTTTTGAAGTTTTGCTTTATGATCCCTCTATGTAATCAAGTCCGCGAGCTATATATAATAAAGATTAGTGTTGAGTCAAGGGCTTGATTACTTTGCCATGATCTTGAATAGAAAGAAGAAAAGAATAAAAAGAAACAAAGAGTTCATATTGATCTTATTGAGAGTAATGACTTCACATAAAAAGAGTATGATGATTAAAAATTGTTGGGAGTTGGAAAATATAGTTTTGGTCATCGTTGCAATTAATAGGAAGTAATAAGGAGAGAGAGGTTTCACATATAGATACATTATCATTGACATCTTTTATGATTGGGAGCACTCATTAAAATATGACATGCTAAAGAGTTGATGTTGGACAAGGAAGACAACATAATGAGTTATGTTTTCTTATATCTGAGATAAAGTATGTTATCATGGATCCTCTAACATGTTGAGCTTGCCTTTCCCCCTCATGCTAGCCAAATTCTCAGCACCAAGTAGAGATACTACTTGTGCTTCCAAATACCCTTAAACCAGTTTAGCCATGAGAGTCCACCATATCTACCTATGGATTGAGTAAGATCCTTCAAGTAAGTTGTCATCGGTGCAAGCAATAAAAATTGCTCTCTAAATATGCATGACTTATTAGTGCAGAGAAATAAGCTTTGTACGAACTTGTTGTGGAAGTAATAAAAGCGACGGACTGCATAATAAAGTTCCACATACAAGGGGCAATATAAAGTGACGTTCTTTTGCATTAAGATTTTGTGCACCCAACTGTCGGTGTACTAGAGTAGGGGTACCCTAGTATCCTGTACTCGTGCACGGACAGTTGTAGCACCCTGCGGCAGGGTTTGCCTCGTCACCGCCAAGATCCTCCGTGGCTCCTTTGGAGCCATTCAAGAACAAAGTATTTGATTAAGAAGACAAGGCCCCGGCAAGAGGAGCTTGTCGGGAAGGCCACTCGAGGCATGCAGAAGACAAGTCCCCGGCAAGAGGAGCTTGCCGCGAAGGCTCGGAGCGCGACAAGCCTCCGGACGCGACAAGGATTCGGACGCGGCAACGCGCTTGCCGCGGCAAGCAACCCCTCTCCATCTCCGCTCCAGCTCATCCAAATGACGCGTGTCGCCATGGGACCGTTCCATGCGCTGCGTGTCGAATGGTCAGTGCAGCCAGCCGGAGAGCAGCGATAAGGCGGCCGACAAGCTCGCCATCATGGCGAAGCGGAGGCGCACCCGACGGTCTCTCGTAGTTAATCGTTTGGGCTTAATCGACGGGCATTTATTGCTTTTGTCCCTTGCCGCCGAAAGTTAGGTATTTTGCATTGTACACTGTTCGAGTAGGTGTACCAACTCCTGTTTTTACATTTGTACCCTCGCCTATGTTGCCACCTGTCGGAGACCCCTTGAGCATATAAAAGGAGGCCCATGCGCAACGTAGAAGGGGTTCGGTTCAAGTTTCGGTTCATTCGACTCGCTAGAGACCAGATACACTCACGCTAGGTTTTGTAGCTCGCATTGCTCCCTAGCAAGAACACAATACATCAAACAAGCAGCAGTAGGAGTTTTATCTCTCCGGAGAGCTCCGAAGCTGGGTAAACTGCTCGTGTGCCTCGCCTCGATCCGCTCTTCAGGCGATCTCCGCCCCCTCCGAACCACAAAGGGGCCTGGTCCGCCGCCCCATAGGTGTCCGTGGGTACGATCAGCCTCCCGACATCTTTGGCGCGCCCGGTAGGGCGTCGAGGCCGTGTGAATCTGATCCCGGCGTTCACACGAGCAAATCATCAACATCTTCCTCAACATGCCACCGAAGAAGAAGGCTTCGGCGGCAGCAGAGCCGTCCACGTCGTACCCACCCTCACCGCAGCAAACGGGTGGTGGGGCAGACGCTGGCGGAGGAACGGGCGCCGACGAAGGTGCTCGCGACATTGCCAAGTCCAAGGACAAGGCCCCGCAAACCTCGGCGTCCGCGCATCCCCCGCGCCCATCTCGAGAGACGGGACCAACAACGTCATGGCGTTCACAACGCCATATGTTCGTTGGATCGAGACCCTCAAGACCAGCATGCGCGCCAACATGCTGGCACGAGCGAGATATGGTCGCCTGGACGGGGTGCTGCTCCTTCTAACGTAGTAAGAAGTCCGAGCGTATCCCGCTCCTCGCACCGTTCTCCAATGCCACCCACTACTTCAGCAGAAGCTCTGGCGAGAGCCCAACTGCTCCTCGACTACCCTCCAACGGCCGACAAGGTCGACGAATGGAGGGCCACCATCCAGAGCCTCATCGGCTTTGCCAACGGCGACGCTCCGCGGCAACCAACGCCATCATTGCCGCGGCGAGACGACAAGGCACGAGCCAGTGGCGACGAGACTGTCGGAGGTGCAACCACCGTGCACTCTCCGCCACGAAGGCCAAGATCGCCGACTCACCGGATCCACCTCGACAGCCGACTCCACCACCGCTGTCGGATCCGCGAGCTCGCCGCGATCAGCGCCAAGTTCTTCATGAGCGACAACAAGAGGACGCCGAACTCGCATCGAAAGTGCCGGAGAGAAGCGCGACGTCATCCGGCTGCCGCCATTGGGCCTTCTATTGACATGCGCGCCCGGAGGAGCCAGCGACTTGCCGTACACGGTAGGTTGCCCTGCGCTCACTCGTGAGCTGCGGCAAGTCCAAAGGGCCCATCAGAAAAACTTCAAACCAGACGCGTCTGGAGAAGTATGATGGCAGGACGCATCCGTCGGAGTTCCTCAAGATCTACACCATCGCGGTGCAGGCTGCGGGGACGGGACGACAAGATCCTCGCCAACTACTTCCCCGCATGTGCTCAAGCCAAACGCCGCATCTTGGCTCATGCACTTGCCGGACAGCTCCATATCCTCTTGGGCAGATCATGCCATCAGTTTGTTGGCGCCTTCACAGGTGGCCACAAACCTCATGGCCAAGAGAGTGACCTTCATCTCCTTTCGCCGGAAGGAAGGAGAGTCCCTGCGCAAGTTCATTCGGAGATTCAGCCGTGTGCACTACAACATCCCGTATGTCCACCCCGCCATGGTGATCAACAAGCGTTTCATCGTAATGTTCGAACCGCAGGATGAGGGAAGAGATGGCGATGTGCAAAGTCAAGGACGCCGGAGCTGTACGCCTTGGCCGACAAGTGTGCACGCTTGAGGAAGGGAGGAGACTCCTGTGAGAGAATGCGGAAGCAGGATCTCGACAAGGAGGACACCGCCCAAGAAAGAAGGGCCAGCGGCGAGGCAACAGGAAGAAGAAAAGTAGGGAAGTGCTAGCAGTTGAGCAGTCCAGCAACGGAGGTGGCGACAAGAACGCCAAGGCTGGTGGCTCCGGCAAGGAGGTTGCCGCTGACGCCAACCATCAGTCGGTGGCGGCCGCCGACAAGCAGGACAGCTCCGGCAAGCAAGATCGCAAGATCCACCGCACCAAGGGCCACGACCTCCAGAGCTGCAAGAAGGTCGAGCAGCTCGTCGAACAGCAGAGGGCTGAGTATGGCGGTGCGACAAAGAGAAGGCCTGTGAAGGTGCCGGGGAGCAAGCAAGAAACGCCCCGGCCGGGAGGACGCCGCGGCAAGACCAAGCAGCGGCAAGGAGATCGACCTCCCCGCGGCCGCGACAAAGATGAAGATGATGACGACGACGAAGATATGGAAGATGACGGCGCTGATGAGCAGGAGTTTCAGAAAGCCACAGAGGTCCTTCCGTGCATTGACGGAGGTGCTTCGCATACCTCCCACCGCCAACTCAAGCAATGGATGCGGAGGTCAATGCAGCGAACCATCCGTAGAGTCACGCAGCCTCTCAAGTGGTCCAAGACGCCTATCATTTTTGATATTGAGGACCACCGATCGCATAATCTGCGGTCGGGTGCTTGCCGATGTTGGTCTCACCAACCATCCGCAACCTCAAGGTCACAAAATGTTAGTTGACGGCGGGCCGGCTTGAATCTGATCTCCTCCGGTGCTCCGTAAGCTTCAAATCCTCGACAATGAAGCTCGAAGAGACTGGCGCTTTCCAAGGAATCAATCCGGGAAGGAGCAAGCCCAAGGGGAAGATTACGTTGCCGGTAACATTTGGCAGCGAGCTGAACTTTAGGACTGAGAGGGTCACATTCGACGTTGCCGATTTTCTGTTGCCTTACAATGGGATACTTGGCCGTCCAAAGACTCGCCAAGTTCATGGCAGCCTCTCACCTCGCCTACAACCTACTCAAGATGCCAGGCCCGATAAGCGCCATCTCTGTCCATGGCGACAAGAAGGATGCCCTTATCTGTGCCGACAAGATCTACCGATGCAGCAGCCGCGACAGCATCACAAACACTTGCCGCCAAGCTCCGGGGAAGAAGACAAAGTCCAAGTCCGGCAAGAACTCGATGCTTACTCCGCAAGCGCACCTCTTCGGAGTGCTGCGCTCATCGTCAAGGACGCACCATCGAGCTCCACCGGCAAGTGCAAGAAGATGGTAGCTCCGCCAAAGACCAAGAAGGTGCATCGCCAAGGAGGACGGCACCGTGGTACCTTTACCATCGCTGCCTCTCTCGACCCTAAATAGGAAGGCGCTCGTTGCTTTCTCATGGGCGAATGTCGACGTGTTTGCATGGCAACCGTCGACATCCCCGTGTTCCCAGGAAAGTGATTGAGCACCGCCCGCCGCTTGTCCTCATCGCGCCCGTCAAGCAAGCAAAAAGTCGAAGCAAGCAAAGGAGCGCCAAGAATTCATAGCCAAGAGATCAAGAAACCGGAAGCAGCAGGCCTTGTCGAGGAGTGCTCCATCCCACGTGGTTGGCCAATCCTGTAGTCGTATAAGAAAGCAAACGGAAAATGGAGACTTTGTATTGACTTCACGGATGTTAATAAAGCTTGTCCCAAAGATCCATTTCCCTTGCCGCGCATTGACCAGATTGTCGACTCCACGGCTGGATGTGATTTGCTTTCGCTTCTTGATGCATACTCGAGATACCATCAGATCTTCATGGCTGAAGAAGATGAGGAGAAGACCGCATTCATTACACCATGTGGCACATACTGTTTCATACGGATGCCTTTCGGTTTGAAGAATGCTGGTTCAACATTTGCAAGGGTAGTCCATGACGCTTTTGAGCCGCAAATTCACGTAAATGTAGAAGCCTACATGGATGACATAGTGGTCAAAAGCAAGGACAAAGCAACTCTGGTTCAAGATTTGGACGAGACCTTTGCAAATCTACGCAAGACCAACCTCAAACTCAACCCCGAGAAGTGCGTGTTTGGAGTCCCTTCCGGCAAGCTTCTCGGGTTCTTCGTGTCTCAATGAGGGATCGAAGCTAATCCCGACAAGATCAAGGCCATCGAGCAAATTGAAGCACCAAAGCGCGTCAAGGATGTACGAAGACTTGCCGGTTGCGTAGCTGCTCTCAGCAGGTTTATTTCTAGGTCTGCTGAGCGCGCCCTGCTGTTTTTCAAGATTCTGAAAAAGGCAGGTCCAATGAAATGGACTCCCGAAGCGGAGGCTGCGCTGCAGGACTTAAAGAGATACTTGTCCTCCACTCCAACACTTGTCGCACCTAAGCCACAAGAGAAGTTACTGCTATATATAGCGGCAACCAATCAAGTGGTTAGTGCTGCGTTAGTAGCGGAGAGGGAGGCGGACGACGAGCCAAAGCAACCACGGCAAACACATCCAATGACAAAGCGGGGGCTTCACGACAAGCTCTGGTCCCGACAAGGACGAATCCGCTGCAGACGCATGACCAGATGCATAAAAGGATGGTGCAGCGCCTACCTACTTTGTCGATTCCCTCCTGCAGGGGCTAGGTCAAGGTACTGCGGTGTGCGTAAATTGCTTTTCGCCTCCTCATGGCCTCGAGAAAGCTGCGCCATTACTTCCAAGCACATGAGATCACAGCTTGTCACCGCTTTCATCAAGAGGATACTGCAGAATCCGAAGCAACGGGCAGGATTGTCGAGTGGGCATTGGAACTGTCAAGCTTTGGTCTCAAGGTTGAAAGCACATCAACTATCCAAAGCGAGCGCTGGCAGAATTCATAGCGTAATGGACGCCAACACCGTGATGAAGAGATTCCGGAGACGAGCATTCCCGTCAAGGAAGCAAGCAAAGAGTGGCTGATGTACTTTGATGGTGCCTTCTCGCTGCAAGGCGCCGGTGCCGGCGTGCTGCTTGTCGCACCCACCGGAGAGCATGTCAAGTACGTAGTCCAGATGCACTTTCCCAAGGAGCAAGCGACAAACAATACTGCAGAGTATGAATTTTTGCTTGCCGGTCTAAGGATCTCAGAGGTCCTTGGGATCATAAATCTTTTTGTCATGGGTTACTCGCAGCTTGTCGTCCGCCAAGTGAACAAAGATTACCAGAGTCCGTTGATGGAAGCCTACGTTGATGAAGTGAGGAAGCTAGAAAAGCACTTTGACGGCCTGCAAATGGAACATGTTCCAAGAGCTCAGAATGATGTTGCTGACGGCCTGTCAAAGTGCGCCGCACTTAAGTTGCATGTGGAACCAGGGATTTTCGTGCTCAAGCTGACTCAGCCAACCGTAACACCATCAGCTGGACAAAGCAAGAAGAGGAAATTGGTCTCTGGTGACTACTTTCCGGCAGAGCTTCCCGAAGCCATCGTTGCGAAGGTCCCCAAGATCAACTCCAACAGTGCTGAGGGGAAGTCTGCTCCGACAAGCCCCATGGTTTGTTTCGTTGAAGCAGACGCTCCCGACAAGTCTTGCTCCGACAAGCTTGCCGGGGAACATCAAGCTCCGGCAGGTCGCAGGTCTCACCGTGGAAGCTGATGTTCCCGCAGCAGAGATGTGCCTTTGGTCCTTGTTGTCGAGCCACAAGCTCCAAAGATGGGCGCAGCAGATTGTCCATTTCCTTCGTGACAGAGAACTTCCCAAGAGCAAGAAGAAGCGGAAAGAGTAGCCCAGCAGTCAAGTATGTACCAGTTTGTCGACAAGATACCTGCATGTAAGAAGACTCAACGGTGTGAAATTGAAGTGTATTCCTGTGGAAGATGGATGTAAGCTGTTGGCAGAGATACACGGAGGATATGTGGTCACCACATTGGCGCGAAGAGCACTTGCCAAGCAAAGCTTTCCTAAGGTTTCTTCCGCCAACAGCCCTCCAGGATGCAATCGCACAAGTAACCAAGTGTGAAGCGTGCAAGTTCCATTCCAAGCAGATACACCAGCCAGCTCAAGCTCTCGGACGATCCCTTTATCCCGGCCATTTTCGGTCTGGGGCTCGACATCCTCGGCCCCTTCCCCGAAGCTGTCGGGGCTTTGAGTACTTGTACGCCGCCATCGACAAGTTCACAAAGTGGCCGGAAGTGTAAGCAGTCAGGAAGGTGACGGCACAGTCAGCAGTCAAGTTCTTCAGGTCGATTGTTTGCCGTTTCTGAATCCCTAACAGGATCATCACCGACAACGGCACACAATTTACGAGTCGCACCTTCATGCAGTACGTCCAAGATCTTGGCGCCAAGGTCTGCTTTGCTTCTGTTGCTCATCCGAGAAGCAACGGTCAAGCAGAGAGGGCAAATGCTGAAGTGTTGCGCGGGCTCAAGACCAGAACTTTCGACTTGCTGCACAGGTGCGGAAGAAACTGGATCGAGGAGCTGCCGGTGGTTCTTTGGTCGATCAGGACGACGCCAAATCGAGCCACCGGCCAGACACCCTTTGCTCTAGTCTATGGAGCAGAGGCAGTTCTCCCCAAGGAACTCGTATACGGATCGCCTCAAGTGCTCGCTTATGATGAGCCTGAGCAAGAGCAGCTGCGACAAGATGATGCGCTACTCCTTGAGGAGGATTGTCTTCAGGCCGCTGTGCGAGCTGCTCGCTACCAGCAAGCTTTGCGTCGCTACCATAGCTGCAGAGTTAGTGCCAGAAGTCTCGAGGAAGGCGACCTTGTTCTTCGGCGCATTCAGTCCGCCAAGAATTCAAACAAGTTGACGCCGAAGTGGGAAGGCCCTTATCGGGTGAAACGAGTCACTAGGCCTGGCGCTGTCCGCCTTGAGACCGAAGATGGCATTCCGGTGAGCAACTCTCGAACATTGAGCATCTTCGTAAGTTTTACCCATAGAGGCGCGGTTGCGGAACCTGCTCCGGCAACCACCTTTTGTACAAGTCTTTCCGTTGTTGCATGTAATCCTTTGTACAAAGCCGGCGCAGACCCCGTGCATCAAGAAGCTCATGTGTTATGTAACAAATTGTCAAATTCATGCTTTCATCATTTTATTGCATGTTTTGACTAACACTTTGTGCAGCAACCACACCCGGTAAGCAAAATTGAGTCGCTAGGCTCCATAACTTTATTTCCTCTTCTTTCTCTTTTCTCAAACGATAGTACTTTGTATGAAAAACCTGTGCGCAGAGGAACCAAGTCGCCGGCTAGTCGTGCCCTTACTTTGTTTCGAGTCCGCTCAACAACTTAAGTGAGCTGCAGCTAGTCGCGACAAGGTTGCTTGTCGGAGGCGGCACTGCCAGCAGGCTGCTGATGTTCCGCACTCAGCGCTCGCGGCAAAAGTGCCCGCACCGACAAGTCCCCCAAACGCGTAAGGCAGAAACGTACAAAGGAAGGAATCAAGTAGAGGAAATAACGTTGCATTGATCGCCTAAGATAGAGTATATTACAAAATAACTTGTCGCTGATCTAACAAAGTGTTCTAAACATGATCGCAGCGACAAGGGAAAGATAAAATTGGCGGCCTAGTCTACGCGGTCGCCATCAATCCGCTTGATCTTGTTCACCTTGTCCACAATGGGTGCAACAAGGGCTTTGAGCTCCTCCACGCTGGCATCTGGCGGCAAGGATCTGAGGACGCCGTTAAGGTTGAGGCCCGGATTGTGGAAGGCCACCTTTATCAACACCTTCTCGAGGGCTCCTCGCACAGATCCGGGCGTGATTCCTCGGCCAGCTGCTTTGGGACCTCTTCCCGGAGACGCTGGAGACCCGTCACCACGCCTTTGAAGAATAAACTGAGTTTGGCGCTGGGTTGGAGATGCTCGTCGGAGGAGTATGCAAGGTCCGCCATCCCCAGCTCCATCAGCTCGTTGTGGATGTCGGCGGCAGTGTCCACAAAACCTTCAGTCCAGTGCGCCACGCTCTCCCTCAAGGTGCTCTGGATGGAGGCAACATTCGCTAGCAGCTCCTCCTTGGCCTTGATCGCCTCCAACAAGCCCACCTCCCGCTCTCTGGCGCCGTCCAACGTCTGCGTCAGGGTGGTCAGCTTCAGCTCAAGATCCGCCTTGGAATCCTTGGCGGCGGCGAGCTCCTTGCCTCTATCAACAGACGACTACGCAGCTCGCCAAGAGTGTAGGCGTCCTTCTCACGCCACGCTAGAGCGCTGCAAGCTCTTCGCCGCTCTTCTTGAGGCTGGCCTCCACCTGTGCTACCTTCGCCTTCAGCTCTTCCTTGGCGGCCTCGGCTCTGCGGCAAGATCCTTCGCTTCCTTAAGCGCCCCGCCAAGTGACTCCTCATGCAGCAAGGTCTTCTTCGTGGCTGTCCAGGTTGACCTTCCGCTGCCACTCGCTTCCTGCACGGAGAGCTTCTCGGCAGCCAGCCGCTCCTCCTCACCGGCCTTCTCAAGGATAAAGGCCGTGCGCTCTTCCGCAAGTTGCCCCTGCGCTTCTACTACGTCATGGAGAGCTTCTTGGTTGGCGCTCGAGCTCTTCTGCGCTTCTCCATGTCCGCTCCTGCCCTCGCGACAAGTGCTTCCCTGACTCCAACTTGGCTTGCCGGGCGCGGTAGAGCGATGGCAGCTTCTTCAAGAATTGCTCCTCCTCAGACTTCGCGCCGCTGCTGCTTTGCTTGGCCCACCACAGCGTCGGCCAGGAGGCGAGTAGCTTCGCCGTCAAGGTCTCTCCTCGACCGGCGCCCTGGAGCTCGGTTCCCAGGGGAGCTTGATGAATACGCCTTCGCCGGCCTTCAGGTAGGCGCCGGGCTGGGGCTCCTCGGAGCCTGACGCTGCAGCAGTGGCGGGGGAGTCGGCTGTCGGTGTAGCGCTTGGCGCTCCTGCGGCCTCAGGGCTGTCGGTGCGATCGCCCGACCCCTCGCCGGCCTCTGCGTCTGCAGCCTCGGTGGCCTCCTCGCCAACAGGCTCGTTGGCGACGGCCTCTTCTTCCACAACAACGACCTCTTCTTCCTCGACGGCGGCCTCGTCGGTGTTGCCGCGCTTCCTCCTCGCCGGCGGCCTCGACCTCCATCGGCTCTGCGTCAGACGAACAAAGAGCAGTCAAGCAATAGTTCCAAAAAGAGAAACAAAAGAAAGAAATCCCAAGGAGATTTTCGTAAGGAAACTACCGCAACGGGATCCGCAGCCATGGCCTCGACCACCGGAGGGTCATCGGCGCTATCCCTTGCCGGGGTAGCCTCCCTTGTCGGAGTGGCCTCCCTTGTCGGAGGGCGCTCCCTTGCCGGAGGTTCCTCCCTTGGCGGCGTAGTGGCAGCAGACAAGATCTCGGGGGCGGCTACCGAGCCCTCCTGATGAGGCTGCTCTGCTCCTACACAAACAAACAATCACGTATCGACGAAGAAGGGCTATGCTGGGGGCTGCTCTGAGGAAGGGTTGCCGGGTCCGGCAAGGGGGTCTCGGACGCGTCCCCTGTCGCCACGGGAGAATCGTCCTCAACGATGACAGTCGGGATCTTGGCCCTCTTCGACGCTCTCTGGGCCAGCGTCCTGAAAAGGAAAGAGTCCAGAACGAAGCAAATCAGATTCAAGATGAAGCAATAAAATTGAAGAAATACAAGCACAATCTCAAGAGCTTACTCTTCGCCTTCCTCCTCGGAGCTGAGCGCGGAGAAGTCAAACTCCGCCTCGCCTCCGGTGCGACGAGCGGGAGTGGGCTCTCTTGGCCGCTTGGCGGAGGCGTCGGCGGTGGCTGAGAAGATCACGCCCGGTTGTCGCAGCAGGTGAGGCGCCTGCTGCAACCTCGCTTGCCGCGGTAGAGCGCGTCGCTGGCGCTGCTTCTTGTGGGCGGTCTGCCCGATTAAATCTCCAACCTTGCGGAGACGCCTCTTGGCGGGGAGCCGGGGCTCCGCCGGTGGCAAGTCGCTGGGTGGTGGAGAAGAAGCGCCCTCGGCGGGTCCACTCGACCCGGCCTCGGGCTCGACAAGCTCGTCCTCGCCAGCGATCTCCCTCGCTCGGCAAGGCTTGCCGCCAGCGTCCGCCTCCTCCACGGTGAACCCGAAGGCTCCAGCGGCCAGCTGCCGCCTCCTCCACCTGGTGGCAATCCGCACCATCTCCTCGTCGGTGGTGTCGCTGGTGAGCCTTTTTCGCTCGTCGGAGCGGATTGGCACTTCTTCCAAGTCATCGAAGAACTGCTGCACGACCTCGTCGAGGCTCCTGCCAGTTGGAACGATCCCATGGGAGTCGCTGGCGGCATCATGGCACGGATGCGGTCGAGCGCCGAGTTGTTGCACAATGGGACGACCCCCCGCGGCAACCTAAACCACTCAGGGTGGTCGGGGTCGTTCTTGAACAGCTCGAGCAGCATCGCATCCAGCTCCAAGACGGTGAAATTCCAGTTCAGGCCCGGGCGCAACCTCATAATGTCTGCCGCGTTTTGGAACTCCCAAGCAGGCCTCCTCCTCTCCTGCAAGGGAGCGATGCGGCGGCGAAGGAAATCTGCGCCAACTGCGCCTACGGTTAGTCCGGCAAGCCTGAGGCGCAAAATCCGGGTCACAGCTATCTTCAACTTCGCATCCTCCGGCGCCAAGTTACTCCAATCTGCCGCGCACTTTTGGGGTTTGGCGCACGGCAGTGAAGGGCTGCGGGTTCTCCTCTTCGACCCAACACCAATTGGCTCTCCACTCCTCCCACTTGTTGCGGAACTCTCCTTCCGTGTAGGCCTCTTTCTTGCCGATCCTAGAGACCTGTGCTATCCCTCCGGCAAGTGGCTCTCCTCTCTCGGCAGGCACACGAAGAAATGGCGGAAGAGTGCCACATTTGGGTGGACTCCGACAAAGTTTTCGCAAAGATGCGCGAAAACTGCCATGGTCAAGACGGCGTTGGGGTGAAATCAAGGAGGCGGAGGCCAAACGTGTTCATGATGTCGCAGAAGAACTTCCGGAAAAGGCGGGCAAAGCCCGCAATAGAAGAAAAGAGCGAAAAAGGTACCTGTTGGTGCCAAATCAGAGGCGGAGGCGGGAGTACCCTCGCGCGCGGATGTGCACGCCGCTCCATCGACCAAAAAAGGTAGAAGACATCCCGCAGCTCCCTTGCGCCGAGCTGCGGGCGGAAGATGGCCCGCTCCTTGCGCAGCGCCGCGAGCCACTGCGCCTCGGCCGACTTGACGCCCTTCTCCTTGTCGGCTTTCGGAGCCATGGCGAGAGCGGCGGAGGAGGCCGACGGCGGTGAGCGCGCTTGTGGCGAGCGGGTCGGGGCGCTGCTCACTTCGCACCGGAGAAGAAGGGGGGAGCGGCAGTGGTTTTCTTGACAAGACAGCAATGGCAGAGTGGACGGCCTGCCCATGTTTTCTCCGCTTATAAAGAGGGGGAGGGGGCGGACGTTCCGCTTTTCCTAATAAAGAAACCCCCACGACCACTCCCACGATCTCTCGCACGACGCCACGTCCGGTGCATGCCGTTAGTGGGGGTCGTGGTGGGTCCGGGGCGAGTTGCGACGTGGTCGAGGCCGCGTGTGACCGTGCACTGTTTTGGGCCTGGCCCGACAACGCTCGGCACCATGTACGGCCCAGGCCCAGGGGCTCCTGTCGGTGTACTAGAGTAGGGGTACCCTAGTATCCCGTACTCGTGCACGGACAGTTGTAGCACCCCGCGGCAGGGTTTGCCTCGTCACCGCCAAGATCCTCCGTGGCTCCTTTGGAGCCATTCAAGAAAAAAGTATTTGATTAAGAAGACAAGGCCCCAGCAAGAGGAGCTTGTCGGGAAGGCCACTCAAGGCATGCAGAAGACAAGGCCCCGGCAAGAGGAGCTTGCCGGGAAGGCTCGGAGCGCGACAAGCCTCCGGACGCGACAAGGATTCGGCCGCGGCAAGGCGCTTGCCGCGGCAAGCAACCCCTCTCCATCTCCGCTCCAGCTCATCCAGTGACGTGTCGCCATGGGACCGTTCCATGCGCGCATGTCGAAAGGCCGTGCAGCCAGCGGAGAGCAGCGATAAGCGGCGCTGACAAGCTCGCCATCGTGGCGAGCGGAGGCGCACTGGCGATCTCTGTAATTGTTTGGGCGACAATCGACGGGCATTTATTGCTTTGTCCCTTGCCGTCGAGTTAGGTATTTTGCATCAGTACATCGCTCGAGTAGGTGTACCAACTCCTGTTTTTACATTTGTACCCTCGCCTATGTTGCCACCTGTCAGAGACCCCTTGAGCATATAAAAGGAGGCCCATGCACAACGTAGAAGGGGTTTGGTTCGAGTTTCGGTTCATTCGACTCGCTAGAGACCAGATACACTCACGCTAGGTTTTGTAGCTCGCATTGCTCCCTAGCAAGAACACAATACATCAAACAAGCAGCAGTAGGAGTTTTATCTCTCAGGAGAGCTCCGAAGCTGGGTAAACTGCTCGTGTGCCTCGCCTCGATCCGCTCTTCGTGCGATCTCCGCCCCCCTCCGAACCACAAAGGGGCCTGGTCCGCCTGCCCCATAGGTGTCCGTGGGTACGATCAGCCTCCCGGACACCAACCATAAAAGCGCATGGCAACCTCTGCTTCCCTCTGCGAAGGGCCTATCTTTTATTATTATCTTCTACCTTATGCAAAAGTCACGGTGATCTTCACCTTTCCTTTTTCATTTTATCCTTTGGCAAGCCCAGCATGTTGGAAAGAACATGATATATATCTAATTGGATGTAGGGGAGCATGAATTGTTATTGTTGACATTACCCTTGAGGTAAAAGGTTGTGGGGCAAAATTATAAGCCCCTATCTTTCTCTGTGTCCGATTAAAACACCGTAACCACAAGTATCGCGTGAGTGCTAGCAATTATGAAGGACTAAGTGATAGTTGAGTATGTGGACTTTCTTTTAAGCTCTGACATAGACTCTTTCCGATGTTATGATAAATTGCAATTGCTTCAATGACTGAGGTTATACTTTGCTGGTGCCCAATAAAGTTTTTGATTCATACTTTTGCAATGTGAAAAGATCATCACTTGAACATAAGTAATCATATGACAAATCTATATATGTTTATGTTATGAGAATAATCATGATGCCTTCATGTCCATATTTTATTTTTATCGACGCCTCTACCTCTAAACATGAGGACATATTTATTGTTATCGGCTTTTCGCTTGAGGACAAGTGAGGTCTAAGCTTGGGGGAGTTGATACGTCCATTTTGCATCATGCTTTTATATCAATATTTATTGCATTATGTGTTGTTATTCCACGTTATGTCACAATACTTATGGCTATTCTCTCTTATTTTACAAGGTTTACATGAAGAGGGAGAATGCCGGCAGCTGGAATTCTGGGCTAGAAAAGGAGCAAATATTGAAGGACTATTCTGCGCAACTCCAAAAGTCCTGAAACTCCATAGAATGTCTTAGAATAAATAAAGAAAAATTGTCGCCAAAGATGAAGGCCAGGGGGCCCACACCCTGCTCACGAGGGTGGGGGACGCGCCCCCCTGGGCGCGCCCCCCTACCTTGTGGGCCCCCTGGTGGCTCTCCGATGCCCATCTTCTCCCATATGAAGTCTTTCGATGATAAAAAATCATAAGCAACCTTTCGGGACGAGACTCCGCCGCCACGAGGCCGAACCTTGGCGGAACCAATCTAGGGCTCCGTGAGCTGCTCATTGGGACACTTCCCTCCGGAGGGGGAAATCATCGTCATCATCATCACCAACGCTCCTCTCATCGAGAGGGCAATCTCCATCAACATCTTCACCAGCACCATCTCATCTCAAAACCCTAGTTCATCTCTTGTATCCAATTCTTGTCTCCAAGTCTGGGATTGGTGCTAGTAGGTTGCTAGTAGTGTTGATTACTCCTTGTAGTTGATGCTAGTTGGTTTATTTGGTGGAAGATCATATGTTCAGATCCTTTATGCATATTATTACCCCTCTGATTATGAACATGAATATGCTTTGTGAGTAGTTGCGTTTGTTCCTGAGGACACGGGAGAAGTCTTGCTATTACTAGTCATGTGAATTTGGTATTCGTCCGATATTTTGATGAGATGTATGTTGTCTATCCTCTAGTGGTGTTCTGTGCACGTCGACTACATGACACTTCACCTTTATTTGGGCCTAGTGGAAGGCATTGGGAAGTAATAAGTAGATGATGGGTTGCTAGAGTGACAGAAGCTTAAACCCTAGTTTATGCGTTGCTTCGTAAGGGCTGATTTGGATTCATATGTTTCATGCTATGGTTAGGTTTACCTTAATACTTTTGTTGTAGTTGCGGATGCTTGCAATAGAGGTTAATCATAAGTGGGATGTTTGTTCAAGTAAGAACAGCACCCAAGCACCGGTCCACCCACATATCAAATTATCAAAGTACCGAACCTGAATCATATGAACGTGATGAAAACTAGCTTGACAATATTCCCATGTGTCCTCGGGAGCGCTTTTCCTATCATAAGAGTTTGTCCAGGCTTGTCCTTTGCTACAAAAAGGATTGGGCCACCTTGCTGCACCTTATTTACTTTTGTTACTTGTTGCTCGTTACAATTTATCTTATCACAAAACTATCTGTTACCACTTATTTCAGTACTTGCAGAGGATACCTTGCTAAAAACTGCTTATCATTTCCTTCTGCTCCTCGTTGGGTTCGACACTCTTACTTATCAAAAGGACTACGATAGATCCCCTATACTTGTGGGTCATCACTTACCAACCGTGATCATCCTCAGATCACAAACACACCACCAATGTGGTCTTTAACAAAATGACTCGTGATCCTTACGGTGATCACAACCACGACCGATATCTGGTCCAATTTCCTCGATGGCCTTTATGCCATCCTCCACAATGCGAAGTTTACAGCTTAGTGTGCAATTTTTCTTAATCGTTGACTCATGGTGGGACCTACTACGAGGTGTCCGTGACCGTGGACTCGGCTATCGATAGATTATACACTCTACAAAGGTAGGACACTGTACCCACACCACGGAACCCATGGCCTCGCACTCCCATTCGGGTGGACCAACGGCATTCCGGCGAAACCCTTCTATTGCCACAGCACTCTCCCGGCCACTCCGACCAAATCCCCAATGGGCTAGTCCTGGGTGGCCCCGTGTCTACCAAAGACACCCCGACCACCGTCGTGGTCAAACACTCTCACTCGGGGACTCGGTACCATAATCTCATCAATGAGCACACAAGATTATGCCTGCTTACCGGGCCAGGGCAAGCACGGCATAACCTTCCCTAGTTGGAGGCACCGACCAGAGGCCATGTCAATGGACCGAATCAAGGCCTTCCCACAAAGGAAAATTAGGTTGCACTGGAAAGAAACTCGATTCAGCCAGCACCATGACCCAGTGAACGGTATATTCAAGTTGAGTTATTTTCAGGTTCAACTTAAAAATAAAAATGACCGGTGTCATAGCATGCCATGAAATGCGAAACTACACATGCATCACATAATAATAAAAATGACCAATGTCATCCATATACACACCAAGCATTAACATCAACCACTCATGTTACTTTACTGCTCAAAATGGCTCATAGCTTAAACCAAATATTTTGCAACAAGTTTTATTAATTTCTCACACAAGAATGTAACTCCGATAAATTTCCCATATGCTTAACAAAAGATTTCACTATCAACAACTCTTAATCTCTTTATCAACTAAGTGAGGTTCAAACATTCTGTAAGTCAAGTAAAATGATCTAACAAGTATTTAACAGAATATTTTCTAGCAAATTTTTATCAATTTATTTATGCAAGAACATAACTTTAAATATTTACTATCATGCATAGCAAAAATTATTTCTATCATCACCATGAATAAATCCTAGCTTTGCGTCACAAACTAAAGTAGTTTCCACAATCTCTAAATCAAGAATATTAACTAGCAAACACTTGATGTAATATAAATAACAAAATAATTATTTGAATGCATGGATTAATCATTTCATTCAAGTAAGAAAAATCACAAATATTGAAATGACACCATGAAAATGTTGATGTGGCTTGCCTTACTGCAGATGAGGTTCACAAGCCCTCTGGTGATCCTCAAGACAAGCCTCACCTTCTGAAAACAAATTTAAACACAAAAGGCAAATATCAAGAACACTTCTGAAAATCACCAGAAAGTCTAAACAATCAGAAAAATCTCATCTTTGGTGAGCTGCTAGATTTCTTTTCAAAGAACACAATGCAAAAAGAATCAATTCATTTGGACTTATGGTTAAAATGTTATAACTATTTGAAGTGTTCTGTAAATTCAAATGAATTTGAATAAAAATAAACAACTGAGGGGGGGTGACGTCGAAGGCGTAAAGCCTGTGGGCGCCACCACTGCATTGGCCACAGACAGAGTGGCTGACTAGCGGGCCCCGCTATTCAGGTAGGGGAAGGGGAGAGAGAAACAGAGAAGGCCACGGCTTCGCCGGAGCTCTCGCCGGCGACAAGGGCTTCTTGGCTCAAACGAGAGGGAGGGACTGAGAGAGGGGACGATGGCGCACCTGCCCATACCCGTAGCACGGCTAGGGGTGGTCGGACAGTGTCGGAAACAAGCTCGCAAGCGGAGGCAGAACACGGAGGTCGTCGGAGTCGAGGAAGACGGCGAACGGTGGCCACTCCAGGGGCTCCAATCGCTCGAGACGGCCTCATCGGAGAGAGGTAGAAGCCCTGGAGGGGTTTGCCCAGGCCTGGAGGGGCTAGACCTTCCGCGGTGACCAGAGGGGATCGCCGGCGAGCTCGAGCTCGGGGACGGCGGCCCGAGGCCTGCCCGGCCGGGCTACGGCTTCCTACTCGATCGTGGGGTGTGTGTGAGTGCTGGATGGTGCTCGAGGAGGCTGGGGGTGGCTCTATTTATAGGCGAGCGGCGAGGGTGCTTCAGGCTCTGCTGGTGGACACCTGTCCACGGTGCCCGGCGATCAGCGGCGTCAGTGAGAGGGGGAGAAGGCGACGGAGGTCACGCGGCCATTGTGGGCGGACGGGGATGAGCACATGATCAAGAGGATGGCGACGAGCACAGTGTGCTCCGCACTGTTGGGCTGGCCGGACCTTGCCCGTGCTTGCTGCGGCGAGCTCCGGCGTCGGCGAGTGCCAGGGAGGAGTTAAGAACGTTGAGACAGAGATGGTGGCGCGGATTGGCACGCTCGGGCAGGCCAGGGAAGCGAGCACGCGCGAACAGAGCGCTCGGCGACGTTCAGAGCACGTCGACACGCATGCCAACACCCCTGGACGAATGCGGTCACCGCGTGAACTATGACATCAGGTCGATTAAGCATAAACTCGATGGCTGGCATGTTGTTCATGGTAGTTTTGAGTGTTACCACGATTTGGTTTGGATCCAGGTGCAGTAGAGAAGTTTCCACACACCAAGTAAGTTTCTGGTCAGTAACTTTGTGATGTTACTGTGGTCAAATGGCTGGGAGTTTGAAGCTGTGCTTTGGAGGCTAGCTTAGAGTTACTAAGGTAAAAATGCACAAGAAAGTTCAGGCCAAATGGAGCAAGTAAAATGGTAGTTGCTGTAGAAATCACCTTTTCTGTCCAGAACAGAAAATATTTTCTATAGCAAAAATATTCCAAAAAGTGATGAAATATTTTTGCTCAGGAAGGTGCCCTAGGGTTGACAGAATATTTGTGAATTATCTCATAATTTTCTGAGCCACAAAAATTAGGGTTGCTTTGGAACAAACAGATTTGTCTAGGGTTTCTGAGAGAAAATGAATATTTTTCATTTAAGAAAAATATTCCAAAGATTATATTGGGGTGGATCAGAAGTGAAATGATGATTTAGGAGGGAAGTGAAGCACTTGGGTGAAAGCCAAGGATGCCCAAGTGTTAAGTCCATATAAAAAGATTCAAGAACTCCAAGCTTTCAAAAAAATTCAAATGAAAATCAAGCAAATAAGAGAGGGCAAAAACAAGGCTGTCACAAACCTCCCCCACTTAGAATGAATCTCGTCCTCGAGATTCGGTTCTTTGGAAAACCACTCTGGATACTGATCCTGAAGGAATTCCTCCTGCTCCCAAGTTGCTTCTGATTCTGTGTGATCCTCCCACTGAACCTTGTAAAATCTTCTGACTTTACTACGGGTGACCCTTTCCATTTGATCCAAAATTTTAAACAGGCTCTCCTCATAAGTTAAATCTGTTGCCAACTCTATTTCAGTCATTGCAGTCCTTTTCTCAGGCGGGGATATGCATCATCTCAATTGCGAAATATGGAATACGTTGTGCATGTCTGCCAATTCAGGGGGTAGTTCCAGTTGATATGCAACAGTACCTACTCGAGACATAATCGGGAATGGACCAATAAATCTGGGTGCTAGCTTCCCATGAAGTCTGAAATCTCTTAACTCCTTTCATAGGAGTGACTTGGAGGTATACGTGTTCTCCGGGTTCAAAACTGACCTGCCGATGCTTTGCATCATAATAACTCTTCTGTCGAGATTTGGCCAATTGCGGTCTGTCTCTGATTTCCCTAACCTGTTTCTCAGCTTCCATCATGAGATCCGTTCTGAAGATACGGCTATCTCCAGTTTGAGACCAGTTTAAAGGAGTGCGGCACTTACGGCCATACAGAGCTGGTGACATCTTTAGACAGGTCTGAAAACTGTTGTTATAAGAGAACTCGGCATATGGCAAGCAATCTTCCCATTTAGCTCCATTGGCTAGCACACAAGCTCGCAACATATCTTCGAGTATTTTATTTACCCGCTCTGTCTGTCCATCTGTCTGAGGGTGATAAGCAGTACTATATTTCAGTGTTGTCCCCAAGGCTTGATGGAGACGGACCGTAAAGCGGAGGTAAACAAAGAACCTCGGTCGAAAGTGATAGTTCGGGGTACTCCATGCAGACTGACGATTCTGGATACATACAGTTGTGCAAGTTCATCTGCTCTGTATCTGGTGCTGATCGGGATGAAGTGAGCAACCTTGGTGAGGGTGTCTACTATGACCCAGATTGCATCGTTTCCTCGCTGAGTCTTAGGCAATCATGTAATGAAGTCCATACAAACATCATCCCACTTCCACTGTGAAACGGGCAGCATTTGGAGGAGTCCGGCTGGCTTCTGATGCTCTGCCATCACCTTGTTGCATATGTCGCAACAGGCTACAAAATAGGCAATGTCTTTCTTCATTCCATCCCACCAGAATATTTGTCTAAGGTCCTCATACATTTTTGTTCCTCCCGGGTGAATGGAATACGAGGATTCGTGTGCTTCTGACAAGATTTTCTTCTTCAAGTCCGGTTGATCGGGTACACAAATTCGTCCGCGGAATCGGAGGGTACCGAATTTATCCTTGAAGAAATCTGGGGTCTGCCTTGCCATCTGGCCCTTGGCACGTTTTTGTAGCTTGGCGTCATCTGGCTGGGCCTTGCGGATTTCCTTCTCAAGTGTGGGGGTAGCTTCCAAAATGTTAGCGAGACCAGCATCCACGATGACCAGGTTGAGCTGAGTGATCTCCTCTTGGAGTTTGGTGGGCAATGATTCCAATATGGCATTTAAGTCGACAAAGCTGATCGAGGGCATCGGCAACGATGTTGGCCTTGCGTGGATGGTAATTTATTCCAAGGTCATAATCCTTGACCAACTCTAGCCATCTTCGCTGACGTAGATTTAAATCTGGCTGAGTGAAAATGTACTTGAGACTTTTGTGGTCGGTAAAATTTGGCACCTTTTTCCAATGAGGTAGTGTCTCCAAATTTTTAATGCATGAACCACCGCAGCCAATTCCAAATCATGAGTAGGATAATTTCCTTCATGGGGTCGTAGCTGTCGCGATGCATATGCTACTACCTTGTTGTCTTGCATAAGCACGCAACCAATACCTTGTTTGGAGGCATCGCGGTACACATCAAAGCTGCGATAAATGTCTGGAAGAGTCAATACAGGTGCGGTTGTCAGACGTATCTTCAGCTCATTAAAACTCTTCTCACAATCCTCTGTCCACTTAAACTTCGTATCCTTTTTGAGCAGTTACGTCATGGGTTTAGCGATTTTGGAAAACCCCTCAATAAAACGATGATAGTATCCGGCTAATCCGAGGAAACTCCGGATCTGTGTTACAGTCGTGGGCGGTACCCAATCGAGCACATCCTTTACTTTGCTTGGGTCCACGGCTATACCTTCGGCGGATAGTACATGTCCGAGAAACCCAACTTGCTTGAGCCAAAATTCGCACTTACTGAACTTGGCGTATAACTGATGGTCGCGGAGCCGTTGTAGCACTGCTCGAAGGTGATCCTGGTGCTCTTCTTCACCCTTGGAGTAAATGAGGATGTCTTCAATGAAGACTACCACGAATTTGTCGAGGAAGTCCATGAACACTTTGTTCATCATATGCATAAAGAAAGCAGGGACACTGGTGAGACCAAAGGACATCACGGTATATTCGTAAAGACCGTACCGTGTGGTGAATGCGGTCTTAGGAATATCCTCCTTTTTAATCTTGAGCTGATGATATCCGGTCCGTAAATCGATCTTTGAGAATACTTTAGCCCCACTGAGCTGATCAAACAGATCATCAATCCTTGGCAGCGGATATTTATTTTTGATGGTGACCTCATTCAGTTGGCGGTAATCTATGCACATACGTAGACTACCATCCTTTTTGCCCACGAAAATAGCAGGTGATCCCCATGGTGAAGAGCTGGGATGAATATAACCTTTCTGGAGTAATTCGTCAAGCTGTTTCTTTAGCTCCACTAATTCTGATGAGGGCATCCAAGAATACTTCTTGTATAGCGGTGCGGTTCCGCACAAGATCTATTGCAAACTCCAGCCTCGATCCGTGGCATGCCTAGCAGTTCTTCCGAAACACATCAGGGTACTCACTGACCACAGGAATAAATTCCAATTCAACCACAGCGGTGCAAAAATTCTGGCTTGGGTATATTCTTGCGAGCATAGAATTTGGTGAGCTACCCATTCAAACTGGTCAAATTGACTTCTCGGGTTGCGCAGTTTATGCAAACTTGATATTTGGTCAACCAATTCATACCCAATATAATATCCAACTATTCAGACTCAATGATCATCAGAGATGTTGGAAAGTAGTCCGTTGATATTGATCTCCAGATCACTGCAGACCAGATTGCTCTTGATTATAGATCCCGGGGTTTGTACCAGCATATTTTTCCCAAAATCATGCAAGGAAAATTGTTTTGGGCAGCAAAACTCCGAGAAATAAAGGAATGGGAAGCCCCAGTGTCAAATAAAATTACTGCAGGTATGTCATTAACAGAAAGTATACCAATGACGACTTCTGGCTTCTCTTGGGCTTCATCGGCGGAGATATGATGCACGTGCCTAGTGAAGTTTTGCTGGGTTGGCCATGACTCCATAAAGTTGACTTGTGGCCTGCTTAGGGCATTCATCTTGTTGTTCTTGGGGCACTGTTTGGCATAATGTCTGTGCTGCCCGCGAACGAAACAAGAATTATTGCGCTGATGCTCCTCATGTGTTGGATTGGTCACAATATTCTTGACTTGAGTGGTGGTCCTGTTAACATTTTGCTGCCAATTTGGCCTGTATTCCACCTGAGTCCGCTGCCAGGTACGAGCCTTTTGCACAAGTTGCCCATCCTTCCTTGGCTCAAACTTGCGCTTGTTGTCATTGTTAGCAGGCCTATTATCTGATATAAGCTTGTGCTCCCGTTCAGCAATGAACGCCTTGTCTTCTAGAGTTTGGAAATATGAGAAATCAAACATACTGAGAGCACACCGAAGTTGCGGATTCAAACCTCCAAGAAATCTGTCAATCTTCCTTTCTTCGGTGGCCACGTCATACAGAGAGCAACGGGCCAAATGATTGAATTTTTGCAGATATTCAACCACAGACTGATTTCCTTGGACGAGCGCGAGAAATTCACGCTGCTTGGCCTTCATAATTCTAGTAGGGATATGATATTTTCGGAACTTATCCTTAAATTTTTCCCAGGTGATTTCCTCATCAATCGGCCACATGGCCTTTGTATTTTCCCACCATATGGCAGCTGCGCCTTCAAGGTAATGAGTTGCAAATGGAAATTTATAATTTCCTTCAATACGGGCAATCTCAAGCATTTTCTCCATGGTGCGCAACCAATCATCTGCATCCAATGGGTCAACAATCTGACTGAGACCGGGTGGATTGGTCCTCTGAAAATGTGACAGCTTTGAGTGATGACCATTCTGATTTCCATTCTGTCCAACCATAGCTTCCACACTTCTCAATATTTCAATCAGATCATTGTTCCTTTTCTCTTCAAACATACGCAGAATTTGCTCGGTGGAGGGAGGATTAGGCGGTGGAGGTGGTGACGGAATGTACGGCTCGGGAGAATATCCTGCCTGTCGTGCGGAACGATGAACATGAGTTCCCTCACGAACGTTGCTACTGCTGCCTCCTCGCGTCATCCTATTGAGGATTTTTCCCAAGACAACGCAATCGAGATGAGAGACATCCAAGAATAAAATTGGGGAAAAGCCAACAGCAAATCTCGAAAAAGACAAAAGAGCGAAGAAAATACGGTGATTAAAGTCCCAACATAATTAAACATAGACTCATACATGAAAGATAAGCAACATGACTGGTTCCACTACTCTCATACATGCAATGAAGCATCATGACTCGTACGACTACATCCGTACATCATCCAGACGATCGCGAATACTCAAAGACACTATCGCTCTGCTGGTGTCATGCGGTGTCCTCCCTCAAGCGGTCTCGGATCCCGAATCGACGTCATAACGTAAACCTCCGAGTTAAAGGTAACACGAAGGCGCTGCCTCGAGGGCTCTCCTCGGGCAGGGGTAGGATGAAGCATCGGGGCTACAGGAGTAGCGAGAAGTGAGACCCACTCGGCAGGAGCACTGAGAGGGTTCACGGCCGAGACGCCCGTGCTACTCGGGGGAGTAACCGGCGAAATAGGGGAGCTAGAGCTAACTGGGACATAAGGGGTAAATCCCAGTGAAGACGGAGTAGTGGCGGATCTAGAAGTGACCAAAGTAGCGGCTAAAGCAGTACGGGCACGAGTCAGCTCTCGAGCCAGCTCGTGGATCATCAGATAGCTAGCAGTGATATAGCAAGCAAGGTGGTTAGCAACACTATCAGACTCCGGATCAATGAGAGGGAAACGGATACGACCGTTGTCGTGCAGAGATGGGTAGTAATAGAAACCTGGGTGGTGCTACATTTGGACCTCGATGTAGCGAAGCTCGACAAGGACCTCAAATGCGGCAAACTGGACAGCCTGATAAGCGGTGGAGGCATAACCGCTCCGAGAAGTACGAGTGTAAGAACTGGAATCGGAACTGGTGCGCAGAGTAACCACTGCATGATACTCATACACTGAGTCTGCTAGATGCTCCCGGTACACACGGTAGACTGGGTCGTCGCCGTGAGGGTACAGCCGACGCCACACGCTATGGAGAAGGTGCGGTGATGTGTACCACATCACCGCAATCGCATGTAAACGGCACCGGAGCCATCTACACTCACAACCATCAGCAGGTTAGCATAAAATAATAATCGAATGACTACAATGCAACAACCAGCTATAACTGCTACCGGCACTCAAATTTACTCGGATCTAGCGTCCAGTTGACACGTCGTAGTCTAGCGTGGCCTATAGTCAGCGCAGCTCTGATAGCAATCATTGTGGCACCCCGGCTCAGAGCGACCAGATTACCATGCATTGCCAGCCTAGAGACCATGTCTTCTGGCAACACACAACATCTTGGTACAGAAAACAACCGCTTTATTGATGTAGTGGAATAGGGTTTATATTACAACAGTTGTCGAGGACAAGCGGCACGCCCGGTGCGGCTGAACAATATGTACATTATTTAGTGAACATAAAGGGGCCTCGATCTGAACAACTACGTGGCAGCGGAATAACATCGTAGCGGAAGCTCCATATCACAGGGACACCGATGTGGACACGATCTAGACTCGAACAGCGCTCCTTTCCAACGAGATTTTCCTGAAATCTGGCATGACACGCCAGGTCAGTACATTGAATGTACTTGCAAGCTCACAACAGGCATAATCATAATGGCAAACTATATCATGATACTTAACCAATTATTATGAATGCAACATTGTATGTCAAACATGCTCTGATCATGCTCGAGCGTCCCTCGGGACAACTTACCAACCTTGATCATCCTCAGATCACAAACACACCACCAACATGGTCTTTAACAAAATGACTCGTGATCCTTACGGCGATCACAACCACGACCGATATCTGGTCCCAATTTCCTCGATGGCCTTTGTGCCATCCTCAACAATGCAAAGTTTACAGCTTAGTGTGCAATTTTTCTTAATCGTTGACTCATGGTGGGACCTACTACGAGGTGTCCGTGACCGTGGACTCGGCTATCGATAGATTATACACTCTGCAGAGGTAGCACACTGTACCCACACCACGGAACCCATGGCCTCGCACTCCCATTCGGGTGGACCAACGGATTTCCGACGAAACCCTTCTATTGCCACATCACTCTCCCGGCCACTCCGACCAAATCGCCAACAGGCTAGTCCTGGGTGGCCCCGTGTCTACCAAAGACACCCCGACCACCGTCGTGGTCAAATACTCCCACTCGGGGACTCGGTACCATAATCTCATCAACGAGCACACAAGATTATGCATGCTTACCGGGCCAGGGCAAGCACGGCATAACCTTCCCTAGTTGGAGGCACCGACCAGAGGCCATGTCAATGGACCGAATCAAGGCCTTCCCACAAAGGCAAATGTGGTTGCACTAGAAAGAAACTCGATTCAGAGGCACCATGACCCAGTCAACGGTATATTCAAGCGAGTTATTTTCAGGTTCAACTTAAAAATAAAAATGACCAGTGTCATAGCATGCCATGAAATGCGAAACTACACATGCATCACATAATAATAAAAATGACCGATGTCATCCATATACACACCAAGCATAAACATCAACAACTCATGTTACTTTGCTGCTCAAAATGGCTCATAGCTTAACCAAAATATATTGCAACAAGTTTTATTAATTTCTCACACAAGAACGTAACTCCGATAAATTTCCCATATGCTTAACAAAAGATTTCACTATTAACAACTCTTAATCTCTTTATCAACTAAGTGAGGTTCAAACATTCCGTAAGTCAAGTAAAATGATCTAACAAGTATTTAACAGAATATTTTCTAGCAAATTTTTATCAATTTATTTATGCAAGAACATAACTTTAAATATTTACTATCATGCATAGCTAAAATTATTTCTATCATCACCATGAATAAATCCTAGCTTTGCTTCACAAACTAAAGTAGTTTCCACAATCTCTAAATCAAGAATATTAACTAGCAAACACTTGACAGAATATAAATAACAAAATAATTATTTGAATGCATGGATTAATCATTTCATTCAAGTAAGAAAAATCACAAATATTGAAATGACACCATGAAAATGTTGATGTGGCTTGCCTTAGTGCAGATGAGGTTCACAAGCCCTCTGGTGATCCTCAAGACAAGCCTCACCTTCTGAAAACAAATTTAAACACAAAAGGCAAATATCAAGAACACTTCTGAAAATCACCAGAAAGTCTAAACAGCTCAGAAAAATCTCATCTTTGGTGAGCTGCTAGATTTATTTTCAAAGAACACAATGCAAAAAGAATCAATTCATTTGGACTTATGGTTAAAATGTTATAACTATTTGAAGTGTTCTGTAAATTCAAATGAATTTGAATAAAAATAAACAGCTGAGGGAGGGGGTGACGTCGAAGGCGTAAAGCCCAGGGGCGTCACCACTGCATTGCCGCCACAGACAGAGTGGCTGACTAGAGGGCCCCGCTTAGTCGTGGGGAAGGGGAGAGAGAAACAGAGAAGGTCATGCTGCCACGGGAGCTCTCGCCAGCGATGAGGGCTTCTTGGCTCAAACGAGAGGGAGGGATTGAGAGAGGGGACGATGGCACACCTGCTCGTACCCATAGCGTGGCTAGGGGTGGTCGGACGGCTTCGGAAACAAGCTCGCAAGCGGAGGCAGAACGCGGAGGTCGCCGGAGTCGAGGAAGACGGCGAACGGAGGCCACTCC
The DNA here is from genome assembly GCA_021605145.1 of Aegilops bicornis. NCBI lineage: Eukaryota > Viridiplantae > Streptophyta > Magnoliopsida > Poales > Poaceae > Aegilops > Aegilops bicornis. Next base: position 631,074,525 of record CM038675.1, on the reverse strand, counting down.
AGGGGCTCCAATCGCTCGAGACGGCCTCACCGGAGAGAGGCGGAAGCCCTGGAGGGGTTGCCCAGGCCTGGGAGGGGCTAGAGCTTCTGCGGCGACCAGAGGGGATCGCCGGCGAGCTCGAGCTCGGGGACGGCAGCCCGAGGCCTGCCCGGCCGGGCTACGGCTTCCTACTTGATCATCGGGTGTGTGTGTGCTGGATGGTGCTCGAGGAGGCTGGGGGTGGCTCTATTTATAGGCGAGCGGCGAGGGTGCTTCGGGCTCCGCCGGTGGACACCTGTCCACGGTGCCCGGCGACGAGCGATGTCAGTGAGAGGGGGAGAAGGCGACGGAGTTCACGTGGCCACTATGGGCGGACGGGGACGAGCACATGATCAAGAGGATGGCGACGAGCACAGTGCGCTCCGTAGTGTTGGGCCTGTCGGACCTTGCCTGTGCTCGCTGCGGCGAGCTCCAGCGTCGGCGAGTGCCAGGGAAGAGTTAAGAACGTTGAGACGGAGATGGTGGCACGGTTTGGCACGCTCGGGCAGGCGAGGGAAGCGAGCACGCGCGAACAGAGCGCTCGGCGACGTTCAAAGCGCGCCGACACGCATGCCAACACCCCTGGACGAACGCGGTCACTGCGTGAACTATGACATCAGGTCGAGCTAAGCGTAAACTCGATGTCTGGCATGCTGTTCGTGGTAGTTTTGAGTGTTACCACGATTTGGTTTGGATCCAGGTGCAGTAGAGAAGTTTTCACACACCAAGTAAGTTTCTGGTCAGTAACTTTGCGATGTTACTGTGGTCAAATGGCTGGGAGTTTGAAGTTATGCTTTGGAGGCTAGCTTAGAGTTACTAAGGTAAATATGCACAAGAAAGTTCAGGCTAAATGGAGCAAGTAAAATGGTAGTTGCTGTAGGAATCACCATTTCTGTCCAGAACAGAAAATATTTTCGGTAGCAAAAATATTCCAAAAAGTGATGAAATATTTTTGCTCAGGAAGGTGCCCTAGGGTTCACAGAATATTTGTGAATTATCTCAGAATTTTCTGGGCCATAAAAATTAGGGTTGCTTTGGAACAAACAGATTTGGCTAGGGTTTCTGAGAGAAAATGAATATTTTTCATTTAAGAAAAATATTCCAAAGATTATATTGGGGTGGATCAGAAGTGAAATGATGATTTAGGAGGGAAGTGAAGCACTCGAGTGAAAGCCAAGGATGCCCAAGTGTTAAGTCCATATGAAAAGATTCAAGAACTCCAAGTTTTCAAAAAAATTCAAATGAAAATCAAGCAAATAAGAGAGGGCCAAAACCAGGCTGTCACAACAAATCCCTACTTCCCTCTGCGAAGGGCCTATCTTTTACTTTTATGTATTTACTTTCATGCAAGACTCAAAGTTATTCTCTCTATTCCTTTTTATTTTTCTCTTTTGACAAGCATCATGTGTTGAGGAAAGATCTAGGTACATATGTCTGGTTGAATATGGGTAGCATGAGTTATTATTGTTGACATCACCCTTGAGGCGAATACGTTGGGACGCAAAACAATAAGCCCCTATCTTTCTACGTGTCCGGTTGAAACGTTTTGCTCATGTGTATGCGGTGAGTGTTAGCAATCATAGAAGACTATATGATGGTTGACTTGTGGAGATCTTACTTAGACTCCGTTGAATAAGTTGGATTGCAATTGCTTGGTGACTAAGAACATAGGTTGTTGAGTTTCAAGAGAGTTCATTGTTTAAACCTTAACATGTGAATTAGTTGCCACTATAACATGAGAAATTTTATGAGAAAGAATTGCTGTTATAATGCTGGAAAAACTGACAGAAATTATCATTGATCAATCTTATGCACTTTACTAGCATTCACACTTCATAAATTATTTCTTTTATCATTTACCTACTCGATTTAGTAGGAATTAAGCTTAGATGCTGATACATCTCCAATGTATCTATAATTTATGAAGTATTCATGTTGTTATTTTATCATTCTTGGATGTTTTACAATCATTTTATAGCAACTTTATATCATTTTTTGGGACTAACCTATTGACCTAGTGCCCAATGCCAGTTGATGTTTTTTGCTTGTTTTTTACATCACAGAAAATCAATATCAAACAGAGTCCAAACACCGCGAAACTATTTTTTGGATTTTTTATGGATCGAAAGGAAACCAATGGGCCAGAAAGCAGCACTGGGGTGCCACCGAGGGGGCACAACCCACCGCGCCGCCAGCCCACTGGCGCACCAGTGGGTTGTGCCCACCTCGGTGGCCTCCCGCACCCCCTCTTTGCACTATAAATTCCCAAATGTTCCGAAACCCTTCGGGGTTAACCTAGATCAGAAGTTCCACCGCGCAAGGTCTCTGTATCTGCGAAAACTAATCTAGACCCCATTCTGGCACCCTGCCGGAGGGGGGAATCATCTCCGGTGGCCATCTTCATCATCTCGGTGACCACCACGATGAGGGGGGAGTATTCCACCCTCGGGGCTGAGGGTTTGTACCAGTAGCTATGTGCTTAATCTCTCTCTCGTGTTCTTGAGATGTCACGATCTTGATGTATCGTGGGATTTGTTAATATAGTCGGATCATATGGTGTTTTCCTCTCTCTATCTTGTTGTGATGAATTGAGTTTTTCCCTTTGAGATTACATTGTTATCGGATTGAATACTTTCATGGATTTGAGAACACTTGATATATGTCTTGCAATTGAATACTCGTGGTGATAATGGGGTCTCGTATTGATTCACTTGATATATGTTTTGGCACTCAACTCGCGGATTCCCGAGGTGACATTGGGGTAATCTATGCATAGGGGTTGATGCATGTTCTTGTCTTTGTTTCTCCGGTAGAAATCTTGGGGCACTCTTTGAAGTTCTCTGTGTTGGATTGAGTATTATGAATATGAATTTGCTTTGGTGTTATTTTAGTACGAACTCTAGGATAGATCGAACGGAAAGAATAGTTTTGTGTTATTTTAGTACGAACTCTTGAATAGATCGAACAGAAAGAATAGCTTTGAGGTGGTTTCATACCCTACAAACATTCTTATATTCTCCGCTAGATAGGAACTTTGGAGTGATTCTTCATCGCACTTTGAGGGGTGGTTATATGATCCAACTATATTAGTATTGTTGAGAGGTTGCACTAGTGAAAGTACGGACCCTAGGCCTTGTTTTTAAGCATTGCAATACCGTTTTTGTGCCCGTTTACTATTTGCTACCTTGTTGTTTTTATTTATTCAGATTATAAAAATATATTTCTCCCACCAATATCACACTTTTATCACCATCTCTTCGCCGAACTAGTGCACCTATACAATTTGCCATTGTATTGGTGTGTTGGGGACACAAGAGATTTCTTGTATTTGGTTGCAAGGTCGTTTGAGGGAAACCATCTTCATCCTACACCTCTCACGGATTGATAAACCTTAGGTCATCCACTTGAGGGAAAATTGCTACTGTCCTACAAAACTCTACGCTTGGAGGCCCAACACGTGTCTACAAGAATAAAGTTGCGTAGTAGACATCACACAGCCATAGGTTCTATAAAGTATGCCATGTTGTGTAACAAACCTGTTGAGTACCTTGCCATGAGTTTGGCAAGGGGGTACGATAGTGATCCAGGAGTGGATCACTGGACAGCGGTCAAAGTTATCGTTAGTTACCTAAGAGGACTAATGAAACGTTTCTCGGTTATGGAAGTGAGAAAGAGTTCGTCGTAAAGGGTTACGTCGATGCAAGCTTTGACACTGATCCGGATGACTCTGAGTCTCAATCTGGATACATATTGAAATTGGGAGCAATTAGGTAGAGAAGCTCCATGCAGAGTATTGTAAACATATAAATTTGCAAAATACATACGGATCTGAATGTGGCAGACCCGTTGACAAAACCTCTCTCATAAGTAAAACATGATCACACCTTAGTACTCTTGGGTGTTAATCACATGGCGACATGGACTAGATTACTGACTCTAGTAAACCCATTGGGTGTTGGTCACATGACGATGTGAACTATGGTTATTAATCACATGGTGATGTGAACTATTGGTGTTAAATCACATGGCGATGTGAACTAGATTACTGACTCTAGTGCAAGTGGGGGACTGAGGAAATATGCCCTAGAGGCAATAATAAAGTTGTTATTTATATTTCCTTATATCATGATAAATGTTTATTATTCATGCTAGAATTGTATTAACCGGAAACTTAGTACATGTGTGAATACATAGACAAAACAAAGTATCCCTAGTATGCCTCTACTTGATTAGCTCGTTAATCAAAGATGGTTAAGTTTCCTAACCATAGACATGTGTTGTCATTTGATGAACGGGATCACATCATTAGAGAATGATGTGATGGACAAGACCCATCCGTTAGCTTAGCATTATGATCATTTAAGTTTTATTGCTATTGCTTTCTTCATGACTTATACATATTCCTCTAACTATGAGATTATGCAACTCCCGAATACCGGAGGAACACCTTGTGTGCTATCAAACGTCACAACGTAACTGGGTGATTATAAAGATGCTCTACAGGTGTCTCTGAATGTGTTTGTTGGGTTGGCATAGATCAAGATTAGGATTTGTCCCTCCGTGTATCGGAGAGGTATCTCTGGGCCTTCTCGGTAATGCACATCACTATAAGCCTTGCAAGCAATGTGATAAATGAGTTAGTTGCGGGATGATGCATTATGGAACGAGTAAAGAGACTTGCCAGTAACGAGATTGAACTAGGTATGATGATACCCACGATCGTATCTCGGGCAAGTAACATACCGACGACAAAGGGAATGATGTATGTTGTTATGCGGTTTGACCGATAAAGATCTTCATAGAATATGTAGGAGCCAATATGTCCGCTATTGGTTATTGACCGAAGATGTGTCTCGGTCATGTCTGCATAGTTCTCGAACCCGTAGGTTCCGCACGCTTAACGTTTGATGACGATTTGTATTATGAGTTATGTGATTTTATGACCGAAGTTTCTTCGGAGTCCCGGATGAGATCACGGACATGACGAGGAGTCTCGAAATGGTCGAGAGGTAAAGATTCATATATTGGAAGGTTGCATTCGGACATCGGAATGGTTCCGAGTGATCCGGGCATTTTTTTTCGAAGTACCGGGAGGTTACCGGAACCCCCCGAGGGAAATGATGGACCTTATGGGCCATGGGAGAGAAGAGGGGACAGCCTACCACTACTAGGGAAAAGGCTAGCAGCAGCGCGGGTTTTAGATGTATCGATGGCGGGTATAGGCGCTTACTAATAAGCGCCGCAGCTATTGCTTAGCGACAACGTGCCAGCCAGCTGCCATCGCTAGGACAAATAGCTGCAGCGTTTGTTCGTTATAACGCTGCTGCTAAGGTAACTACTTGCAGCGTGTTTTCTGCCCATCGCTACTAGTACTTTTTTTTTTTTTATTTTTATTGTATTTATGCGCCATCATACAAATATTGGTACAATACTAGTTATGAGGTTTACATCATTATGTCCATAACGAAGGTGTCAATGAAGGTGGATTAGGTTCAAGTGGAGGCAATATGTGGTGCATGTCAAAAGTATACTACTAACCCAAACTTGATCTAGTTTGGACTAGTAGTACTTTCGATGTGCACCACATGTTGCCTCCACTTGAATCTAATCCGCCAGCACAAGATATTTAATCATCATCATGGTCATTACTGTTGGAAATATGCCCTAGAGGCAATAATAAAAGCATTATTATTATATTTCCTTGTTCGTGATAATTGTCTTTTATTCATGCTATAATTGTATTATCCGGAAATCGTAATACATGTGTGAATACATAGACCACAATACGTCCCTAGTGAGCCTCTAGTTGACTAGCTCGTTGGTCATCAGATAGTCATGGTTTCTGACTATGGACATCGATGTCGTTGACGACGGGATCACGCCATTAGGAGAATGACGTGATGGACAAGACCCAATCCTAAGCATAGCACAAGATCGTGTAGTTCGCTTTGCTAGAGCTTTTTCAATGTCAAGTATCTCTTCCTTAGACCATGAGATCATGTAACTCCCGGATACCGTAGGAGTGCTTTGGGTGTACCAAACGTCACAACGTAACTGGGCGACTATAAAGGTGCACTACAGGTATCTCCGAAAGTGTCTGTTGGGTTGACACGGATCGAGATCGGATTAGTCACTCCGTATGACGGAGAGGTCTCTCTGGGCCCACTCGGTAATGCATCATAATGAGCTCAAAGTGACCAAGTGTTTGGTCACGGGATCATGCATTACGGTACGAGTAAAGTGACTTGCCGGTAACAAGACTGAACGAGGTATTGGGATACCGACGATCGAGTCTCGGGCATGTAACGTACCGATTGACAAAGGGAATAGTATACGGGGTTGATCGAATCCTCGACATCGTGGTTCATCCGATGACATCCTCAAGGAGCATGTGGGAGCCAACATGGGTATCCAGATCCCGCTGTTGGTTATTGACCTGAGAGCGTCTCGGTCATGTCTGCATGTCTCCCGAACCCGTAGGGTCTACACACTTAAGGTTCGGTGATGCTAGGGTTATTAGGAAGACTTGTATGTGATTACCGAATGTTGTTCGGAGTCCCGGATGAGATCCCGGACGTCACGAGGAGTTCCGGAATGGTCCGGAGGTAAAGATTTAAATATGGGAAGTTGTCAAACGAACACCGGAAAAGTTTCGGGACATATCGGTATTGTACCAGGGTCACCGGAAGGGTTCCGGAGGTCCACCGGGAGGGGCCACCCCTCCCGGGGGGGCCACTTGGGCTGCGTTGAAAAGGGCCAGCCCCTGGTGGGCTGGGCGCACCCCCTCCCTTGGGCCCTTGCGCCTAGGGTTGAGGGAACCCTAGAGGGCGCCCTTGCTTGGGGGCAAGCCCTCCCTTGGCCGCCGCCCCCTCTAGATGCCATCTAGAGGGGGCCGCCCCTCCCTTCCCCTATAAATAGAGGGGTGAGGGAGGGCTGCATACACAACTTGAAGGCGCAGCCCTCCCTCCCCAACACCTCTCCTCTTCCGTACGTGCTTGGCGAAGCCCTGTCGGAGTACTTCTGCACCAACTACACCACGCCGTCGTGCTGCCGTTGGAGCTGTCTTCTTCAACCTCTCCTTCCTCCTTGCTGGATCAAGACGGAGGAGACGTCGTCCGTACCGTACGTGTGTTGAACGCGGAGGTGCTATCCGTTCAGCACTTGGTCATCGGTGATCCGAATCACGTCGAGTACGACTCCATCATCACCATCCCCTTGAACGCTTCCGCACTCGATCTACAAGTGGTATGTAGATGCAAACTCTCTCCCTTGACTCGTTGCTTAGATGAACTCATAGATGGATCTTGGTGAAACGGTAGGAAAAATTTTAATTTTCTGCAACGTTCCCCAACAGTGGCATCATGAGCTAGGTCTATGCGTAGTTCTCTATTGCACGAGTAGAACACAATTTGGTTGTGGGCGTAGATCTTGTCAACTTGCTTGCCGCTACTAGTCTTATCTTGCTTCAACGGTATTGTGGGATGAAGCGGCCCGGACCAACCTTACACGTACGTTTACGTGAGACCGGTTCCACCGACTAACATGCACTAGTTGCATAAGGTGGCTGGCGGGTGTCTGTCTCTCCCACTTTAGTTGGAGCGGATTCGATGAAAAGGGTCCTTATGAAGGGTAAATAGAAGTTGACAAAAGCACGTTGTGGTTATTCAGAGGTAAGAAAACGTTCTTGCTAGAACCCAATTGCAGCCACGTAAAAGATGCAACAACAATTAGAGGACATCTAACTTGTTTTTGCAGCAATTGTCATGTGATGTGATATGGCCAAAAGTTGTGATGAATGATGAATGACATATTGTGATGTATGAGATCATGTTCTTGTAATAGGAATCACGACTTGCATGTCGATGAGTATGACAACCGGCAGGAGCCATAGGAGTTGTCTTAATTATTGTATGACCTGCGTGTCATTGATTCAACGCCATGTTTGCTAAACCGTTAGCTATAGTAGTAGAAGTAATAGTTGGCCAGCAACTTTATGGAGACACGATGATGGAGATCATGATGATGGAGATCATGATGATGGAGATCATGGTGTCATGCCGGTGACAAGATGATCATGGAGCCCCGAAGATGAAGATCAAAGGAGCTATATGATATTGGCCATATCATGTCACTACTATATAATTGCATGTGATGTTTATTATGTTTATACATCTTGTTTACTTAGAACGACGGTAGTAAATAAGATGATCCCTTACAACAATATCAAGAAGTGTTCTCCCCTAACTGTGCACCGTTGCTAAAGTTCGTAGCTTCTAAGCACCACGTGATGATCGGGTGTGATGGATTCTTACGTTCACATACAACGGGTGTAAGACAGATTTACACACGCAAAACACTTAGGGTTAACTTGACGAGCCTAGCATGTACAGACATGGCCTCGGAACACGGAGACCGAAAGGTCAAACACGAGTCGTATGGAAGATACGATCAACATGAGAATGTTCACCGACGATGACTAGTCTGTCTCACGTGATGATCGGACCACGGCCTAGTCGACTCGGATCGTGTAACACTTAGATGACTAGAGGGATGTCTAATCTGAGTGGGAGTTCATTAAAATAATTTGATTCGATGAACTTAATTATCATGAACTTAGTCTAAAACTTTTGCATAATATGTCTTGTAGATCAAATGGCCAACGCTCATGTCAACTTGAACTTCAACGTGTTCCTAGAGAAAACCAAGCTGAAAGATGACGGCAGCAACTATACGGACTGGGTCCGGAACTTGAGGATCATCCTCATAGCTGCCCGAAACAATATGCCCTAGAAGGACCGCTAGGTGACGCTCCCGTCCCAGAGAACCAAGACATTATGAATGCTTGGCAGTCTCGTGTTGATGATTACTCCCTCGTTCAGTGCGGCATGCTTTACAGCTTAGAACCGGGGCTCCAAAAGCGTTTTAACATCACGGAGCATATGAGATGTTCGAGGAGCTGAAACTAGTTTTCCAAGCTCACGCCTCGGTCGAGATATGACATCTCCGACAAGTTCTATAGTTGTAAGATCGAGGAAAATAGTTTTGTCAGTGAGCACATACTCAAGATTTATGGGTAGCACAACCGTATGACCCAGATTAATATTAACCTCCCTGATGAGGCGGTCATTGACAGAATCCTTGATCGCTCCCACCAAGCTACAAGAGCTTTGTGATGAACTACAATATGCAGGGGATGGTAAAGACCATTCCTGAAGTATTCTCTATCTGCTCAAGTCAGCAGAGGCTGAAATCAAGAAAGAACATCAAGTGTTGATGGTCAATAAGACCACTAAGTTCAAGAAGGGCAAGGGCAAGAAGAACTTCAAGAAGGACGGCAAGGATGTTGCCGCGCCCAGTAAGCCAGTTACCGAGAAGAAGTCATAGAATGGACCCAAGCCTGAGACTGAGTGCTTTTATTGCAAGGGAAGGGTCACCGAAGCGAAACTGCCCCAAATACTTAGCGGATAAGAAGGCCGGCAACACCAAAGGTATATTTGATATACATGTAATTGATGTGTACCTTACCAAGACTCGTAGTAACTCCCCGGTATTTGATACGGTGCCATTGCTCATATTTGTAACTCACAGCAGGAGTTGCGGAATAAGCGGAGGCTGGCGAAGGGCGAGGTGACGGCGATCTTGGCGTCGGGAATGGTTCCAGAGTCGATGTGATCGCCGTCGGCACGCTACCTCTTCATTTACCTACGGGATTAGTTTTGAACCTTAATAATTGTTATTTGGTGCCAAGTTTGAGCATGAACATTGTATCTGGATCTCGTTTAGTGCGAGATGGCTACTCATTTAAATCCGAGAATAATGGTTGCTCTATTTATATGAGAGACATGTTTTATGGTCATGCTCCGATGGTCAATGGTTTATTCTTAATGAATCTCGAGCGTAATGTTACACATATTCATAGCGTGAATACCAAAAGATGTAAAGTTGATAACGATAGTCCCACATACTTGTGTAATCGCCGCCTTGGTCACATTGGTGTCAAGCGCATGAAGAAGCTCCATGCTGATGGACTTTTGGAGTCTCTAGATTATGAATCATTTGACACATGCGAACCATGCCTTATGGGCAAGATGACCAAGACTCCGTTCTTGAACAATGGAGCGAGCAACCAACTTATTGGAAATCATACATACCGATGTGTGCGGTCCAATGAGTGTTGAGGCTCATGGAGGATCTCGTTATGTTCTCACTCTCACTGATGACTTGAGTAGATATGGGTATGTCTACTTAATGAAACACAAGTCTGAGACCTTTGAAAAGTTCAAGGAATTTCAGAATGAGGTAGAGAATCAACGTGACCGAAAAATGAAGTTCTTACAATCAGATCGTGGAGGAGAATATTTAAGTCACGAATTTGGTACACACTTAAGAAAATGTGGAATCGTTTCACAACTCACGCCGCCTGGAACACCTCAACAGAACGGTGTGTCCGAACGTCGTAATCGCACTCTATTGGATATGGTGCGATCTATGATGTCTCTTACCGATTTACCGCTATCATTTTGGGGATACGCTCTAGAGACAGCTACATTCACTTTAAATAGGGCACCGTCTAAATCCATTGAGACGACACCGTATGAATTATGGTTTGGGAAGAAACCTAAGTTGTCGTTTCTAAAAGTTTGGGGATGCGATGCTTATGTCAAGAAACTTCAACCTGAAAAGCTCAAACCCAAGTCGGAAAATGCGTCTTCATAGGATACCCTAAGGAAACCATTGGGTATACCTTCTACCTTAGATCCGAGGGCAAGATCTTTGTTGCCAAGAACGGATCCTTTCGGAAAAAGGGTTTCTCTCGAAAGGAGTAAGTGGGAGGAAAGTAGAACTCGATGAAGTACTACCTCTTGAACCGGAAAGTAGTGCAGCTCGAGGAAAATGTTCCTGTGGTGCCTACACCAATTGGAGAGGAAATTAATGATGATGATCAAGGTACTTGGATCAAGTTACTACCGAACTTCAGAGGGTCCACTAGGACACGCCCGCACTGCAGTGGTACGGCAACCCTGTCACGGAAATCATGTTGTTAGACAACGGTGAACCTTCGAACTATGAAGAAGCGATGGCGGGCCCAGATTCCAACAAATGGCTAGAAGCCATGAAATCCGAGATAGAATCCATGTATGAAAACAAAGTATGGACTTTGACCGACTTGCCCGGATGATCGGCGACGATAGAAAACAAATGGATCTTTAAGAAGAAGACGGACGCGGATGGTAATGACACCATCTATAAAGCTCGACTTGTCGCTAAGGGTTATCGGCAAGTTCAAGGGATTGACTACGATGAGACTTTCTCTCACGTAGCGAAGCTTAAGTCCGTCCGAATCATGTTAGCAATTGCCGCATACTATGATTATGAGATATGGCAGATGGACGTCAAAACTGCGTTCCTTAACGGGCATCTTAAGGAAGAGTCAGATATGATGCAGCCGGAAGGTTTTGTCGATCCTAAGAATGCTAACAAAGTATGCAAGCTCCAGCGATCCATTTATGGGCTGGTGCAAGCATCTCGAGTTAGAACATTCGCTTTGATGAGATGATCAAAGCGTTTGGGTTTATGCAGACTTATGGAGAAGCTGCGTTTACAAGAAAGTGAGTGGGAGCTCAGAGCATTTCTCATATTATATGTAGATGACATACTTTTGATGGGAAATGATATAGAATTCTTGGACAACATTAAGGCCTACTTGAATAAGTGTTTTTCAATGAAGGACCTTGGAGAAGCTGCTTATATATTAGGCATCAAGATCTATAGAGATAGATCGAGACGCCTCATAGGTCTTTCACAAAGCACATACCTTGACAAGATTTTGAAGAAGTTCAAAATGGATCAGTCCAAGAAAGGGTTCTTGCCTGTATTGCAAGGTGTGAGATTGAGCTTAGCTCAATGCCCGACCACGGCAAAAGATAAAGAAGAGATGAGCGTCATCCCCTATGCCTCAGCCATAGGATCTATTATGTATGCCATGTCAGTGTACTGCACTGATGTAAACCTTGCCGTAAGTTTGGTAGGAAGGTACCAAAGTAATCCCGGCAAGGAACACTTTGGACAGCGGTCAAGAATATCCTGAAGTACCAAAAGGACAAAGGACATGTTTCTCGTTTATGGAGGTGATGAAGAGCTCGTCAGTAAAGGGTTACGCCGACGCTTAGCTTCGACACAGATCTGGTTGACTCTAAGTCACAAACCGGATACGTGTATATGTTGAATGGTGGAGCGATGGCTGGTGCGGTACCGCAAAGCGAGCGTCGTGGCGGGATCTACATGTGAAGCGGAATACATGGCAGCCTCGGAGGCAGCGCATGAAGCAATTTGGGTGAAGGAGTTCATCACCGATGTAGGAGTCATACCCAATGCGTCGGGGCCGATCAAACTCTTCTGTGACAACACTGGAGCTATTGCACTTGCCAAGGAGCCCAGGTTTCACAAGAAGACCAGGCACATCAAGCGTCGCTTCAACTCCATCCGTGAAAATGTTCAAGATGGACACATAGAAATATGCAAAGTGCATACGGATCTGAATGTCGCAGATCCGTTGACTAAACCTCTTCCATGGGCAAAACATGATCAACACCGTAACTCTATGGGTGTTCGATTCATCACAATGTAACTAGATTATTGACTCTAGTGCAAGTGGGAGACTGTTGGAAATATGCCCTAGAGGCAATAATAAAAGCATTATTATTATATTTCCTTGTTCGTGATAATTGTCTTTTATTCATGCTATAATTGTATTATCCGGAAATCGTAATACATGTGTGAATACATAGACCACAATACGTCCCTAGTGAGCCTCTAGTTGACTAGCTCGTTGGTCAACAGATAGTCATGGTTTCCTCGACTATGGACATCGATGTCGTTGACGACGGGATCACGCCATTAGGAGAATGACGTGATGGACAAGACCCAATCCTAAGCATAGCACAAGATCGTGTAGTTCGTTTTGCTAGAGCTTTTTCAATGTCAAGTATCTCTTCCTTAGACCATGAGATCGTGTAACTCCCGGATACCGTAGGAGTGCTTTGGGTGTACCAAATGTCACAACGTAATTGGGTGACTATAAAGGTGCACTCTGGTATCTCCGAAAGTGTCTCATTGGGTTGACACGGATCGAGATCGATTTGTCACTCCGTATGACGGAGAGGTATCTCTGGGCCCACTCGGTAATGCATCATCATAATGAGCTCAAAGTGACCAAGTGTTTGGTCACGGGATCATGCATTACGGTACGAGTAAAGTGACTTGCCGGTAACAAGACTAAACGAGGTATTGGGATACCGACGATCGAGTCTCGGGCATGTAACGTACCGATTGACAAAGGGAATAGTATACGGGGTTGATCGAATCCTCGACATCGTGGTTCATCCGATGACATCATCAAGGAGCATGTGGGAGCCAACATGGGTATCCAGATCCGGCTGTTGGTTATTGACCTGAGAGCGTCTCGGTCATGTCTGCATGTCTCCCGAACCCGTAGGGTCTACACACTTAAGGTTCGGTGACGCTAGGGTTATAGGAAGACTTGTATGTGATTACCGAATGTTGTTCGGAGTCCCGGATGAGATCCCGGACGTCACGAGGAGTTCCGGAATGGTCCGGAGGTAAAGATTTATATATGGGAAGTTGTCAAACGAACACCGGAAAAGTTTCGGGACATATCGGTATTGTACCGGGGTCACCAGAAGGGTTCCGGAGGTCCACCGGGAGGGGCCACCCCTCCCGGGGGCCACTTGGGCTGCGTGGAAAGGGGCCAGCCCCTGGTGGGCTGGGCGCACCCCCTCCCTTGGGCCCTTGCGCCTAGGGTTGAGGGGGGGAACCCTAGAGGGGCGCCTTGCTTGGGGGCAAGCCCCCTCCCTTGGCCGCCCCCTCTAGATGCCATCTAGAGGGGCCGCCCTCTCCCTTCCCCTATAAATAGAGGGGTGAGGGAGGGCTGCATACACAACGAAGGCGCAGCCCTCCCTCCCAACACCTCTCCTCTTCCCGTGCGTGCTTGGCGAAGCCTGCCGAGTATTTCTGCACCAACTACACCACGCCCGTCGTGCTGCCGTTGGAGCTGTCTTCTTCAACCTCTCCTTCCTCCTTGCTGGATCAAGACGGAGGAGACGCCGTCTGCACTGCACGTGTGTTGAACGCGGAGGTGCTGTCCGTTCAGCACTTGGTCATCGGTGATCCGAATCACGCCGAGTAATGACTCCATCATCACCATCCCCTTGAACGCTTCCGCACTCGATCTACAAGTGGTATGTAGATGCAAACTCTCTCCCTTGACTCGTTGCTTAGATGAACTCATAGATGGATCTTGGTGAAACGGTAGGAAAAATTTTAATTTTGTGCAACGTTCCCCCACAATTACCACCAACAGTATTTATTTAATCACCACTAACACTAGCTAATAATAATCATCATAGTCATTACCACCAACACTTGCTATTTTATCATCATAGTAATAGTGTAGCACATCATCATCCTGAAACTTATTTCTAGCTAGCTAATCACTCCTGCTGCTCTCTCTTAGGTAAAACAACATAAAACATGTGTAGCTCTCCTCCTTGATCAAGTTGGAGCATGCATATGAACCTATCTCCTAATCATGGAAAGCGCCTCTATTTGCTGGCCCCTAGTACTTCTCTGCGCTCCCCCAACACATATTTGGTCCAGTCTTGCACTATTAAGCATCCATCGCTAATCTTGAATGCACTAGAGTAATCTGTAGGATATCTTGGCCATAAGCTGATAATACTCATGATACCTTTAGTCTCGATCCCATAAGGCACAACATTCATCGGGAGTCCCTGTTGAAGAACATCGTATGGTAACATACTTAGCAATGAAGTTTAGCTTCAAAAATAATGTATGGAAAAGATGCAATGAGGACAAATAGTAAAAATCTTACCATCCTTCCTAAATGGATGTGACCGTAGTTCATTACGAACACTATTGGTCGACGTTTTCGGTACTAACAGTTATAAATCCAGAAGAAAATTTTCCTTGACAATATCAAGATCCTCAAGCCATGAAACATAATGACTTAGCTCCTCGCAGTTTAGTTCAGCCTCGGGACAGTAGTAGGTCCTGTCTACCAAGCGCTGGACATGTTTGCTTGCACCGAAATAAGCTGACAATACAAATTAGTTGTCAACTATTTTTGAATAAACAATATCAAAGACATAAATATGGTTGAGAAACTTACATAATGGTATAACTAGAGGCGTACGCACATCGACCCGGATGTCGGTATTACCTTCAATATCATCTTCCGGACGAATATCAAAGGTGATAACCATATCATGCTCAAATGCATAAGTCTTGCATAATGCTCGCCATGTTTTGCATCCAAAATAGGTGTAGTCGTCTGAATTGTATAATTTTGCATGGAAAAAATAACCATGCTCGGTCTTCAAATAAACAATCTTTACATCCGCAAGATGACCTGAAACCTATCTTATCCAATACAAAAACTCTTGCATGGCGGGGATACGCTAGTAGAATAGTAAAAAAATATAAGTTCAAGCAAATGAAGCGGATGTCATGCTTAGCTACTTAAAAAGACTTGTCGTTATGACTTCATCAGATCCACTTGAAGTTCTCGTCCGACTTGATCTTTGAGCGCCTATCATCATCTAGGAAGATTCCGTCGCACAGGCCGCGCTCGTCTTCGTAGTATTTGCAAATACCGAAATCCTTTTTGTCGTCAGACATTTCCTATGTTCATAGTTAAAACATTAATTGAAAATCGATCGAAGACAACTACCAGGATACTCAACACACAAATCCGGGGCACTCGATATTTCCTACATATTCTGGCACAAGTCATGCCAAAATTCACGAAAAAATCCGGCATGACCTTTGCTAAAATAGGACATATCGAGCGCCTGAAATTTGCCAGAACAGAAATAAATCAACACTCCGGCAAAACATAGGCCACTCAGAGGTGTAACATGCAAACATGACCGGCCATTTGGATATTGAGCAACAAAAGATATACATTTCAAAATATCTTATAGGACTCAAATTAGCATGCATTCAATAAGCAAAAGTAAATCATCTCATGCGTCCCTACATCGTCGAATATTATCACTAATACATCACAAATAGTGTCATACATATAACATCACTAATACAACTAAAACCCTAGCACACGAAGGGTATCGGCGCGGGCGGTGGACACCCACAGAGAAGGAACCATCACGGGACCATAGCTCCAGTGAGATCCCTGGAGAACCTGCCAGGTATTGGAGAACGACCTGTGCTCCAACGCAAACAAGTAGCGATGGACGTGCGCGTCCTCCTCACAGACACGGTGACGCACCACCTCCGCGGAGTCCTCAAGCCTCTGGATCGTCACTGGCCCACGCGACCGCCACCAAAGAACCAACGACAGGCTGGCTCCTCACCAACTTGCGCCCCCCGGTAGGTAGCGCCTCCCAGTACCACCCCGGCGGAGCCCGGTCCCGGACATGGCCGATCTGGTCAAGCAGGTGTCGTCCTCCGCCGACTCGACGACGAGGATGCGGGATAGGCATCGTCCACGTCGAGGCGGGAAAAAATGCTTTAACTAAAAAATAGCAACAAGTTCTTACTAACTAGTTCTATTAATTCAACTAATTCTTACTAAAAATAAACTTACTATAAATAAAAGGGTTTTTATCACTTATGCCACCGGTTGTGTCTCACTACTCAATTTTGCCACTAGGAATTTCAATCGCTAAAAATGCCATCACTTTGTTAGGTACATGCTCAAAAATGTCACTGGATACCATTATTGTGATCTCAAAACCCTTTTGCTATGTTATAGTGACATAAATACCTATGAACCAACATACCAGCTCTCTCTCTATCTCACTACAATAAAGTATGGGGCCCACTTAATCCTAACAACGTTCTTATTTTCCTGTAAAATTATTCGCTTGGTTACTCCTGACAGGTAGGGATACACTTAGGAACTGACATATGGGTCTAGACTTATTTTTGTCATATAACGTGGTCAACGGGTTTGACATGAAAATAATAATGTCTAATGGCATTTCTGAGCAAACATCTAACGGGATGGTGGCATTTTTTAGATATCTAATGCCATTTTTGAGCAAGCATCTCACGGGTCGATGGCATTTTTGAGCAGTTGTAACTTCTAATGGCAAAACTGAGTAGTGGGACACTATTAGTACCTAGTTCTTAATATGCAACTAAAATAAACTTACTATAAATAAAATAAACTTAATATGCAACTAAAATATAAAGAAACCCTAAGCGGTCAGGTAGGGAGAGGGAGGAGGCGTGCTCACCTCGGGTGCCCTGACGAGGAGGGGCAGGCGGCGTCGAGGTCGGGTCGGGCGGGGTGGGGGCGGCGTTGATGTTGGGGGCGGGGGCGGCGTTGAATCTGGGGTCGGGTGGCGTCGGAGACGGCGTTGAGGTCGAGAGGCGGCATTGAGGTCGGGGTCGGGCGGCGTGAGGGTGCGGAGGCCTTGACGGCCCGACGGCTGACACGGCGGCGAGTGAGAGATTTGGGGAAAGTGTGGTGTGGGGAAGGACCAGACCCGGCCCGTGGTTAAGTCGAGTAGCAGATGGCGTTCGAAAAGCGCTGCTGCTACATTAGCTTCTGGTTCGTTGATACACGCCATCGCTACTCCTTTCTCTTTTTCCCTTTTTCATTTAGTTTCCTTCACATTTTATTTGTTTCCTTTCACCTTATTCTATTTCTTTCATTTTCAATTACCTTTCCATTTTCTTTCCATTTAATTTTATAACCTTTAGCAAAGAACGAAGTTTACATTAAAACGCGCTGCTACAAACAGCATAGCGGTAGCGCGGTTCTTCATAGATCGCTACTACTATGTGTAGCTTATGGGCTAAGCCGTGGGAATTTTAGTAGTAACGTGTGTACAGCAAGACGTGCTGCTGCTATATCTTTATCTGCAGTAGCAGTTACCTCGAACGCTGCTATCGCTAATTAGCACCAGCGTGCTTTCTTGACCCACGCTGCTGCTAAAGTTCTGTGTATAGGGTTTTCCCTAGTAGTGTACAAGGGGGAGGCGCCCTCCCCCCAAGTGGAGTCCGAATAGGAAGGGGAGGGGGTGCGGCCCCCCATTTCCCTCTTCCCCTCCTCTCCTTCCCCCTTTTCCCCCTCCGTAGGAAGGAAGGAAGGGGGGCCGAATCCTACTTGGACCGGGAGTCCAAGTAGGACTCCCCCCTTGGCGTGCCCCCTGTAGGGCTGGCCTCCTCCTTCCCCCTCCTTTATATACGTGGGAGGGGGCACCCCAAAGGCACAACAAGTCTTCTCTTAGCCGTGTGCGGTGCCCCCTCCACAGTTACACACCTTGGACATATCGTCGTAGTGCTTAGGCAAGGCCCTGCGTCGGTAACTTCATCATTACCATCGCCACGCCATCGTGCTGACGGAAATCTCCCTCGTCCTCAACTGGATCAAGAGCTCGAGGGACGTCATCGAGCTGAACGTGTGCTGAACACGGAGGTGCCGTACGTTTGGTGCTAGGATCGGTTGAACCGCGAAGACGATCGACTACATCAACCGCGTTACTAAACGCTTCTGCTTTCGGTCTACGAGGGTACGTGGACACACTCTCCCCGCTCGTTGCTATGCTTCTCCTAGATAGATCTTGCGTGATCATAGGATTTTTTTTTGAAATACTATGTTCCCCAACACCGGTGCGCCGACCGAAATTTTGGCCGGTCGCACCAGCGCCACCCGATTCAACCGGCAACGACCATTGGATTTGGCAGCTGTCTTCTTTCCTAGCTTCCCGCAGAGCACAGTCAACACAAAAAAGGAAAAAATCTTCACGACTGCGCGTGTGTGTATCTCCTCTGTAGCACTCGTGACGCCTCCGCTCGTCACCGCAACCGTCGGCCGCTGTTTCACAGCCTGCTCGCCGTTGCTCCACGCTCGCCCGCCGTCCACTGCGCGTCGTTGCCCGACGCTCACTCGCCGTCCACTGCACACCACTGCCCGACGCTCGCCCGCCGTCCACTGCCTAACGCTCGCCCTCTGTGCACTGCTCGCCGCATGTCACGCCGTCGGTTCCAGCATCACCGGCAACAGTTGTAGTATCGCGGCAGCTGGTTGTAGCTTCGGACGTCCACTACTCGCCCCTCGTCGTGCCATCGGTTCCAGCAACAGCGCCAACAGTTGTAGCATGGTCCTCCATTGCAGCACATCGCGCCTTCAGTTCCAGCATCACCGGCAATGGTTGTAGCATCGCAGCTGGCATCGGATTGCATCGCACGCCGGCAAAGCATGTTGTAGCATTACAGTTGGCCGGTTGTAGCAAATAGAGTCGACGGTTCCAGCACCTAAATTCGCTGGTTCCTGCAGTCGACATCTCTAGTACCAACTTCATTGCCTCCGTCTTCCGGCATCGGAGATTGCTGGTTGCAGCTTTCCATGTCGATGGTTCCAGAACGGCGGAGTGCCGGTTCCAGCACGGCGGGGCGCGTTCTGCGGTTCTGCCTGGGAGACCCAGGTTCGAGTCCACACTATCCCACTTTTCTACCTTATTGTATAACTTTTTTATCGGGCAGATTTACATACTTTTTAAAATATTTATCTTTAGATCCTAACTCAAAATCTAATATACTATATATAAAAATTCCTAAAATAATGTGTAGATATCAATTATGCTATTATCTTGCATGTCAATCATTTATAAAATAACATTTTTTCTTTTCATTTTCTTATCGGGTAGATTATTTTTGTTTTCTAATAAATTGGAAACATCTTGAGTACATTTTAAAAATCATCCCACATTTATGTTTTTTGCGCAACATCACTTACCATATTGTTTGTGGTCCATTATCTTGAAAGGTTTCAAGGGATTTACTGATGACGCCGAGTGGGTATATGAGGAATGATTTTTTTTTCTCCCGGTGCAACGCACGGGCATGTTTGCTACTACCTCCGTCCTGGTTTATTGGTCCCCTTTGTAATTTGTGCCAAATTTTAATCAAATATTTAACTAACAAAATGTTAATACATGTCAACAAAAAGTATATCGTTGGATTCGTATTTCAACATACCAGGACGGATGTAGTAGTTATTATAAAATTGTTATTTTTGTGTTGCGCATAATACTGCATATTGTTATTGTTATCCGTTAAAATTGTCCATGTAGTTGAAAACGAATATTCCTGGCTGTGAAAATAAAATTCTTTTCATCTGCTTAAAAATAAATATTAATTTTTTTGATAATTAAATATTCATGATCTGTTGCATAAATATTCTGGTATATTATAAAAATCAAATAATGAAAAGAAAAATAAAAAGAACAAACACTAAAATAAAAAGGAAATATATTTAAAAAACAATACGAGAAAAAAATGGATAAATAGAAAAGAAGAAAAAGAAAAAACGTAAAAGAAAAAAGGACAAACCGCAGCTAGTGGCCTGACTGTGTTGCCTTGGGCTGGAAATCCGCCGAAAGCCCGATAACCCGTAGCATAGCGTTTAGCAGCCACAAGTGAGTAGAATAAGTTTTCTGTCACTTTATTTATGATGCTGCAAACTCTCATATGTCAAGAGGAGAACCTTCCATTTCGCGAACCCCATCATCAATATATTGCACTCTTTAAATTTAACAATATTTGTTTTTTAGGTTTGTATGTCTATATTTTTGTAACATAATTATTTACTAGCATGCAGTATCTCATTTTGTGGCACTAAGAGTTTAACACTAATTCAATTAATGATTTTGACAATAACAGTTACACGTGTTATGTTGGACACCAGCCTATCTTCTGGTTGTGGATGTGATGGTTCCAATTATTTCAAAGACTATAACAAACACTGCACTTTCAGTGTTAGGGCATCCTCCTTTCTGTGTCTCCGATGAAACAAATCAATATTTGCACACCCATAGGTCACAACATATGGGACGTTATTTAATAAAAACAACAGTGTTCGAACATAAAAGGTTAAAGGAAATTAAAAGCAAAATGCAAATTGAAGTTGAAAGGCTCCTCTTATTTCTCAAAATGACAGGAGGAAGGGGTCTTAATTTGTCTTAGTGACCTCATGAATAGCGTTAGCCAAATAGGCGACATTTCCTGTTGTTACACCAGCCATGCTGAAGGAGGAAATATCAATAAAATCAGGTGTAAGTAATCCATGAAATGCACTAATGCAGAGAGATGTATTGAGAAATAAGAATAAAAAACTTTCTGTTAAGCAATTATGAGCACCTTATCCTGCCATTACGAGTCATGTATATGTGGAATTCATTTGTCAAGCGATCAACTTGTTCAGGTGTCATCCCGCTGTAGCAAAACATGCCAATCTGTTCACGAAAGTAAAGCACTCTCTTTTATATTAGAGCTATTGACAACCGCCGATGGAATGGCATGGCAAAACTCTCAGCAATGCATATATGAAAGTATATAAGGTCACTTACAAAGCACAAAGTAAAATTTAGCTAAATTATTGTCAAAGTGTGTAGAATAGTAATACAATGCTGTTTGAAACCAGAAAATTTGCAGCATCAGAACATCTTAGAAGGTTAAAGTGAGTGTTGTTCCCACCATAAAACAGAAAACCAATTTCAGTGGAAAAAAAAACATTCCTCCTTCCCCAAGGTTATAAGTCTGAGGGAGCCAACCAAAGACAGGGCCTCCAGATATCAGTTTTTATGGGAACTAATTACCTTTTATGAACCAACAACTAACCTTCCATTCTAAGGAGTGTAACTTCCTTGTAATTTCAATTGTTTGAAACAGGGGCAACATATTTGCCACAATCAATTGATCAATTTAAGAGAGATTTTAGGTACTGAGGCCAAAGCAAAAAAAAAAAATCTACTCTCCTGGCATCATCCTACCCGAATGCTTTGCACCGGTGAAAACCCAAATGGCTCCTACACCCTTTTACGTTGGCCAAGATGTTGTACAGTAAAAAGATCTTGATGGGCATGTGGGCAGTGATCTAACTCAAATGGCGCCCACACCTGTTACATGTGGGCAGTGATCTACCCCAGCCCAAATTACAGTAAAAAGATCTTGATGGGCATTACCTGATTAGTAATATGTTCCCATGATAATGGTGAACCCAACTTTTCAAGACTCTCCTTAAGTGCTTTTCGCATTCCAATAATGCGATCAGCCATACCCTGAGATAATAAATAAATGGTAAAATACTGTTCAGAATCAAACCCATCAATTCCTATGATTATCAAATGATTCAGGATTTTTTTTTTACTTCAATGATAGTCAGGATTTAGGAAGAAGGACTTTGTAGTTTACCTTGACCTCCTTCAGCCATAAGCTTTTCAGTGCTGGATCACCAAGGATAGTGGAAACAATTAGTGCGCCATGAAGGGGTGGGTTGCTGTACATAGGTCTGGCAATCTGTTGTAATTGGCTCTTCACAGCAACTGCTTGTATTTCATCGTCACAGAGAATACTGCAGAAAATGTTAAAATATAGGAGATCAGGCCATGGCCTAGGAAACATATGAAAAGGTTTAGCTTAGTCTTTAGTGTCACATACTTTGTTTCTCTGATTTTTTTTACTTCAGTGAATAGAGCGGAAAATGTTCAGAGTACATTAAATGGATGCCTTGACAAGTAAAAAAAATGCTAATTTTGAAGGATAACATTTACTCTTCAAGAGCATCTGCATGTAATGCTTAAGTCTACTTAAATAAAGTACTTTCAGGCTGTACACAGTGCACAAATAAACATACTGACATCCTCAATTCAGAGAAATTACTGGGAAGCAACTTGACATAGAACACAAACACTAACAAGTAGCTGCAGAAAATAGAAATAAGAAAAGGTAGCCAGTGCAACAGACATCGATACTTAAGTGAGAACAGATATGGAAGATATATGATAGATTACCATAGGAAAAATGTGTACCTAAGGCATCCTGCTCTTTGGCCATAAAGTCCCATGTTCTTTGCATACGACTGTGCACAGCCAATTTGATGTCCATCTTCAAGAAAGATCCTAATAGCCTTGGCATCTCTCTCTGGGTCACCACTGGCAAATCCTTGGTACGCCATGTCAAAAAATGGGAAATGGTTCTTCACCTGAAAATGCCAAACAAAAATACAGCTGCATGTCACTGGTAAAATAATATAAGGAGTGGCCATTCTCCAATTTATTGCCATCTGTACCTTAAACTGGTGAGATATCTCTCTCCATTGTTCCTCAGAAGGATCAACCCCAGTGGGATTGTGAGCACACGCATGAAGCAAAAAGAAGGAACCCTCTGGAGCATTCTGCATGTGTAAAGAAACACAATTCTGAATCAGTGACAGATAAGCTGTCAACAAGACAGAAATCCCCACAGAAAATGGGAGGTTTTCTGTGCCAAATCACAGCAAACTATAATTACTTGTGTAACAGTGTTAGTGGAAGGATGAGTCGTGTTAGTTAACAAGAATTGACATCTAACTATACAGCACTTGTAAAAATGTTCATACCTTGATATCATCCATTAGGCCTGCAAAGTCCAGTCCTCTTGACTCTGGATGGTAGTAGGCAAATGTTCTTTGTGGTACCTGGGCATCCCTCCAAATGTTGTGATGGCTGAATAAGTTCATACAGTTAGCTATTATCAGAGGGTGCCAACTCGATGGAAAAAAATTGTATGAGACCGGGTCTCATAGACCAGCTTGTGAGACCCTATCGGATGAGCGACATGTGGCATCGACAATCTCAAAGCACCCTAATCCCACTTCGCGTCTGATCCCAATCCCAACAGCTGATTCTGATTCCAGAACCCCACGTACGTCGTACATCCTTCATCGCTCTATTAGGTAATGGGACTAGGGTTTTCTTTATTTTCCTCGCGTCTATGGCGGCCACGCCTAAGGGCCTCGACGGCGGCGCCAACCGCACGACGCAGCAGCGAGGACCTCTCTTCCATGACCTCGCCGAAGAAGCTCGTCGCCGGCGGCCTGTCGGACGGCTCGTCCATGGCGGATGCATGCCACGATGTTGGCCCGGTGGACACCACAATCATGGCGGCCGTGCGCCAAGGCGTCGTTGCGGACGGCCGGAGGTCGTCGCTGCTGCGTCATGCGGCCCTTGGGGTTTTGGAACGCGACGACGGAGACAAGCAAGTGCACTGGCAAGGAGCAGTTAGACGCGTCTCTACGAGGAGTCGGTCCGGCCGTCCGCAACGACGCCTTGGCGCACGGCCGCCATGAACATGGTGTCCGCCGGGGCAACATCGTGGCATGCATCCGCCATGGACGAGCCGTCCGACAGGCCGCCGGCGAAGAGCTTCTTCGGCGAGGTCATGGAAGAGAGGTCCTCGCTGCTGCGTCGTGCCGGTTGGCCGCCGCCGTCGAGGCCCTTGGGCGTGGCTGCCATAGACGCGAGGAAATAAAGAAAACCCTAGTCCCACGTACCTATTAGAGCGATGAAGGATGTACGTACGTACGTGGGGTTCTGGAATCGGGAATCAGCTGTTGGGATTGAGATCAGACGTGAAGTGGGATTAGGGTGCTCTGAGATTGTCGATGCCACATTGTCGCTCATCCGATAGGGTCTCAAAAGCTGGTCTATGAGACCCGGTCTCATACAATTTTTTTCCCAACTCGATGATGCTCGAAGAACATTTGAAATTTTGCTATATATATAAGTGCACTACGACTATGCTCAATTTGGTCCCTGAATTGTATTTGGTAACCTACTGGAAACTTGTAACCAAGAATTAGGTGTCAAGCCTCGGCACCCATGAATGTGAGAAGGTCAAAGTAGAATGTATCCTAACTCACTTTGACCATGTAGGCGTAGGTATGTAGATCTGTGAATCCGGCAAGAAGCGTTTCTGGAAATCTGCAAAGAGGCGACATGCACCAGTCCCTGAAAGAGCCTGCACTGCCGCGATCCTCTTGTCCTTGATGAACTCAGAATCCTCCCCGTATGCCAGCTTCAGCGATTCCTCAACCATCTTCACGCTTCCTCCCATCGGAAGGTACTCCCTGTTTTACAAATCCCGCCAGGGAAAGAAATTGAGAACTCATGGTAACCGTTCATGTACTAAAATTGCATTACAGTACCATTGAAATCCATTTTTGATTTTTTTTTTGCATTCTTGTAAATTTGGAACATCGTGCTATTTTTAACTGCACAGCCGGAATTTAATAATCCTTTTTACAATTCCTCAAAAAAAAGCATTCCTTTTTACGCGAAACTCCTCTAAAAAAATCTGTGGACTCTCAAGGTGCACAAAAGTTAGACTGAAACTTCCACATGCTGTATTAGGGCATCTCCAGTTCTCGGCCCCAGGCGCTAAATAGAGCGGCCGGCGTGCCGCTTAGTTCGCCCCGGGGCGA
Source organism: Aegilops bicornis (assembly GCA_021605145.1). Taxonomy (NCBI): domain Eukaryota; kingdom Viridiplantae; phylum Streptophyta; class Magnoliopsida; order Poales; family Poaceae; genus Aegilops; species Aegilops bicornis. Next base: position 631,049,195 of record CM038675.1, on the reverse strand, counting down.
CCTAGCTCGATCACGCCCCCACGCGCCGCCCTGGATGCGGGAAATTTAAACTTGGTCGTTCCGCTCTCAATAGACGCCGCAAATCCGCGATCGGACGTAGTCTGGCGTTACAAAAAGAGCGCCGCCGCGCAAGTTCGCGTCGCAACGATTCACTCGGCGGGTCGGCTCAGCGTTGGCGGAGTCGGCGTCCGTGGGCTTGTCGGTGTCGGAGCTGCTTCGGTGCTGGGCTGCGTCGGCGCGGCTTCGGCACTGCTGGGCGGCGATGTAGAGGCGTCGTTCGGGCTTGGCGTCCGTGTGGTCGTGGGCGTCGTCGGCGTCGTCGGTGTTGCCGTCGGCAGCTCGTTCAGGATGAGGCCGCGCTGCACCAGGTACCACGCCTTGAGCTTCTCGTCGTTGCTCTGGAGCATGTCCGCCCCGCCCATCAGAAAAGCCATGTCGGTGTTCCTCTTCTTCGCGGCGACGTTAAATCCGGAGCAGGTCGAGCTTGATGGCGTTGTTCTTCATTAGCGACGACCACCGCGCCTCGGTCTTCTCTTCGCGTAGGACGGCCCGGGCCTGGGCGTCGGCGAGGCAATGCTCGATGGACTCCTGTACTCACGCGGTTGCCGCGTCGGCGCTTTTCCCCTTCTTTGCCAATTTGTGGTCGTCCGGCCGCCCCTCTGACGCGCCCGGAGTCGTCGCGTCCGGCTTGTATGTCTCCTTGGCCTTGTCGAGGGCATCGCCGACTTCCGCCCACTTCTCGCACTTGTCAATGCGCTTGTAGACGTGGAGGTGCTTGAAGTCGGCGTCTTGGTTGTCGCCCGATACATGGCGAACATACACAAGCTGCGCGGAGGGACGAACAGTTGGCGGGCGGCGGCGTAGGGGCGAAGATATGCGCGAAACGGCGTGCGTACCGATCCTCAACGCTGGCGCCGCTCTCCGGGCGAGCCGCGACCTACTCGACGATTCCATGCCATTTGTTGCACGCCAACTGGATACGCCCCCAATGGTTCGCCATCGCCTTGGAGCCGCGCTGCATGTAGACGCCTTTGAAGTAGGGGTCGACGAGCTTCCGCGTAGCCGGGTGACGATGAACCCCATGGAGATCCGGCGCCTTGCTGTCCCTGTATGCGTCTTTGGCGTGGCCGACGATGATGGATTCAACCCGCTGGTCGACCGATGAGGAAGACGCCGCCTGCTGCCGCGTTATTGCGGGCCTTCTTGGCTTTTGGCGGTTCCGCTGTCGGCGGTGATCGCCAGCGCCGCTGAACTTCCACCCTCCACTCGGTGTTCGACAGGCCGGTGGCTTCGATGGCGGCGCCCTCGGCTTCCTCTGCTTCGGTGAGCCACGGCGCTTGATCGCGGTTACGCCGCCTTGCATGGCGTACTTCTTGGCGGCATGGCGTACTTCTTCAAGCGAGCGGGATGGGGTTTAGCGGAGAAAGGGAGAGAATGGCGGGAGGAAGGCGGCGGCGGGAGAGATGCGAGGGAAAAGCGTCAAGAAACGGCGGGAAAAGGCCCTCGGGTCGCCTCCAGGGCGGGCTCACGCGCCTTTTTCGCTTGTGCCGGCTCCCCAAGCGCCCCCCAGGGCGCCGGGTTCGGCCTGGGTCCGCCGGCACCAGTTTTGGCCCGAGCCGGCGAAAAACGGGCTTCTGGAGGCGCGACTGGGGCCTTTTTTTGGCGCCGGCGCGGCAAAATCGCCTGGGGAGGGCCTGTTGGGGGCGCGGCTGGAGATGCCCTTAGAGTATTAGACTCGGCTGGAAGTGCGCCATGATCCCGTCAATAATTTCTTGATAGCGAAATCGACAAATGTGCATACTTATTGTCGAAGAAAAATTCACAGAGTAGAATTGGGATGATCTATCACAAGACTGCAAGGCAATGCAGGCAACATGCATAAAGCTAAGATTTCGCCCACGTCAATTCATCATCAATTGAGTCCTCACTCCGCAGGACCAAGAAAACTGCACCCACAACCGCATTAATGGAAAAAGGAAGGGCCAAGAGAGTCCAGAGGAAAGGCGGACAGCGAGATCTCACATGTTGGTGCTCCCGGCGATGCGCCGCTCCGCCTCGCGCACGCACTCGAGCACCACGGGCTTCCCGTCGTCGTCCCGATACGCACCCTGCGGCGCAGCAGGAAAAAGAAGTCATCAGCCCCTGCGATCCGCACCCATTTTGATCGCGGCACCGCGAGAACAGGGCATGCGGGTGAAGAGGAAAGAGGGAGCAACACGTACGACGCCGACGTTCACTTTGTCCGGCGAGGGGTCGGCGAGGAAGGCCTCGGTGACACCGAGGATGGGGTCCTTGGCGGCCGGCTCCACGTGGCCGAACCACGACGCCATGGACCTCGCTGCCGGCAGGAGCGGCCCGCACCTCCGCTGCCTGACCGCCGCCGCGGCGCGAGACATCGCCATGCCGTTGCTGCGCGCGGCGCCGGCGCGTGGCGAGGTCGCTGCTGCTGGAGAAGAGAGGAGATGGCAGGTGACTTGGGTCTTGGGGAAGCGGCGCGGCACGGCGCTTTGCTGCAGCTGGCGTGTTGCGTGCCGCTATGTTGTTCTGTTCCAGGGCCTTGGGCTCTTCTAGAGTTTGTTGCGCCAGTACTACTAGTTCAATGAGGTCATGCGCGGCCGCAGGTGGGACCTACTTGTAAGTGTGCCGGTTGTTATGTTGGCCGGAAGGCACTCTCGCGAAGGCGAGTTTACACACCTGCCTGTAACTTACCGTATACATATACTAGTAGAATGCTTGTACGTTGCTACGGGCTATAATGATATAAATAAATTAAAGAAATAATTAAGATTGTCTTTAAGTTCGAAGCTCGTACCTTCCTCATATATTCGATTATGTTCCGTCATCAAACAGGCACTCAGTGGGCTTCCCAAAACGCAATCGTCTAGACAATTAGAACTCCCTCAAATCTAACCCATATGTAGGAAAGAAATATCGTTGTCCGAACTATCCATCATGTTATTTTAACACGGGTCCCAACATAAAAAACCCACCCTATGATGCGCCCTTTCCTTTTGCTGCCGAAACGTCTCCTTCCCGCTCGGTTTCCCGCCGTAGCAGGATATTTCTCATGGAGCCCTTTTTTTTAAAACCGGATGATGCCCACCTCATCTTCGCCATGGCATCCTCTCTCCTTCACATCATACTTCCGTACGGACCGCCAAGGAGGAGACATCTCGCCAATTGCCCCTCGCTCTTCCTGATCCCCTCCTCCCGTATTCGTGCTGGTCCACCACCCCATCAAGGGAGACGAGGTGTGCGTCGCACGTGACACCCCCCCCCCCCCTCCCCCGAGCCAAGAAGGTAGACCCGATGTCTCTTAAGACATTGCCATGATGTAACATATAGTAGAATGTCATGCATTACATATTCTCGATGACATGTTCATCAAAGAGACGAAAGCCCTAGCTTGTGTAGGGCGGACCTTCTTGCCTCTTTAGTAACACAAATCCCTTTTACCCCCGCAAAAAAAAGAGATGAAAGCCACTGTGCTGTTGTGCCTTGACCACCAATTCCTCACCTTCCGGTCCTCGCCCGTCACCGCCATTGGCTAGTACACCAGGAGTAAAAATGAAGAAGATAACCATGTAACTGAACAATTCAGAGAAACTACCTATAGGTGAGGTGGTCGCTCCTCCATCATATTATTTTCGGGTTCCCACGTTCTCAGAGCAAACAATAACGCTTAACTTCATAATGAAAGCGATAAACTTGACTCCTGCAGCGTCTCCAATCTCTCAAGCCCACACAAGTCATGAATTGTGCCAATGACACCGAATTACGTAAATTTAAACTCTTTTGGTTTAATAATCAAACCAAATAGAGTTTATAGTGCAAGATCTAACAATTAAAATAATTGAATTATATGCATAAATAGTACTGCAAGTCCTTGCAACTATGAACTGACCACTTTTGCTACTTCAGTCAACAGAGAACATCAAACATTATTACACATTTCTGGCCTCACTAACGAACACCCAAAAACATTAGATATGTTCATATCAAGGAACTCAGCCATATACTTGACACATTAAATTGAAATGACCACAGAGAGTAAACGATTAAACACAATTTACACCAAGTTAAGATTGTACGATGAGCACACACTTCTTTGGAAAGTTTCATTAGCCAGCATAGTTGCTCCCATTCAGCTTTTGATAGCTAGTAGTGTGCACGTGAGCAACAAAAATGAAAGTATTAAACAATTACAAAGGCAGCAGATTGTACGTATACAAATGTGGATGTCCAATCTTTAAAGACAAAATACTAATTAGTTGTTCCAATCAAAGATTAAAGAATATCAATATAACCACAAAAAAGTATGATAGAAAATCTACGTTCAGTACACACCAGTGGAACAATATAAACATTACCCTCTTCATGGTACTAAATGCTAACTCACCGTAGCACATGGATATATTTCTCCCTAGGTGACCCGACAAAACAACAAAGTAGTGCTATCAAAATCACCACCAAAGGAACGTAAGATAAAAGAATTACGTATAAAAACAATAGTTTCTACTAGTGGAAAACAATAAAATCTAAATAGACGATGGATGAGAAACAACATCAAAATAGGTAATGTGATACTCACACTCGGATGATGTGGTCGAGGGTTAAAATTGTCCAGAAGAAATTTTGAAGGATCTAGTGGAATTCTTCCTTTTGTAAGACTCGGGTTTGTTGCTTTTGTAAAAGAATGACGACTCCATACAAATGTTATTCCTTCTAAACTGGTGCTTCTCAGCAAACTATTGATTATTCCATGGCAATTCATGACAAAAATTAATCATCCATACCACTGATTACCTTTACATAATAGCACGTATCGCACCGCGCACTTCATTCCAAAGACGATAACATGTTTGATAGAATAGTCTCCTTCGCACCGCGCATGCTCGGAACTAATATATATTAAAATAGATGCATGGTATTTATAATGGGCATTGATAAAATATTACTACCTAGTCATGTTTATATATAGTAAAATGGCAGCCCAATAACTCAGTCATATGCAATACATTCGTACTTACAGAAATTTCACGATTCCCATCAAGAAAAAGAAAGAAAAATTAAATCCTTGCCATTTTTATCAATTTTAATAATTCTGAATTTTAGCTCCTTATAAATCAACCATGAAAATGGCGTCAAATTTACCAAGCCGCAGGCCCATGAGGACACCATGGCGCCGCCCATGTTCCATGAGAGCATAGCGCCACCACATTGTGTCGCCTGCATTCCCTAAGAGCACAGCTCCACCATATTGGGCTGCCCCTACCGGCGCATGGCCTCGCTCCTCCACTACCATGGTGGTGTCCCAATGAATGGCTGCATCTCCATGCCCTTCATCATCTACAGTTTCTCTAGAAAATAGAGCAACGTGTTGAATCTATCCTGCACCACAGCCTCGCTTGCGTCGTCATGCTCACATGCCTTGGTATTTAAGGCGACAAATGATTACTCACTTCAAGAATAACATGGCGACCAAATAAAGCATTATTAGCAAATTTATGTTATTTCTACCAATCTTGCAATCATGTTCTATATGGCAAGACCCCATTATGAGATTATTGGTGCCGATAAGCTACAAAAAATGCTTGCTCATAAAAAGGGGAAAGTGAGCCCATCAAATATATTTAAATGACACGGAAGTACAGGTACAAGATTTAGAGGAGCCATGAATAGCAGTACCTTCCGATCTTGTTGTTGTTACCAATGTATCTGTGGCAAGCATTAATCCTCCTGGCCGAAGGGGAGAAAATCCATTAACATTCTGCACAAAGTATAAGATCTCAAGACACCACATGAAATGCTCATCATTGAAATGTAAATGTCCACGTGTTAGCTGAAAAGAGAAGATTGTCAAAACCATAAACATAGAAGTTGGTTCGCGGCGGTGCGGCCGGATCTATGCCCGAGCGTGGGCCTTGATTGCTGGATTGCCGTCGGCACGGTGGCGCGTGCAACTCGTCGGGAGCTGGGCAGATCCGTCGGGATTCTACCCTTGTCTGGTCCTTGACAGCGCAGGCAACTCCGGGTGAAACCCTAGATCTCCTTGGGATCGAGCGATGGCGGCGCCTTTGCGTCGTAGTCCCTCTTTAGGGCATCATTTTGGAGTTTACTCCGGTTGAAGGGACCAGCGACGTCGGTGGCGCACGTCTGGTGGAGCAACTGCCGATGAAAATCGTGCCGACTACGGTCATGGCGGACGATGGCTGCGTCTTAGATGTCGTTCCCTTGTCGAGGCATCGTCGTTGCAGTCTGCGTCATCAGGCTTGGGATGCTCCGGGGGAAACCCTAGATCTGGGTCTTCTGGATCGAATGATGATAGCGTTTTATCGCTTTCCCTCCTGGGGGCATCATTTTGGAGCAAGTGATGGCTGGGGGCTTGGTGGAGCGGTGCTTCATCTCACACATTGATGGCGGCGGTTATCGGCGGCATGGCGCTGTGGGGGCTCGGCGTTTCATGCGCGGGATGGACTCGCGCAGGAGGAGGTAGCTGTCTGGCGTCATGGTGATGTCGATGGCTGAGTGGCCAGACAAGGTAGATGCCTCAATATGATCTGAAGACGGACATGTGGAAGATGGCGGCGACGACACACGAGTGCGTCTGACCGGATTGTGCCCCAGACCCGGTATGTGGCTCGGCTGGGGCTTCCGGTTTTTGATGTTAGGCTTAGGTGAGTGGTCTGAGTGGCCCAGCTAGCACCCCTTCATCGTATGGATAGGAGTAGCGGCATATGTTGCCAAGATGGTGGATTCAGGCATATTGTTGTAATACTTTGTAAGGTGCTCGAGAAGATGCAAAGGCCGGGGGTCATCCTCCTTGTTTAAAAAAAGTAGTTTTCTTGAATAAGGAAAGCTAAGAAAACATTACACTCTGTCACATCAGTACACCAAAGTCAAGTTGATGCAAAATGTTATATTTATGGTATTGGCACTTAACACAAACAACATGATAGTTCCCAATTACGGTGTTTTCCTCAATGATTATTCCTCCACGAAAATCTGGACCAAGCATAGCACCACTGCCAGAAACCAAATTCCAAAGTATGAATTGGGGTACTGTATGTTAGTGGCATCTCATATTTTCACATATCTTGCAATTTGCTACATGCACTATCCTAGAACTTCGTAAATCTCAGATTGAGTGCTGCTGCTATGGCTTAACTGTTGACAAAAATACTACGTGCTTCATATGGGGGGAAACTCTCTTTCTAAACTAATAAACCTCTGATCAAGAACCTAAAAAGAGTTGTGAAGTCTTTCCGAATCCGTACCAAAAACATATATTACCAGTAGTACTGCTGACCTTGGAACTGCATCCATCATCATCTTGTGTTATTCAAGTTATGTCCACAACAACCTGATCCATCGTAGAGTTTTAGGTTTATTTTTGCGAAATATACCGCACCTGAACGAAATTGGCGAAATTCGGTTTTTCAGATTTTTTCCAAAAAATTCCGGACGAGAAGCTCGATTCAAATTTTGAATTCTTGAACAAAAATGAGCGGATTTTGAACAAAAAATGACCGAAACTGTCCCCAAAAATCGGAATCCCACATCAACAAGAATAAAGCATAACATAGCTGTACAAAAATGTTCCATTGATTGAATATACACACATGTGTTCCTGCTGCACCATCAGAGCCTCACGCTGCCCAGGTAGGTGCTCCTGCTGCATCATCCGATTCAGTTCCGGCCGCCCGGACGAGCGCGCCCGTGGCCCAGCCACCAACGCGCGGGGCTAATGCTAGGATGGCTGATGATGGGGCAATTTGGTGCTGCCCAAACAGTACCAGCAGATCAATATGTGGCCTATGGTCAGACGCCGCAGAGGGGCCTGCGGGAATCTGCACATCACAAAAGAAGACACGACGGACAAACCATGAATTAGCAGCCGAGCGATTGCTTGCCTTAGGGTCGATGCGGACGATGCCCACACACGAAAGAAGATCAGATTGAGCGCGATTAGCCGTAGACCCAACGGGAAGAAGGCAGAAGGAAAGATGACGGGAGGAAGGCGTCGTGGTTGCCGTCGTTAGGGCCTCCACTACAGGGAGAGATGCAGGAGCGAGCGGCGAGCAAAGGGAAGAAGAAGAGCGCACTGAGGACATCACCGAGAGCCTGCTCCGCTGTGGCTACGGCGCTTATTTTCTCAACCCGCCGCTATCCCCAATGTGATATGGCAATGACCTGCGTGGTTCCTGTAATGGTGGAGGCGGAGGAGGAAAGCATCAGGATGAGGAGCATGCATATCAGAGAGAGATTAGGGGGCTACGGAAGGAAGGAGAGAAAACCGCATTGACGGGTATTTATCACGGTGGAATTGATTATGTTGATTTGAGATCGCTAGCTCTAACGCGTGAAAGTAGAGAGGGCGACGAACGAAACGACGTACCACACCTTACCATCACGACCGCAGACTGAGTAGAGATTAGGAAAAAGCTAAAAATTGATGCGTTAGGAAAGTTAGGATTTTGAATTGATATTCATAAAAATGAAGTTTTATTGTTTGACAACATGATATCAGTACCTGCCTGTTTGTGGCGTGCCTGGTTAGAAAAGTTAGGATTTTGAATTAATTTTCATGAAAATAAAGTTTTATTGTTTGGCAACGTGATATCAGTACCGATCTGTTTGTGACGTGCCTGGTTAGAAAAGTTTGCAAATATTAAGAAAGTTTTCTTTGAGAGGGTGAAAAATTCAACATGAAGATATGGAGATGGAAGATGAGATGAAAATAAACCAGACAAAAATAAATTATGGATGCTATTCACCAACTGGAACATTAGGAGTAGAGATTTTCAGAAAATCCGTTATTTGTTTCCAGAAAATTCGTTATTTGTTTCCTAAAAATAAATTGCATTAATTAGAAAGATCGATTAATTTGGATAAGTTAGGAAAGTTTAGTTCATGATTTTTTCTGTGTTAGGAAAGTGCTGCTTTGGTAAAAAAAAAAGAGCGGAAAGAAAAATAAACCGGTGTGGAGTGGTGGTGAGTGTCGGGACGAAAAAAATCAGCGAAAAAACCGTGGAAACTATTCTCCAATTCAGACATTAAGAGTAGAGATAATAGCTTAAAAAATAAGCAAAACACGACACAGTTTGGTTTTGCAAAGTTATGCAGCCAAACCATACAAAGTATTGAGAAAATACTCAAAAGCTAACAAAAAAATACACGACAAAACAAGTCAAAAAACGCTAAGAAAATCCTCAAAAGGTGACAAAAAAACACAAAAAAAAAACAAAAAACACTAAAGCACACAAATGTGCTAAACGCCTCTAGCGAACTGTCAACAAGAAGCATAGTAGACATTGCTTGTCATGCCCGATGAATTATCACACTTATCCACAGCGGCCCCATAAGGATCACAACACGAAGAGACACCGTCGCCGCACTACATGAAGTGGGCAAAGGTTTTCAACTTGACTGTCGGAGGGTAGGGAGAGGGTCAAGGTGCTGCCCCAAGAGGATCACGACACCCACATGCGTCGTCGCCGCCGCCGTCGAGGCGTAAAGCTTTTCCTCGACCACAACCAGAGAACATATCGCAAACTCAGCCCAACGAAGATCCCACACTAGTGCATCGAGAAAACCGGATATCAGAGCGTGGCCGCCACTGCCGGCTAGAACCTTGCTAGGATCACCTGCCATCCCACATGGCCGAAGCATACAACCAACACCCGCTACGGCGTCGCTTGCCAGAGAGCCAGCCCGTGTAGCCTCACCATCCAGGGCTGCCACCCCCGCATCCAAGAGAGACGCTCGACCGCCGCCAGGGCACCAGGCCATCGAAGAACATGCATAGACTTGGACAACGTATGGATGGAATCGCAGTAGCCACAACCAGGATCAACCAACACCTAAGCCGGCCCACGTACAAAGGAACCCGAACATGGCGCCAGACCCTAGCTGGGTCCAGCCCCATCTCTGTTGTGGGCGCAAATCATTTGGGCCAGCCAACATCATCGTTGGGTAGCCCTGGAAGACGAGATGCCGGAGTAGTGGACCTCCATGGGCCAGATCCGGTCTAGCCCTCGGAGCCAGCCACAACCTAACCATAGATCTACCCCGTCGTCACTGAAGACCTACACGCCACCCTCGCCCGCCACTGGTCATGGCCTGGCACGAGGACGTCCCACCCCTGCACCGAGGGATAGGTTGCCTTGCGCCGCCCAATGCAGTCGGTAGACCGGAGCACCAGAGCGCCATTCCTGGGCATGCCGGGGCTCGAATCCGCGACGCCACCACAAGAACACTTGCTGCCCCTGCCATCGTACATTAGTCTGCATGCACGTCGGGTCGTCGTTGTTAGCCTCTGAGCGCCACATCTGCCAGATATGGTGTGCATGATCCGCACAACTGCTACGCTGGCACCAGCCTTCCATGACGCGACCGTGTCGCCACCACACTGCACGGGAGGATATGTCCTAAAGGTATCTTTTATTTTATTTTTCCTGTTTCAACTACAATTATATCATTTTGACATAGTCCTAACACCAATTATTATTATTATTATTACTGATTAGGTTATTAATTGAGTGCACAGTGAAAGTTGTTGATTTTGGATTTTCCAGGAAAATCAATTTTATAGAACTAAAAAAATGAATTTTGTTTACTTCTGTTGTAATCAATACTTTCAAACACAAGTTGCATTTATCCTTGTAACTAGCAAGGCTACTAAAAATAACAATATTACCAGTTTCCTTGGTAGCCAAGGCAAAGGTTTGTATTTGTGTGTGCATGTGATGATCATTGATTGTAGTCCAAATAATCCTACTGGTTCGATAAACCTTAAGGTTATCCATTTGAGGGAATTTGTTGCTTACTACAAACCTCTGCACTTGGTGGCCTAACACCTTAGGCCTCCTTTGGTTTAGAGGAATCTTGTGGGAATTTCATAGGATAGGATTTCTATAGAAAAAATTCCTTTAGAGCCCTTTGGTTTGTAGGAATGGAATCCTATTCCTATGGAGGAATTCTTCCTACCCTTTACATTTCGTAGGAAAATAAACAGTAGCTTAGACCCAATGGAAAAAATATTATGATGTGAATCAAAGGGCATCTTCTTTTCTATTCCTACTCATAGGATTTGAGATACATGTCGTCTCATTTCCTATGACTTTCCTATTCCTATGATTTTCCTACCCTATGAACCAAAGGAGGCCTTAGTATATTAGAGGAAGCAAGCATTTTTTCTGACGCCATTACAGGGAGATATTTTCTATCACCATAGGTCCTACACTTCTTTACTTTACTTCCTGTTGTCTACTTTGCTTAGTGACTTTTTTTATTAGTTCTTATCTTTCTTTTCCACTTTCCAAAAAACTGAGGAAAACATAAAATAATTTTATTACTTTTGTTTTACCTTGTTATCATGGCTAATACTTCATTTTTCACTACTTCCCTGAGCTGGAAGTTCTCCACTTTAATCAAGAGGATGGAGAAAGTTTAAAGGATGTTTGGTATAGAATCTGAGATGCTCAAATAGACCCGCTAACAAATGCTCAAATGCTTGCTTATAAGAAACTTATATGTTGGGTTGACCCCTAGTCCCGGCCCATTCCATGGTGTTGGTTGTCCCATGTGTTCCCCATCCCTAGTCCTGGTAGGGCTGGATCCAGGTAGACCTTGGCACCTGTGACCGGGTGTATATGTGCGTTGGCCGGTATCCAGGATGTCCGATCTTGACCGTGGTGGTTCCGCTCTGGTGTTGTTCGTGTCTAGGTGCCTAGTTATCGACGACATGTGCTTCTGGTGTCGACGGTGGGTCGATCTTGGGTGCTAGGTGGTGGCCCTTGATGGTGAGGTTGTGCGTCTGACTCCATGGCGAGTAGCATGTCAGCAGGGGTGGTGCCTCTAGCGAGAGGAGGCGTGATGGGTGATCCTGGTGTCCTCACGACTTCAACGTTTACGACTCCATGATATGGACTTGTAGGTCTCGGGCTGGCAAGGCGTGCCCTCCCTCGGGTTGGGTCGAGTTCGATGGCACCTCAGGTGTGAAAGGATCGAGATGGACCCAGAGGGGAGGGGTTAATAGTTAAAATACAAATTTTGATTCTTACTTAGGAATTTTTGGCAATAGTGCGGAATATGAAAGTGCGCCTAGCAATTGTAAGGGTGAATCTAGTGCAGAGAAATATATTCAACTACAACAAAGTAGCAAGGTAAGCAAGCACAATGAGATGTATGTAAAGATTAAGAGGCAAATAACCACAAGTGAAGAGTTAGGGTTAGGAATAACCGCAACTCGAAAGACAAGGATGTATGTCGATGTTCACTTCCTTGGAAGGAAGCTAATCACTATTGGGAGGGGCGGGTGTTACCACAAATGCACGCCAACACTACGAAGGCTCACCCTATTTCTCCCCTTCAGACAACACCACAAAGGTATTTCCCGACCACTAGTGATAGACCTTAACATGGTCTTCAAACCTTCACAAACTTTCTGGGGTAATCACAATGAACAATTCCCTCTTAATAATGGGGGATCCCTATGTTAGGTTGATCTCTCTCCCGTTCGAGCCCAACAGGTCAAACGGACCCTTGCATCGCGCCCTGATCGGGGCGCCCAACCAAACCATGGTTGGTGGGCCCCTGTGACCCGCGCTATATAAACATAGGTGGGGGCCGGGGCACGTGATATGAGGTTCACCGCTGCCACAAACCCCACCGATAATCCCTACCAATCTAGGGTTAGCAAGGTGCTCACGGGAAGCTCCACCACCGCCGCCATCCACTCTCTGCCATCACCGCCATCGCCATCCACCATGGCCACCTCAGCGCGATCATCGACTCAGAGTGAAGGTAGGACCACCGGATTGATCTAGCCTAACTGATCCAGAGGATCTAACAATGGCATCAGCCAGATGATAATCCCCAAGTGCAAGGAATCATCGTAGCACTTTCCAAAGGTGGAAAAGTGATAAGTATGAGTGTCGAACCCACAAGGAGCTAAAGGTAAGATCAATATTCTCTCAAGCCCTATCTCCCACTGATACGACTCTACGTGCACCGAACGTTTGCTTCCAAGCAACGAGAAATAAATTACGTTGTGGGTATGAAGAGGATAACTTTGTATGGTATCGGAGAGCTAAAACATAAAAGTAGGTGTTGTTATCATAAAGTTAGAATATAATACTAAATAGTATAAATAGCGAGTGTGGAATAATGATGGATCGGTGTGCGGAATTGTCCTAGGCAATCGTTAACAAGACCGATAATCACTATTGTAGTTTCATATGAGGGAGAGGCATAAGCTAACATACTTTCTCTACTTGGATCATATGCACTTATGATTGGAACTCTAGCAAGCATCCGCAACTACTAAAGATCATTAAGGTAAAACCCAACCATAGCATTAAAGCATAAAGTCCTCTTTATTTCCATACGCAACAATCCCTCTTACTCGGGTTTGTGTTTCACCACTCACCAACCCACTATAAGCGAATCATGAACGTGTTGCAACACCCTACAGCTGAATCCCTCACGCTATGCCGACACGGAGGGCACCATAGGACAGCACCAAAGTAAAACATACAACTCATACCAATCGAGATCATCAATCAACCCAAAGACAAAAGATATCTACTCAAAACATCATAGGATGGCAACACATCATTGGATCATAATATGTGGCATAAAGCACCATGTTCAAGTAGGGATTACAGCGGGGTGCGGGTGAGTGGACCGCATAAAAGAGATGATGATGGTGATGTTGATGAAGACGATCACCGTGGCGATGATTCCCCTCCCGATGGCACTCCGGCGCCACCGGAAGAGAGGTTCTCCCCCTTGTGATTCTTCCTCCATAGCCTCCACCTTCTGGTCCTTGGCCTTCATGGTGATGAAGACCCCTCCGGGATACTCCTCCCTGGCCACCGGTGATGATGGCCCCCTCCGGCAGGGTGCCGGAGAGGGCCTAGATTGATTTCTCGTGGCTATAGAGGCTTGCGGCGGCGAAACTTCTGATCTAATCTCCATTCTGGAAGTTTTAGGGTACGAGAGTATATATGGGTGCAGGGAGAACTTCGGTGGACTTTCGGGCTGGCCACGAGGTAGGGGGGTGCGCCCCCACCCTCGTGGGCAGCCCGGGACTCCCCTGGTGAGCTTCTGGTACTCTATGGGCTTCTTCTGGTCCAAAAACAGGTTCCGTGGAGTTTCAGGTCTTTTGGACTCCGTTTGATATTCTTTTCTTCAAACACTGAAATAGGCAAAAACAAAGAAATTGGCTGGGCCTCCGGTTAATAGGTTAGTCCCAAAAATAATATAAAAATGGATAATAAAGCCCAATATTGCCTAAAACAGTAGATAATATAGCATGGAGCAATCAAAATCTATAGATACGTTGGAGACGTATCAGGCATCCCCAAGCTTAATTCCTGCTCGTCCTCGAGTAGGTAAATGATAAAAAGATAATTTTTGATGCGGAATGCTAGTAAGTGCTTAAGTTTGATCAATGATAATTCCAATCACTTTTTCTAGCATCAATATGTGTAATAATAGCAGCTTATCTCATAAAACTTTTCATGATCAAGTAACAATCTATTCACAATGTCAAGCATGGTTCAGAAACTTCATTGAGAACTAACAAACTATAATCTCAGTCATTGAAGCAATTGCAATTTATCGTAACATCGTAAAGAGTCAAGAATAGAGCTTTTCAGCAAGTCCACATACTCAACTATCATATAGTCTTCTACAATTGCTAACACTCACGCAATACTTGTGGTTATGGAGTTTCAAATGACATCGAGGAAGATAGGGGCTTATTGTGTTGCCTCCCAACATATTCACCTTTAGGTGATGTCAACAATAATAGCCCATGCTAACTTACATCCAATTGGATATATATATATATATATATATATATATATATATATATATATATATATATATATATCAAGATCTTTCAAACACAAGGAGCTTGCCAAAGGATAAAATGAAAAAAAGGGAATGGTGAGGATCACCTTGACTCAAGCATAAAGTAAAAACATAAAGTAAAAGATAGGCCCTTCGTAGAGGGAAGCAGAGGTTGTCATGCGCGTTTAGGGTTGATGCACAAAATCTTAATGCAAAAGAACGTCACTTTATATTTCCCCTTGTATGTGGACCTTTATTATGCAGTCCGTTGCCTTTATTACTTCCACAACAAGTTCGTACAAAGCTTATTTTCTCTGCACTAATAAGTCATGCATATTTAGAGAGCAATTTTTATTGCTTGCACCGATGACAACTTACTTGAAGGATCTTACTTAATCCATAGGTAGGTATAGTGAACTCTCATGGCAAAACTGGGTTTATGGGTATTTGGAAGCACAAGTAGTATCTCTACTTGGCGCAAGGGATTTGGCTAGCATGAGGGAGAAAGGCAAGCTCAACATGTTTGGAAGGTCAATGACAATATACTTTAACTAAAATGTCGGAAAACATAAACCATTACGTTGTCTTCCTTGTCCAACGTCAACTCTTTTAGCATGTCATACTTAATGAGGGCTTCACAATCATAAAAGATGTCCAAGATAATATATTTGTATGTGAACCTCTCTTTCCTTATTACTTCCTATTAATTGCAACGATGACCAAAACTACGTTTGCCAATTCTCAACAACTTTTATGCCTCATACTTTCTATGTGTGAAGTCATCACTAACCATGTTATAAGCAAATGAAACATATAAAAGTTCAGGTTTATGACATTCAATTCATTCCCCCATTTACTCAAAAGATATACATGAAGCATGTGAGCAAATGACAAACTACTCCAAAAGATATGAGTGAAGAATACTGAGTAGTAAAATTATTAACTAGCCATGGGAGGATTCTTTTTTATTCAATATTTCAGATCCAATGATTTTATTCAAACAGGAAGCAAAACAAAATAAAATAACATTGCAAGGATAGCACAACTCATGTGAAGAAGCAAAAACTTAGGTTCAACCGATACTAACCGATAGTTGTTGAAGAGAGAAGGTGGGATGCCTACCAGGGCATCCCCAAGCTTAGATGCTTGAGACTTCTTGAAATAATGTCTTGGGGTGCCTTGTGCATCCCCAAGCTTGAGCTTTTGTGTCTCCTTAATTCCCTTTATATGTCGGTTTCCTAAATCTCAAAAGCTTCATACACACCAAACTCAACAAGAACTCGTGAGATAGGTTAGTATAAACCAATGCAAAACCTTATCATTTTCTACTGTAACACATTACTAAAATTATTATTCAACATTGCCTACTAAATGCCTTTGCATATTTAATACTCCTATCCTCAAATAGAATCATTAAACAAGCAAACATATGCAAACAATGCAACCATAAACATCAATCTTCCAAAACAGTATAGTCTGCAAAGAATGCAAGATTCATCATACTTCCCTAACTCCAAAAATTATGAAAGAAAATTCCCACTGTTGTAAATTTATCAGAGCTTATTATGCAAAAGGTTTCAACATTTTAGCACATTCTGAATTTTCTAAGGAATTTTTGCAACAGCGGTAAACTTTCTGTTTTCAAACAGCAAAATGTATACTAGAAAAATAAGCATGGTAAAGGCTATCCTTGACATTTTTATTAAAAATAAAGATGCAAAACATTATTCTAAATAGCATCTAGCTAATACTAACAAAAGAAAATTACGCTCCAAGTAAAACACATATCATGTGACGAATAAAAATATAGCTCCGAGTAAGGTGCACCGATAGTTTTGAAGACGAAAGAGGGGATGCCTTCCGGGGCATCCCCAAGCTTAGGCGCTTGAGTCTTCCTAGAATATTACCTTGGGGTGCCTTGGGCATCCCCAAGCTTAGGGTCTTTTGAAAGTGCAACTACCCCTAGGTGGTTTTCGTAATTCATAACAACATATAGCTCATTGAGCTAATGCTATTCCAAGACAAATATTTCAGAAAAGCTCAATGAATGGCATGACATGGATGATGAAAGTGGATCCCTCAAAATATTAAGGACAAAGGATTGGCTCAAGCTCAAAATCTCAAGACTCTACATTTTACATTTTAGTGATCCAAGATCACATTGAGTCTATAGGAAAAGGCAATACTATCAAGGAGGGATGAGGTGTTGCTTAATGAGCCTCTTGCTTCAAGTGCTTAGTGATATGCTCCAAAAACCATCAACTACTTTCTAACATCCACATATGACCTAAACCCAAAGTCAAAATCGGTCCTACCAATTCTTTCTATCCGGCGCCACCGAGTTCAGATGTCATAGCCACTGCCACAAACCCTAGGCAAATCGGTCTCACTGATAGGGATCTCGGTCTCACCGAGATGGGATTGTAATCTCTCTGTTTCCCTTCATAACGTTTCGGTCTAACCGAAGTGAGCGATCGGTCCCACCGAGATTGCAATGTAAACTCTCTGTTTCCCTTTCGTAACATTTCGGTCTCACCGAAAAGAGAGAATCGGTCCCACCGAGTTTATCTGACCAACTCTCTCGTTAGCTAATTACCAAAATCGGTCTCACCGAAGTTTGTATGTCGGTCTCATCGAGATTACGTTATGCCCTAACCCTAACCATATGGGTCCTACCGAGTTGCATGTTGGTCCCACCGAAAACCCTAACGGTCACTAGGTTTACTGAATCGGTCCGACCGAGTTTGTTGATTCGGTCCTACCGAGTTTAATAAATTGTGTGTAACCATTAGATTTTGTGTGGATGCTATATATACCCCTCCACCTCCTCTTCATTCGTGGAGAGAGCCATCAGAACAAACCTACACTTCCAACTTACCAGCCTCGAGAGAGAACCACCTACTCATGTGTTGAGGCCAAGATATTCCATTCCTACCATATGAATCTTGATATCTAGCCTTCCCCAAGTTGCTTTCCACTCAAATCTTCTTTCCACCAGATCCAAATCCTATGAGAGAGAGTTGAGTGTTGGGGAGACTATCATTTGAAGCACAAGAGCAAGGAGTTCATCATCAACACACCATTTGTTACTTCTTGGAGAGTGGTTCTCCTAGATTGGCTAGGTGTCACTTGGGAGCCTCTGAAAAGATTGTGGAGTTCAACCAAGGAGTTTGTAAGGGCAAGGAGATCGCCTACTTCGTGAAGATATACCGCTAGTGAGGCAAGTCCTTCGTGGGCGACGGCCATGGTGGGATAGACAAGGTTGCTTCTTCGTGGACCCTTCGTGGGTGGAGCCCTCTGTGGACTCGCAAGAACTGCTACCCTTCGTGGGTTGAAGTCTCCATCAACGTGGATGTACGATAGCACCACCTATCGGAACCACGACAAAAACATCCGTGTCTCCAATTGCGTTTGAATCCTCCAAACCCTTCCCTTTACATTCTTGCAAGTTGCATGCTTTAAATTCCGCTGCTCATATACTCTTTGCATGCTTGCTTGAATTGTGTGAAGATTGCTTGACTTGTGCAAAGATAGCTAAAATCTACCAAAGTCTAAAATTGGGAAAAGGTAAAGTTTTTAATTGGTCAAGTAGTCTAATCACCCCCCCTTTATTCTCGGACATAACCCCGCCGTTTGGGCTATTGTGTGTATTGGCTTGCAAGGTGAATTCTTTGATGGGAGAGAACCGAACCATGAAGCTAGTGCGGATGAATTGAAGATGCTGCAATACAACGCTCAAGCTTGTGATATCCTCTTCAATGGCTTGTGCCCCGAAGAATTCAACAAAATCAGCTGTCTTGAGAATGCAAAGAAAATTTGGGATACTTTGATTGATATGCATGAAGGTACCGACTCCATCATGGAATCCAAGTTGGATATGCTCCAAAGTCAGCTTGACAAGTTCAAAATGAAGGATGGTGAAGGTGTCGCTGAAATGTACTCTAGGCTTGCTCTTATCACAAATGAGATTGCCGGCTTAGGAAGTAAAGAGATGACCGACAGATTCATCATCAAGAAGATCCTAAGAGCATTGGATGGAAAATATGATACCGTGTGCACATTGATCCAAATGATGCCAAATTACAAAGATCTCAAGCCAACAAAAGTCATTGGAAGAATTGTTGCTCATGAGATGTCACTCAAGGATAAGGAGAAACTTCACAACAAGTCAAGTGGTGCTTACAAAGCCTCATGTGAAGCCCCCACATCATCAAGTGAGAAACAAACCTTCAATGAAGAATTGAGCTTAATGGTGAAGAACTTCAACAAATTCTACAAGAGTAGAAGCAAAGAAAGAAGCTCTAAGTCAAGGTCCTACAATGACAAAAGATATTCTAGTCGAGAGCGCAATTGCTACAATTGTGGGAGACCGGACACTATTCCACCGAGTGTACGGCACCCTACAAAAGAAGAGAAGATTCTCCAAAAGAAGAAGTAGAAGAGAAGAATCACCACCAAGAGAGAGAAGGAGTAGAGATGATCGTTATGAACGAAGACCCTCACGGAGAAGCAAGGATTCGAAAAGGAAGGACAATTCATCAAAGAGCTACACAAAACGAAGACATCAAGCTCATGTTGGTGAATGGGTATCCGGCTCCGACTCCGACAATCACTCCGAGAGAAGCTATCACTCCCACTCCGAATATATTCAAGATGAAGGTGTTGCCGGTCTAGCACTTGTGTCAACCAACTCCTACGACATATTTGATTCACCAAATGAAGGAATTGGAAGATTCTTCATGGCCAAAGGTCCTAAGGTAACACACCCCGAGTATGTTGATTTTAATAGTGATGAAGATGACTTGTTAGGTGATGATGATTTACTTATTGACAACTCTAGTGATGAATACTATGATGAAACGTCAATTAATCATGCTAATCAAGATAAAACGAATGACAATGATAAGGAGAAGATTGAGCTTCTAACTAAAGAACTAAACACTCTTAAGTTAGCTCATGAAACTATCTTCGAAGATCATCGAGAACTTTTAAGGGCTCATGAGATGTTACTCTTTGAAAAGCTCAATCTTGAGCAAGAGCATGAGTTCTTAAAGGCAATCAATGATGATCTCCGTAAGAAAAGTTCTTCTTACATTGCCAAGCGTTTACTCTTATCTACTTACATGCCTCAAGTCAAGTCTAGTAACAAGAACAAGAAAGATTCTTCCTCTAGTAGTAACAATAATAATGCTAAATCCAATAATGTTGCTTCTAGTAGTTCTCTTGATTCCACTAATGATTCTCTTAGCCAAGTTACACTTGAGCAAGAAAACAACTTATTGAAGGGAACTATAGAGAAAGGTGTATACAAGAGCCTTGCCGGGAGTAAGCAATTCGAGGAAATTGTACGCAAGCAAGGAAGGCACCGGAAGAATCAAGGTGTTGGTTTTGAACGAAAGTTCAATGCCAATGGAGTTGAGTGGGAAGAAGATCAATACCCCAAGACGAAGTTTGTTCCTCAACAAGAGAAGTATGATCCTACTTCCTTCAAGGGAACACAAGCACAAGATGATCTTCCACCACAAGACCACAAGAACAAAGGCAAGGACAAGCTTCAAGAGGAGATTGATGCATTTGAAGAAGCACCTAAGGCCTTGGTCAAGTGGGTTCCCAAGACTACGCCAAGTTCTACTTCATCAAGTACAACTACAACTCCAAGGATTCCCATCAAGATGATGTGGATCCCGAAGAAGAAGAACTAGAGAGTTCTTGAGGGTGACTCCGCCAACATTCTTCACTCATATCATTATGGCAAGGACAAGTGCAATCAACTTCCATATCATGCACTGTTCAAGGAGTAACAAACCCTCATATTGGTAAGGCAAGGGACAAGGTAACCTAATGTTTTCATGGACATCATCTTGTGTGTGCATCACTCTATGTCTATGGATATTCTTGTTTGTTCCTTGTGGGACTAACCCATGTAGGTATTGAAAGTGCAACTCACTCCAAAGGATTGCTCCAAATGATCTACATCAACATTGAGCATCCACATCTTCAACACCTACATGAAGTCATCATCGACAAAACCCAAGGTTAGTTCATCCCTCTAAGGGGGGATCTCACATCTAGGGGAGCTTAACTCTAAGAATTGAGTCAAAGCAACTCTAATGATGTGAACACATCAATGCATTATGTAAAAGTGGTAACCCCACTTGAGCTTAAACGATGAGTATGACCTATGATCAAATGTTCTCATTTGACTCCTAAGTCAATATACTCATATATAGATGACCTAGTCATCGCCAATTGTTTGATAGATGCTAGAATTGTTTGTGCATGCTTTGTCA